>CM034149.1:267820637-269020637 GCA_019776745.2 Taxus chinensis | reverse complement strand
AACTGTAGGTTGTGGTAGAGGTAAGGGCCTCTCCACATCGTCTCTCTGGTACTGTGGGAAGGGTGAAGGTATGTCCTGTACTAGCTCGAACTACCGCCAGACTCTGTCTACCGGGATCATCTCATACTCCCCGGCACGATGACCTTGTATCCATCTCTCTAGTTGGAGCTTAGCTAGCTCCTCATGCATATGCCTATATGAGGGGAATCCCACATATGGCCTTTAGATAATGTCCACTCCGGACAACCCCTCTAGTAACTACCGAAAATAGGCCACATCATGTGTGGGCCTCTCAGATCACCACTCTCCAATAACCGGCACCCATCTCCTATACCCCACCCACACAAATCTCGTTGGGAATGCATCTACTTAGGTCATCCCTATAGGCCACACACAAACTATGTGCTCATATGCCCAGTAGTGCAGTAAAAATGTACAACACAGGTTGAACCTACGCAGCCGCCCATATGCCCACAACTCTTTGTACAGCTACACCAAGAATGCTGGTGCCCAGGAAAAGTGGGTCTCATCCACCATCATGTCGTGGAGTACCCCCATCAGTGATCAGGGAAACCGTCCACCCTCTGCATCTGGCAGTGCATAGTAACACACTGCCTCCATCAACAAAACCACTAGCCTCGTCTCCTCCAGACGAGCTAGGTACATCTCTCCATAGCTCAAGCTAGCACTATGGAATCTCAGGTCAGCCATCCCCTCGCCAAAAATAGTCACAATCAGCTCCTCTGAGGCCTTAGAGGAGATGGAGTAGACTTATGCACCCAATATGGGTAGCCGAAGAATCTAGAACACATCCTCCAGGGTGATAGTAATCTCACCCATCGGCACGTGGAATGTGTTGGTCACGGAATCCCATCTATTGATGAGCGCGACCATCAAACTTGGTTGCCAGACTACATGTCAATAGAGACAAACCCCACTCAAGCCCAATGTCTCCACATGTTGCAGCTCCTCTAGGGTCGCTGCCCCACGCACTATCACGAGCAGGGGCAGAACCCTGTCCCGCATATGTAGCTGTGCTCTCCCCTGCATCCATGCAAACAAAACATTAATGTCCATTTATCATATCCATATTTACTAATTATCATTTTCCCACACCCTTATTTCACCCTACCCATCTCAACCACCTAGCCCACATCACTTTTGGACCCTTGTTCCCAATAACCCGACCGGTACCGGTTTACCCTTACTGACCCCGGTCACCCCTTAACCGGCATCGGTCACTTGTTTGGTGAGCAATATCGGTTCGCCCTTACCGACTCCGGTCACCCCTTAACTGGCATTGGTCACCTATTTGGTGAGGGATACTAGTTCATCCTGACCGACGTGGCCAAACTTGACTGATGTCGATCACTGTCACAGTAAAACCCGCGATTTCCCAAAACCCCCCTTTTCTAAAAAACCTCTCCTTACCCCTTTTACCTACCTACAAAGACCTACACTACCCCTGGACCTCCACCCACCCCACCTATCCCATTTATTTCCCTCCCCATTCCTCATTTTACCCGTTATTCCCCCCTATTTCTAAATTTAACACATTCCCGCCCACAAAAACAAAACCCAACCGAAACTACAAAAATCAATATACTAATCCTCTACTCTATCTAATCACATACACCTAGAGTAGGGCACTTACCTCGTCACGCTGCCATCGTCTCAGTGGCACGTTTGGCCGCTACACCGGTGGCCCGCCCGATCCCTCTCTGGCCTCTGCCATCACTGAATCAGTACCCGCAACCTCTACCCAATCAAATCCCTCGCACTGATCCTTGACCGGCATCCCACCCTACCTTTCACAGTTGACCTACCCTCACCTACCCATCGGTCACCCTAAATTTTACCCTTTTATCATACCCCTTCCTCCTTTTTTTACCTCACCCAACCTTCACCCTGATCATTTTACCCACCCCACCTTTACCCAAACCATTTCCCTCACATTCTCGCCCTCATCATTTACTACCTCCCTTTGTCCTCCTTTGGGGACTCGTTATTTTACCCCTACCTTGGCCTTACCTATGATGTGACCTAGATATTTGGACTTGGACCATCACTCGTGACCTTTGACCTCATGTGTTCACTATACCTTGTGGCACTGTTACCTGTGTTGTTGACCTAATGACCTTACCTATCCTATTGTCGTGACCGTTTATCCTGACCCTACCTTTGGTGTACCAGAACATACCTAAACATTCCTACACCTAACCTATGTTGTGTTTCCTGACCATATCCTATACCTTGGATACCGGAATCACTTCAACCTCATTTGGATAAACCTATCGACCTTAGATGATGTAGAGTTTGACTGATCTTCAACCCGGTAGCATGCTGCAGTTTATACGTGTGCATGTGTTTGACTGTTACTACCTTTGACCCTGACCCATTACCTAGCTTACCTAAGTAGACCTTGCTCCTCTTTCCCCCGTCACCCACCTTTCTTTTCATCACATTTACCTTTTATAAAACCTCTCACCGATTCTACCTGCTGCCTCGTCAGTTCCTAGTTTGAGGGGGATCACCTTCACCCACACATGGGGCAACCACATCTTATTTTTGTTAGCGTCGCTTACTAATACAAGCTATGCAACAAAAAGGGGAAAAATGTAGACACTAAAATTAGGTCACACTCCCCTTTGGTCCCTCGACAAATAAGCACCCTTCATCACATTCACCTAGCCATGGCCCCCTTCACCTCACTAATATTAATTTAATTAAATTAATTCATTATCCTCACCATATTTATTATTTAAATATCTTAATTTAAATAATATCCACACATACACTTCACCTAGACACCTCATCAAGCCAACTCACCCTAAGACCTATTCTTAGTAAGTTTCCATAACTAACTAAGACTTACCCAAACCCTAAAAATCAATGCCTACATTCTCTCTAACCACATTCCCACATGCTTACAAAAAGTTTCTAATTTAATCCGTGGGTTAGCGACACAAGATCCGAGAAAATCAAGAGGATCTCCCTAGTTTAGTAAACCTAGGAAATCCCGCCTTGACTGACGGCGATTAGCCCTAACTGTCACAGGTTAGGCCGAAAACGCCGTCGATTACCCTTTTTAACTCCCAAAACAACCTTATTGCCAAGGTTGGCAAAGATTGGAAAAAGTTGGCAAACATTGAGATCTTCCTGAGAGATATCGCATCTTCTGAGATTGAATTCTAGTGAGAACACACATGCAAGGAAGCAGATCAAGTATTTTCTCCTGCACAGCCACCCTAGCAATGATCTGATCTAACCAAGCAAAGAGGAATGCACATGCATCCCATGCAGAAGCTCTCCTACGATTGGTGATCACCTGCAGCCTTCAACCTCTTACCAACACCCCCATCCCTCACTCACAAGTATCCAGGACCAAAATCCAAGTAAGTAAAACATTCTACTTCTCTGGTTCACTTCATTTTATCATTATATTATCACCTATTGTTTACCTAGCCACCCATTGACCTCCTTCAACATTCCTCCTCCATATACCCATTAAAACCTCACCAAATACCTCCCAAATCACCCAATACCTCCTCCCAACCAACCAACATATTTTGTGCAATCACAAAGGAGACCCCAAGCCCATTCTGTGGCATCCCCAGAACTCCACAGTAACCGGCACCGATTACGCCCAACCGCCGTCGGTCACCCTTAACCGGCATTGGTTACTGTATGTGCTCATACAACCCAGAATAGGGATCTATCCACCTAATTTTACATCCCCTTAATCACATGTGACCTACCTAAGACTTTTGTCAGACCTACAAAGACCCAGAACCAACTATTTGACCTTCTGATCCTATTCTAACCTAGCATGTTAGATTAGATCTTTCTTATTGTGTTTTAAGTAAGATACCTAAATCATTTCAAATTACAATAGGATTCACTTCATTTCCCGCATTAAATTTTTTAAAACAATGGACTGACAGCCATCTAGGAAGTCACACTTCCTGGATCTAGCACACGCTAAGTAGTTCACTGCACATATTGTTTAACTCTTTCTGGTGGTCTTGCTTTCATTACAGGTAGTTCCTCCTAGCCAAAAGGAAGCTCTCATGATCAGTTGTGGATTCGGAAGTCATACACGCATAACAACCCATCAACTAGCATTAAAACAGGTATTCCTCCTATGCCAGTTACCCTATCTGTTTCATCAATACTTCAAAGAAATGTATAAGAATCAGGTGAAACAGTACAAGAGTATTTGATCATGGATTCAAAGCTATTTTTGAAGTGTATATGTAATGGTTTTCCATGAAAATGAGTTTTAGTATAGGGGGTGCAAGCAAAATCATGACTATTTTTGGGACCTAAAATCCATCCTAAGTGACTCTTGAAAAACAAGCATAACGGATCTATTTTCACTCAAGTGATGAAATGTAAGGACTTGGTGAGTTTCTCAAGACATAAAGGCTTCCATAAATGTGACTTTGGAGCCATGGATATGTGGTTGAATGCTTGAACCATCTCACTTTGTGAAGAAAAAATTTATGTGCTTGAAACCATGTTAGTGACTGAATGAAAGTGGAAGGCCTTCCTCTTTGCATTTGAAGGTTATATAGGGATCACATACCTTTGTTTCCAAGTCTTGAGAAGGTTTCAAGACTCATGCTTTAAGAGTGATGAAGCATTTTTATGACTGGTTTCTAGGTCCTCTACAACTGTGTATAAAAAGCTGTGAAGAAGGGTTGAAATGAAGGCTCCATGCTTTGACTTGTTGATCTCCAAGCTCATGGTGATGGTGTAGACATTATATAGATTCATTCTTCCTAAATTCAATGCAAGAACCAAGCTTATAAGGTTTCTCATACACCTAAGTTGAAGACTGTTGTGTGAAGTACTTGCACCTAGTTATGCATGTGAATCCAAGTGAAGGTTGAATGGCAAGTTTACAAGCATGTAAAGGACTTATAGAGAAAAAGGAAGGCTTGTGTAATGTGAATGCATGATTACAACACTTTTCATTGAGTCCATTTAACTACAATACAAAGTTTTTATGCCAAAGAAGAAGACAAAGTGACATGACAATTACAAATGAAGAATGCAGATGTCATATGTCAAGTCAGGTTGTAAGAAGACAATTTTAAGTTATGTCGTAAGGAGGGAAATGAGTTAAGAGAAGTTTTACAGTGTGTATTAAGTGTCTTAACTACCATAATGAGTTAGATCTTGCAGTTGACATATTTTCAGAGTTAATGATGACCTTGCATCAGTTTAGATGATGTCAGGTTCTTCCTCGTGCACGAGTTTAAGGAGAAAGTAGTTAAAGAGTTTTTAGTGGAAATTGTGAAGGCATTAGTGTATGTCATCCTTGAAAATATAAATTCCACAATTTACAAGAGAGAGTGGGTTGATGACTATGTTTTGAAGGAACTTAAGTACATGTAAAATAAGGAAAATCAAAGTGTGTATGTAATGCCTTCATGATTGTAATTTTGTAGCAGTGTGAACACATGAGAAAGTGAGTGCTTGAGAGGGTGATTCAAGGAGAGAATCTTGACAAGAATGAGTGTGTGAAAGAATCCTTGCATGACAGAGTTTTACAGTAGCGAGATGAATCAAGGTGATAAGGAGGGTGAAAAGAGAAGATAGAAGAGTTGAATAGGAGATCATAATTTGTTTATGTTAGAAAACTAGAGGAAGGTCTAAATTGTGACTTAGAAAACATGGAGTTGAAGATTCCTTGTAAGTTATAGCTTGCAAAAGGTCAAGTAGCAGCTTGGCTAAATTGTTGGGAGTTGAATTTTCCATGAAAGTAGAAGCCTATTAAAGGTTAAGTTGTAGTTTGACTAAATTTTTGGAGTTAATGCTTCAAGTTGAGTGGATGCTTAGTGGTTGAAATATTTGTAATCTTTATAGGACAATTTGTCTAAGCTAGTGCATTGATTTCAATGGGTTTTTCTCCCTTAAAGGGTCTCCCACATTAAACCATGTGTTCATGTGTATTTTCTTACTCCTTGCCCATGCTTGAATGTCATTAGTCTATCATAGTTAATGGTGATCTAAATTGAATAGCTTACTTATTCTATGAAGAGTTTTCAAAGTTTTGAGAAGAATTTATTCACCCCTCCCCTCTTAATGTTTGTGTTTTCCAACAACAAACTGATCCATTAAAATTAGATTTGTGATTACATTCAAAAAACTTACAAATAAAATAATTAACTTTAAAAACATTCAAAATAATACCATGATAACTTAGAAGCTTTGAAACATATCAACACATGTTTTATGTGTTTGTTCAAGTCTCCTACAGGTGATCATCCCTTCGTTATCAATCAAAAGTGACTTTGAATCTTTAAAAAGACATCAGAATAACTTCAAAATGGGAAAATTATTCATGTATCGAGAGTGTCTCAGAAATATGGAAAACTTTATAGTTTATACAGAGATCCAAAAATGCCCCTAAGCTAATCTAAGATCCACTTCTTCAAAATTGATATGTTATGAGAAAAACATAGTCATCAACATTACTGTGGACACCAAGTTGGTATCTATACCCTTAATCGCCAACGTGCACATATTTATTTAATTCATCCCCCTTATTTAATTAAATGCCCATTTATGCCATCCATATTAATCTTTATTAAATTTAATAAATTAATACCCATTATCTTGCCTTAGTGGACCTTCTTTTTAGGATGCTTTTATCCTAAATCCATCCCCTTGTTTTTATAAGCTTTTATCCTTTCTATTTGTATGCCCTAACTACCCATGACTTATCCCTAAATAATCTAATCCCATACACATGTTTTAAAGCACCCTTCCAACTCTTAAAAGCCCGAAATCATGCCAAAATAACAAAAATCTAGCCTGTTGGGGAAACTTTCCCCATAGTTGGTAGCGACCCAGCCCAGTCACCATTGACCCTATAAAACTAAGTGATTTCTTTCCATTATTCATCAGAAGCATATGAACATCCAAGCTTCCTTGTGACCTGTGACCAATATCTTGTTCCTGAACATCCCTGAAGCAGTTATAGATCTCTCAAACCTCTTCGAGACATGTTTGCATCATTCGTCTAACAACAACAAGGACTCCATTATTAGTCAATTATATCATTTCTTTTGCTTGTATGTTCTCTGATCCAACTTGTTTCCCTTGGCCTTGTTCAAAATTGCCTAGGTTGCTGACTCAGTCCTCTGTCATTATCCTTTTTGCTTTGGATTCCACTTAGAGTCTGCTCCAGCCCTTGCATTACTTCCAAACCCCAAATTTGGCATCCTACTTCTCTGAACCTATCCAATTTTCAGTCCAAACCACTTTGATCCTTGTTACCTCACATCCCTTTCATTTCTTTTCCTCATACCCCCTCTGCAGGTTTCCTCCAATGTCTACATGCCCTTGTTTTTTCTGGTTTTCACTCAAAGCATCCAATTTGCACTCAGATCATCCAGATCTACATTTACAATTATTATTCCACCCTTCTACCTCTTATCATCATTGACCTATCTCTGCATAGTTGGGGTTGTCGTCGACCCAGACCAGGTATAATCTAAGTTGTATTTTATTCCAATCATATTATTAATTAGATCTGTCATAGTTACTTCCAGATTTTGTATTCTTTAAGTTTTTGCATAATATCGGTTTACCTGTCATTATATCACTTTTATTTTTAAAATGGGGGTTAACATCCACTAATGAAGTTAACACTTCTTGGGTCCACTTTGTTAGGTAACCCCGACATAAATCATCTAATCCATTTTCTTTTTAGTCTTTCTTATTTACAGGTTATCATCTAATAGCGGTGGGATCCATCATCTACTTTACACAATCCATCATATCACATCTGATGTAATATAAACCCTCCAACATTTCTTAGTTGCTAGTTGCTTTCATTGCTAGTTCATTCATTTGATCAGTGAGGAAGTTTCTTGTACAACATTTTTGACATGCCCAGTGGGACCACCCTTTAGGTGATCCTTTGCATTTATTTCTAAATTTTGATTTTTTCTGTCTTCTACTAACACTGCAATATAAGGCTTGTTTTTTGCTTTCCTGTGTTGAGTTCATTTGCTTGGATCACTCGTCACCCAAGAGTTTAGATAAAAAGGAAAAGCTATATCTATGTATTCTTCATTTTTCCCTAATTACTCCTTTTTGCATTATAATTCCCTTTCCTATGTGTGTTCTCATCAAAAAATCATACTTCGATTTGGTTTAAAAAGAACCTTTCCTTTCTGCATCTTGCTTGGTCGCATAGCTACATCTCACATTTTATCACACATAACCTAAACATCACACATCTAAATTAACACATCAAAACATCCCCTTACCCAGTCTATTGATTGGGATTTGATCACCTAACAGGAAGTCACCCAAAACTTCCCTAGCCATAACAAACCTGAAGTTAGACGTATATTGCCTTCTCCTAGGTACCTTGTTATCCATCTCCTTGTCTTCTGCATTTTTTCTTAATTAAGAACATAAAAAGAATCTTCTTCTTGACTTGTTTTGGTAAAACTTATTTCATGCCCGTAATTACTCATTTAGCAATCAAGAGAATGGAACAAAAATTTGTTTCAAATAGTTCTTCATCTCAAAAAATATTTACCACAATAGTTACTTCATCCATGCCCTTGATTACTTCTTTCATGAGCACTCAACCTCTCATCGATGTCTCTCATGCAAAACCTCTTGTTCACACTACAACCATAGGTGAGACCAACCCATTCTTACACCACCAATCTATCATGTCTAGGCCAGCCACCCCACCATCCATTAGATCAGAGCCTTTTGGACCTCCTAAGGTCCCTCTTGGTGATACCATGTTCCAAGAGTTTCTGAATGCCAATATAGTAGCACTCTAAGACTATCTCCTTAGAAGATCAACTCAACTTCATCTAGATGTTCCACCACTTCAGCAAATTTATCCTTATCAGACCAATCCCCAAACTACTCAATTTACAGTAAATGAACTTTCTACAGCCCATCTTGCTTCATCTTCCACCAATCTCTCATCCCATCAAACTACCCAAATAGTCACACCTATTCCTCACAATTTCCCTCCAATCAACATGATAATCAACACTACCCTCCCTATCACCTCTTCGGTCGTTATCTATACAAGTGTCCCTAACCAACATACCCAAACATCATATCCCCTACCCTGGTAGTATGACCTTCTCACATCTGGCATGCCTATCATTACTTCCCAACCCCCTTTTGTGGGTGCTCTACATTATTTAGTGACTAATCCATTCCATCAACAATTTCAACCCGTTCATACTCACATTCCTACGCAACACTTGTCATAATAACCAAACCAATCGCAGCAATCATATTATGTCCCCACCTACCAACAACAATTCTTTCAACAATTCTTTCAACAACCACCCCTTCAATAACAACCTATGATTTACAGTCAACCCTTCCAAATTCCTCAAACACCTATGCATCCACAAATTCACCAACAAACTCATCTAGTTGTTTCTTAGATACAAACACCACCTCTCATCCCCCAACAGACTCTTTCGAATGATCTTATGCATGCTCTTGTGAATACGTTAGCCAACCTAAAGGCCACTACTTTAGGGTCCAAATTTTCATTATCATACATGAAAAAATATGTAATGAGCCTATTCACCCATCTATACCAATTAAATTTTATCCTCTACACTGGAAATTACAAAAATTCACCAATTTTAACAATATAGAGGATCCATAACAACACCTTCGTGCATTTAAACATGCATGTTATCTTATTACACACAACCAGGAATTGATGCTCCATACTTTCCCCATGTCTTTGGCCAGTCCCACACTAGACTGGTATAATAGTATTCCTTGATATTCAATATTCTCCTTCTCCCAACTCATGTAATTATTTTTAGAACACTTTTTGATTAACATTGCACGTAAAATAATTATCAATGATTTATATGTCATCTGACAGTTTGAAGATAAGTCCATTGCAAATTTCCTCACATGATGGATCATCGCTATAAACCAACTATCCTTCCCTCTCCCGCAAAATGATCTCATCAAGCTCTTATCACATTTGTGTGTGAAGCATATATCTTCTACTTTACAAATCCAATCATTCTAAACCTTTGATGAAGCCTTCACCATGGCTCAAAAACTTGAATCATGTGCCCTTGAGAAGGGTCATTTAAAATTAAAATCGAATAAACCTAAACATGAATTTACCAAGTCCTCCACACAAAATGACAAATCAAAGGCGGCGGCCAATGTTGTCGTCATTAAATCATCTTCCACGCCTACATCCAACATGTGGACTCAACAATGGGCCCTTCAACCAACACCCAACTACACTCCCCTAGGGGAGTCATATAGTACAATATTTGACAAGTTGATGGTGGTGAACCTCATCACACTTCCTCCTATCCAACCCTTTGATGAGTCAAGACCGAAACCCATGTGGTATCGAGAAGACCATTACTAAGTACCACCAAGTCCTAGGAAACGACATAGAAATATGTCAAACTTTCAAGGATTTGGTCCAAAGACTCATTGATCAGGGTGATCTTCAAGTGGACAATCCAAATGCTTCACCTAACCAACCACTTGACATCTTTAAACAACCTTTCCCAAATCATACACCAACAAGCCAAGCTACCACTTCTACTACAACCCAAGCACCCAACTCTCACACTATAAATACTCTTAACACCGCTAATCAGGAACCTATCCCATCTACAAATTTCTCTCCTTCGCCGATGACCACATCTACCCCCTTTGACATTATTCCTACATCTATCATACCTACATTTATCTCGACATCCACTCCCACATTTACAACTACTAAAACCCCATTTGAAAAAATATCATTCATGCCCCTAGAGACATTCATAAAGCAACCATTCCAACCTATTTCCATGTCTGACGTTGGTCCTTCATCAAATCCCTTACCAATTACATCCACTTCATCATTTACTTCACCCATTTCAGTAGGTTTGACCACCTCACCTATATCCATTCCACCCTTTCCCATCATACCATCCATAGAATCCATACCAGTCCTCTCTCCATTCATTCTTTTACCCACATCAACCATTGTAGTCACATCCACACCACCTTCTTCCTTGACACCAATGTCATCATTTGAGGAATTCTTAAAAGCACTTCAGCTTGTAATGACCTCAAATGTTCCTTCCATGTCATCAATACAATCCAACCAATCCCCTCCTTCCTTAGATTACATCAAACAAATGTTGCTTCCTACACCCGTACCAACCATGACATCACCATCTGACCCTCCAGTTGAGATTGTCATCACCCCTCCCAAGGGTGCATCCCCACATACAAAATCTATGACTACTTTTAGAATTAAACAATCCAATGTGACATTGGTCGTTTTAGGACCACAAACATTTCAACCCGCTAATTCAAAAACATTCCACACTAAAGCACCATCGAACATAAAAACCAAATTCAAGTCACCAACACATCAACATACTCAGAATTTACCATGAGAATCTAAGATGTCTCACAAGGCATCTTCCAGCACTTTATTTGGATCATATACGGAAATATTCCAACACTTACTACAAACCTCTGCAATCACGCTTCTGCCTATCAAGGCCTTTGACCTAAATGGAAAGAAACCTTCATGGTTCAATTCCAACCTTATGTGTGACTTTCATCATACCCCTAGGCACGATACTAAACATTATAGAGAACTCTAGGCCATTATCCATAACCTCATTGAAGAGGAAAGACTTCTTCTTGAACCGAGCCAGTCCCTTCCTTCCACATCCAATCCAATATCTATCATTCTACCTTTGAGAGATGACTCTTCCAAGAATGGTACCCTTTGTTCATTAATTTTTTTTGGGTAACCACTCGATCCAGCCCGCGTGATCCAAAATCAACCTCTGAACCAAAATCCAAGACCTTCATCGTCGTACCTCATCCTAAGGAGTTAACCACATCATCAAAACCTAAGGTTTCCATCTTAGCAGCTCCTAAGCCCATTGAACAGAGTATCACCAAATAGCTTCATTAAGATCATGTAAATATGTCACTTTAATAGTATATCCAAAGCTCACCAGATCATAGACAAGCTCTTACTGAAGCCTTAAAGTGCATTTCTACGTCCAGTGATGAGGCCCAACCATTCACATCTCTTGTAGGAGCCCTTACCGCTTCTACTACTACCATATCATTTGATGATGCTGAGATTCTAGACATCCCACCGGAAGAACATGACCTTCCCCTTTTTATCATGGTCAGGATCAATGATACATTCATTCGAAAATCCATGATCAACAGTGGGGCAAGCATTAATATCCTCCCATCACATACTTTCAACCAGCTCAAAATCCCCAAGGCATCTGTCACTCAAACTCCCACGGTTCTTCATGCTTTCAATGATGTTATCACTCCCACCTTGGTAACGGTCATTCTTTCTATCTGTATTAGTGAGAAGCTCATCTATGAGGTCTTTTATATCATTGAAGGAGAATTATAGTACAATATTCTCCTTAGGTGACCATGGATCCATGTGATGTTTTGCATCCCCTCCACACTTCATCGCTCCCTTAAATATTAGCATAAGGGGAAGATTCTCACACTCCTCGGGGATGTTATTCCCTTCCAGGTGTGCAACATGACCTAAAGACCGAATGATGTACTCATTCCCAAGAATGATCATGTGCACCATCCACCAACTTAGTCATTCCTTCTTCCTAACTCCCTAATGATGACTCCCTAGATAATGTAATGGAAAAACTAACGATGGGGGAGTATCATCTTCTCACGCTCAACACTCTTCCCACTCCTCACCATATCGGTCGACTCGATAAGGTACCTATGTACCAACCAAATGTAAGGGATGTTATTCCTTTCAATCCACCACACCTTCGCACCAATCTCATTTATGGTGGTTTCGATACCCCCTCTTCTCACATCAATGATATTCCACATGATAAACCTTATACCGGTGGTTTCTACTTCCTCAACAAACCTTTTTTTCCCACACTTATCTCCATCTCTGTGCATGGGATGTTACAATCATGGGCCACATGGCCTTATTATCGATCAATGTCGCAAACCTCATGAAAAGTTTGGGTTATGCTATCAGGAGCAATCCCCTGATCCCATCTTGCCATCTAAGATACTCATGGATATGACTTCTCCGCCTTCTCTATCTTCTTTGAATCTCGAAGACATACAAATGGATGACACAATTTCTATTGCTTTTGACTTTTTCTTAAACTCCACCATTACTTTGGGACTGGTCACCTATCAATGTGAAAATCAGACTAGGTCCCTTCCCCTTCGCCATCCATAGATGATAGAAGAAGATTCTTCTACCATCAATGTCCTTCATTGTGTCAACAATGATGCCATTATTTCCCACATGGGGGAAAAATATTCTTATCTTTAAAGACCTTACCATCTGACACACCTACTCTTCTTAACAAAGCCACCATTGATGTCAATATCAGGACTCCTCAGGAGCCTCACATTCTCAAAGTGGGCCAATCTCTTGATCCACACGAGCTTGAATCTTTCACTGCATTCCTCTCCCGTCATAGCCAGGCATTTGCATGGTCTTATTCAGACATGTCAGGTCTTGACCCTTCTATCATCGTCCACAATATTGTCACCTTTCCTAATGCCAAACTGGTAAAGCAGAAGCTTTGCTGCATGCATCCTCGTGTTGCCCTCCTTGTTAAAGAAGAGTTACAATGCCTTCTTTCTGCCAAATTCATTATCCCCATTGATTATCCCCAATGGGTTTCTAACATTATCCTTATCGCTAAAGCATCTAACAAGCTTTGTATATGCACAAATTTTATAGATCTCAATCTCACTTTCCCTAAAGATGACTTCCCTCTTCCAAACATCGATCAGCTTGTGGATCTTACCATAGGTCATGAGATGCTTTCTCTCATGGATGGTTTCTCTGGTTACAATCAAATTCTCATTGCACTAGAAGACCAACATAAAACTTCCTTCATTACTCCTTGGGGGACCTTTTTTTATCATGTCATGCCCTTCGGTTTGAAGAATATCAGTGCTACTTATCAGCGGGCCATGACTTATATCTTTCATGATCTCATCCATAAAACCATAGAAGACTATGTTGATGATATTTTGGGTAAATCCAAACATCGATGCAACCATATTTCTATTCTCGAAGTCCTTTTCGAGTGCCTTGTTCATTTTTTTCTTTCTCTTAATTTGGTCAAGTGTGTATTTGGAGTCTTAACTGGAAAACTCCTTGGCTTTATCATTTCTATTAGGGGTATTGAAGTTGACCCTATAAAAATTAAGGCAATCATCAAAATTCCCCCTCCTTCCAATCTTAAGCAGCTTCGCAGCCTTCAAGGCCGCCTCCAATCCATTCATCGTTTCATCTCGCAACTCTCAGATCGTTGTTAACCCTTTCATCACCTCCTTCAGAAGGACATAGAATTTGATTGGGATCATGATTTCCATAAGGATTTTGATGATCTTAAACAATATCTCCTATCTCCACCGATGCTTACACCTCCACGTGAGGGGGATCCCTTTTACCTATACATCTCTGTTACTAATCATGCCTTAGGAGCTATGTTAGCACATCATGATGACCAAGGTCATGAGCAGGTCATTTATTACATCAGTCACACCCTCCATGACTGTGAAACCTGCTACACTGAAGCTGAAAAGTTGTGTTGTGATCTCTTCTTTTTTACTTCAAAACTTTGACACTACCTCCTTAATCATAAGACGTATGTCATTACTAGCTTCCATCTCCTTAAAACAATGCATTCTAAGCCATATCCTTAAAACAATGCACAACAATCGTATCACTCGATGGCTCATGCTCATGATTGAGTTCGACCTCGAGTTCATTTCTCAAAAATCTATTAAGGGCCAAGCTATTGCAAATCAATTAGCAGAGCTCCCTCTTCCTAGTTTGCAACTTCCTCATGAACAATTTCCGAATGAATCCATTAATCAATTTCATCACGAATATGACACTCTTAAATTCACTCTCTTTTTCAATGGCTCTAAGTGTCAGCAAGGGGGAGGTGCTAGCATCATTCTCATTCCTCCTTGGGAAACCCCTATTCCCCTCACAAATAAACTCAATTTTGAGTGTAAAAATAATATAGCAGAGTACAAGGCCTTCCTTATAGGTCTTGAAACCACTACCTTTTTAGGTGTTCAAATTCTTGACATCTATGGGGATTCTGGACTTATCATCAAACAAGTCATAGGTGAGGATCAGTGTAAAAATGATACCCTTCAAAAATATCACAACATTGTCCATCTTCTCCTTAAAGCCTTTGATTCCTACACCATCCAAGATATTCCCCGATCAACCAATTGTTTCACTGATACAATGGCATCTCTTACAACCCTTATCCCATGGACAATGGAGGAATCCAAGTTTTTTGTCATCATTCATCACAGTGATCGACCATTTCATGAACTACCTCAAGTTAATCTTGTTGAATCTAATTCATCAAACCTTTGGTATTCCCAAATCTTTGATTATCTATCTCAGTCCATTATTCCCCCTAATCTATCTAAGAATGCTAAGAGGTATTTCCTTCAACACACCAACCGCTATGCGATCCTTAGCGGAATTCTTTATAAACATGGATTTGATGGTGTTCTTCTTCAATGTCTTAGGTCCCATGAAGCCTCTCGGGCCATCCAGGAAGTCCATGATGGTATTTGTGGTGGACACCTTAGTGGCTTGGCCATTGCTAAGAGCATCCTTTCATCTTGGATATTATTGGCCTTCCCTCAATCATGACTGTTGTGAGTATGTTAAGAAATGTGAAAAATGTCAGCAACATTCCAATCTTATTCACATTCCTAGCCAATTTTTGCAGCTTGCTCAGGACCTTTGGCCCTTTTCACAATGGGGTCTTGATCTCATTAGTCTTATAAATCCTTGTTCTTCACAGAAACATCACTCTATCATCACTGCAACTGAATATTTCACTAAATGGGTGGAAGAAATCCCACTCACCTCAACCAAATCTAGTCCAATCATTAATTTTATCTATCAACACATCATTTTTCACTTTGGCATTCCCCACAAACTTGTCATGGACAATGGAAAGTCCTTTAAAAAAGGATCTTAAGAAAATATATGATGCATTCAACATCCAACTCAACTTATCTTCTCCATATTATCCTTAAGCTAATGGCCAAGCCGAAGCCACTAACAAGACTCTATGCAATATCCTTGCTAAGACTATTGATCAAGTAGGCCATAATTGGCATCTCCAGCTTCCTTTCACCCTTTGGGCCTATCACACTAGTATTTTTACCTCCATGGGGGATACACCTTCTTCTCTTGTTTAAAGTTCTGAATCCATACTCCCTCTCGAAGTTCAAATTTCATCTTTGTATGTATCCCTTCATGACTTCATCTCTGATGAATACTATCGCCAAACACGTCTAGCACAACTTGAATTGTTAGATGAATTTCACCTTCTCACTCTTGAACACCATCATGTTTATCAAGAGCGCATTAAACGTGCTTACAATAAGCACCTTAAGGAATGTGAATTTAATGTTGGCAACCTCATCCTCAAAGAAAATTAGAACATCACCACTCTAGAAAGGAACCAACGTGGAAAGTTTTCCCCTAACTGGATTGGACCATACATTATTACACACAAGTATGGGTCAGGAGCCTATCGATTAACCTCCCTTGATGGTAAACTAGAAGTGGAACCGCTTAACACATTGCACTTGTGACCATTCTACTGTTAGCATGTCTATCAATGCTCTTAGTCATATCTTTATATCATTCCTCCATCTTAGCCCCTTCCATGTCTCATTGTGATGATTTGGAATTATGTGGTCTTCCATCACTTCCTAGATGTGACCTTAAATATGGGCACCACGCTCTGCCCATATAGCATATTTCCTTATGGATAGGTTCTCCCTTGTTGGTGAGAACTCCATGATCATTACATCCATCACCCTCTTATTCACCTATTGGAACCATGCAAAGGGTCCAAGGGTGTATCTTGTACATTCATTATCCCCTCTTAAGTGGTCTACTTAGCTAGTCCCAGCTCTCCCCCATGTAAAAATCAAAATTCATGGATGCTCAAATCAAAATCAAAGTTATCAAAAAATAGACTGATCCCTCAAGGACAGTTGTTCATGCAAAAAAAACATGAAAATCAAAGTCAAAAGCAAAGCAAAAGAAATAGACCGATCCCTCGAAGGATGATTATCATATGTTATTTTTACCATCTATATTTTGTATAAAGTAGATCATACCCTAGAAGGATGACTACTCTTTTATAGAATTTGAAGGCTTCTCGCATTAATCAGCCTCCCATTTTATTAGCATCCTGAGAAAGCTTCCCGCATTAATCAACTTTCTTCTAGCAGACTTCCCGCATTGATCAGTTTGCTCTTTCCCCTTCCCAGAGCTGGGGCATAGTTTTAGGGAACACCACTTTTGGAGAACCCTCTTCCCTTGTACAAGTACATCTCAAACCCCTTTTTCATGTTGAGATTTGGTGTATAAGTTTACTTCATCCATTGCTTCATTATGATCTTTTGTATAATTAATTCTCATTGGTTATATACTAGCATTTTCTTTGGTCACATGTGCCTTGCATTACCTAGATCCCCTTTTTGTTTACCTCCAATGTAGTTGGATGCATATTTTCTTCACACGTTCCTTGATATGACATGGTGTCATTCATACCCATAGGTCACCATGGTTAAGTCACATCTCATCCTACACCTCATCTTATCTTATTTCATCTCTCTGACATTCAAATCCACCTTGTGGCCATATTTATTTTCCCTTCAGACATTTTAATCAGATATTCAATCTTATCCAATCTACTCTCAAAGTCCACATTTGTGGCCATATTTATTTTCCCTCTTGGAATTTTACTTCTACATTCAAATCATGATTTTATAGTCTCAAATTCCACCTTGTGGCCATATTTACTCCTCCTTCAAGTGTTTTATTTCATGATCCTATCTAGTCTACACATAAAGTCCACGTTATGGCCATACTCTTTGGGCATTTTATTTCACAATCCTATCTTTTTTACTCCTTCGCTTCTTCATCATTTATTTCCCTATTTACCTTTTGCAGCCATGCTTACTCCCCTTTAGGCATATTATTTCACTACCCAATTTTTCATTTTTCCTTCTCGATCATTTCTTGTGTCCCACTAGGCACCATACCTTTCATCCTCATCCCTTGTGGATGCATACCTATTCACTCAATTCCTCATGTACAAAGGATTTCACATACCTTTCACATTTAGTTACACATACTTTGATGTTTTCCTATGACTCATTGGTCATCGTGGTTTGCATCCATACTGCAATGATCTTCACCCACTCACTGGCCCATAGAATGTTATATCTTGTCTCCTTTGAGACCATGATTTTCCTCTACCGATGTGATATTGGAGTCATTGCCATAGTTTTTATTGTTATTGTGATCCTTTTTTCTTGGGGTATCTTGCCTTGGTAATCATTTTACCTAATTTTATTCATCCACCCACCCTTTCTCAAATGCGTTATCGATTCCCTATGACATCATTGATTCTTTATTTGAAGGGGAGCTTATCATCTACCTTTCATCAATCCTCATCCAACTCTTATCGTTTTTGTTTCATGGCTTGCTATTCCAAACCACTCAACAAAAAGGGGCAAAATGTAGACACCTAAATTCAATATCTATA
This sequence comes from Taxus chinensis, assembly GCA_019776745.2. Classification (NCBI taxonomy): domain Eukaryota; kingdom Viridiplantae; phylum Streptophyta; class Pinopsida; order Cupressales; family Taxaceae; genus Taxus; species Taxus chinensis. Next base: position 269,001,978 of record CM034149.1, on the reverse strand, counting down.
CCCTTAATCACCCACGTGTGCATATTTATTTAATTCATCCCCCTTATTTAATTAAATACCCATTTATCTCATCCATATTAATCTTTATTAAATTTAATTAATTAATGCCCATTATCTTGCCTTAGTGAACCTTCTATTTAGGATCCTAAATCTATCCCCTTGCTTTTATAAGTTTTTATCCTATTTATTTTTATGCCATAACTACCCATGATTTATCCCCAAGCAATCTAATCCCACACACATGCTTTAAAGCACCCTTCCAACTCATAAAATCCTGAAATCACACCAAAATCACAAAAATATAGCCCGTTGGGAAAAATTCCTCGTAGTCGGCAGCGACCCAACCAAGTCACTGTCGACCCTATAAAACTAAGTGATTTCTTTCCATTCTTTATTAGATGCATACAAACATCCAAGCTTCCTTACGACCTTCGAACAATCTCATATGCCGAAGTATCCTTGAAGAAGTTACAAATATCTAAAACCTCCCTGGGATGTGTTTGCATCATTCTCCTTTGTGATTTATCATCGTGTTTGTGAGATTATCAGTTATTTGCATGTTTTAGGTCCATTTCATTTTAGTCTATTTTATCAGTTCTTTTGCTTGTAGGCTAACCTTTTGTAGGAGACATATCATAACAAACACTCATTTCCCTCGGCCTTGTTCAACATTTCCCAGGTCACCGTCGACCTGCCTAAGTTGTCATTAACTCAGTCTTCTTGCATCATCCTTTCTGCTTAGGATTCCACTCAAATTCTACTCTGGCCCTTGCATTGCTTCCAGACCCAAAATTTGTCATCCTGTCTAATTTTCAATCCAACCCACTTTGATCCTTGTTACCTTTCATCCATTTCATTGCTTCACCTCATACCCCCTCTATAGGTTTCCTCCAATGTCTACATTTCCATGTTCTGTCTGGTTTGCACTTAGAGCATCCAAATCTACATTTACAATTGGTGTACCACCCTTCTACCTTAGGTCGCCATCGACCTATCTCTGCATAGTTTGGGTCATCGTCGACCTGGACTAGGTATAATCTAAGTTGTATTCTTTTCCAATCAAATCAATATTTAGATATGTCATAGGTACTTATACATTCTGTATTCTTTCATTTTTTGCATAATATCAATTTACCTATCATTATATTGCTTTTATTTAATAAACAGGGGTTGACATCCACTAAGGAAGTTAACGCTTCTTGGGCCTACTTTTTCGGGTAACCCCCGCATAAATAATCTAATCCATTTTTTATGTAGTCTTTCTTATTTGTAGGTTAACAACTGGTAGCAACAGGGATCCATCATCTACTTTGCACCTGTATCCATCACATCACATCTGAGGTAACATAAACCCTCCAACATTTCTTAGTTGCTAGTTGTTTTCATTGTTAGTTCATTCATGTGATCAGTGAGGAAGTTTCTTGCACAACAATTACCCTTTACAAAACCCAACTCACATATTTATAATTTTGAGTTGGTTGTATGGCTTAATAGCCAAGACTTATTTTGATAAAGGTGAGGTTAGGGGTTTGTGATGAGGCCAAATATGTCTGATTAATGTATAATATATGATCTCATCTTACTCTCCTTTTTATTAAGTTTGATTGCATTTTGTGACCTTTAGTTGATCTGATATGAGTTGGGATGTAATTGTCTATCTTTTGATTGATTGTGTTTCTAATGTTTAAAAGCTCTGAAATTCCTGACAAAGTGTGTGTTTGAAATTCAGTTTTGTAATAAAGCAGGTCTAATCAGTCGAGGAAATGAAGTAGGAAGCATTCAGTATGTTTTCGGTAACATATGTTCCCACACAGCTTAGTTCCGGAACTTCCAAGCTAGTTCCGCAACTCTGTCACACAGTCATCATCTAGTTCCAGAACTTTCAAACTTAGTTCCAAAACTCCAGTATTTAGTTCTAGAATTTTTAGACTTAGTTCCGGAACTCCTAGGTATAGCTCCGGAACTCTCACGGTTTTGATCCTTAATGATTTCCTATGGTTCTAGAACTTCTCTGAAGTTCCAGAACCGATGGGAGTTATCTATTCTAACCACATCCAGAGATTTTACATCTACAACCCTTTTAATCAGGAAAGGATGAGAAGATTTTTGAATGCAAATCCAGGGATAGTTATCTTACAAGTGTCTGATCAGTCGTAATCTGACTCAGCATCTATTCTGGGCATGATTCAATTTCATTAGAATCATTGAGACAACTGTGATTGTAAAATGTATATAAAAGAAGACCTGCAGTAAATAGATATATAGATAGAATATGATATGAAATATATATAGAACATAGAAGAGAAATATAAACTAAGTACTTAGATCCAGTACATTTTGTAATACTGAATGTTTTATCAATAAAATAGCCATTCTTATTTGAGAGAATTATGAGTTGTTAAATCTTGATTCAAGGAGGAGCAAGGGCCCACTCCCCCAAGGACTAGGATATTTGTTTATTTGGTATTTATATTTCTTCATAAAATAGCTTAGATCTATTAATTCTGTATTGTTTTAATTTTTCCAGTTAAACTTTTGTTGTATACTTGTTCCTGCAGGTGTTTAGATAATTTTTATATTTCTTGCAATCATTTTTAAGCATTCTAAATTAAGTGTGTTTATTTCCAAAAGCAATTGTGTTTCCTTTTAGCAAAGCTTTCAGTGTGTTTACTTTCAGCAAGTTTTCATAGTATGATTTAAATAAGGTTTTACCAAGAAGTCCTTAAGACATTGAAAAGATCCCCCAAAAAATACAAAAATAACTACAGTCAACTACTAGATTGATAAGATTACTCTTGTTGCATATAACTTTAGACACACCCCTGGTTTGATATGACATCAACAAGAAGTTGATTAAATGAAGGGAATAATGACACCCATCATCTTTGGCATTGTTTTCAGGGACCATTGGTTAGAACCTTCTAATTAAATGTTAGCAAGAGCAAAAAATCATACATCTAGTAGTTGAAGGATCTTCCCTACTATATCATAAAATATATGAGTAGACCAAGAGACTCACAGGGTAGATTCCTCCCAAAAACATCTTCACAAGAATTCATAGCATCCTCTAGTCAAAGTAAGGAAATTGATCAAGAATTGGAGGCACCATCATCCCCTGTCAGATAAGAAACAAAATTTCCACCTTTGGAATTCTTAGATCAGTCACGTGAAGGACGTGGAACTTCTAGGAGAAGGTTTATTACTCAAGATCCATTTAGGGTGAGTTTTGATTCTCAATTGAGTAGTCAACCTCCTACTCTTGATTTTTCACCTTCCCCAAGGCATACTGCTTACCACATTGATTAGGAGGAAAATTCAGAAAATATTTTTAAAATGGCACGAGAAGCTGAGAGAGTACCTGATAGGACCTTTACCTATCCAATCCAATTGGGAGATGTTGATACATCAATGAAAATAATCTCACTTGCACATTTACCCACATTTAGAGGGATGTCATCTGAAGATCCTGACCAATTTATGTTTGATTTCAATGTACTATGTCGGACCTATGACTATAAAACAGATAATCAAAAACTCAAGTTGTTTCCATCCACTTTGAAGGATGCAGCAATGAGGTGGTTCATGGGATTACCATCCAACTCTATCAGCACTTGGGCACAAATGGAGACTGTCTTCCTAGAAAAATGCCAGGATTATTGTAGAGGGAGAAATAGGAAGGAAGAATTCTTCAAAATCAAGCAGGAGGAAGATGAAAACATAGAAGACTATTTAGACAAATTCCTCTTTGTTAGCAAAAGATGTGGATTTGTGCTTCAAGAAGAGCTAAGTAAAACCATTTTTCTTAAAGCTCTGGATGACGAATCTAGGGAAGCACTTAACTTGATAGAAGGTGGAGGCATTGATCAGTTAAGAATGAATGAAATTAAGGAGATTTGTAGAAGCTATTCTAGAATGAGAGGTGGACCTAGAAAAGGAAAATCAGTGAATAGTCTGAATCCAGATATGAACAAACTAATGGATGAGTTAGAAAACTTTAAAACAGACATTTTAGTGCAATCAACCTCTACTATGGATGGATTACAAGCTAAAGCAAATGCCAAAACTGAACCATTGGGTATGTATTGTCCTAGATGTAGGAAGAAGCAAGCACTAAGAGATTGTCATATGGATAAAACAGAAATGTGTCTTATCTATGAATCTAAGGAACATGATACTAATGTTTGTTCTTTACTTCCTGTTATTAAGAATCAACTTAAACAAACTAGTGCCTCATCTACAATAGAAGAATTGAATTTTTGTAGTGCCAGCTTCAACTACCACTTGAGACCAAGAAACAAACTAGGAAAATTATGGAATAATTTTTTTTTTATAAGAAGGGTCTACAAACAAGTAGCAAGATACTAGTTTGAAACTAAATAGGTTCTAAAACAAATTCTAATTAACCAAACATAAGATTTCCATTTTTATCTTATAACAAGTTTACAAAGTTTACAAAGTTATCAAATGTACATTACCAGTTTTAACTTTAAAATAGTGAGTTTATTCCTCTAAACTGATTTTACAATTTATCTACTGAATGTGCATATTGTTCTAATTTAGAAAAATACAACGCTCCTTAGATTATAAATTCAATATGCAAGATTGATTTATAGTTCAAAAACTCATTTCAAAATATGAAGCTTTTGTCATTTCTTTTATACGTACTCTCTTTTCTAAAATAGAATTTGTATAATATAACAGCGATGTGATTTCCAAAACAACCATGCAATTGAGAGAAGGATATATTTCTTTCATTGATTTCAAACAACACATTACAACTTAACTCCCTTCCAGTTGATTGGATTTTCAATTTTTAATTTTCAAAAGAATACAAGTATATCATTTCAATTTCATTTTTTTACAAGTAAAAAAAAGAATTACAATTCTTCTCTACATTCCTCAAATTTGATTACATCTCTCAATAACAAGGTAAACATCTCACATATCTATATCAATTACATTAATCCACTTGAAGTGGGTAGGGTTACATTAAAACTGCTCAAAGGAATGACTGTCAAAATTGATTTCTCCAAGCTCCAAACCGCATCATGCTAGTTTCCTCCATCCTTTAACTTTTAATCACAACAAGGAATGGGGAAAGGCAACGCTCCTTCACCCAACCAAGACATCCAATGGGAAAATAGAAGCCATCTTTCCCCATTGGCCCCCGAGCCCCAACCATATTGGAATGGAACATGATGATACAACACATGGCAACATGGCTTCTTCACATACAAACATATTTTCACAATCACAAAGAGACACAAAGCAAGAAGATGTAGTTCTCAACTACAAAAATCAATTTCAAAACAAAACAAAGGCTCCTTCTCCAAGTAAGCAAGCCAAGCAAGAGCAAGAACTATGGAAGTCTCCCTTATGCCTCCCAAGTTGAATTTTAGGCATCCACCAAAAGCAAACTGCCAAAATCATAGCAATCCCATAAAACTTATCCCTCCTCAAACCCTCCTTATCCCTCCTCCAAATTCATCCCTTATACCTCCCCCAAAGTAGGAAATGCAAGCAATTTCCTTTCCTAGGTGGATCCCAAACCAACATTCCCTCCCAAGAACAAATAACAATGGAAAATCCTTTATCCCTCCTCTGATAAACCTCATAGTCTTCTCTCCACACCATGCCCTAAGCATTCTACCCATCCCTTTAAGAATGTAACCACAAAACCATTCAATAATTTGCAAGCAAGAAGGAGGGGAAAAAAACAACAATTAAAAAGGCAAGAGCCTACCTCTCCATTATGGAGATTTGTTTCCAAAACAGAAAATTCTTTGTTGCACAAAAACCAATCCCAAATCAGCAAGAGGAATGCATACACAAGTAAATCCACTTCTTCCACCAAGCAAGCTCCAAAAATGCAAGAAAAATTCGACCCAAGAGTGAAATCTCCAACTTTCAACAACCCCAAATGAGGAGGCAAATCCAATTTTTAAAGGAGAAGGTGGAAGAGGATGATGTGGATTCCAAGTGGGATGCCACATCATTTTTCCTCATCCCAAAAAGCAATCAACATCAAGGCAATTAAATCACCATAAAAGAAATATGACAAAATTACTTACATACATAATGTAGCCCATACCCCAAAAGGAATGCATTTAAAATTTGTAAGACAAGTGCAATCAATACTTGCCCAAATTTATATCAAAATACAATAAAATAGATTGATTTTGACTCCTAAATTATAATCATGGTTGGCGGAGGTTTTTGAGAGGTGTGGGACAACTTTAACTTGTCCCACAAGCCTCCAATTTAGGCTCCCAAGACCAAATCTGAGCTTCAAGGAGGATGGAGTGTTCTATACCCCAAAATCTGATTTAAACAATCCATCATTTCACTTACACAACTCTTACATCCTCTTACACATGCATTAATGTCTATGACTCTATTTATTACATGTTTTGACATAAAGATTTATTTATCTATCATATGGTTATACATAATATAAATCAAATTTAATTATTAATCAAGACAATAATATTATTTCCTTACATTCCACCTCCTAATTAATTTAATTAAAATTTAACTATATGACTTCACACATTTAACTATCACATTAGAATAATTAAAATAAAGAGCACATTACAAATAAAATACATACAACAATAATTAAAAAGGGAATACATAATAAAACACATATATGCCTCAAGGTCACAATAATGGAAATCCCCCCCATGGGAAATCCTAACACAACACAACACACAAATCAAACACAGTTGCCATGGTGACCCTTGTTGATTTCACACTGAATTCCAATATGGTTAGTCTCCAGTCCCCCGACATTGTTGTGATTTTAACCTGCAAAATGCAAAATACCTCCTTCGGCCTCGTGGCCATATCAGAACATCCAATTGATATATAAACATTAAATCCAAATCACAACAATATCAAGATTTTAACATTTATCAATTAAAATTCAATTTGCAACTATATCGTCATCCAATAGATCTCTACCACTAGATCTATTCATAATACCAATGTCACATGTCTAAAATCAACATCAATAACCTGTCCATGTCAACCAGTATGTCATCATCCACATAATAATAATAATGTCTCCATGATCATCAAGCATAATAATTGAATCCAGATCAATGTTAATCCATAGTCTAACATATAATCATCATACTGAGAAAAATATAATAATTTCCATAGTAATCCATGATCTAGCATATACCCATAATACTACATCAAAACATAATAATATCCAAAATATGATCAATAGTGTCAGGATCAGTATCTAAATAGTGTCAAAGGGAAGTGGGCACTACATCCCCCTCCCCTTAGACTTGACTTCCTCCTGGAATTCACTAGAACAAATTTGGAAACGGCACTCGTAAAGCAGTAGCATCCTCTCAAGTGGCTGTAGTCTCATCATATCTGTCCCACTGCACCCGTACCTGATCAATCTCTCTACCTCAAAGGCCCAGGGTCCTACGATCGATGATACGGACAGGCTCCACCATCACATGTCCTTGATCCTGCACCTACAATGATGTCCAATCCAACACATGAGAAGGATTTGTGATGTATCTCCTAAGAACAGAAACATGAAACACATCATGTACGCGAGAGAAGCTGAGTGGCAATGATAGACAGTAAGCCAACGGTTCGATATGCTCTAGGATCTCAAAAGGTCCAACGAACCAAGGAGCTAACTTAGAACCTTTTCCATAATGGATCGGGCTCTTATGTGGCCTAACACGAAGGAATACCTTCATGCCCACATCAAAATTACGCTTGGTCCTATGCTGATCAGCGTACTTCTTCTGCCTATCTTGTGCCTCTTGCAATCTCTACCTGATCAACACTACTTGCTTCTCCATGTCTTGCAAAAGAGCTGGTCCTAGGGATACTCTATCCTCCAATCTATCACAGCTAAGGGATGTCCTGCACTCCCTACCATACAAGGCCTGAAAAGGAGCCATGCTTATAGAACTATGAAAGCTATTATTATAGGTAAACTCCATAAGGTACAGATAATCCTCCCCCTTAGACTGTTGATCCATCATGTACATCCTGAGCATATCCTCCAAAATCTGATTCACTCACTCGGTCTGTCCATCTGTCTCAGGGTGGTATGTTGTGCTGCAGTTAATCTTTGTCCCGAGAACATACTGCATGGTAGTCCAAAAATGGGAAGTGTACAAAGGATCATGGTCACAAATGCTTCCGCGGAATCCTGTGCAACCTGATAATCTCATCCAAGTAGACTCGTGCCACTGCACTAGCTATATACGTGGTCTTTACCGGTGAAAAGTGAGCTACTTTTGTCAATTTATCAACCGTGACCATGATGGCATCGTGATGATATCTCAACATTGGTAACCCAATAATGAAATCCATGGAAATGGTGTCCCATTTCCACTCTGGTATAGCATGAGGAAAGAGAAGGCCAGCTGGATGCTGATGCTCAGCCTTCACTTTCTGGCACTCTAAGCTATGTGACACAAACTGAGCCACATCCCTGCGAAGTCCTCTCCAGTGATATAACTGTCTCAAGGTGGCGTACATCTTCTTCACCCCAGGATGGGCTGAATAGGGTGCACGATGTGCCTCTGTCAAGATGTCTTGCCTCAAGCCTCCGTCTCTAGGAACATAAATCTGACCTTTGTGCCTGAGAAGACCATATGCCTTTAGTGAGAAACCATCAAATTTTCCCTCAGGGGGTCTCTGGGACTCAATCTCTGCTCGAGCTACAATGTAGAAACTATTAAGAGGAAGCTACTGAAGGATCCTACTCTGCAAATTTTTGCCCACTGAAGTAGCCATACTCAAATGCCTTCGTCTACTGAGAGTGTCTGCAACCCCATTCTCCTTCCCTTTCACATGCTCTATCTCCATGTCATACTCACAAAGCAACTCCATCCAACGCCTCTGACAAGCATTTAGATTGGGTTGCATGAAGAGGTGGCGAAGACTCAAATGGTCTGTCCTGAGTGTGAACCTCCGTCCAAGAAGAAAATCTCTCCATCTAACCAAAACATGCACAACTGCCGCAAGCTCAAGATCATGGGTAGGATAATTAAGCTCATGATCCTTGAGTTTACGAGACTCAAAAGTTACAACCCTGCCATCCTGCATCAACACACCTCCAAGCCCTGCTAAAGAAGCATCTGTGCAAACAAAGAACTTACCCTGTGGATCCGGCACTACAAGAATGGGTGTTGTAGTGAGATATTCCTTCAGTGTCCTAAAGGCCTACTCACACATGTCTAGCCAAACAAAATTCTTCCCTTTCCATTGAAGGGAAGTGATGGGGTGTGCTATCCGAGAGAAGTCCTGCACAAATCTCCTATAATACCCTGCTAACCCCATGAAGCTACACACCTCTGTCACTGTAGTCGGTGCTGGCCAATCCGTAATGGCTCTAATCTTGGAAGGATCAACTACGATACCTTCACCTGAGATGATATGACCCAAGTCCTGAATCTCTAACTAAAAGAAAGCACACTTCTCCAAGTTCCCGTAAAGCTACTGCTCACGAAGACACTAAAGAACCTAATGAAGGTGCCTCTCATGCTCCTCACGCGTACGTGAGTAAATCAGAATGTCATCAAGAAAGATGAGCACGAAGTGATCTAGAAAGGTCCTGAATACCCCATTCATCAAACTCATGAATACTGTGGGGGCATTCGTCAAACTAAAGGGCACCACTGTGAACTCATAGTGTTCATACCTCGTACAAAAAGTAGTCTTATGAATGTTTGCCTCTGTAATTTTCAACTGATGGTACCCTGACTTGATATCAATCTTAGAGAACATTGTGGCCCCCTTCATTTTATCAAATAAGTCATCGATGTGAGGCAGGGGATAACGATTCTTGATCGTTACCTTATTCAGCTGGCGGTAGTCTATGCACAACCACAAGGATCCATCCTTCTTCTTAACAAAAATAACCGGTGCACCCCAAGGGGATACACTCATATGGATAAGGCCTTTCTCTAGAAGGCCCTCCAGCTGCAACTTGAGCTCGTAGAGCTCTGGGGTGGTCATCCGATAAGGAGCTTGTGAGATAGGATCTGCTCCTAGAACCAGATCAATATGGAAATCAATCTCACATGGGGGTGGCATCCCCGGTAGCTCCCCTGGAAAAAACATCTACATACTCTCTCAAAATGGGATGGTCATATAGCGATGGCCCACTAGACCCATCCTCTACCCTGTCACTGACTATGATTGCATACATCTGACAACCCTGTGGCACACACCGCTTGAGCTGCATAGCGGAGATAGTTCAAACAGAAATGGGTCTCCTGACCCCAGAAATCACCAACTCAACTCCAAAATCATATGCACAAGATATAGTCTTATGATAGCAATCCATCCTGGCCATATGTGCAGACAACCAATCCATGCTTAAAATGACTCCATACGAGCCCAAAGGAAGTACGCAGAGATCTGAAGTGGTGGTAAAAGGTCCCAAGTTAACAACACACTCCTTTACAAAGGAGTCTATAGAGACCTTGGCTCCTGAAGCCATCTTGACATCCCAACTATGACCCTATCTAATGGCCACCAGCCTGCATCGCTCTACTAAGGATGGTGCAATAAATGAATCATAAGAACTAGAGTCAAACAATATGGAGGTAGGAACACCTCCAATACTACCTGGGGTCTCAATGACCATGCTCTAGTGCTTGGCCTGGCGGTTCTCGACCACTGCGTAGATCCTGTGACTCCATCCCATGTCTCTAACTGTAGGCTCTGAGATGGGTGCCTTACCCTTATTAGGGTTCTGGGGGCAATCTCTCCAAAAGTGTCCCACTACTCCACACCCGAAACAACCACCTGAAGTCCTCCAAACTGCAACACTGCCAGAAGGCACCCTAGAGGTAGGTGTTGTGGACCCTGATGATCCAGCCATAGTTTGTTGTGGCCTCTGTGGTCGAGCTCCTACTAACTGAGCTCTAGCTCCACCCTGTGTCCTGGTGGGACCCCTAGGAGGCCCCATGCTCCGACCTCTCTGTGTATCAGCTCTCTGAGGAGGCTTAAACGGTGGGCAAGACTGTTGCTACTGCTGTGGCCTGAAAGATGACTGCGAAGAATGCTGACCACCACGAGGAGGAGGAGCTAACCCCCTCGATCTACTATCCTGCAACTACTAAATATGGATCCTGACCTGGTCTCTAACCTGCTGGGTTTTACCCCGAGTCTCCTCTGCAATGTAGGCCTTCTCAACGGCCTCTGCTAATGTCTGTGGGCAGTGGATCCAAACTGCACCTCCAATGTCTATATTAAGGCCCCAGATGAACCTATGGATCTGCACCTACTCATCCTACATGTAATCATCGTACTGAAGTAGGTCCAGGAACCTACTCTCATACTCGGCCACTGTAAGGGAAGCCTGTCGAAGGTCGTGTAACTCATCGATCCTCTGTTGTATGAATCTCCGTGGTAAATATCTACTCCTAAATCTCTCCTCAAATAGCTCCCAAGTGATTATCTCTGAGTCTATATGGAGCTTATGCTCCTCTATCCTCCACCATACTCCAGCTCCGTCTTTCAGTAGATGGATTGCAACACAAGCTTTCGTGTTGCTAGAACAAGGAAAAACTTGAAGCAACCGCTCAAGCTAACCAGCCAGGCCTTTGCCTAGAATCCCCCTATGTCATTTGAATAATGTGAGGGCCTAAGCTTCAGGATCTCCCTAATGTGATCTGCAGCTGTGGTTTGACGGCCTTTGGGCCTCTCCACCTGCCTATCCCCGAGCCTAGGGCTCTGAGACCTCTCTCTTTGTCCTAAAATACGGTCACCATGTCCCCTTAAGGGAGACTCTACTCTAGCCGACTCTACATGAAAATTCTCTCCCCCATCCTCCTCACTGGGTGGAGGAGGTGCATGTCCCTCTATGGAAGTAATTTTGTCCTGCCTGCCTGAGTGCCCTCCTACTGATCCTCCACGTAGGGTAGCATTAACATCCTGGAGGGTCTGCAAAATCTGTGGTAGGATAGCTACTAAACCCTGGTCTGGTGGTGGTGGTGGCAGGGGTGGAGGTGGTGGTGGTGGTGAATTTGAGTCTTTGCGAATGTTCCTCCTACTCCGTCTGAGCTCCCTGCACAGACCAGAGTGGGAGTTAGTCCATTACCTTGAGTTTCCTTCAGTTTTCTAAGTTTACTAACATGAACAATTTTCAAATAGTTTTATTTTCTAGATTATCAATTTGCTAGTTTTAGGTTTCAAGTCTCAATGTTTCTAGTGTGCCCAATGGTCCAAGCTTTTAAACCATCGCTCTGATACCAAGTGTAGTGCTAGCTTCAACTACCACTTGAGACCAAGAAACAAACTAGGAAAATTATGGAATAATTTTTTTTTATAAGAAGGGTCGACAAACAAGTAGCAAGATACTAGTTTGAAACTAAATAGGTTCTGGAATAGATTCTGATTAATCAAACACAATATTTCAATTTTTATCTTATAACAAGTTTACAAGGTTTCAATCTGTAGGTTACAAGTTTTACTAAGTTTTAGGGAGAAATTTATCCCCAGGCCTGCTCTCTATCAAGCCTTGAACTTCAACTAGATTTTTCACACACTTAGATTTATCAAAAATTTCCTAAACTACACTCACTGGATAGGAAATTTTCTCACCTTTCCAACCATATAAATAAGTCCTCCTAACTCCTTGTAAAACTCAAGTTATGGCCGGGCGGAGTTTTAGGGGAAAATTTTCCCTTAGAAGTCCACGGGGTTAGGGAGAAAATGCCTTCGCGCCCACGCCGACGCCCCCAAATGCCACATGTCATCACGTGATTTTCTGGGCTGGTGGGCAACGGGGGAAAAACATGAAATTTTTCCCAAAACCAAGTTTTCAATTTTCTGAAGGAAATTTTTCCTCCGTGCCTCCGCGCTTGCCCAAATAGCCACGTGACGCTTTTTGATTGGCCGCGGGCCGGCAGAGAGAATTTTTATTTTTCGCCCAAGGGGTTAAAAGGTTAAAAGAATTGCATGGACCCACACACCCATGGGGACACATTTCAACACCCTATTGGCTGTGGGGATGCTGGTCAGCAGAGGAAAAAGTGAAATTTTTCCAAAAGTGCAAAAAGTTAAGTTTTCTTTTCTAAATCTGTGGGCCCTCCCTGCCACGTGTCAGCACGTGATTGGTGCGGGGCCACGGGGTTGTGGGGAGAAAATTGAAAATTTTTCAAAGGAGAAAATGGTTAAGTTTTTTGTTTTGATCCGTGCACCCCCTGCCACATGTCAGCACGTGATTGGTTGGGGGCCGCGGGGAAAATTGGGAAAATTTTCCTAAGGCAAAATTTTCAAAATGTTAAGTTTTACTAAGGGCCCGCCCCTCTAAGGTGCCATGTGGAAACTTCTGATAGGATGAGAGGGTGGCAGGGGTTGCGGAACTTTTTAAGAAATTTTTCTAAAGTTCAAAATTTAAATTTTTTTTTTCTGAGGTCGAATTATTTCATTTTTGGTTTGGGATGGCCATTTTGAAGTAAAACTTCAAATGGCCATAACTTTTGATAAGAATATCCAGTTTAGGAAAACAAGAACTTTCTAGAAAGCTCTCAGAGTCCTCTTTGCACATAAATCATCAATTTTGGAATTTGGTGAAGTTTTGAGGGTCAATTTTAAGAAATCAATCTGCAGGATTTATAAAATTGAAAACTGGCAGTTTTTTCAAACTTGCAATTTTTATAAAATTGAATCCCTTCCTCCACTCCACATGCCAATCAGACATGGGGGATCAACTTAAGGAAGAATTAGAATGTTTTACAGGTGTAAATTTGATCAATTTATTCAAGTTGTGTTTTTTTTTTTTTTTCCAAGAAGGGACAGAAAAATGACCTAAGAAGGGAATTGATTCAAATTTTGAATTGGTTGGATTGTTTTTTTTTTATTAAGGGCAAATAGTTTTGAAGGGACTATACCATGTATACAAAAGGGCTCAAAAGCCAGATACCAGAAGTAGGAGAAACAGCCCAGAGAAGGACAAAACAACCAACCTCAGAGGGCTCATCAGCTAGATAAAACAACATATTAATAGAAAGGATCTAGACGTACAATGATCCAAGAAACAGCAGAAGAGATCAAAAAACAAACAAGAGATATCTATCATAGAATATCTCCACCAAAAAACAGCACTAGAGCCGCCAGTCATTAGCAACTTCGCAGCCAGTAAATAGTAGCACAGCTCCACTTTACTTGATAGCCCTGTCAATCTTGGTTTTGATCGTTTGCAGCGAGACAAAGAATGCAATGGTTGTGGCTTGAGAAGGGTCTTTCAGATCCACCTGAGAAATTGACATATCTCTTTTCTCTTTAGGGCCCCAAATGTCTTCAGTAATCCCGCTGAGGTTGCATACACTATGAACATGTTGTTCGATGAAATTGTAAATACTTTTAAGTGCAGATAGGATGCAATCATTACGGATTTTTGCATTTCCCATTCTGCCATCCAAAGATTGTAGCTTCTTGAACACTTCAGCAATAACACCCTCCTCATCATCATTTTGAATTTTTCCTTTTCCCTTAGCTTTTTCCATATTTTTGATAACCCTTTTAAGCTCTTGAATTTCCTTTTCCATTCTACCCACTCTGACCATCAAATCCTCCTCCTCAGGCTCCTCAACCGGTTGGCTGATGTGCAGGAGGTTCTCAACAAGCTCGAGGTCTTTGTGGCTTCTAAGAACCCTCTGAGAAGCAAGGATCTTAGTTTTCATGCCCTTCCTTTTCTTGCTAGACGAAGCAGTTTCAATCTTCCTTTCGAGCAAGGGGGGAATGGAGGCAGTGTGAGTAGGGGGAGGAATGGAGGGAGAGGGTGGAACAGGATTCATGCGGGGATAGTTTGAGCAGTGACGATGGACAAGAAGAATTAGCCCTTGATGCAGAGGTACTACCCTAGAATGACTCTGCACTTCTCGAATGGATTTTTCCAGCGAGTTTAACAAGTAATGAGGGAAGCTAATGGTTATGTTTCTATGAAAGTGGTTAAGAAATATCAAATGTTTTTAAGGAATAGTAACAAATCTCCCCTCAAGAGTTACATACCTAACAACCATCTTGGCGAGCTCAGCAAAAGGCTCAGGAATCGAAGTCAACTTGATGTTGGCTATCACAAACTCAAGATTTTCCCCTTCATCTAGGAATTTCTTTGCCTCCACCTCTCTATCCACCCTCTTATTAAAGAATTTGGTGCCATCAAGATTGAGTCCCGTGATCTGGGTGATGAGCTCCTTCGTGATCTCAACCTCAATGTTGTTGTATTTAACAACCCGATTCTTCCACCCCTGAGCAAATTTAATAGAAATATCCTGATCAAAACCTTGAATTCTTTCAATCAAATTCGCAAGACCCCCAATTTGAAGATAGTTCCAGAGCACAACATCCTCTTTACATGCTAGATTATGGGTGGGCTCTATCTTGTAAGGCGGACCCCCCATTTTTCCAGTGACTCTGCCCTCAACAGTAAAAGTTTTAGCACTATGCGTATGAAACTTAGCTTTGTTTTTGAATCTCTCCCATCCGTGATAAAAGATGTAATTATTAGACCATACTTTGTAATTAGTGACCCGCTCCTTAGTGTTCTCCCTATGACAAGTAATGATGGTTGTCCAGTTCGCACAAATCACATAAATCACACAAATCTTATATGATGTCATCATTCTGTACTTAAGAATACGCTCTTTAGCATCAACATTACAGCCATTAGTGATGATTTTCCAAGTCATGTAAATCATTGATGATGTCTTTATTAACTTGAATGGGTAGAATGTCCCCCCTTAGCCAAGTTTGAAAAGTATTGTTAACTCCAAAGTTTTCCAAACCATCTGCGACCCTATTGCCTTCCCGATAGGTGTGAGTGATTTAAACATTTTCAAAACTCTTACATATATCAGTAGCTTCAACAATAAAATCTCTAATTGACCAGCTGGGGGGTTGCTTTTTGTTTAAGAGATTGATAATGTTCAGAGAATCACCCTCAATTATAATATTCAGAATATTACAATCCATGGCTAGCCTTATTCCCCATAGAGTAGCAAGAGCTTCAGAGTAATGATTAGTTTGCCTACCCATTTTCCCAGAAAAAGTAGCAACAAAACAGCCTCTTTGATCTTTGATGACTCCTCCGCCTCCATAATCTCCCGGATTGCCTTTTGAGGCCCCATCAAAATTCAACTTATGCCAAGCATTGGGAGGCTTAATCCATCGGACAGTGGTTCTATCCATACCATTGTTATTCTTTTTGAAGACAGTGTCAATATTCCAATCAGCCAGAATGTATTCTTCTTTCTCAGGGAAAAGTCTATTTTTAGGAGGTTTAAATCTTGCAATATTTTCCTGCACAGCAATGATAATTTCTTTGTAAACTTTGTTGCATACCTTTCTAGTATTTCTGAAAATGCCATCATTATGAGCCTTCCAAACTCGCCACATGGTGTGAGGTAAAACTAGTTTCCATAATCTCCTCACCACACAATGCTTATAAGGAGAGTCCCATTGTTCCCAGGCCTAAAGAAAAGTAAGGGGAAAGATCCATTTCTGATTAAATTTTTCAAAAACAAGATGCCAAATTTTGGAAGTGTACTCACAATGAAGAAATAAATGTTTGATGTCTTCTGCTTCTTTCTGACACATACAGCATCTATTCGGCATGATGAATACCTTCCTAATGAGGTTGTCATTAGTCAAAATCTTTCCTTTAATGATGAGCCACCAGAAAAATTTCACTCTAGGGGTTAGCTCTGGCATCCACAGCTTATGCCTCTTAATTTCACTTTCAATAGAGGCAAAGAAAGAATTGTATCCTGATTTAACTGAGTATTCCCCATCAAAAGAAACTTTCCAATTGAGTTCATCCTTAAGATTTTGATTACTAATATGGATTAGAGAAAGTTGATTCTGCAAAGATGAAACATCAGACTGTACATTATCCTTCTCCACTTTTAGCTGTTTCCATTTTCTTTTGTTTTCATCCACCTCAATATATCCCTATATTTTGTGCCCATACTTTGTAATTAAGTTGTCTTTAATGTGGCCATAAGAATAAATCCAATTAAAATCAGTCCATTTATCAGTCCAGAAGTTAATGTCTTGACCATCCCCAAGCTTCCAGCTACATCCCTGAGAGAGAATATGTCTACTGTGAAGAAGATTGTTCCAGAAAATATAACCATTCAGAAGAAACTGATCAGAAATTAAGGAGATCTTGCTTTGGTTGGAAAGGTATTTGATCTTAACCAACTCTGTCCAAGGCTTGTGTTCTTTTATAAGTCTCCAACCTAACTTTGCAATAAGATCAGCACTCATATGTTTGATATTTTTAATACCTAACCCCCCAAGCCTCTTTGGTTTACATACCTACTCCCAAGCCACTAAATGATACCTGAACCTGTCCTCAGTACCATGCCATAAAAAGTGCTTTTGAATTTTTTCAATACTATTCATCACTACTGCTGGTATGCTGAACATTGACATGATGTAAATAGGCAGGTTTTGAAGTGTGCTTTTTATCAATAAGCACTTGCCTGCACTTGAAAGTAGAGCTCCTTTCCAACCAGCCAGTTTTTTTTGAAATCTCTTAATAAGATCATTCCAGACCTCATTAGAAATTTTGCGAGTACTCAAAGGTAGGCCTAAATAAGTAACGAGAAGTGAATTAATAGTGCATCCTAGAATATTAGCAATCTTTCTTTGCCTTTCCATAGGAGTATTGAAGAAATATATAGAGCTTTTGTCAAAATTAACTTTTTGCCCCGAGGCTTCTGTTATCGCCAAATCACTGCACCCTCCGAATGGCCAGGATGTGAATAGAACGTTCGGTGTGATTGGGACACATGGGATCACCTCTCAAGCTGTGGGACTTGGGCTCGAGGTGAACCTCTGGAGAATGCCGGCTTCCTCTTCCTAAACTAAGTGGTGTAATACTCCTAGTGTAACAAAAATTGATTATCTAGTCCTATGCTAACATTTTCATGGGGTTTTAGGGAAAGAGATTTACAGAAATGAAACTATACTAGGGATGGTGATGCACCAAATAAAGGGTGTCTTCAGATTCAGGAAGGGTTAATTTGAAGAGGGTGTGTGCACCACAGGTCAACTTCACCTACTACAACTTAGAGAGGGTACAGGATACCACAAACTAAGAGACACGCGTTCCCTTTGTTAAACTTTATCAGACCGAGAAATATACCAGTTTCCCAGTGAAGAAGGATGAACTCAAGAAGGTGAACAGACACCACAACTCAACTGCATGCAATACTTCACCACTCGATAAGCACAGAACTCCAAGAACCTGCAATAGAACTTAAACTTGCACAGCGTACCTGCAAGTATGAGAAAGACACAAAGAAGCACAGAAGGATGAAAGGACTGAGATTAGTCACAAAACACACACTTTTATTGCTTCAATAACATGCACAATGCATCATACATTCAGAAGAGGCAATAGTTGCCATTACAGTCTTGAAGAGGAGGCTTGAAAGTTCTCTCAACACACAAGAACAACTTGCAGAAGAGAGAGGATTCTTGAAAAGTATACACTTGCCTGAGATATCTAACTGTCCAACTTGTCTGAACTGTTGGAACCCTTTGAAATGAGATTCCAACTTACATTTATAGAAAAATATGTGAGAAAGAAGAGGAAAGGTCATAATTACATTCCTAAATTGAAGGCCCATGATGTATTTATTGCAGTTAGTTGAACTACCTGAGAAGGTTCCATCATGGATCATTAATTGCCTGATGACCTAGTCTTTTCAATTAATTAAAAGAATAATTAAATAAAATATTTAAATAATAATAATAAATATTATTATTAAAATATTTAAATAAAAATATTAATTTAATTAACATAATGTTGGGACCCCCCCGTTGACCCATTTGACTTGAAGAGGAGGGGGGTCCATGTGGATAGAGTCTGCACAAATCTCAACTCGGTGAGCTTTGAATCCTCTAACTCGGTGTTGCACTCGATTTTTGACCCCGCACTAACTCTTTCCTTGCTTTGGTAATCGTGCTCTTTTGCATTGAGTCCTTCGAATGGTGAGCTATCAAACTTGATTCTTATCATTTTCCTCTGTTAACTCGAGACCATTTATGCATTCCACGTTCAAACTTCATGAAACATCACCACGAGCTCCTTGTGAAGTCACCGAGCTCTTCATCCAGCAAACGATCTTACCTTTCCTGGGCTCAAACTCACTTGAATATCGAGCTTAACCCAATATTTCTAAAAAGAATGGTTTTACCACAATGCTCACGGTTCTTCCTTATCATATAACACTTGTAGTAAGAATGTTTTGGATTTTCCATAATAAGCACAATTTGTACCTTCCAAATGATGAGAAAATGCCATTATCAATAAAGACTTAATGCTGCCATCATGATGACCCAGGTTCATGCCCATAACATGTCGATAGACACCCTTAAGACTGATTCTTGGACAAAGAGACCTTCAGTATTTTGGCAATGCACTCTGCAATCTAGGCTCCAACCAACAATTATGCCACTATTGGGGTCTTAGTATGGAATGGGTAGCTGCGTCGGGAGCTACACAATATACTCATTTTTTCAGAAACTAAAAAGATCCTTTATGTTACAATCTGCAACACATAAAATAAGCCCTTCAAAAAATACATTGAACAACTGGGGCAGCCAAGAGGACCTTGGAAAAAATGTACAGTAACAACCATATGAATTCTTCCTTAGTCGTGGATCAAAGCTAATAGAAATAAAGCTAGTTAAAATTAGCTTGAAACTGTAGTATAATCATCCATTTGTTAAAACAAATTTCTCTGAACCTGGTAAAGGAATACTTTTTATTGTCTGATTGGACGTACATAATGGAAGGGTATAAATATTGCCTACTGCCCACAGAGTTTCTCAAAGAGACCATTTACGAGTAACAAGGATGCAGCATGCAAAACGGCCGACCAGGTATTTCAGAGTTGACCTTCACATTCAATTCGTTTCTAGGAGAAGAAATGTTGAGCAATATGAATCGTTTCATTCTACACGTAATAAAACTCCATCTCCTGGTTCATGGAAATTTTATGAAGCCTTGAATGGTGTGACTCCAATCCATCGTACACGACAGTGAATGTTTGTTTCATGTAGCTGTCATTCGATCTGAGTTCAGAATAAGGATAGGCATGCATTCGATACTGAACAGATAACAATACAGTTGGACAACCTGCTTGTTTAAACGCGTTCAAAAGGCTTTTACTGTACTGCGCATGCCTGTTGATTGTGCGTGGGAGCTTGTCTTGCGACCACCGAATGCTCAGAGAAGTATGCTGGCAAAGGCGAAATGATCAGGTCGGGCATCTGTTTGTTGCATTCGGAAACCTGTGTCTTTTGTAAGCTGCAATTACGGTATTCCATGAGAAGGCATTTCTTTTTTGTGAGCCTGAAACTAGATACTGTTTCCAACGTCGACCCATCTTCAACCATCTCGCCATCATCCTCCCTTATCGCTTGGAAGATTACTCAACGCCCAATTTGCAACTGCCACTTTAATTCTCTTGGTAACTCACACAAAGACTCGGACTACTCCAAACTGCGCGGGGTTTTCATGACGGATAGCCATCATAATTTTTCCACTTAGCAATCTGATCCAATTTCTCCCCTACGCGGAGTAAACAACATGGTTTTCCATCCCAAAATTTCCACTTGGCGATGCTGCTCCGAATCTCCCCCGCATGGAATTTGTTCCTTGGCTTGCCATCCACGAAAACCCACTTGGCATTGCTCGCCTTATTTCCCACGTCCGGGATTGGAGTGCAGGGTTTCATTATCATTTGGCCATATCTCATTTTGGACAGATGGCCACCGAATTCTACCTTTCCGCTCAGCGTGAGGAGACATCATTTCCTCGGTGTAAACTTTTCAGCTGTAGCTTGTAAGGTGTGATAATTCCGACAGAATCCTTTATGCTTGCCAACTTAGTGACTCGTTGAAGATGCTCATATAATTGCAAAGCAAATTATGCTCCATGAATATTCTGATATGAAACAGTTCCACCTCTATGAGATCCGCTTCCATGAGTTACATCGTAAAACAAGTAAGATCTTGATAGAGAATCTTTGTAATAAATTTCCTCAGGTCTGCTGGTAACACTCTCACTGTCACTTAATCGATTTTCATAAAAATATCTTGAAGGAAAATCCTGAATTTGAGGATGCATACGATGTTGAACAGATAAAAACATAGTTGGACAACCTACTTGTTGGAGCATTCAAAAGAACTCTTCTATACTGCAACACGCCTATGCATCGAATGCTCGGCCACTTTGAGCGTAGAACTGAAGTTCTCCTAGGAAAGTGCCATGAGGAAGTAATTGGCTATACGCAGTAGCTACAGGGTAGAGAAGTAAACTTATCTCAGAAAATGAGTGACCTCCAGAGAGAGTTGATTGCGACAGCTGCCGCAGGGTGATCCCAAGGAACCGTTGGTGTTGATCCTGATGTTCTGGTTGCATGTGACCACAGTCGTGATCAGTTGTTGTAAAATCTTGCCGTTGTAGTAGAAGAACGAGATAAAGTTTTAGTTGAGTTGTCTCGCCTTTTCATTTTGGAAACTCTCTTCCATGGAAGAAGCTCGACCAAATCTTGAGGCAGCTATTGTCTCCGTCGAGTCATTAAAACTGAATTCATATTCCAACAAGGAAGCATCAATCTCTCCATGTTGAATTAAATCGGGTCGAACTCATCATTTCTCTGCCTCAATGAGCCAACCATCGAAACATCCTCCGCTCCTATCGAGACTCTTTTATGACAAGCCAAACTCGGTTACTGAACTTACATTTCCTACTCATAAACTCGTCTAAGGCTTGTGATCTGAGTTATAACCGAGTTAGGACAAGGCATGAACTCCTCTGATGACTCGTCTCTTTATTCCCAATTTGACACTGTTTTAGCTCGACCGAGCGAGATAAGATTATCGAACTCCTCGATGGCTCGCATTCTTGGAAAAAATGAGCGATCTCACCTGATGACCAGAAGTGGGTCCCTGGGACCAATGTCGTGATTTGATAGTAATAAGGCCCTGTTTTCCAATTTTTCCATGTGCGTAAAATTGGATAACAGCTTCCTCATAAAATCTAAGGATAGTTTTGATAGCCTTTTCCTCAATTATTGAGGCCATCAGAAGAAGCAGAGTGACATCAGCAAACTATTGGTGGGAGGAGACCTGATTGCCAAAAGTTGGAAGAAAGCCCTTTATCATGCCAATGCTAATAGCTTTTGAGATAGATCTACTTAAACTGTCAGCCATTATAATGAACAATAGAGGGGAAATTGGGTCCCCTTACCAGATTTCTCTATTGCTGGCAAAAAAACCGATCGGTTCCCCATTAACAACCACTGAGAATCTGGAAGTAGAAATACAAGAGTGAATAATTTTCCTGAATTTATTTTGAAAACCAAACTTGGATAAGACCTCATCCATGAATCTCCAGGAGACTCTATCGAAGGCCTTATGCATGTCTAACTTGATAGCAATCCCTACCTTTTTACTTTTATCCATAGAATGGATTGTTTCATGAACCATGATAATTCCATCCTGAATAATTCTTCCTTGAATGAATCCACTCTGCTGTTGTGAAATAATCTCCATAAGAATAGGTTGCATCCTAGTGGTAAGAATCTTTGTGAAGATCTGATATATTACATTAACCAAACTGATTGGCCTGAAATCTTTGAAGTCCTTTGCATCCAACTTCTTAGGAGCAAGCACAATATGCGTATTATTTAATTCTTTGATAAGATTTCCAGTTCTATAAAACTCATTAACAGCTTTCAATAGATCTTTAGAACATATTTCCCAACATCTTTGGTAGAAGTTTGTCAGAGCCTTATCCCCTTCTAAAGTGAAAACAACCTTTTTCAATTCCTCAATGGTGACAGTTTTGGAAAGACTCTTCAACCTCTTAGTAGGTATTGAATTATTAGGAATGGAGTCTAAGAGAAAGGAGGCCGCTTGTTCATTATAGGAATTATTCTCAGTGAGTAGATTCTTGTAAAATTTGAGGGATTCTTCTTTAATGTCTTCAGAATCCTTAGTAATGTTCCCATTTTCCTTAGAAACCTCAGTAATTATGTTACAAGCTCTATGCTTGAGGGTTGTCAAATGAAAAAAATTTGTATTCCTGTCTCCTGCTTTTAGCCAAAGAGCTCTAAACTTCATTCTCCAAAAGGATTCTTCATGGTTGTTTATATTATGTAGATCTGAGAGAAGCTTTTTTTCCTGTTGATGATCCTCTAGAGTCATACCTTTCAAGGAAACATTAATTTCAAGCTCTTCCAACTACTACTTAAGTTCTTTCTTCTTTTCAAAAATATTTCCAAAAACGTCTTTATTCCAGATTCTAACCTTTTGCTTAACATTTTTCAACTTCTGTAGAAGCCTGAATTGGGCCGTCCCTGTGCCTTCCCAATACCACCACTCTTTAATTTTATCCAGAATATCTTCATGCTTGAGCCACATTTTCTCAAATTTGAAGTTGCAGTGAAAAGGTTTTGACCAATTGAAGAAATTTAGCACAATAGGATTATGATCAGAGCCCGTTCTGGGGAGAGAAGAGAGATGAAAATTCTGATCTAAGATCCAATTAGCAGAAATGAGAGCTCTATCCAGTTTAACCTGGATCAAGTTCTCCCCAAATCTTCTGTTAGACCAGGTAAATTGATTACCATGAAGCTTTATGTCCATAAGATTAAGAGTCGAAATGAAGTCGGCAAATTCTTCCATACTGAGAGAAAATTCAAAGTTTCCCCCAAATTTTTCTCCCAGATTTAAAGGAGTATTGAAGTCTCCCATAATCAACCAGTTCATGTCCTCAACATTATTTCGAAACAAGGTTAACTCCTTCCATAAATTTCTTTTACCAGCAACAGTATTGGGTGCATAAATATTGGAAAGAATCTAGCTAGAATTATTCTCAAGAATTTTAAAGATTATAGCTAAATGATTATGGGAGGAAGAAAGCACATTACCATTAACAATTTTGGTGTCCCAAAAGATCGCTAAGCCTCCAGAAGCTCCTTGAGAATCAATAGCAGCAAACGCAGCATTCTCCCAGAAATATCTTTTGCAATCTTCAACAGCTTTACTTTTCATTTTAGTTTCCTGAATAAGAAGGATGTTGGGCCTGTTTGATCTTTTAATTTCCTTAAGCATTCTTTGCTTAGGCCCCCCATTGAGTCCTCTGACATTCCTTGAGTTTACTTTGTCAATTTGAGTTTGGTGTAGTCTTGGCATAGTAACATATGACATTTTAAAGTTAATTAAGAAGTATAAATGTGAACTGTTCATTTATTCAAATGTACATTACCAGTTTTAACTTTAAAATAGTGATTTTATTCCTCTAAATTGATTTTGCAATTTATCTACTGAATGTGCATATTTTTCTAATTTAGACAAATACAACGCTCCTTAGATTATACATTCAATATGCAAGATTGATTTCTAGTTCAAAAACTCATTTCAAAATATGAAGCTTTTGTCATTTCTTTTATACGTACTCTCTTTTCTAAAATAGAATTTGTATAATATAACAGCCATGTGATTTCCAAAACAACCATGCAATTGAGAGAAGGATATATTTCTTTCATTGATTTCAAACAACACATTACAACTTAACTCCCTTCCAGTTGATTGGATTTTCAATTTTTAATTTTCAAAAGAATACAAGTATATCATTTCAATTTCATTTCTTTACAAGTAAAACAGAGAATAAAAATTCTTCTCTACATTCCTCAAATTTGATTACATCTCTCAATAACAAGGTAAACATCTCACATATCTATATCAATTACAATTAACCCACTTGAAGTGGGTAGGGTTACATTAAAACTGCTCAAAGGAATGACTGTCAAAATTGATTTCTCCAAGCTCCAAACCGCATCATGCTAAGGTTCTCCATCCTTTAACTTTTAATCACAACAAGGAATGGGGAAAGGCAACGCTCTTCACCCAACCAAGACATCCAATGGGAAAATAGAAGCCATCTTTCCCCATTGGCCCCCGAGCCCCAACCATATTGGAATGGAACATGATGATACAACACATGGAAACATGGCTTCTTCACATACAAACATATTTTCACAATCACAAAGAGACACAAAGCAAGAAGATGTAGTTCTCAACTACAACAATCAATTTCAAAACAAAACAAAGGCTCCTTCTCCAAGTAAGCAAGCCAAGCAAGAGCAAGAACTATGGAAGTCTCCTTATGCCTCCCAAGTTGAATTGTAGGCATCCACCAAAAGCAAACTACCAAAATCATAGCAATCCCATAAATCTTATCCCTCCTCAAACCCTCCTTATCCCTCCTCCAAATTCATCCCTTATACCTCCCCCAAAGTAGGAAATGCAAGCAATTTCCTTTCCTAGGTGGATCCCAAACCAACATTCCCTCCCAAGAACAAATAACAATGGAAAATCCCTTATCCTTCCTCTGATAAACCTTATAGTATTCTCTCTACACCATGCCCTAAGCACTCTACCCATCCATCTAAGAATGCAAACACAAGACCATTCAATAGATTTGCATGAAAATAAGGAGGGCAAAAACAACAAATTAAAATGGATAAGAGCCTACCTCTCCATAATGGAGATTTGTTTCCAAAATAGCAAATTCTTTGATGCATCAAATGCCAGTCCCAAAACAACAAGATGAAAAGCATGCACAAGTCAATCCAAGCTCCTTCCACAAAGCAAGCTCCCCAAATGCAAGAGAAAATTCAACCCAAGAGAGCAATGACAAAGTTTCAACAACCCCCAAATGAGGAGGCAATTCAAATTTTTAAAGGAGAGGGTGGAAGAGGATGATGTGGATTCCATGTGGGATGCCACATCATTTTTCCTCATTCCCCAAGAGTGCAATCAACATCAAGGCAATTAAATCACCATTAATGGAATATGACAAAATCACTTACCTACACAACTGTCAACCCATACTCCAAAAAGGAATGCATTTACAAATTTGTAAGACAAGTGCAATCAATTACTTAGACAAAATTTATATCAAAATGCAATAAAATAGGATTGATTTTGGCTCCTAAAGCTATAATCATGGTTGGTGGAGGTTTTTGAGAGGTGTGGGACAAGTTTAACTTGTCCCACAAGCCTCCAAATTTTTGCTTCCAAGGCCAAATTCGAATTTCAAAGAGGATAGAGTGTTTGATACCTTCCAAAATCTTCTGTACAAACTCTTACAAATTCTTACACATCCCTACATGGTAACTTACACAACTCTTTTACATTCTCTTACACTTGCATTAATATCTATGACTCTATTTATTACAATATTTTGACATAAAGATTAATTTATTTACCACATGGTTATACATATATATAAATCAGATTTCATTATCAATCTAAGACAATAACATTATAATCCTTATATTCCACATCCCAATTAATTTAATTAAAACTTAACTATATGACTTCTCACATTTATACTATCACATTTAGAATTAATTAAAAGAAAGAACATCATTACAAATAAAAATACACACAACAATAATTAAAAAGGGAACATACATAATAATACAAACATATTGCCCCCATGGTCACAATAGTGGAAATCCCCCTCCCCATGGGAAGTCCTAACATAACACAACACACAAATACAAACACAATTGCCATCGTGACCCTTGTTGATTTCACACTAAATTCCAATATGGTTAGTCTCCAGTCCCCCAACATTGTTGTGATTTTTACCTGCAAAATGTAACAATACCTCCCTTCGGCCTCATGGCCATATCAGAACATCAAAAATAATATAAGCACATATAATTATTAAATCCAAATCACAACAATATCAAGAATTTAACATTTATCATTTAAAATTCAATTTGCAACTATATCATCATCCAATAGATCTCTATACTAGAGCTATTCATACTATCAATGTCACATGTGTAAAATCAACATCAATAACCTGTCCATATCAACCAGTATATCATCATCCACATAATAATAATAATAATTTCTCAATGATCACCAAGCATAATAACTGAATCCAGATCCATATTAATCCATAGTCTAACATCTAACCATCATACTAAAGAAAAATATAATAATGTCCATAGTATTCCATGATCTAGCATATACACATCATACTACATCAAAACATAATAATATCCAAAATATGATCAATAGTGTCAGTGATCAGTATCTAAATAGTGTAAAAGGGAAGTGGGCACTACAATTTTGTCAGAGACAACCTAACCAAGGGTAGTTTATGCCAAGATCAGTTCCTAATCCATTGACGATGCCATGGGATGCTCAATCACTACTAAAAAATTGGGGACAACCACCTTGGGTACCTCAACTAACTTGGAACCCTCAAGATTGGACAAATCAAGCTTAGTATGCTCAGGGACATCAACAACCATGGGTTGGTCAAGGAAATCCTTATGCTTGGTCACAACCTAGATGGAACCCTAGTAATTATGCTCAAGGAGGAACATATCCAAATTAGAATCAATAGGCCAACATGGGATCCCCTGCACAAAATTCACAAACTGAGAATGTAGTCCAAAAGCAAATACCAGCATAGCCAATAACAAACCCATGAAACAAACAAACAACTCCTGTTTATGGAACAGAACTAGAAAAATCAATTGATTTACATATTATGGATTGTAAGGATATTCAAACTAGATCTGGGAAAATCATTAACATTCCACCCCTTGTAATCATTGAAATGACAGAAGAAAATGAAAATCCTAGTACTGTTGTTCCAAAAGAGTATATAGAAAGAAAATAAAATGAACCAGATAGCAACACTACTGAGACTCCATTTCCAGAGAGATTTAAAGAAGCTATAGAAATCAAGGAGTCTGAATTGGTACAGGAATTAAGGAAATTGAATATTGAAATACCACTATTACAAGCAATTAAGGGCATTTCAGAATTGAACAAATTAATCAAAATATTATGTCTAAAAAATCCTAGAAGGAAGAAATAGTACCCCAAGACTATCAAAGTAGATGGGAAACTTGTTGATTTTACTAGTCGGAAAACTTTTACTTCCCAAATACGGAGATCCTAGAAGTCCTATTATTTCTGTCTCTATAGGAAATAAGGATGTACATAATGTTTTGATAGATTTGAGAGCAACTATCAATGTAATGATAGTGGATACTTTGAAAACATTACCATTAACGGGTATACAACCTATTAATACCATATTGCAGATGGCAGATGAGTCTGTAGCAAAACCAGAAGGAATTATTAAATACGTGGTGGTTATGGTGGAGTCATGGGAATATCCAGTTGACTTCCTTATATTGCAGCCAAAAGGTAAAACATCGGGTTATCCCATTATTTTGGGTAGACCATGGTTAGCTATAGTTGTTGCTTTAATTGATTGCAGGTTAGGTGATATGACAATATCGAATGGTAAGAATTCCAAACAAATTTCCTTGTATCCTACCACATGACCTTTTACTAACAATCATGAATAATTGTGGGTTGATTCTCCTGAAACTACTAAGCAAAATTGTCTTTTTTGGCTATGATCACATTGAAGGATCATGTAAGAGAAGTAGAAGAGATAATTAATCCACCATTAGATGAGCACCAGTTGTCCTCGAAGCAATCAAAAATAGTTCGAAACCTGCGAAACTAGTTCTAGAACCTGCGGCTATAGTTTCAGAACCACCACATTTAGTTCTGGAACCACGACAATAGCAGTTATCTTTTGATTGGAAATAATTTCACTCCAGAGGAATGAGATTTATCATGGGGAGAAGTAAATCAGTAGCTTCAGTTTCAAGAACATCATGAAGTGGTGAAGAATTTTTGGAAAGTAGTAGTGATGAAGAATTTGGCCTGCAAAGAGTCCTCATTATTGTCCTTTTTCCAGTATTCTGTCTCAAGGAACTTTTGGAGATTTTTCTACATACCCATATGTTGTTTACCACATGCATGTCCATATAAATACTTTAATGAAACCCTTCCCAAAAATCAATTCATCACATATTAGAACCAAGCATGTTGAAATTCAACCGGGGTAAAACTTTAAACATAATATTTGGTTGAAGGATGATGAATAAGCTAAATTGTTTGATGTTCTAAAAAATCATACTAAAGTTTTTGCTTGGGATACAAAAGATATGAAGGGAATTCACCCAAATATCTACACTCATCACATCTATACTGAAAACATTAAACTAGTTATGAAGCCTCAAAGAAGGATTAAACCAGCCTTTAAGGGATATAGTCAAACAAGAAATTGAAAAACTATTACAAGTAGGTTTTATCTACCCTATCTCATATAGTCCATCGATCATCTCCTCTTATAATTGTTCTCAAAACGAATGGAAAATGGAGAATATTGTGTGACTATAAGGAACTAAACAAGCCACAATGAGAGATTATTTTCCCTTACCATTCATAGATCAAGTCTTAGATAACCTTTCAGGTAAACAATACTTTCTTTCTAGATGGCTTTAGTGGTACAATCAGATCAGAGTTGTTGATTCTTTCTCTAAGAAAACAAATAAAGAATTAATCAAAACCAGTGCATAATTCAAATGTTAAATGGAATGCTATTTAAATGTGGTCTTGATTTTTGGTCTTATGCAGGTGTGTAAGACGAGGATGAAATCTTTGAATCCTCAGAGCATTTTCATGATGAACCACAGTGGAGGGACACTATTCAATGAAAGAAAATCTCATAGATACTTAACACTGGTGATTATTGTCCATCTCTGTACAGGATTGAAGAGATATATCAAGCGGTGTTTTGATCCTTGTCAAAGGATGGGACAATCAACTTTCACCAATGAATGCCTCTTCACCTAAAGTTGTGGTTGAACCATTTGAGAGATGGGGATTGGATTTTACTGATCCCTTTAATCCTCCTTCACAGGGAAGGAATATATTCTTGTGTGTACTGACTATGTGACAAAATGGGCAGAAATCAGGTATTGACAAATGCCACTAAGATAAAGCAGTTGATTTCCTTTGGAATATAAATTATGAGAAATTTTGGAGCATCGAGGAGCATAGTTTCAATCAGGGACCACAATTCAGGTCTATATGATCCAAGCTTTCACAAGGTATTCCAAAAATCAACATAGGAAGTCATCTCCGTACACCCACAATCAATGGACAAGTTGAAGTAACAAACAGAGAATTGAGAAACATCCTTCTAAAACACGTTGAGGCTGGGGGGAGAAAAATATTGGGTTAGGAGCTACCTAAAAGTGTCTGGGCTTATAATAAGTTGGAAAACTACAACATGTTTCACCATCCATCCTGGCCCTATGTGTGATAACCAATCCATGCCTAAAATGACTCCATACGAGCCCAAAGGAAGTATGCGGAGATCTGAAGTGGTGGTGAAAGGTCCCAAGTTAACAACACACTCCTTTACTAAGGAGTCTACAGAGACCTTGGCTCCTGAAGCCATCTCGACATCCCAACTATGACCCTGTCTAACTAAGCCACCACCAGCCTGCATCACTCTACTAAGGATGGTGCAATAAAAATGAATCAGAAGAACCAGAATCAAACAATATAGAGGTAGGAACACCTCCAATGCTACCTGTGGTCTCAATGACCATGCTCTGGTGCTCAGCCTGGTGGTTCTCAACCACTGCATAGATCCTGTGACTCATCCCATGTCTCGACTGTAGGCTCTGAGATGGGTGCCTTACCCTTATTAGGGTTCTGGGGGAAAGTCTCTCCAAAAGTGTCCCGCTAACTACTCCACACTGAAGCAACCACCTGAAGTCCTCTCCAAACTGCAGCACCGCCAGAAGGTGCCCTAGAGGTAGGTGTTGTGGACCCTGATGATCCAGCTATATAGTCTATTGTGGCCTCTGTGGTTGAGCTCCTACTGACTACTGAGCTCTAGCTCCACCCTGTGTCCTGGTGGGACCCCTAGGAGGCCCCATGCTCTGACGACCTCTCTGTGCATCAGCTCTCTGAGGAGGCCTAAAAGGTGGGTGGGGACTTGCTGCTGCTACTACTACTGTGGCCTAAAAAAAGATGACTGTGAAGAATGCTGACCACCACATGAGGAGGAGGAGCTGACCCCCCTTGATCTACTATCCTGCAACTGCTGAATACGGCTCCTGACTCGGTCTCTAGCCTGCTGGGTTTTACCCTGAGTCTCCTCTCTACAATGTAGGCCTTTCTCAATGGCCTCTGCTAATGTCTGTGGGTAGTGGATCTGAAACTACACCTCCAATGTCTAAATTAAGGCCCTGGATGAACCTGTGGATCCACACCTGCTCATCCTGCATGTAATCAACGTACTGAAGTAGGTCCTAGGAACCTACTCTCATACTCGGCCACTATAAGGGAAGCCTGTCGAAGGTCATGGAACTCATCGATCCTCTATTTGTATGAATCTCCATGTGCAAGTATCTACTCCTGAATCTCTCCTCAAATAGCTCCCAGTGACTGTCTCTGATCTATATGGAGCTTTCTACTCCTCTTCCTCCACCATACTCCAGCTCCATCCTTTAGTAGATGGATCGCAACATGAGCTTCCATGTTGCTAGAACAAGGACAAAGCTTGAAGCAACCGCTCAAGCTAACTAGCCAGCCTCTTCCTGGAATCCCCCTATGTCACCTGAATAATGTGATGGCCTAAGCTTCAGGATCTCTCTGATCTGATCTACAGCTATGGTCTAACGGCCTCTAGACCTCTCACCTGCTCATCCCTAAGCCTAGGGCTCTGAGACCTCTCTCTATGTCCTAAAAATATGGTCACCATGTCCCCTAGGTGGAGACTCTACTCTAGCTGACTCTCCATGAAAATTCTCTCCTCCATCCTCCTCACTGAGTGGAGGAGGTGCATGTCCCTCTATGGAAGTAACTCTTTTCATGTCTGCCTAAGTGCCCCCTCCTACTGATCCTCTCCATGTAGGGCAGCATTAACATCCTAGAGAGGGTCTGTAAAATCTGTGGTAGGATAGCTGCTAAACCCTGATCTAGTGGTGGTGGTGGTGGTGGTGGGTGGAGGTGGTGGTGGTGGTGACTCTGAGTCTCTGTGAATGTTCCTCCTACTCCGTCTGAGCTCCTGCACAGACCAAGTGGGAGTTAGTTCATTACCTTGAGTTTCCTTCAGTTTTCTAAGTTTACTAACATGTTCAATTTTCAAACAGTTTTGTTTTCTAGATTATCAATTTGCTAGTTTTAGTTTCAAGTCTCAATGTTTTCTAGTGTGCCCAATGGTCCAAGCTTTTGAACCATCACTACTCTGATACCAAGTGTAATGCCCACTTCAACAACCACACTGAGACCAAAGAAACAAACTAGGAAAATTATGGAATAATTTTTTTTTTAAGAAGGGTCTACAAACAAGTTAGCAAGACACTAGTTTGAAAAACTAAATAGGTTCCGGAACAGATTCTAATTAACCAAACACAAGATTTCATTTTTTATCTTATAACAAGTTTACAAGGTTCCAATTTGGAGGGTTACAAGTTTTACTAAGGTTCAGGGAGAAATTTCCCCAGGTCTGCTCTCTAACAAGCCCTAAACTTCAACTAGATTTTTCACACACTTAGAGTTATCAAAAATTTCCTAAACTAGGCTCATTGGATAGGAAATTTCCTCACCTTTTCAACCATATAAAGAAGTCCTCCTAACTCCTTGTAAAACTCAAGTTATGGCCGGGCGGAGTTTTAGGGGAAAATTTTCCCTGGGGAGGTCCGCGGGGTTAGGGAGAAAAATTGGCCCCCGCCGGGCCCCCCAAATGCCACGTGTCATCACGTGATTGGTTCGGGCCAGGGTCACGGGGGAAAAAAAACATGAATTTTTCCCAAAACCAAGTTTTCAATTTTTCGAAGGAAAAATTTCCTCGTGCCTCCGCGCTTGCCCAAATGGCCACGTTATGAGATCTGAGAGAAGCTTTTTTTCCTGTTGATGATCCTCTAGAGTCATACCTTTCAAGGAAACATTAATTTCAAGCTCTTCCAACTACTACTTAAGTTCTTTCTTCTTTTCAAAATATTTCCAAAAACGTCTTTATTTCCAGATTCTAACCTTTTGCTTAACATTTTTCAACTTCTGTAGAAGCCTGAATTGGGCCGTCCCTGTGCCTTCCCAATACCACCACTCTTTAATTTTATCCAGAATATCTTCATGCTTGAGCCACATTTTCTCAAATTTGAAGTTGCAAGTGAAAAGGTTTGACCAATTGAAGAAATTTAGCACAATAGGATTATGATCAGAGCCCGTTCTGGGGAGAGAAGAGAGATGAAAATTCTGATCTAAGATCCAATTAGCAGAATGAGAGCTCTATCCAGTTTAACCTGGATCAAGTTTCTCCCCAAATCTTCTGTTAGACCAGGTAAATTGATTACCATGAAGCTTTATGTCCATAAGATTAAGAGTCGAAATGAAGTCGGCAAATTCTTCCATACTGAGAGAAAATTCAAAGTTTCCCCCAAATTTTTCTCCCAGATTTAAAGGAGTATTGAAGTCTCCCATAATCAACCAGTTCATGTCCTCAACATTATTTCGAAACAAGGTTAACTCCTTCCATAAATTTCTTTTAACCAGCAACAGTATTGGGTGCATAAATATTGGAAAGAATCTAGCTAGAATTATTCTCAAGAATTTTAAAGATTATAGCTAAATGATTATGGGAGGAAGAAAGCACATTACCATTAACAATTTTGGTGTCCCAAAAGATCGCTAAGCCTCCAGAAGCTCCTTGAGAATCAATAGCAGCAAACGCAGCATTCTCCCAGAAATATCTTTTGCAATCTTCAACAGCTTTACTTTTCATTTTAGTTTCCTGAATAAGAAGGATGTTGGGCCTGTTTGATCTTTTAATTTCCTTAAGCATTCTTTGCTTAGGCCCCCCATTGAGTCCTCTGACATTCCTTGAGTTTACTTTGTCAATTTGAGTTTGGTGTAGTCTTGGCATAGTAACATATGACATTTTAAAGTTAATTAAGAAGTATAAATGTGAACTGTTCATTTATTCAAATGTACATTACCAGTTTTAACTTTAAAATAGTGATTTTATTCCTCTAAATTGATTTTGCAATTTATCTACTGAATGTGCATATTTTTCTAATTTAGACAAATACAACGCTCCTTAGATTATACATTCAATATGCAAGATTGATTTCTAGTTCAAAAACTCATTTCAAAATATGAAGCTTTTGTCATTTCTTTTATACGTACTCTCTTTTCTAAAATAGAATTTGTATAATATAACAGCCATGTGATTTCCAAAACAACCATGCAATTGAGAGAAGGATATATTTCTTTCATTGATTTCAAACAACACATTACAACTTAACTCCCTTCCAGTTGATTGGATTTTCAATTTTTAATTTTCAAAAGAATACAAGTATATCATTTCAATTTCATTTCTTTACAAGTAAAACAGAGAATAAAAATTCTTCTCTACATTCCTCAAATTTGATTACATCTCTCAATAACAAGGTAAACATCTCACATATCTATATCAATTATATTAACCCACTTGAAGTGGGTAGGGTTACATTAAAACTGCTCAAAGGAATGACTGTCAAAATTGATTTCTCCAAGCTCCAAACCGCATCATGCTAATTTCTCCATCCTTTAACTTTTAATCACAACAAGGAATGGGGAAAGGCAACGCTCTTCACCCAACCAAGACATCCAATGGGAAAATAGAAGCCATCTTTCCCCATTGGCCCCCGAGCCCCAACCATATTGGAATGGAACATGATGATACAACACATGGCAAACATGGCTTCTTCACATACAAACATATTTTCACAATCACAAAGAGACACAAAGCAAGAAGATGTAGTTCTCAACTACAACAATCAATTTCAAAACAAAACAAAGGCTCCTTCTCCAAGTAAGCAAGCCAAGCAAGAGCAAGAACTATGGAAGTCTCCTTATGCCTCCCAAGTTGAATTTTAGGCATCCACCAAAAGCAAACTGCCAAAATCATAGCAATCCCATAAACCTTATCCCTCCTCAACCCCTCCTTATCCCTCCTCCAAATTCATCCCTTATACCTCCCCCAAAGTAGGAAATGCAAGCAATTTCCTTTCCTAGGTGGATCCCAAACCAACATTCCCTCCCAAGAACAAATAACAATGGAAAATCCTTTATCCCTCCTCTGATAAACCTCATAGTCTTCTCTCCACACCATGCCCTAAGCATTCTACCCATCCCTTTAAGAATGTAACCACAAAACCATTCAATAATTTGCAAGCAAGAAGGAGGGAAAAAACAACAATTAAAAAGGCAAGAGCCTACCTCTCCATTATGGAGATTTGTTTCCAAAACAGAAAATTCTTTGTTGCACAAAAACCAATCCCAAATCAGCAAGAGGAATGCATACACAAGTAAATCCACTTCTTCCACCAAGCAAGCTCCAAAAATGCAAGAAAAATTCGACCCAAGAGTGAAATCTCCAACTTTCAACAACCCCAAATGAGGAGGCAAATCCAATTTTTAAAGGAGAAGGTGGAAGAGGATGATGTGGATTCCAAGTGGGATGCCACATCATTTTTCCTCATCCCAAAAAGCAATCAACATCAAGGCAATTAAATCACCATAAAAGAAATATGACAAAATTACTTACATACACAATGTAGCCCATACCCCAAAAGGAATGTATTTAAAATTTGTAAGACAAGTGCAATCAATACTTGCCCAAATTTATATCAAAATAAAATAAAATAGATTGATTTTGACTCCTAAATTATAATCATGGTTGGTGGAGGTTTTTGAGAGATGTGGGACAACTTTAACTTGTCCCACAAGCCTCCAATTTAGGCTCCCAAGACAAAATCCGAGTTTCAAGGAGGATGGAGTGTTTTATACCCCAAAATCTGATTTAAACAATCCATCATTTCACTTACACAACTCTTACATCCTCTTACACATGCATTAATGTATATGACTCTATTTATTACATGTTTTGACATAAATATTTATTTATCTATCATATGGTTATACATAATATAAATCAAATTTAATTATTAATCAAGACAATAATATTATTTCCTTACATTCCACCTCCCAATTAATTTAATTAAAATTTAACTATATGACTTCACACATTTAACTATCACATTAGAATAATTAAAATAAAGAACACATTACAAATAAAATACATACAACAATAACTAAAAAGGGAATACATAATAAAACACATATGCCCCAAGGTCACAATAATGGAAATCCCCCCCATGGGAAATCCTAACACAACACAACACACAAATCAAACACAGTTGCCATGGTGACCCTTGTTGATTTCACACTAAATTCCAATATGGTTAGTCTCCAGTCCCCTGACATTGTTGTGATTTTAACCTGTAAAATGCAAAATACCTCCTTCGGCCTCTTGGCCATATCAGAACATCCAATTGATATATAAACATTAAATCCAAATCACAATAATATCAAGATTTTAACATTTATCAATTAAAATTCAATTTGTAACTATATCGTCATCCAATAGATCTCTACACTAGAGCTATTCATAATACCAATGTCACATGTCTAAAATCAACATCAATAACATGTCCATGTCAACCAATATGTCATCATCCACATAATAATAATAATGTCTCCATGATCATCAAGCATAATAATTGAATCCAGATCAATGTTAATCCATAGTCTAACATCTAATCATCATACTGAGAAAAATATAATAATGTCCATAGTAATCCATGATCTAGCATATACCCATCATACTACATCAAAACATAATAATATCCAAAATATGATCAATAGTGTCAGGATCAGTATCTAAATAGTGTAAAAGGGAAGTGGGCACTACAATTTTGTTCAGAGACAACCTAACCAAGGGTAGTTTATGCCAAGATCAGTTCCTAATCCATTGACGATGCCATGGGATGCTCAATCACTACTAAAAAATTGGGGACAACCACCTTGGGTACCTCAACTAACTTGGAACCCTCAAGATTGGACAAATCAAGCTTAGTATGCTCAGGGACATCAACAACCATGGGTTGGTCAAGGAAATCCTTATGCTTGGTCACAACCTAGATGGAACCCTAGTAATTATGCTCAAGGAGGAACATATCCAAATTAGAATCAATAGGCCAACATGGGATCCCCTGCACAAAATTCACAAACTGAGAATGTAGTCCAAAAGCAAATACCAGCATAGCCAATAACAAACCCATGAAACAAACAAACAACTCCTGTTTATGGAACAGAACTAGAAAAATCAATTGATTTACATATTATGGATTGTAAGGATATTCAAACTAGATCTGGGAAAATCATTAACATTCCACCCCTTGTAATCATTGAAATGACAGAAGAAAATGAAAATCCTAGTACTGTTGTTCCAAAAGAGTATATAGAAAGAAAATAAAATGAACCAGATAGCAACACTACTGAGACTCCATTTCCAGAGAGATTTAAAGAAGCTATAGAAATCAAGGAGTCTGAATTGGTACAGGAATTAAGGAAATTGAATATTGAAATACCACTATTACAAGCAATTAAGGGCATTTCAGAATTGAACAAATTAATCAAAATATTATGTCTAAAAAATCCTAGAAGGAAGAAATAGTACCCCAAGACTATCAAAGTAGATGGGAAACTGGTTGATTTACTAGTCGGAAAACTTTTACTTCCCAAATACGGAGATCCTAGAAGTCCTATTATTTCTGTCTCTATAGGAAATAAGGATGTACATAATGTTTTGATAGATTTGAGAGCAACTATCAATGTAATGATAGTGGATACTCTGAAAACATTACCATTAACAGGTATACAACCTATTAATACCATATTGTAGATGGCAGACGAGTCTGTAGCAAAACCAGAAGGAATTATTAAATACGTGGTGGTTATGGTGGAGTCATGGGAATATCCAGTTGACTTCCTTATATTGCAGCCAAAAGGTAAAACATCGGGTTATCCCATTATTTTGGGTAGACCATGGTTAGCTATAGTTGTTGCTTTAATTGATTGCAGGTTAGGTGATATGACAATATCGAATGGTAAGAACTCCAAACAAATTTCCTTGTATCCTACCACATGACCTTTTACTAACAATCATGAATAATTGTGGGTTGATTCTCCTGAAACTAATAAGCAAAAATTGTCTTTTTTGGCTATGATCACATTGCAGGATCATGTAAGAGAAGTAGAAGAGATTATTAATCCACCATTAGATGAGCACCAGTTGTCCTCAAAGCAATCATAAATAGTTCCGAAACCTGCGAACTTAGTTCTAGAACCTGCGGCTATAGTTTCAGAACCACCACATTTAGTTCTGGAACCACGACAATAGCAGTTATCTTTTGATTGGAAATAATTTCACTCCAGAGGAATGAGATTTATCATGGGGAGAAGTAAATCAGTAGCTTCAGTTTCAAGAACATCATGAAGTGGTGAAGAATTTTTGGAAAGTAGTAGTGATGAAGAATTTGGCCTGCAAAGAGTCTCATTATTGTCCTTTTTCCAGTATTCTGTCTCAAGGAACTTTTGGAGATTTTTCTACATACCATATGTTGTTACCACATGCATGTCCATTAAATACTTTAATGAAACCCTTCCCAAAAATCAATTCATCACATATTAGAACCAAGCATGTTGAAATTCAACCGGGTAAAACTTTAAACATTAATATTTGGTTGAAGGATGATGAAGAAGCTAAATTGTTTGATGTTCTAAAAAATCATACTAAAGTTTTTGCTTGGGATTACAAAGATATGAAGGGAATTCACCCAAATATCTACACTCATCACATCTATACTGAAAACATTAAACTAGTTATGAAGCCTCAAAGAAGGATTAAACCAGCCTTAAGGGATATAGTCAAACAAGAAATTGAAAAACTATTACAAGTAGGTTTTATCTACCCTATCTCATATAGTCCATCGATATCTCCTCTTATAATTGTTCCCAAAAAGAATGGAAAATGGAGAATATGTGTTGACTATAAGGAACTAAACAAAGCCACAATGAGAGATTATTTTCCCTTACCATTCATAGATCAAGTCTTAGATAACCTTTCAGGTAAACAATACTTTTCTTTCTTAGATGGCTTTAGTGGGTACAATCAGATCAGAGTTGTTGATTCTTTCTCTAAGAAACAAATAAAGAAATTAATCAAAACCAGTGCATAATTCAAATGGTTAAATGGAATGCTATTTAAATGTGGTCTTGATTTTGTCTTATGCAGGTGTGTAAGAGAGGATGAAATCTTTGACATCCTCAGAGCATGTCATGATGAACCAAGTGGAGGACACTATTCAATGAAAAGAAAATCTCATAAGATACTTAACACTGGTTATTATTGTCCATCTCTGTACAAGGATGTGAAGAGATATATCAAGCGGTGTGATCCTTGTCAAAGGATGGGACAATCAACTTTCACCAATGAAATGCCTCTTCAACCTCAAGTTGTGGTTGAACCATTTGAGAGATGGGGATTGGATTTTACTGATCCCTTTAATCCTCCTTCACAAGGGAAGGAATATATTCTTGTGTGTACTGACTATGTGACAAAATGGGCAGAAATGCAGGTATTGACAAATGCCACTAAGAAAGCAGTTGATTTCCTTTGGAATAAAATTATGAGAAATTTTGGAGCATCGAGGAGCATAGTTTCAAATCAGGGACCACAATTCATGTCTAATATGATCCAAGCTTTCACAAGGTATTACCAAATCAATCATAGGAAGTCATCTCCGTACCACCCACAATCAAATGGACAAGTTGAAGTAACAAACAGAGAATTAGAGAACATCCTTACTAAAACAGTTGAGGCTGGGAGAAAATATTGGGTAAAGAGACTACCTAAAGTTGTCTGGGCTTATAATACAGCTTGGAAAACTACAACATGGTTTTCACCATATGAATTAGTCTATGGGAAAAATCCCTTGTTGCTTATAGAGCTTGAACTTCAGACATTGAGGACAATATTTAAGGTGGGAATTGAGTTGAATGCAGCTCAAAAAGAAATAATCCTTCAACTTAATGAGTTGGATGAATTAAGGATGGAAGCACTTCAGTCGAAAAAGATAATTCAAGAGCAACGGAAGCAATGGCATGACACACATATCAAGAAAAGGCAATTCAAAGTAGGAGACTGGGCATTGTTGTTCGATTCTAAGTACCAACAATTCAAGGGAAAATTGAGAACCAAATGGTTGGGACCCTATCAGATTGAGCAGATATTTAACAATGGTTCTATTCAGTTACTTCCCGTTGATGGCAGCAACATAAAACTCTTGGTCAGTGGACATAGGCTAAAACTCTATAGTAAGCCTCCCACTTAGGATGAATTCTTGAGGATTATTGAAGCAGACAAAAAATTTGATCATATGGAAGAACCCAGTTCTTCCAAAATGATCAAATAACCAGATGATAGATCCTGAATAAAGGGAAGAAGATGAAAACCAGTAAATGGCATTTTCTTCCCAAAAAAAACAACAAAAATAAATAATAAATATAAAAAAAAGAAAAAAAAAAATCTCTCAAAGGTCAATTGAAAACCAACAAATGGTGATTGACCATTTCTTTTTGCTAGTTCAAATAAAAGGGAATTCTTTTGAATTCCAGCTTTCTTATCTAATCATGTTTTATTCCACTTGTAGGAATGACGGGTCGTCATAGCAAAAGGATTACATCATCAAGGATGGTAATTATATCTTTTAACTTATTTAGGGTTGAATTAAATGTTTGCATGTGTGATTTGACTTAATTTAAAAGTAGGTATGATGAGTCATCTATTTATACATTATGATTACAAGTGTGTAATCATGAAGATGATTAGGATGGAATAAGTGGCAACATGGTTATCATTAGCAATCATTATTGCAAAATCAAGTAAAATAAGTTACAGAGATATTTTGAGGGAGGAGTAGCAAAATAAGTTTGTGTTCTGCAACAAAGAACAAAGAATTTAGTAGCTAAGAACAGAGGTTCTGCAGCTACGAACAAAGGTTCCACAGCCAAAGTCGTCATTTTCATAGCTAAGCAAGAGGGCCTGCAACTAATTTGCATAAAATCAAAAGAGACAGAACTCGATCCGATATGGGGATTAAAAATAAATCAGAACTAGAGGATGATTCCCAGCTGCTCACAGACGAAGAAGTGGCATCTATCTTTGAGCATGCAGGATGGCTAGAGTTCTTGAAGAAATTTTCAAGGCATAATGACGAATTGGTAAGAGGATTTATCATAAACCTAAAGCAATCTAGGATAAAGGTGAGAAATATCTTTATTCCTTTTTCTATAAATATTGTAAGTAACGTGTCTGGAGTGCCAATTGTGTGTGTCCCACAACTTTCCAAAGGTACTTTGAAAGAATTGGTTGAAGTCTTACTACAAGAAGGAGAAACTGAACCCTAGTACATCTACAATACAAAGAAAATCATAAAAGGGGTCAAAAGGGCCAATTTGCCCAAACCCTTTGACAGGGTCACGTTTTGGATAGTGAGATATTTAACCTGTGATGGTCAATTTGGGTCTATGGGAAAAGAAGTCCTAAAAATGCTCATATATCTAAAGTATGGAGCCACAAAACCTAAGTACATAATAAACCTTCCAAGGTTTGTTTTTTATTATATCCAGAC
Organism: Taxus chinensis; assembly: GCA_019776745.2. Taxonomy (NCBI): domain Eukaryota; kingdom Viridiplantae; phylum Streptophyta; class Pinopsida; order Cupressales; family Taxaceae; genus Taxus; species Taxus chinensis. Next base: position 268,960,456 of record CM034149.1, on the reverse strand, counting down.
CATGGCTCAGAGGTATTCCTAGGGTGTTAGGACAATTAGGCATCACGGTCTAATTCATTTAATATGCTAGCACCATTTTATGTCAAAGAAAAATGGAGAATAAATTTGGGACAAGTTTCTTGGCAAATTCAAGAAAAACCCTAATATTATCATAAGGACAATTCTAGCCCCATTCTCTCCTTCAACTAATCTGGAAATTGATGCCCTGTAGAAGAACATAGGGAAATGGAAAGAGAGAATATACCAAAAAGAAGAAGGTCTGTGAGAAAGATCAAAATAGCAGAGCCTTCTGTACCTTTGAAGGAAATTATTTCTTCTGTAGTAGCTTAAGGGGAGCTAATATGTGTCTTTGACGGTGATAAATCACCCATGCAAGAGCAAGAAAGAATAGTAAGAAGAAGCTCTAGAAGTAAATCCATCGTTGGGCATGTTGAAATTCCCCAGAGAAGAAAAAATCATAAGAGGTCAAGGGAAACCCCAGAGGGAAGGAGTGAGCAGGAAAAGATGGAAAAGGAAGCTGCTGATATTTTGGGCTGCACGACCATGACTCCCCCTGAGCCAAGCCAAGCTGAGATAGACAGAGGAGATGAGAGACTTGAAGAGTAGGATTTTCAAGACTTGGCTGAACCATCAACATTGCCACACGAAGAAGAAGAGTAGGCATCCTGGAGAAGAAAAGTAAAATTTCCTTTGATAGAGGAAGAATGCCCAACTCCTCAAGTAATTTCAAAGGAAGAAGAAAGACATCAAGTTAAACAGGCTCTGTTATTGTCTAGAGCAGAGCTCATTATTAGAGAAAAGGATGAGGAATTGGATTTCCTCAAACGTAAATTAGAACAAAGGGAAATGCTCATTGGAGAACTAACAACTCAACTTGTAGCCAAGACTGAGGAATTATCAGTAACCAAGAAACAACTGATAGAAAAAGAAATAGAATGTCAAACTTCTAGAAAACATAGTGTTGTGTCCACAATCTCTGCACAAACTGAGTTAACCTATTTGCCACTCAAAAAAATATGGAATGACACTTGCAAGGAACTCAAAGAAGCCAAAACATCAAATGAAGAATTGAAGAGCAAGATGGAAGAAGAAAAGAAGGCAAGAAAAGAATGGGAAGAAAATTTTTATGAGGAAGGAAATAAATATAAATGTCTTGCAAAAATTCATATGGTCTATATTATGAGTGAAAAATTGCTTGCCTGTAGGAGGCCCTCTCCTGCATATAGTGTGTTTTTAGAAGAGCAGTTCATTCGCTGGCAGTTGTCAAGGATTGCATGTGGACTTCCACATGAACTAAAAGATGAATCTGAATTCATGGCAGCTTACTCTCTATCCGGTCCTGAGCAGAAAAATCTCTTATGTGAATTTTATCTTTGTAATTTTATGCTAGAGAAAAACACAGGATTTATGATCAATTTGTATGTGGGGGAGAGCCAACTCAACGCATTTATCTTTGTTCTGCATCATCTAGTTTTGGAACTTTTAGACTTAGTTCCGAAACTCCAGTATTTAGTTCTGGAATTTTTGGACTTAGTTCCGGAACTCCTAGGTATAGCTCCGGAACTCTCACAGTTTTGATCCTTAATGATTTCCTATGGTTCTAGAACTTCTCTGAAGTTCCAGAACCGATGGGAGTTATCTATTCTAACCACATCCAGAGATTTTGCATCTACAACCCTTTCAATCAGGAAAGGATGAGAAGATTTCTGAACGCAGATCCAGGGATAGTTATCTTACAGTTGTCTAATTAGCCGCAATCCGACTCAGCATCTATTCTGGGCACGATTCAATTTCATCAGAATCATTGAGACAATTGTGATTGTAAAATGTATATAAAAGCAGACCTGTAGTAGATAGATATATAGATATAATAGGATATGAAATATATATAGAATAGAGAAGAGAAATATAAACTAAGTACTCAGATCTAGTACGTTTTGTAATACTGAATGTTTTATCAATAAATTAGCCATTCTTATTTGAGAGAATTCTGAGTTGTTAAATCCTAATTCGAGGAGGAGAAAGGGCCCACTCCCCCAAGGACAAGGATATTTGTTTATTTGGTATTTATATTTCTTCAGCAAATAGCTTAGATCTGTTAATTCTATATTGTTTTAATTTTTCCAGTTAAACTAAGTTGTATACTTGTTCCTGCAGGTGTTTAGATAGATTCCTATATTTCTTGCAATCATTTTTAAGCATTCTAAATTAAGTGTGTTTATTTCCAAAAACAATTGTGTTTCCTTTTAGCAAAGCTTTCAGTGTGTTTACTTTCAGCAAGTTTTCATAGTATGATTTAAATAAGGTTTTACCAAGAAGTCCTTAAGACATTGAAAACATCCCCCAGAAAATACAAAAATAACTACAGTCAACTACTAGATCGATAAGATTACTCTTGTTGCATATAGCTTTAGACACACCCCTGGTTTGATATGACATCAACAAGAAGTTGACTAAATGAAGGGAATAACAACACCCATAAGTTTGGATTGCCCCAACCTCCCATTGCCCAATACTTTCTTTAAATGGGAATATATCCTACATTAACCGGGAGTATGTTACCTCAAGGAATTATTAAGCCTTCTACCGCCCCACTTAAATCATGTCTTAGGACACGCCGTATTTCTTTTGACAAGTTTAAATGTCCACAGTGGGACATGACATATGTTTGGTTTGTTTGGTGCTAAGGTTGGCATGTTAGCGGGCAGGTTGTTTGATTGTTGGTTCGGTCGGTGGGCGAGATGTGTGAAGTTGGCGAGTTCTTTATGCCAAAATTAGCATAGGAAATATGATAACGAAGGAGGTGGTTGCACCAAATTTAGCATAAGAGCCTAAGTATTAAATAGTAAAATGGCTTGGTAATTTAAAATACCAACACTTTAATCCCACATGTACCATACAAATACAATTTGTGGCATTGAAATACAAAATTGTGATAATGGTAATATGAAGTTACGGAGGCAAAGGCACACCTCCGTAAAAAGAGTATGTCGACCCTGGATGAGGACCCCCGGTTAGAAAATAGCGGGGCCCACTTGTTTGAACTTGAGTGTCAAAGAATAGAGTTGAAAACCAAAAAAATACCCTTTTACCATTTTTACTATTTTTACACTGCCACATGTCACAGTCTGATTGGTTCGTTGCCCCTATTTTTGCTCCTTAAACTGGGAACTTATGTAGACGGTATCTTGCTCAAATGGATTTCGTATTTTGCGATCAAATAGGAGACAGAAAGCTCTCAGAATCCTCTATTATACTGTAATGACTTTGGGAGATCTAGTGAAACTTTGTCCACTAAAATTACCTCCTAATCACACCTCCCACTTAAAAGGCTTTTGTTCCAAAAAATTTGTTTTCACCCACTAAAATTGTCAATCATCTTCCTGCATCTCACAAATATATAAGATCCATAGAAATAACATTGTAGGAATTTTTTTACTTTAAAGTATTAAAAAACATATCACCAAATTGATTAGTTTAGAAATGGACAATCTACATGCCAACAAGAGGCTAGAGTCCAACTAATTCCCTGTGAATCTGCCAACACCTGCAAACAACATAGATCAGTTTGAAAAGACAAACAAATACCAATCATAAAGTGAATGTCTAACTGAATCCCTATAGAATTGTCAAACCGCAATGACTACAACTATCGTCACAAAATTGATCAACTTAAAAATAGACAATCAAATGCCAAAAGAGGCAACTATCAAATTGATTCCCTGTGACATGGCCAATCTCTACAAATATAATCTCACCCAAAATATATCATTAATAATAGACACCAAAATTCCAACAACTATGCAAATGTCCACTGAACCTGTGAAACTGTCAAATCACTACGACTGCCCAAGATACGGGTCTTAAAATGCACCAAACATATACATGCCAAAAATAGATTCATTTACAAAAAAATAGTTACTCTGAAATGCAAGTATGGAAAACTGAACACTGGCAATGTGCCCAACAACCTGCATAAATAGTTTTCAAAAATAATCAAAGCTAAAAATATGAGTTTAATTCCCAAACTATATTAGGAACTCAAAATGCTAAATAGTAGATTCAAATGGAGTTTGTTTCAAAATTTTAAATATAAGAAGATAATTGAGCATGATGAACCTGTCTCTTAGTTCCTCTCATGAATCTGAACAATAAAATCAAAACTAAACAACATTAGAAAGTTTTTTCTTTCAACATTTCTAGGGAAGTAATGCTAGGGAATCGAATACCTTCTTTGAAGCATATGCATGCCATTAATAATCATCGGCTATTTCTGAGTTAAGATTGAGGATTTTATTTGACCAACGCATTTGAATCAATTCATTCCTTTGAAGATTAGATTAACACCATTTTCACAAGTTAATCGATCTTGAGTCATACACCTAGTTAATTAGGGTTTGTATTAGGTTCATTTATTATGTATCCTCTAAACATGAATGTAAACCATTTTTGTCTTACCATGACTCTAATGGCGTGATGGATCCAAATTTCCATTCCTTTGTTCAGACCTAATCGTTCATTTATAATCTTTAATGAGTACAAAAACATAGTTTATATTCCTGGGATTTGAAAATTGTTAGCTTGTTTATAGCTTAATTAGATGACAAGATCAGTCATTTCAGTACTGAAAATCGTAACGGGCCCCAATATGTAACCCAAAGATACTTAGTTTTCCAACTGGTATTACCATAACAAATCTAGTGGTTCCACTTGCAGACCCATAGATCAAGGTACACTTGGGTATACATCATTTTCTTAATATCAAAACCATATTGAGACATATAGAGAGAGTGCATCATCTGACAACTTTGACACCCTTAAACATTTTTAGATGATCAAACTGTTTGCAAGTAGGAGGAGGTCGAATTTCATTACCAAAATACTTTGTGATTTCTCACATCTTTCAGTCATCTGACGATGACCATCAACAGATTTCACAACAAGAGAAATTTTCCTGCAGGACTAGTAAGGTAATCACTTGGTTGTCATAACCAAATGAATCCTAAACTACTCAGTAGAAATTGGAATACGGGACTCCATCTTCCATTGTTGAACTCAAATAACCCTAGCCTGAATACGTCAAGGAGGATAGAACAACCTGTATTGTGCTAGAACATTGCAGCTTGATCAGGCTTATGAATGCCTATTGGACCAAATCCTAAGTTTAAGCATTACCTAAAATCCATTGGGCTTAGTATGCTCTTGATCATTCACCAAAATCATTGACCATAGGAGGGACCATGACATAGTGATGAATTTATGGTTGCACTGATTCTACATAGTTCCCCAACCTAAATTGGAACTAAAAACCTTCTTGGAGGTCACCACACTGCAGATCTGATGAAGTGTTCATCCTCAGATTCAAACATCTCTATTACCACCATTCAATATAATCTTCAAGATAATTGAAGCTTCCATAATCAGGAAAGAATTCTCATCTTGAGCCCTCTCGTATTTATGACTTTTACAGCTCTGCTAACCTCTCTCTTTTTAAGAGATCTGAACAGAATCACTACCTCTAAACAGTTTATGACTTCCCAAACTATGACCTTTTCTAGATAGAAGATACGAGGCCAACAATGTTTGCAACTTTTCCATGAGGTTCCACAACCAATCAGACTAGGATATCAAATGGAAACTTTAATCAAACCACTAGAGTCTCTGTGTTGCCATCCTGATACCAATTTCTCTGATTCAAGTCACCTAGATAATAGACCCCCATTGTTTTCTTTGTTTACAACACGATCATTAAACTTATCATCTTTCATGATTTGAAATGAATATAAAATTGATTTAAATTTGAATTTTAAATGTTCATAAACTAATCCAAAACTAAATTTATGATCAACAAGGTCAACAGTTCAATAAACACCATCCATTTGTTACCATTTTAGCCATCCACATTTCCACATCAGCTAAGCCTCAACATGATCTCAAACGGGGAGTCTGAGTGTGTTTAAAATCTGCATTAAAATTGATTTATATTTGCAAATAGAACTGAAATTGGTTGAACCCGAACGTGAAGAGCACAGTCTCCAGATTGTTTCCATGGGGTTAAGAAATTCATCCTATATTCCTCGGGTCTCCCACTAATGTGGGTATTTATGATACCCCTGGAATTAGCTGTTGCAGGATACGATGGATATGGCTGACAAATCAAACATTTTGGGTCTAAAAAACCTACAAAAGAATACCATGAGAACTTGGAATCTCTAAAATATATCAACACATGCTTTCCACATTTGCTCTTATCTCCGCTAGGAAATATTCCCTTTGTTCTCCATTAAAAGTGACTTTCAAGCTTTAAAAAGACATCACAAGAACTCCAAAATGGGAAAATGATTGATGCACCAAGAGTGTATCGGAATTCTGGACAACTTTCTAGTTTACACTGAGATCCAAAATTCCCCCATGTTGCTCTAAAATTCACTTCTTCAAAATTGTTATGTTATGAGAGAAACAGAATCATCAACATTACCCTTTACAAAACCCAACTCACATATTTATAGTTTTGAGTTGGTTTTGTGGCTCAACGACCAAGGATTATTTTGATAAAGGTGAGGTTGGGGGTTTGAACCTCTCACCACCCAATATTTTCTTTGAATGGGAATGATGTCCCACATTAACTGAGAGTATGTTACCTCAAGGATTTATCAAGCCTTCCACTGCCCCGCTTAATTTGTGGTTTGGGCCATGTCATATCTCTTTTACCAAGTTTAAATATCCATGATGGGATGTGGCATGTGTTTGTTTTGTTCGATGTTAAGGTTGGCATGTTGGCGGGTAGTTTGTTTGATTGTTGGCTCAATCAGTGGGCAAGTTAAGTGAAGTTGGCAAGTTCTTTGGCGCCAAACTTAACATATAAAAGATGATAATGGAGGAGGTGGTTGCGCTAAAGTTAACATAAGTGCCCAAGTGGTAAATGGTAAAATGGAATGGTAATTAAAAATACCAACACTTTAATCCCACATGTACCATACAAATACAATGTGTGGCATTGAAATACAACATTGTGACAATGGTAATATGAAATTACGAAGGCAAAGGCACCTATCTGCAAAAAGAGTGTGTCAACCCTGGCTGAGGGCCCCTAACCAACAAATATTGGAGCCCACTTTTCCAAACTCGAGTGTTGAAGACCGGAGGTGAAAACCAAAAAAAATGATTTTACCATTTTTAGTATTTTTTGCACTACCATTTGTCATAGTCTAATTGGTTTGTTGCCCCTATTTTTGCTCCTCCAACTAGGATCTTCTGCAGATGGTATCTTGCTCAAACAAATTCCATTTTTGACATTCAAATAGGTGATAGAAATATCTCAGAGTCCTCTATCGTATTGTGATGATTTTGGGAGATCTAGGGAAACTTTTTCTATAATGAAATTACTTGTATAATTCAAATTATGAGAAACAATAGAACACAAAATAACACAATATTTCAGAATAATGATCTCAATATGCAATTAGAATAGCTTCGTCACTTTAAGGGGTTAACCTCCAAACCATATAATAAGACTCAAATGCTCAAATGATAATGAAATACTACCTACAATCCCCTATATATACTATTCATATGCTATGACCATCACCAAGGCCGACCTATTAAGCATGAGAGAGTATAAATGATATAATAAAATGATATGGTAAGCCACAAGTCAGCTACTCATATCCTAATACAAGTAATAGGTTAAGGACGTAGCATGCCCTTCCCCTTCAAACCAACATTGTCCTCAACATTGAATAATCTTGGATGTTGCTAAAAAAAACCTTCATCCTCCCAGGTTGCATCTTCTATGCTCAGATTCTTCCACTTGATCAGATATTCCTTAATGTCTTTGGTTCTCAGCTTCTTAGTATGTGTTTGCAGAATCTTCTCTGGCTCCAAAATGATTCTTCCCTCCTCGTCAAGTTCTGGTAACTCTGTCTGGGCTTCAAGTTTCTATCCAATAACCTTCTTCATGCATCAAACATGGAATAATGGGCGTATGTGTGAAGATGAAGGAAACTCTAGTTTATAAGTAACACTACCAATTTTCTGTAGAACCTGATAAGGGCCATAATATTTAGGAGCAAGTTTTTTGTCCTTTTTCTGTTTCTTTAGGGACATCTATTTGTAAGGCTGGAGACGTACAAAAACCCCAGTCACCAATTTCAAAATGTCTTTCACTACGGTGTTGATATGCTTGTTGTTTCATCATGTTTTGTGTTAATGCTAAATTCTCCTTCAAACTAGCCAAAACTTGTTGTTGATGTTGAATGTGTTCCTCAACATCTCTGACCTTAGTTTATACCCTTAAGGATGAAGTGATAGAAGGTGAATGGTAACCATATAATGCTAAAAATGAGGTCATTTGAGAAGAGGTATGAAAAGATGTGTTATACCACCATTCAGCAAGTGGTAGCCATTTAATCCACCTTTCCTACTTATCTGATACAAAACAACGTAGATACCCCTCTAAGCATTTGTTGACCACTTCCGTTTGCCCATCAGTTTGAGGATGATAAGATGAATTGTGAGCTAGCTAAGTACCCAAACATGAAAATAATTCCGTCCAAAAATTAGTTGTAAAAATAGGATCACGATCACTTATAATTATCTTTGGGTTTCCATGTAGCCTTTGAACTATCTCCAAAAAAATAGTTGCGACTGTACTAGCTACAAATGGGTGTGATAGGGCACAAAAATGGGCATATTTTGTGAGCACATCCACAATCATGAAAATAACATTCTTACCCTCTGAACAAGGCAATCCGGTGATGAAATCCATGGATACCTCCTCCCATATCTGGATAGGAATTGGTAAGGGTTGCAACAGACCTGGTGTTTTAATTGTTTCCCCTTTGTTCTATTGGCACACTAAACACTCTGATACAAACTTTTGTACATCCCCCTTGAGTCCTTCCCAAAAGAATTCTCTTTTTATTCTATGATATGTCTTCAAAAACCCATAGTGTCCTCTAACAAGCGAGGCATGTAGCTATGCAAGAATCTTATGCTTCAACTCAGAATCTTTACTCAAGTATAACATGTCCTTGTACCATAGGGCATTACCTTTCCACTCAAATTTGTTAGATGTCATAGATCCTTGCTTGATATCCGGTATTAGAGATTTTATATCCTTGTCTTGATCCCATTCCAATCTTGCTTGATCCACCCAATCGGCCGTCAACATGGACATTCCACATAGTAAGGCATCTGCGGATGTATCCCTTCTGGACAACGCATCAACTACTACATTTTCTTTACCCTTTTTGTATATGATTTCAAAATCATAACCCAAAATTTTTGTTACCCACTTTTGTTGTTCCTCAGATGATAACATTTGCTCCAAAAAGTATTTGAGACTATCATGATCAATTTTTACCTTGAAGTGTCTACCCATGAGATAGGGCCTCCATTGCTTGACCCCATGAAGAATAGCCATCATTTTTTTCTCATAGATAGGTTTGAGAAGATATTTTCCTTTGAATTTGTGACTCTCAAATGCAATTGGTCTTCCTTCTTGCATTAGAACTACTCCTAATCCTGATTTTGAAGTGTCACATTCAACAATGAAGGTTTTTGAGAAGTTAGGAGTAGCCAAAACTGGGGTGTTGCACAAGGCTTCCTTCAGCTGCTCAAAGGATTTAGTGGTTACGTCTGTCCAATGGAAGGCATCCTTCTTTAGTAATGCGGTGAGTGGGGTTGTTATTCTACCATATCCCTGCACAAATATTCTGTAGTACCCTGTTAGTCCTAGGAACCCATGAAGATTTTTGAGATTTTTGGGCTTTGGCCATTCCACCATAGCTTTGATCTTCTGAGGATCAACTTTGACACCTTCATGGGATACAATGTGACCCAAGTACTATACCTCTTGTACACCAAAAGAACATTTGGATGGCTTTGCATAGAGAGTATGTTTCTCCAAAACTTCCAACACTTTATTTACATGTTGTAAGTGTTCTTCCCATGTCTTACTATAAATCAATATGTCATCAAAGACAACTAATACAAATTTCCTTTAAAATGGCCTAAAAATAGTGTTCATCAAGCTTTGAAAGGTTGAAGGCACATTTGTAAGACCAAAAGGCATTACTAAAAACCCATAATGGCCCTCATGAGTCCCAAAAGTTGTTTTATGAACATCTTCCTCTTTTATTCTAATTTGATGGTACCCCGAACGAAGATCTAATTTTGTGAAATAAATAGTACCATGCAATTCATCAAGTAAATCATCAATTACTATAATAGGAAACTTATATTTGATGGTGTACTTGTTGAGTTCTCGATAATCTGGAAACATCCTCCATGTTTCATCCTTCTTACGTACCATGACCACTGCTGAAGAATATGCACTCTAGCTAGGCCTGATGATACCTGCCTTTAACATTTCTTAAACCATTTTCTCGATCTCACTTTTCTGGTAATATAGGTATCTGTATGGTCTGATGTTAGGTGTTTATCTCCCTGGAATCAACTAAATGGCATGATCATGATCCCTAACTGGTGGTAGTCCCTTTGGAATTGCATCAAAAATAGATGAGTGCGCATCAACAATCTTCTGAAGATCGGGTGGCATTGAAGACTCTGTATTTTGTACTTCTATGGAAAATAACTTTGCTATAAATCCATCTACTCCTTTTCTGAGAACCTTCTACATCTAATGAGAGCTAATAATCTGTGGAGACTTAGCTACCATCCCATTCAATTGTATTGTCCTTCTATCTGAATGAAATCACATGAATAATTCTTGGAAATTCATCTCTATAGTACCTAAGGTTATGAGCCCTTGGACACCCAAAAAAATATTTGCCCCTCCCATATAAATAACAAACATAGTTGAGTCTACCATGTAGTCTCCCATGGAAAGCTTTATACTATGGCACTTTCCTGTGCACTTGACTATCCCACCATCCGCAATCATAACTTGCATTTCTGGAGCTGGGTAAATAAAACAATTGAGGCGGGCAGCTAACTTACTATTTATGAAGTTATGAGTACTCCCCGAGTCAATCAACATTGTCACCTTCTATTTTTTGAGATAGCCAATAACCTTGAGTGTTTGAGAAGTACTAATACCTGACAATGCATGGTAAGAAATTGTAGGTTGGTGATCCTCTACTTCATCTTCTACTGGTTCCTTAGCCTCTCCTATAATTTCAATTTCCTCATCATCCTCATTACCTCCATCAATATAGAACAACTTCTCAGCACATTTGTGTCTCGGTCCATATTTGCTATCACAATTAAAACATAATCCTTTTTCTCTCTTTTCTTCCCTTTGTTGAGGAGTCAGTCTAATTGGCCTAGAAAATGAAGGGGAAGAGATACTACGGTCTCTGGGGTAAATGAAAGGTGGCCTCCTACTACAAAGAACTTTCTCCTCTACTCGACATGCCATGGTAATAGAATCAAAAAGCTTGAGTGGGTTAAACATATGTACCTCATGCTCGATGTGGTCCTTAAGACCCCCAAGAAATATTTTCCACCCTTAAGGATAGGTTCTGGAATTGATGCACATAATATTTGACTGATCCTGTTTGTCGTAACTTTTCTAATTAACTAATGTAGTTCTCTGAAACACTGGAACTATAGTGCAATTGCAACTCCTCGGTAAAAACTATCCAAGCTACACCGAGACCATTCTTCTGCCTCTGAGCACATAACCATCGATACCAAATGAATTGTTCTGGTTCAAGATACAGGGATGCCATTGTCACCTTTTGTCATGATGGTGTTTGATGTAGCTCAAAGAATTTATCCAATTTAGGGGATCTTTACCGTCAAATTTGTGCATATCCACTTTCGGCATCATGTTCCGTGGTTGTAACTAAGTCGGATTCTGATTGGGCTGGAAAAGTGATCCAAAATGGTTATTTTGTCCATGATTTTGAACTGAAGATCGTCCTTCGTTGATATGGGTTGGATTTGGGCCATACTGTTTAACCTTTACATGTTGCATGATATCATCTAACCGATGATTGATTTGGGCTATGTCTCCTTTAGAGGCCATCTCAGATTATACATTTTGCAGCTCATACTTAAGTTGGCTCACCTTATTATTAACTGAGGTAAACCCTAGTGCTGAGGAATCTGTATTTACCCCTTCTGACTCCATCTCTTCAATCACTACCCCATCTTTATCTGGGGTTTTACCTAGAGTAACCGGATTCTTTTTTACTCTTGTGGAAGGCCCCGCCATGATATCAAACCTTAGGGTTTAGGGTTTTGATACAAATTTGGCCGAACAGGAAAAAACACAGAGAATATACTAATACTATTTTTTAGAGAACTTTCTGAAAATGTAAAGAACTTGAAAACATTCGATAATTTAAACCCTAGGGAGTGATTTTATGAAAAACACTAAATTTGTAATAACTTGTGCAAAACAAATTTAAAAAGTCTAAAATTTTAAGAGAACCTTACCTGAAATATTTCACAACTCTAGTAAAAATATCTCCCATCAGTTCACTCTGGTTCGAAATATATTGCGGAAACAAAAAATTAGGGTTTTTGCCCTAATTTTGGCCCAGATCGCAGCTTTGATACCACTTGTAATGAAATTACTTGTATAATTCAGACTATGAGAAATAATAGAACATAAAATAACACAATATTTCATAATAATGATCTCAATATGCAATTAGAATAGCTTCGCCACTTCGAGGGGGCAACCTCCAAACCATATAATGAGACTCAAATGCTCAAATGATAATGAACTACTACCTACAATCCCCTATATATACTATTCATATGCTATGGCCATCACCAAGGCTGACCTATTAAGCATGAGAGAGTATAAGTGATATGGTAAGCCACAAGTCAGCTACTCATATCCTAATACAAGCAATAGGTTAAGGGCGTAGCATTTTCCACTAAATTGGCCTTTAGATTAATAAACATTCCACACCATATTCTTATTAATTGTATAATACATTAATCATATAACAAGACCATAATTTTTCACAACCATATTTAAGATTATCAAAATCACATTATAACATACACATTTCAAATATTTCCATAACACATCACATCAAAATCACAAACAATGCTTAAACATAACATCAAACAAAAATCATACACACACACACACACACACACACACACACACACACACACACACACACACACACACACACACACACACACACACATCAATGTTAATACATCATCAAGGGCTTCTAAAAGCCTCATACATTATACATCATCAAGGGCTTCAAACGAGCCCCATATAAATGTCTCATAAATCTCTCAAAATAATCCTATAAAACTACCTAGTGAACTTTATGCATGTCAATCAAACCCTCCCTCTGACACAACTCCCTTGATCATCATCTAGATCTCTAGATGGTCCCTTGCCTGGATCTCTTAAAGGCTGCCCCACACTCATAACACTCCCTGATGGAACCTATCATCACTAAGCAAAGTTTTCACCATATCTAGGCTCATCCGACAGCTTCCACCTCACAATATCCTCATAATAGTGTAACTCATTGCCCAATTATTGATAATGAGCTAAACTCACACTACTTGGTGGCCCCATTTGTCCATTGGCATGTGCTTGGGCCACCTCAAGCTTTGCTTCTGAAATCGATCTACATGTCACCCCAAAATATCATCGTATAGTCTCTCACTCATGATGGTATCTATCTTTATCCATCCTCACCTGGGTAAGATCCCCTTATGTAGTCATTAGTTGTTGGCTCGGCCCGTCTCTCTTTGTTGTAACAGCATCCTGAACAACTATAAGACTATTTCACTCAGTAATCAAAGTGACTCGCTCAGCCATCCATGTAGCCCTCTCCACATCCAATATCACCATGACCGCCTCCAACATTGTCACTTCATCATCACCCTCCTCCTCACCACCACCCTCCTGTGGAGTCTTTACAGGTGATTGCACCCATTGCTCAAACCCATCCACCTGCCCCTACCACGAAGCAACATATGCCTTGGTCACCCTAGTGTCATCCACACCCACCACCTCCCCATGTGCATCAAACCTCATCCCTACTCCCTCCTCATATACCATCTCAAATGGCTCTCACACCATCAATAGTGCCACATTTATATCTCCATTGTCTCACCTGTAGGCCACATATGCCTCAGGCACATCTTGTATCAATCTAAATTGTAGCCTAATGCAACTAAACCTAATCAACTCCTAATGGTCAACTAGATGACCCTGTACCTACATCTTCTATTGAGAGGCTCTTAGCTCCCCCTCTGCCCCAACCCACACTAGGAAACAAGTGTATGGCATCCATGTCACATCCTCAACCTATAATCCTGCTAGGATCTATTTATAGTGATCCTCACCCCTCATAGGCCTTGTCGACCCAAAATCACATCTCCATCTCATAAAGCCAATAAGATATTGTAAAGTAACCCATAAGGCCTATAACAATCCTCTCGGATGAGCCACTACAAACTACTCATGGATCCAACACTCCAATAAATAAGCAACATCAACTCCAAATCTCAACCCTATCCTCCAAGCCCATAATTTTCTATAATTCTGAGCTAGTAAGGCAGGGGCCCAAGAAAATATTGTCATCTACTCTAACATATCTTCCACCACCCTAGTCAACATCTAAGAAAATTGACCACCTGTTGAATCTGGTAGGGCATAGCAACTGATACCAATCATCAACATGGTCATGAGGGATCGACCCTCCTCGTCATTACTGTAAACTACACCATAGGCAAAACCCCCATACGAGTATTCAAAATCTAAGGCATCATAACCATATAAATGTTATTGTTGGTTTCTCAAACGTGCACCCGCATCTCGGATTTCGGAAGGGTCAAGGTGTTTGAGACCACAATGGAACCGTCCCCAAGTTGTGGGACCTTGCACACTTGGGACGGATCTCTGGAGAAGGTTGGCTCCTCTACCTACCTCTAACACTACTTCTACTCTTAATGTTGAGTGCAAATCCTAGAATAAACATGCCAAGGGACTAGGGATAGAAGGATGTGCAGAAAGGGGAAATCCTAGGCTAAGGAAGGCGATAGTGCTAGAAGGAAAGGGTCAATCTCTCTTCATGAGCAGCAAAGGAAACCGAGAGGGCACAAGAGAAGAGGGTGAACGATGCGTGCCACAGATCAACATGCAGGCTCGGCCTTCTAGCACATGCAACACATGAATGTGGAGACTGCAAGTAGAGGAGTACACACAACATGCCAGAAAACGTAAATAGAGAGGCAAGATGCAATGAAAATGAGATAGGGAAGACAAGAGTTCCACAAAACATGATTTTATTGCTTAAGGGATGCACAGTCATTTACATTCATGACATGAGGTGAGAATACATTGCAGAGACCACGCCAAGGTCTGAGACCCATGGGAAGTTGGCCACCATTTCGACATCGTGCCATTACAACAAAAGGGGATATTTTTACAAAGCATAACTCTGTTATTTATAGAAGAAGAAGGAGAGAAGTGGAGAAAGGGAGGGAAAATCATATTCAAATCTTCAACCACCAACAACCAGTGATAAATGCTTGCAAATCTACCTGCAAGGCTATTAGATGCGCTTCCCCATGTATGTTTGGTGTGTGGAAGAAGGAAGAAGGTAAGATCTGATGAAATCTGGTGGTTGAGTTTGATTGGATGTATGCATTAATGAGTTGAGAGACATTTCCCTATTTTTTAACTAATAAATCCATCCTATATTTGAATTTGAAAAGTCCAATGTGTAGCTTGTGTCAGCAGTTCTCTAACAAGTCTAGGCACGTGCCGTTTTGAGCTATAAAATTCCCCCATGCTGCTCTAAAATTCACTTCTTCAAAATTGTTATGTTATGAGAAAAACACAATCATCAACATTACCCTTTACAAAACCCAACTCACATATTTATAGTTGTGAGTTGGTTGTGTGGCTCAACGACCAAGGCTTATTTTGATAAAGGTGAGGTTGGGGGTTCAAACCTCTCACCGCCCAATATTTTCTTTGAATGGGAATGATATCCAACATTAAATGAGAGTATGTTACCTCAAGGATTTATTAATCCTTCCATTGCCCCACTTAATTTGTGGTTTGGTCCATGTCATATCTCTTTTACCAAGTTTAAATGTCCCTGATGGGACGTGACATGTGTTTGTTTTGTTCGGTGCTAAGGTTGGCATGTTGGTGGGTAGGTTGTTTGATTGTTGGCTCAATCGGTGGGCACGCTGTGTGAAGTTGGTGAGTTCTTTGGCGCCAAACTTAACATATAAAAAATGATAATGGAGAAGGTGGTTGCACCAAAGTTAGCATAAGCACCCAAGTGGTAAATGGTAAAATGGAATGGTAATTAAAAATACCAACACTTTAATCCCACATGTACCATACAAATACAATGTGTGGCATTGAAATATAACATTGTGACAATGGTAATATGAAGTTACAAAGGCAAAGGAACCCCTCTACAAAAAGAGTGTGTCAATCCTGGCTGAGGGCCCCTAGCCAACAAATATTGGAGCCCACTTTTCCAAACTTGAGTGTCGAAGACCGGAGGTGAAAACCAAAAAAAATGATTTTACCATTTTTATTATTTTTTGCACTACCACATGTCGCAATCCAATTGGTCTGTTGCCCCTATTTTTTCTCCTCCAACTAGGAACTTCTACAGACGGTATCTTGCTCAAATAGATTATGTTTTTGACGTTCAAATAGGTGAGAGAAATCTCTCAGAGTCCTCTATCGTATTGTGATGATTTTGGAAGATCTAGGGAAAAATTTTCCAAACTAACCTTCAAATTAGTAAACATTCCACACCATATTCTTATTAATTGTATAATACATTAATCATATAACAAGACCATCATTTTTCACAACCATATTTAAGATTATCAAAATCGCATTATAACATACACATTTCAAATATTTCCATAACACATCACATCAAAATCACAAACAACACTTAAACATAACATCACACACACACACACACACACACACACACACACACACACACACACACACACACACACACACACACACACACACACACACACACACACACACACACACACACACACACATCAATGTTAATACATCATCAAGGGCTTCTAAGAGCCTCATGCATTATACATCATGAAGGGCTTTAAATGAGCACCATATAAATGTCTCATAAATCTCTCAAAATAATACTATAAAACTACCTAGTGAACTGTATGCATCTCAATCAAACACTCCCTCTGACATAACTCCCTTGATCATCATTTGGATATTTAGATGGTCCCTTTCTTGGATCTCTTAAAGGTTGCCCCACACTCGTAGCACTCCTTGATGGAGCCTATCATTGATGAGCCAAGTGTTCACCATATCTAGGCTCATCCAATAGCTTCTGCCTCACAATATCCTCATAATAGTGCAACTCATTGCCCAATTCTTGATAATGAGCTAAACTCACACTACTTGGTGGCCCCATTTGTCCATTGGCATGTGCTTGGGCTACCTCAAGCTTTGTTTTTGAAATCGATCTACATGTCACCCTAAAATATCATCACATAATCTCTCACTCATGATGGTATCAGTCTTTATCCATCCTCACCTGGGTAAGATCCCCTTACGTAGTCGTTAGTTGTTGGCTCGACCCGTATCTCTTTGTTGTAACAGCATCTTAAACAACTATAACACTGTTTCGCTCAGTAATCAAAGCGGCTTGTTCAGCCAGCCATGCAGTCCTCTCCACCTCCAATATCGCCACGACAACCTCCAACATTGTCGCTTCATCATCACCCTCCTCCTCCTCACCACCACCCTCTTGTGGAGCCTTTACACGTGCTTGCACCCGTTGCTCAAACCCATCCACCTACCCCTACCACGAAGCAACATATGCCTTAGTCGCCCTAGTGTCATCCACACCCATCACCTCCCCATGTGCATCAACCACATCCCTAATCCCTCCTCATCTACCATCTCAAATGGCTCTCACACCGTCAACAGTGCCATGATTATATCTCCATTGTCTCACACGTAGGCCACATCTTCCTCAGGCACATCTTGTATCAATCTAAATTTTAGCCTGACACAACTAAACCTAATCAACTCCCAAGGGTCAACTAAATGACCCTATACCTACATCTTCTATTGAGTGGCTCTTAGCTCCCCCTTTGCCCCGACCCATACTAGGAAACAAGTGTATGGCATCCAAGTCACATCCTTTACCTATAATCCTACTAGGAGTTATTTGTAGTGATCCTCATCCCTCATAGGCCTTATCAACCCAAAATCATATCTCCATCTCATAAATCCAATAAGATATTGTAAAGTAACCCATAAGGCCTATAACAATCCTCTCGGATGAGCCACTGCAAACTACTCATGGATCCAACACTCCAATAAATAAGCAACGTCAACTCCAAATCTCAACCCTATCCTCCAAGCCCGTAATTTTCTATCAGTCTGAGCTAGTAAGGCAGGGGCCCAATAAAATATTGTCATATACTCTAATATATCTTCCACCACCCTAGTCAACATCTAAGAAAATTGACCACCTGTTGAATCTGGTAGGGCACAACAACTGATACCAATCATCATCATGGTCATGAGGGATCGACCATCCTCATCATTACTGTAAACTACACCGTAGAAAAAACCCCAATACAAGTATACAAAATCTAAGGCATCATAACCATATAAATGTTACTGTTGGTTTCTCAAACGTGCACCCGCATCTCAGATCTCAGAAGGGCCGAGGTGTTTGAGACCACAATGGAACTGTCCCCAAGTTGTGGGACCTTGCGTGCTTGGGAGGGATCTTCGAAGAAGGTTGGCTCCTCTACCTACCTCTAACACTACTTATACTCTTAATGTTGAATGCAAATCCTAGACTAAACATGCCAAGGGACCAGGGATAGAAGGATGTGTAGAAAGGGGAAATCCTAGGCTAAGGAAGGCAATAGTGCCAAAAGGAAAGGGTTGATCTATCTTCACAAATGGTGAAGGAAACCGAGAGGGTGTGGGAGAAGAGGGCAGAAGATGCACGCCACAGATTAACACATAGGCTCGGCCTTCCAGTGCACACAACACATGAACGTGGGGACTACAAGCAGAGGAGTATGCACAACATGCCAGAAAACATAAACAGAGAGGCAAGATGCAATGAAAGCGAGAGGGAAGACAAGAGTTCCAAAAAACATGATTTAATTACTTAAGGGATGCACAGTCATTTACATTCACGACAAGAGGTGAGAATACATTGCAGAGACCATGCTAAGGTCTAAGACCCATGGGAAGTCAGACACCATTTTGACATGGTGTCATTATAACAAAAGAGGATATTTTTTGCAAAGTAGGACACTGTTATTTATAGAAGAAGAAGGAGAGAAAAGAAGGAGAAAGGGAGGGAAACTCAGATTCAAATCTTCAACCACCAACAACCAGTGATAAATGCCTACAAATCCACCTGTAAGGTTGTCAGATGTGCTTCCCCATGTATGTTTGGTGTGTGGAAGAAGGAAGAAGGTAAGATCTGATGAAATCTGGTGGTTGAGGTTGATTGGATGTATGCATTGATGAGTTGAGATACGTTTCCCTATTTTTCACCTAACAAATCCCACCTATATTTGAATTTGAAAAGTCCAACGTGTAACTTGTGTTAGCAATTCTCTGACAAGTCCAGGTGCATGTCGATCTGAACTCTGTAGCAAAAGATACGGCTGTCAGAGCTATTGGCTCACGTAAAACATGTGGCGCGCGTGGATTGACTGAATAAATCGGTTAAATTTTCATTTGTTTTGTCTTTCCTGCCACGTGTCATGCATTGGTTAGTTGTCCAGATTTGGTGCCCTATTGGCATGCTTCGATATGTTGCGTGTAGCACACTCAAGTCTGACAGAAGATGACTTGGCACAGAAGGGTGAAAAGGAGGGCATGGGGACATGCATGGAAGAATGAGGCATGGGGGGAAGACAGAAGGAAGGCACGTAAAAGCACGTGCGGATGGAAAATGAAATAGACAGGTGAGCAAGGAATGTATGGTGAAGGTGCAACTATTACAAAGTAATGGGGGCGGCGTGCGAGGAGCAAAGGACTTAGCTGATAGAAGTAAGTGTGAGGTGTGTAGGAAGGGAAGAAATGGAAGGAGATAGAAGAATGCAAAGGGTTCAGGAAGGCACGCAAGGGCGCACAGAGGAACTACAATTATGCTAAGGTGCCAAAAGAACAATCTTGAGTGCACGCAACCTGTAATGTAAAACACAAGAGTCAGAATGAAAATATAAGTTATGCAGATAACTAGGAGAGTTATTTGGATAACAATTACATAACAACCCCCCTTCCTACCTCATCAATACCATATAACTACTCGCCCGTTATCAGTAATCACAGTATCTTGTGGATGTCCTCCAAAGTAATAGTCATCTCACCCGTAGGCAACCAAAAAGTGTCTGTCACGAGATCCCATCTCTCCAACAAACCCAACCTCCTATAACTGACCTCAGTCCTTATCCGACAACCGATCATGAACACTCTCCCATAGCTTCGGGATGTGATCCCGTGTGGTCAAACATTCTCTCATCTGCATTCATGAAAACAAAAAACAACGTATCAAACACAACTCATCAAAATTATACAACAAATCTTAGAAATCAAGATTCATTCACTAAAATCACTAGCAATTTTATTGAATCATTGATGAATCCCCCAAATTGCACGAGATTTCCTAAAATCACTAGTGATTTCATAAGAATGTGATTTCCATGCAATTTCTCGTCTATAAAAAACAAAAATAAAAAATCCAAAAAAATCCGCTTACCTGTGTTAGGGTAGGTCTACAACGTCGTTGAACACCTTCGGCTACGTCCATTGCTCTAAAAACACTAAAAATTTGGAATAATAGGGTTTACTAGATAGTTTTTTCTCAAAATCACAATAACACTAAATGACCCCTCTAGGGCTATTATAGCAAAAAAAAATCCCACCGACTAGATCACCGTCGATCTAGCTAATCACCTATGATTGCGTAAATCATCGACAATCTTAGGTAATCACCAACAATTACTCCCCCATTATCCAAAATATCCTTGTTTGTTGTCTGACACTTGCCAAAATGTCCATTTTAGTCATCAATCCTCTTTTTCACCTTTGATCCATTCACATGTCCTCCAGTTTTACACATTCTTCATAAACTTGCACATTTTCAACATATGTGCTTCCTTTTTTGGGACCCAAGACCCTCTTAAGATCCAAATTCATCCCATGAATCTTGTGTTTATCAAATCCATCATGGATTTCGCAGTCTCTCTATAACTTTTTCGCTACCGCCTCCTCCAAGTCCTACGTGATTTAATATAAATGGAATTAAATCTAATTTTAGAATAATTGTTGTAATGAATGATATAAAAATGATAAAATACATTAAATAGACAAACAATAAGCAAACAATAATATGAAACCCTAAGTAAATGAGAGAGATAGATGACTTAGCTAGTTTATGAGTGACTAAGAAGTTGTCTGGACTAAGAAAATGTTGAAACAAAATGAGAAGAGTGTTATTAGGTATCACTAGAGGTTCCAGAACTCAGAATTGTGCAGGACAACATTGCCCATAGGAGGACGGGAGTGCCCGAGCACTAGTCATTGAATCTAGGTGCTAGTGTCCACCTAGATACTCAGGTTATGATATTTTCTGTGTAGGAAGAGCTTTGTTGTTGATCCATGTTTTTCACTCTAGATTTGTCCCAATGTCATTGTTCACACATGTAACCTGCAAAATAGATACTTAGCTACACATATCCAAAAACCACGTCAAATCTTAAAAATAAAGATGTAGTATGTGGAGTCAGACTGACCCCGATGGTCACCCGAAGAGTGAGCTTAGTACTGAGTGTTGCACTACATTTTAGACTCTATGTAGTTTTATGTGAATGTGTGTGTAATGATGCCCTAGGTTTCCCTTGTACAAGTTGCACGATAATAACGAGATATATCTAGAATATACTAATTGTATATAATGTGTGAGATTGAATAAAATAAACTTACCCTCAGATATTATGTATACAGAGTGATGCAACCCTTGTTCCTTGTATGGATGTGTTAGATGAATGCTTTGTAATGATCTTTGTGCCTTTGGATATGAGCTAAGGTGATAGTAGATAATTCTAGTGTTTGTCCACTTATTTGAGAGCTATAACTATGTATATATATGATTCTCTTGTTTGAATTTTGTAATTGAATACTGGAAGGTTAGCCCAAAAGTGTAAAAGATGCCTAAGAAGTAAAAGAAACCCAAAAGAGTGAGAAATGGCTATAGAGGGTCAGGAGCGCCCAAAAGCGATATGAGTGCCAGGGCAGTAGTGTCCTAACTAGGCACTAGTGTTAGAGGTCATAAAATATAAATCAATCAAATACCAACAAGGTTAGAGGGTGTGTAAGGTTAATAAAAGTATAAGAGACAAAACAAAAGGCCCAAAAGACATTGTCAATTACTAGTTTTCTTGTTTAGGAATCATGCATATATTAGGATTCTTTAAGACCTAGAAATGTACCCAAGTGCATAGATTTTGTGTTTGCATTTTGCCTCCATTTTATTTTGTTGAGTGAATACTCAATAACATAAAGTAGATAGAAGATGCGTACCTTGTGATCCTGTAGAGAAGAGTGTAGCTGATAATGTGTTGAGTGGACAAGTGAAATGTGAAGTGATCGTAATGTGAAGCATGGAGACTAGGAAAGGGAAGTAGACCCTAGGGGTGAAGTGTATGCATAATAGCGTGTTACTAGAGATTGTGTTTTCTGATGTGAGTTATTTCTTGTTGTGTATTAAGGATAGATCTACAAAAGAAGAGTGAGAAAGTAGTCAAAGTCCCTTATATGAAAAATCAAAGTAATGTATGTATAAGTAAGTAAAGAGTGTAAAAGTGTGTAAAAGGAAAGTGTGCACTTGATATGTAAGAGAGTATGAGATAAAAAATTGTCCTGTTTGCTTGGAGTTACTAGATTTGAATGCTGATGGTAAGGTTTTTGGGTGATCTCATGTTGAGAGTGAGTTTTTTGGACGATCTCACGCCAAGAGTGAGTTTTTTTGGGTGATTTCACACTAAGAGAAAGTTTTTGGGTGATTTTATGCCAAGAGAAGAGTATTGGAGAGAGAGGTCTAATTTTTATCTCCTTCTATAACACTTCCCGAATAAGCACCACTTCAGATGGTACGTTCCTGATTTGTTCCTATTACAACTAATAGATTGAATTTTGTAACTGGAGGCAAGTGTTTGCTACTGGTGAACTGATTTAAAAACTGATGTAAACTATGTTGAACTGAGAAAATTATTGTTTTTACCCCCAGGACACTATCGCTCAGGTGGAACACAAACACCCACCACTACTATCCAAGACTAGGCACTAGTGTCTACTCTATTTTTTAGACCCGAGTTTGGTTCTTGGCCAATCTGTAACTATGTGCTTGTGCCGATTTTGTACTGTGTTGTGTTGTATTATAGCTCTGAGCTGCTGTAGGGGTGATTTTTTCACCCAATAGATGCCCCCTTGTTTGGGGTGCATGCGATGACTATAAGAGAATGCGGTCCAAAAGAGAGGACTTGATACTGATATGCATATCTGAAAGTGGATAACTACAAGGCTAGGGGATGTTCATGGTAGAAACTAAGGCACATACAAACAAAGTAGGCTAATAACAAGAGTTAGTAAAAATAGCTAGCATGTAAGAGAAGACAATGTAAGAAGCAATTAGGAAGACAAGATGGACCACGAAAAGAGGGTTTCATACATGGGACATCGCTTGCAATGTCACAAGACAATCAGGGCCAAAGCATCTAAAAACATACAATGATCAACAAGACATAGGGCATAGCCCGTAAACAATAGGAATAAGAAGTGAAAAATAACCATGATTGTATTCATCCTTTAAGATAAATGCTACACATGAAGCACCCATTAGCATGTTATAAATATAAATAATATGCCAAAGTGTGTATAAATCAATGATAAGTATAGTGATATTGACTAAAAATAGTAAGTACTATAGTGATAAAACATGTGATGTGAAGAAAGTAATAGAATGAGTGATGAAATAATGTGTAAGCCCCCAAGAAGCTATCGGTGTATTAATGGTGAATATAAGATACCTCATGGGAAGCATCATAGAAGAAGTATGAAACTATGACAAGGATGCTTGTATGGAGAGTCCAAAATACCAATGTGAAAAAGAAGAAGTGTTTATAGAAGAACATAACAACATATTAAATTTTTTATGGTAGCATATTAAAGTATGAAGTGTATGATAATGTAAGATTTTGAATACCCTTATGAATTTACAAGCAAGAGCTATAATGAGGATGACCAAATTATGAAAAAATATGGTGCAAGTGTAATGGTGTGCAGCCATGAGGAAGATGTGAAGAGGATGAGAAAACACATTGCTCCCCAACGAGTTTTAAGTACAACATAGAGAAGCTCATGGGAAAGAAAAATGTATCTTTAAGACATTCTATTAGGTTTAAACATGTGACAAGAGGGGGTCATCGGGACATGAGTTGTATTAAGAATGCTGAATAGATGTTACTTGAAGAGATGTATCATGAAAGGAAATGGAGCATGAATCTTAGTTAAGTACGATGAATTGTTATACAATCAGTACATTGGAGCTGATCAATAGTTGAGTATGAACCGTAGAACTAGAGTGCGTCATCAAGTAATGAACATTCTTTTACGTGAACCAATGAGTTTGGTGATGCTTGGGAAGATAGTCAATAAGCGTTGAGCGAGATAGAGTAGTAGATATTCATCTACACAGAGGTATCATGCAGTATTGTAGCTCGAAATGTATCATGAGTAGCAGAATGTGAGGTTCTATGGATGAATTGTGCCCTCAACAGTCAGGGGGAACCATAATACTTTCATTATCATAGTAAATCGGAGTCAAATTGAGAGTATAGTGGATGTATACTCAAAGAGTGTAGGAGCTGTTTGGACTGTTAGATTTTATGTCATTGATGTCAAAGAGGGTGAAGTGTAAAGAAAGGGGGACTCCATATAGAAATAAATTGATAGAAAAGGATAATGTAGTGCCCACTTCACTTTGGCACCTTTATTACTGATCATGTTACTATAGACTATATGACAGACATTTTAATAGTTTTGATTTAGTATGGTGTTAGATGTCAGATCCTGGATTATTGTTGAATCTGATTATATATAATGTATGGTGATTATTAGAGACACTCATATGTGGATGATGATATACTATTGACATGGATGTTTAATGGAAGTTATTCAAACATGTGATTTTGGAGATTATGAGTAAACCTAGAAAAGGAAAATTATTTGATGATGATATAGTTGTCGATATAAAATTGTAAATGATTTCATTGATTGCCTTGGTGATTGTTTCGATTCATATGTATAGATGATTTTGTGATTTTATTATATATTCATTTTGGATGTTCTGATATGGCCATGAGGCTGAAGGAGGTATTTGTGTTTTGCAGGTTTAAAATATCACAACAGACATTGGGGGGATTGGAGACTAACCAAAGTGGAATTCTAGGTGAATTCGACAAGGTCACTATGACAACTTGTTTTGTGTGTGTGTTGTATTTTGTTAGAGATTCCCATGGGGGGATCATCTTTATATGTGACCATGGGTTTGTGTATTTTATTAATGTGTTTCTTTTATTTATTGTTGTATGTATTTTATTTGTAATGTGTTCTCTTCTTTTAATAAATTTATTGTGATAGATTAATGTGGAAATCACATGTTTAAAATTTAAATAAATCAAATTGGGATATGGAAAGTAATTATTAGAGTTGTTGGCTGTTGTATTTAGTTTGTAAGTGATGTGTAAGTGGTGTAAGAGTATGTTTAAGTCAGATTTTAGAGTATGAAATACTCCACCTCCATGGAAATTCGAATTTGACCTTGGGGGTTGTTTTTGGAGACTTGTGGGACAAGTAAAACTTGTCCCATGCCTCTAAATTTATGTTACCAACCATACTTATGGTTGGGGAAGTGATTGGTGATTTTTTTAATGCATTTTATTCATCTTGTGCATGTTTTTAATTGCACTTTCTTACATTTTAATTGAATGGTTATCCCTTGAGGTGTGGGTTGTTTTTGAGTGTGCAAGTAACTTGTCATTCTTCACCCACCTCTTTATTGAGCCTTGGAGTTTGGATTTTGTCTTTTGTGTTTGAATGTGAGGATGTATGATGTGGCATCCTACATGGATCCACATCATCCTCTTCTTTCCCCCTTCTATATATTTGAAACTCTCTTCTTGTTTTGGGGGTTGTTGAAAACATTTTGCATGCATCCTTGGGGGCATTTTTCTTATGATTGGAGCTCTTGACTTTGGAGAAGATTTGGTGAAGACTTTTGCTTGGTTGATTGAACTCTTTGCATTCATCCTTGGGGGCACATTTTTCTGTGATTAGAGATCTTGTTGATTTGGAGGAAATTGGAGAGCATTTGATACTTTGGCATTGCTATTTTGAGACTATATTTTTGACATTCAAAGCTTGTTGTGTGGAGAAAATCCTTCCATGGAGAGGTAGGAGTTTAACTCTTCTTTTATTTCTGTTATTTTCTTGTTGTGTTGTGTGTATGGAGAATGTTTTATTTCTTTTGTTGGCTGGTTGGGTAGACTGCCTTAGGGAAGGTGTAGGAGAAGGCTATGGGGAATCCATGTGGGGGGGCATAAGGGAATGCCAGTGGCATCAGTTTCATTGTGGAGGGAGTTTTGGGTTTGGGATCCACCATGGAAAAGAAATAGCTTGCATTTCTTACTTGTGGGGGGGCATAAGGGAAAATTTGTGGGGGGGCATAAGGAGGGGTTGGGGGGCATAAGGTTTATGGGATATGATATGTTATATTGGTGGTATGATTATAGGTGGATGCCCAATTCCTAATTGGGAGGCATAAGTAGCTTCCCCCATAGTCCTTGCTCCTTTGGCTTGCAAGATCAAGCCTGAGTTCTGCTTTGAAATGTTTCTAAATGCAGTTGTGAATTGCTGTTTGTTTTTGTGTTGCATTGTGTTGCAAAAAGAAATGTGTGTGTGAAAGAATGTTGTGTTGTGGAAGCCAGTTGTTTTCCATGGTTGAATTGCACCTTTTATTGTATCTTTGGTTGGGGCACTCGGGGGCCAATGATGAAGGAAGGCTTCTCCTTTCATTGGATGTCTTGGTTGGGTGGAGAGCGTTGCCTTTCCCCCTCTTTTGTTGTGATCAAATTGGAAGAAAATGGAAGTTGCATGTTGCTGTCCTGGAGCAAAAGAAAAGTGCAGTTTGATAGTCCCTTCTTGTGAGACACATTCATTGTAATCCTTTCCCACTTGTTGTGGATGAAATTGTATCATGTATTTGTGAAGGAAGGATGTGTGAAACTTGATTATGAAGTTAGATATTTAAAAAAAAGGAATTGTGAAAGACATGTACATTCTGTATTATTGTTGAAAGAAATAGAAATTCTATAGTTTCATTCAAGGAATGGAATGATGTAAAGATGTAACTCCTTTTGATATAATAAAGATTGCAAGTTTATCTCTCATTGCATTGTTGGGTGAATTGGAATGTTAAATTGTGATTGGAATCACTGTTTTGAAAATGAAAGAAGAAGAAATACGTATGAGGGAATTATATTGTATTGGTTCTTCTTTTGAAAATTATTAAAGTGGAAATCAAAATTGCAATTTAGCTTTGAAATGGTTTGTTTCTAAACAACGGAATGTATTGGACTAGTTTAGGAATGAAGTGCCATATTTGTAGGATGAATTTGATAAACAAACTTCAAGAAATAGATCTTTGTTATAAACCTTATACTGGCAATTAATTTTAATAAAAATGCACAGTTTGGACCAGCACTTAACAATCAACTTGGAAACCTTAAAATTTACCATGATATATTAGCAATTGTACTCAATTGACAAAGAATATTTAAGAGAATATCTTGAACCATTGTAAAATTGAGCTTAATCTCTTCCTCAACCATTTTCTGTCATTTGTTGGACAAATTCAATTTTGAATCAATTGAAAAAATTAACTTTCCTAAAACACTCTAAACCCTCCCTAGATCAATCCTCCATGTCTGTTTGACATGTTGAGTGAAGGAGGAGACCGAATTTAATCAATTTGAAAAGTTTGAAAACTGCCAGTTGCACTAATTATAAGCCTATAGATCCTTTTTACAAAATTGACCCTTAAAAACTTATCAAAATGTAAAATTTATGTTTCTTGTGCAAAGAGGGCATCGAGAGCTTTCCAAAAAGTCCTTGTTTTCCCAAAATTGAGCTTCCTAGAAAAAGTTATGGCACTTTGAATTTTTTGTGCCTTGGTGGGAAAATTTTCCCTAGCGGGCCCGCAACCCAAAAATTTCCCATCATTTTGGCCTTAGAAAAGTTTTTGGAAAAAAAAATTGGTTTGGAAAATTTGTCCCCTCCAACCGGCCCACAGCCAATCATAGGGTGCCATGTGTCCTCTTGGGGCTACGAAGGCGCGGCTTCAACCCTTAGCCTTTTTGAAAAATTTTGGAAAAATTTTCATCTTAGCCCCACTGGCCCACAACCAATGAGAAGGTGCCACGTGGCACCTTGGGGGGTGGCAGTGGGGAGGGAGGACCCCTTTATTTTATTTGGTTTTTAGCCTTGGGAAAAATTTAACAAAATTCCCCGTAGCCCCGCACCACCACCCCACTTCGGGATTTTCTTCTTCCACGGGGGCGCAGACCCACGCGTCCCTTTCTCCCTTTTGTCCTCCGTCGGGCGCAACGCACTAAATCTCCCCACCGCTCTGTGCCCCTCTTTCTCTCTTCTCCCTGTGGCCAACTATGGAGTGCCACACGTCCCCAAACGGACCCGCGGGCACGGGAGCACTGGTTTGTTTTTTCCTCTTCCTTGGTCGAAGCGCCCCCAATCCTTCTGTCGTTCCGCCCTTCCCTTTTCCCCGGTGTTGTCTCTGAGGCCGCCATGTGTCCACCAGGGACCTGTGGAGGCATAGAAGAAACTTTTCATTTGTGCCCACATGATGGGAGAAATTCCCCAAGCCACCCCGCGACCCACCAACCCGTTGGAGGTGCTTTCCCCTCCTCTGGACACGTGTCCCCTTGGGGAAAATTTGACCCAAGAACTCTGCCCGCTCATATCTTGAGTTCTGTAAGGAGTTAGGAGGACTTATTTATATCACCGGAAAGGTGAGAAAATTTCCTATCCATTGGGAATGGCTTAGGGAAATTTTGAAGTGTTAAGAAGGGGAAAAATCTAGTTAAAACTCTTAGCCTGTTTGAGAGTTGGGTATGGGGGCAAATTGCTCCCTGTACCTAACTAAAACTTCTAGCCCTAAGTTTTGGACCTTGTGACCTTTGAGAATTGTTAATAAAAGAGAATTTTGTTCTTGTGGATTTGAATTGTTCCAGAATCTTTTAGTGGTAGCTACTGCCTAGCAACCTGGGGGTAGACACTCTCAATCAATTCTTGGGAGTGGGTAAGTGAGACCTTACTCTGTTGAATTTATTTATGTGTTCTTTCCCTCACTGTAATTTAATCCTGCTCTTGTCTTTGATCTGGTGGAAATTAAATACCTTGGGTATTTAATTGTCTTGGGTCCCTTAACCCTAAAATTTTAATCAGGGAATGTTTAGCTAAGATGTCAGTGTAATCAGTAATTAAATTAATCCCTAGAGAGATTTGAGCTAGGGTGGACCTATTGCACTTGTTGCTCTATAATGAGAAATTAGTAATTATTATAATGGGAAAAATTATCAGTTGAATTTAAATGTCTTTGAGACTTTCGTCGTTAACTCTTAATCAAAAAAAATTATTCCATAATTCTCTAGCTAGACCTAGGTTGTTCATGGGTCTCAAGTGGGTTGGTTTAACCGGGTATCACACTTGGTATCAGAGTAGTGGTTCAAAAGCTTGGACCATTGGGCACACTAGAAAACTTGAGACATGAACTGTAAACCTAGCACACTTTTGAATCTAAGAAAACAAACTTGTTTGAAAATTGAAGAAGAAATAAGTATGAAGAGATATTACGTTACTCTGTTCATTTGAACTGCCAGAATTAAAATGATAAATAATAATAATAAGTTGTTTGAGTTGTTGTGCTTGCTTAGTGACATTTTGTCTAAACCTGGGGTAACTAAGAATGTCGGATTAAATTGATTTTGTGAACTTCTAGTATAATGGAAACTTGGTTCCCCTTTTGAAAATGTGTTGTTTTACAAGTCCTGAAACTTGATTTAATTGTATGATGCATTAAGCCCTTTGTTGAGACCGTTCCTTATTAGAGTTGTTGGAATGATGAGTTGCATGGTGTGATTCTTGTAGTTGGACAATAATGGTTGTGTTTTGGGTCAGGAAGAGTTAATTAGAAGTTTTTTAGAGCTTCCTTCCTTGAGTGGTTAGGAAAGAGGGTCTGGTTGTCATTTTTCCATGTTGTTACCCATATGAGAGGGTGGACACTAAGTCTGGGTGTCTTCTAGGACCCAATCCTATGTATGTGTTCTTGGAACTAACCTCAAGGCAGAGTACCCCTATTGGTGGCCATGAAAGGCTGCGGAGTGAATGTGGTGTTAACTTTTTGTGTTTTACATTCGTAATCTTGTGTATTTTATCAAGGACCAACATCTTATTTTATGTTTGGATTGAAGAAGCTCTGAGGATATTTTATTAATTTATAATTCTTGCAAGAATTTTCAAACTTTGCAATGCAACTACTTAGCCACTTTTCTTGATTGCCAATATTTCTTGGACTTTATTTGATTGATGAATCGGAGCTCATGATGTTGTTGGCTACTTGGCTAAACGTTACGTGGTTTCCTTTTTACATGTTGTTGAGTTGGTCCTATGCTTTATGTACGGTGACAATTATCATATGGGGGTACACCCTGGGTGTCTTGAAGGTCCTTTTAGGTGCTTAAAGTCATGCCTTGGTTATGGATGCACAGAACCTTGAGTGTGTCTAAGGTCTTAGAGCGACCCTTTTGTTGCTTGACCTTGCTAGAAATAAAGTTTGTTGTGTAGTGTGGTCTAGAGGGCAATCTGATAGCGGTAGTGGTAATTCTATTTTCAATCTAGTAGGAGCTTAACCCTCATTGGAGTAGAAGTGTTAATTAATGGGATTTTAGATTTTTTTAGGATTGGATTGCCTCTTTGGTTGACTGTAAATGTTACTGGAAAAGTGGTTGTTTTGATAGTGACTTTTCATCGATGGCATGTTAAATTGTATCTTGGGTTCCTGGTTGCATCATAGAAAGTTTTGACTCGTGGAATGTATGCATCTTGGTAATTATGGATAGTTTTAAGCCTTTCAGGTAGTGTGTTTATTTAAGTATACTTGTTCTACTCTCTTGACTTATAAATAAGTTTACCCTTACCTTAAATTTCCTTTACTATGAATAACATTCTATGACCTATTAATCTTTGGGTTACTTGGAAACACTTATGGATGCTTTGGGTCTTTTGGACCTTTCTCTTAGAGATGTTAGTTGGGTAGATCTTATTAGTTAATCTCGATGGTGCTTGTATTGTAACTCTTGGCTATTAAGTTCATGATTTGGTAAATTATTTGGTTGCCCCATTGCATTAGATGCCTTTTAGTGTGGATGTGGTTCCTTGGAGTAAAGTTGCATTGTCATCTGGTTGCTTGGCTGGTAGTGTCTTATGGGGATATGATATTATTGATTGGAAAACCTTCTTTGGTTGTTAGGAGAATAAAATGTTACCATCCTAAACCACCAAAAAAAAAATTGTTGAACCGTAATAGATTCGTAAAAGTAAGATTATGCCTCTTTAATGAGCCTTCCTTGAAAATTTCTTATGAAACTTATGGAGACCCACTAAGAATGTTTAATGATGCTTGAAATTATTTGGTGAATTTTTAAAATCCTGGTGTGATTCATTTTGGTTCATTGTTTCCTAGTTCTTACAGAAAAGTTTATAATGTATTTTCTACATTGAATGTCTCTTGTTCCTTTAGAATCAAAATGTGGTGTGTTGAGTTGTATCTCCTTTCCATAAAAGAAATTTTGTGATATGTTTGAACCTTCCTTCTCATTAAAATTTGATTGATAAGACGACTTAACCAAAACACCATGAAACTATAATTAAGGAGATTTGACCTTGGAACTTAACAAATAAACTGGAGCATAGAAAAGGGAAGTGATCCTTGTTATACCCTTGGTAGATTAATAGAAGAAATAAAAACCATGTAGAAGAATAGAAGGGAAATCTTGTCCATCCACCTTCCTTACAAGTAAACTAAATGCTCTCTGCCTATGCAGAATGGTGAGACATCATGCCCACCTTAGTGGTGCTCTTTATAACGTAAATTGATGATATCATGAAAGAGAAATTTGCAACTAAGGAAGCATAAAAGGAATGTTCTTATCAAGCAAAGCTATAACTTTTGACTTAACAAGTTGATTTATAAAACGGGTAAAATTTATGTCTATTGAGTGCAATATATAGTTGAACTTGTAGTTATGTCGCCTACCTGAAATTGTGAAGCACCCGGTGGATAGTAATGTGTTTTAGTTGCTTATTACTTCTTGTCCATAGATGTATGTTCCTTTCTTGTGGGAGTTTTGGGCCATCACAGTGATGGATGAGGGGGGAGTGAATAGTGTGATGCCCTCCAAGTGTGCGAGTGATGGAGATCTATGTGATGATGTAAAACAAATATTGCGATGGTGACGGAGTTAGAAATGTATCATAAAAAAGTATATTGTCGTCACAATGAGAGGTAGAAGCAAGAGTAGGACCAGGGTTCGATGTTCGGTCGACAAGAGGAAGTTTAAAGAGGTCATATATTATAGGGTGAATTGGTTGGTCTTTCTTGGTTTTTGGTTACTTATTTGTAATTGGTAACGTTGTAGAAGACTTGATAGGAGCAGTCAATGAGGTATAATTTTTAAAGGTGGTTGCTTAGTTAGAATTGGTAACGTTGTAGAGGACTTGTTTAGAGGAGATGATGAGGTATGAATTTTTAAAGGTGGTATGAGATTGGGTTAGATAGGTGACTCTTGACTAACCAAAGAAGGAACATTAGTAATTATGGCATGAAGCTCATTAGACATAGAGGGATCAGATTTGGGAGTCCAGTGGGATTTAACAATTCGAGATGTAACAGAATATTGTATAGCGAATGAAATAAAACCCTTACACCAAAGGTGCTTAATTCCTCATTTTAAAGCATAACAATCATTGTCACGGTGTCCATTAAGTTTGTGATAATTACAAAATGAGAGACCTTCATATTTAGCAAGACGATAATGAGGGTAGTAATGAGTAGTTAGCAAGTTGATCAACTGGTGATTTAGGAGCTCAAGAAGAATATCCTGTTGCTTAGCATGTAGATAAAACTTGAGAGGTGTTAGTAGTAGTAATTGGGATTCACTTATACGAGAACATGTGGTAGACATGGGATTAGGATGAAATTCAAAAGAAGAACTAACATGGGCATGAGAAGTATCCTTAAGATGTTGTATTTCACTTGTGAGAGATGTAATCGTGGTTTCCATAGATTGAAATTTGTCTCGAAATAAATGATGTAAAGCTTGAATTGACCCGAAGAGGGGTTGATTAGATGTGGTATCAAGACTAATAGGGTCGTCGAAGAGATGATCAAAAATGGTACTTACTTGTGTAGGTGGTGTATTGCAAGAGACATACATAGTGTCTAGGGATTTGTGGAGAACATCTTTGTAAGGTGGGTGCCTTTGAAGTAATTGATGCAAGGAGACATGAGGAGCCATAAAAGAAGATTCGATAAAACAAGAAAAATAGAGATCCAAGTCTTTGATCACGAGTAGGGTTCACCAAAATGATTTAATATAAATTGAATTAAATCTTAATTTCAGAGTAACGACTGCAATGAATGATATACAAATGATAAAATACAGTAAATAGACAAGAAATGATATGAAACCCTAAGCAAATGAAAGATATAGATAACTTAGCTAGTTTTTGAGTGATCATAAAGTGTTATGGACTGAGGAGTTGTTAAAACATAATGAGAAGAGTGTTGTCAGGTCTCATTGGAGGTTCTTGAACTTGGAATTGTGCAGGACATGAGCACCCACAAGAGGACAGGAGTGCCTAGGCGCTAGTGACTAGATCTGGGCACTAGTGTCCACCCAAATACTCAAGTTTTGATCTTTTTTGTACAGGAAGAGCTTCGTTTTTATCCTTATTTATCACTTTGAATTTGTCACAATGTCGTTAGTCGCACTTGTAATCTACAAAATAGATGTATGGATGCACATATCTACAAACCACATCAAATCTTAAAAATAAAGATGCAGAATGTGGAGTTGGACTGACCCCGACGATCACCCGAAGAGTGAACTTAGTACCGAGCACTGCAATACATTTCAGACTCCATGTATTTATGTGTAAATGTGTGTGTAATGATGCCCTAGGTTTTCCTTATGAAAGTTTCATAATAATAGCGGGCTAGATCTAAAATATAACAAATGTATAGAATGTGTGATATTGAATAAAATAGGTTTCCCCTCTTATGACGTGTATGTAGAGTGATGCAAACCTTATTCCTTGTATGGATGTGCTAGATGGATTTCTTTGTAATTCTCTTTGTGCCTTTAGATGTGAGCTTAGGTGATAGTAGATAACGTTAGTGCTTGACCCCTTATTTGAGAGCTATAACTATGTATATATATGACTCCCTTGTTTGAATTTTGTAATTGACAACTAAAAGGCCAACCCAAAAGTGCAAAAGATGTTAGAGAAGTAAAAGATACCCAAAAGAGTGAGAAAGGGCTAGAAAGGGTCAGGAGCACCTAGAAGGGACAGGAACACCTAAGCGCTAGTGTCCTAACTGGGTGCTAGTGTTCAAAGTCATAAAAGATAAATTAGTCAAATACCGTCAGGGTTGTAGGATGTGTAAGGTCAATAAAAGTATAAGAGATGAAGCAAAAGGCCTAAAAGACATTGTTAATTACTAGTTTTCTTGCTTAGGAATTATGTATATATTAGTATGCTTTAGGACCTAGAAATGTACCCAAGTGCATAGATTTTGTGTCTATAGGTTGAGAACTCATTGGTTCCCCTATCACTTGACTTTTTAGTTGTGTAAGCCCACCTTTGTGGCAACATATTTCATACCGAGCACACGTTTCCTGACATATGATGGATTTTACAGACTCTTAGGACCCCTTCCCACCATTTCCTACAAAGTCATACGTCTATATTCCCCTATCACTTGACTTCCTGGTTGTGTAAGCCCACCTTTGTGGCAATGTATTCCATACTCAATCTTGGGGCATCTTAAATTGAAACACATCTAGTTATATACACATCCTTATGTAATTCTTTCTTTATCTACCAATCCATTCAAACTGGTGACCATTGCACTTCATTGCAATGACCCCCAGTTTGAGGGGAAACCACCTATCCAACACAAACCAAACTGTCACACTCATTTTTGTCCAGTGGCTTGTCCATCACAAACCACTTGACAAAAAGGGGAAAATGAAGACACTAGATTTTTAGCACCCGTCACATTTAACATCTACACCCCTCACATTTAACATCTTCACACTAAGACCATCCCATTATCCTATAATTATCCTCATAAACCTACATCTTACCCCCGTAAATCCTTATTTACCCCATCTTAACCTCTTAAACATCCTAAAACCTATTTTGGCTGAATTCTCAACCTCCTAACCACCCTAACACACTTCTACATGTCCATACTCACTCCCAACCCACTTCCAAGTTTTCCCACTTTTTCAGATCACCAACGATTCTAAAAAATTATCGGCGATTCTATATAAACTGATCAACTTTCATGAATCGGGGTCCCTAGAACATTACAACAAAGCCCTGACCCTCTGGAGATAGAAATGACATTGTCTACGACATCCTAGCATCCTATAAGCCACAATAAGTCATTGGAAAGCTCATGAACAAAGGTTTCTCCACATACTGTTATCTACATTCTGTATCTAAGGTAAGTTATTATCATCTCTTTACATCCCTTGTCTTTACACGCATGGTATTAAAAGACAACTCAATCATCAAGTCATTTTTTAGCATCAATCTTGCATCTTATTCAAAATCAACATTTTCACAACTATCGTTAGCAATTCTTGTGAATCTTCAACGATTATCTAGAATCACCCATGATTCCTTTCTTTAAGCATGTTTATCACATATCTCATATTTTTAATCCTTATTAGAATATGCTTTATGCCAATTTATCTTATTCTAAGACTCTTTGTCTGTAGATGACCATTCCAGGTAAAGCACATCCCATCGAAAGCATATACGACCTCCTAATTATCTCTCAACCCTTTGTTTGGGATCAATACGACATCGCATAAGAGTTGATCCTCTGCGCCATCATATTGACACTGAATTCGAATGACATTGAGGACCAACTAGAAATCATCCGAGAAATACAGGATGCTACCAAACAAGAGTGGATCGAGTATTTTAAGGAACTTTATCTTGCCGCAGACATAGCCTGGGACATCTACTACATAAAACAGGGTCTTCATATCCCTATCGAAGATTGATTCTGTTTTGTCATTATACTATCTAAGTATCGTAATCTCTTTTATTATATAATTTGTTTAATCATTTATCACTTGATTTTCTAAAACGAGTTGGCACCTGTCAAAGGAAGCCTTTTGGTTCCTGGGATTGGCCTTTGTCAAGCAACTCATCATCATGTTATCTAATATTTGTCTTGTCCAGTTATCTCTTTGTGTGCAGGTTCTCTTATTTGTTGGAAGGAGTCTCTCACATCTATTTATACCCCACATCTCGACATTCCGTTGACGCAAGTATCGTTAAACCCTGTTGTCTTATGAGTTTTTGGTAATTTATTCTATATATTATAGTGACCAGAAATCTACCACAAACACGTCTCAACCTATTTCTAACTATAAGGTCTTATTACCCTTTATGAAAAACACTAGAGATAAAATAGCTAAAATTTTGATGCAAAATGGTCTTGTAACCTCCTTCATTCTAACGAATACCCTAAGAGTCAAATTTAGGTCCCTAAAAATATAAATTTGACCCCAAACTTAATAGTGGTGTATACATGATTAAATGCTCTTGCGGCAAGCCATACTTCAAAGAAATAGGGAGATCGGTACTAACTTAGATTAAAGAAAGTGATAAAGACACCAAGTATGATAACATTGATTAATTTTCACTAGTTGAACACTCCCTTAATACCAAACACTTCATCTGTATTGGTTCTACTATGGTGATTACCTCATAAGAACAATACGTAAAAAAGCACCTATGTGAAGCCATTGAAATCATGCACCATTCTGAACATGTTGACATAGATAAAGGTTGGTTTATTAGTAATTCTTGGAAGCTTGTTATCCTTAGTCTCCTTAATTAATCTTGTTCCCTTGCTTGTTTAATCATTCTTCTATATTTAATATGTTTTTTTAATTTAAATTATTATTTAATAAATAAAATTTAAGTAGATAATCCAACTTTCAATTGTGAATTTAAATATTCAGTTTTGGATAATTAATTTAAATACTTAAATCTTAATTACATTGCAATATTAATTAAACTTCCTCCCTGACTTGTTTAATCATCCTTCTATAATTAATTTGTTGAATATTTCAAATTTTTATAAAATTCAAATTTTATAAATAAAAATTTAAATAGATAATCTACTTTTACACCATAATTATCTATATTAAAATATTTGTTTGGATAATACTTAATGTAAGCACTTATTTTTCAAATACAACATAATTGCTTAATAAATTTATACCAATTATTATTATTATTTTTAATTTTGATTGATAAATGTTTTTTTTACCGGAGCTTTAAACTGAAGGTTGAATGGGGTCCCACACTTACAGGAAGAGAAAAACATACTATGGAAATAAAAGCCCAAGGTAGATACAACAGTAACATTACACCAAAGGGTTAAAACCTAAAAAACCTAACTACTCAAAACTAGAGGCAAGATATGCAATTAGCCTAATTACATTACATGAAAAAATACCCATGAAGAAGAAAACAATAGGAACTAGTCGTCAGAAAGCTCCAAGACGTCAACAACTGGATCGACGGGAGTGACCACCTCCTTTTTCCCTCCTAATTTGTTAGTGATGCCAAGCTTGGATATTTTGACCAAGAGAGAGAAAGAGGAGCTTGCCGATACACGAAGCTGCTGGAGCCAATCAAGAGGGGGACCAATTGGTTTAGATAGTGTCATGATGTTGAGGGATGGAATGCAAGAGGGACCGACACTTTTAGTTTGACAAATGGTGTGAATTGAAGCTGTAAACTGCAGAAGACGATTGTTGCTTCGCTCCAATTCCATCAAGTGGCCACTATCCACGTGCTTAGAGGAATCAGGACTTGCAACCAAAGAAAACAACAAAGCAAGACAAACTTTGTCAAAAGCCTCCTCGAGGCCAATACGATGGTGGGGGTGGATAAAATGTAGGGCGATAGGCAAAATGGTTGCCTTATCAGGTTTCAAGAGAAGCATATGGGAGATGAAAATGCTAGCGATCTTGGAAATTACCTTAGCGCGGCTTGAGTTTTGCAAGTAGGCGAAGCCAATAATCTTCTTGATTGCCTTAAGAACTGAAGGGGAACCCACCCTAAATACCTTGTAAAGCCGACATTGAGAAACAGGGGTGAAAAAAGCTACCTCACGTTTTTCTCCGCGAAGGTGGAGAATAGGGAAATATGGAAGAGCCATGGAGCAGGGAGGTGTGGAAGGCAGGGGGGAAGAATGGCAAAAAACCATAAAACCTCCGACCCTTAATAAAGGCCTTCCACGAGGGGAGCAAATAGGTTTACACGTGTAGGGAGCCTCTAGAACTATTGCTACACCCTTAATCGATTGCTTGTATTAGGATATGAGTAGTCGACTTATGGCTTACCATATCATTTATACTTTCTCATGCTTAGTAGGTCGGCTTTAGTGATGGCCATAACATATGAATAATATATATAGGGGATTGTAGGTAGTAGTTCATCATCCTTTGAGCATTTGAGTCTTATTGTATGGTTTGAAGGTTACCCCCTCGAAGTGGCGAAGCTATTTTAATTGCATATTGAGATCTTTTATATACAATATTGTGTTCTTTGGTGTTCTATTTATGCTCATAATCTAAATTATGCAAGTACTTTCATTACAAGTGGTATTAGAGTTGTGATCTAGACAAAAATTAGGGTAAAAACCCTAATTTTTTTTGTTTCTGATATATCTTGCGAACCAGAGGGATTTTGTCAGAGATTTTTTACTAGAGTTGCGAATAATTCCAAGTAAGACTCCCTGAAAATTTTAGACTTTAAAAATTTATTTTGCAAAAGTTATTACAAATTTAGGGTTTTTCATAAAATTGCTCCCTAGGCTGAAATTTGTAGAATTTTTCCAAGTTCTTTATATTTTCATAAAACCCTCAAAAAAATATTGGTAGTATATTCTTTTTTTTCCTATTTGGCTGAATTTGTATTGAAACCCTAAACCCTAGGGTTTGACATCATGGCGGGCCCTTCCACAAGAGCCAAAAATAATCCGGTTACTCCAGGTAAAACCCAAGATAAAGATGGGGTAGTGATGGAAGAGTTGGAGTCAAAAGGGGTAAATACAGATTCCTTAGCACTAGGCTTTACCTCAGTTGATCATAAGGTGAGCTAACTTGAGTATGAACTGTGAAATGTACAATCTGAGATGGCCTGTAAAGGAGACATAGACCAAATCAATCAGCGGTTGGATGATATCATGCAACATATAAAGGGTAAACAATATGTCCAAAATCAGTCCCAATTCAACCAAGGACGATCTTCAGTTCAGAATAATGGGCAAAATAACCATGTTGGAACACTTTTCTAGCCCAATCAAATCCAATTTATTTGCAACCACGGAACATGATGTTGAAAGTGGAGATGCACAAATTTGATGGGAAGGATCCATTGAATTGGATAAATCAAATGGAGAACTTCTTTGAGTTACATCAAACCCCATCAGGACAAAAGGTGACCTTGGCATCCCTGTATCTTGAACCAGACCAATTCATCTGGTATCGATGGTTATGTGCTCAGAGGTAGAAGAGTGGTCTCAGTGTCACTTGGACAATTTTTACCGAGGAGTTGCAATTACACTATAGTTCCAGTGTTTCAGATAACTACTTTAGTCAATTGGAAAAGTTAAGACAAACAAGATCAGTCAAAGATTATGTGCATCAATTCCGTAACCTATCCTTAAGGGTGGAGAATATTACAGAAGAGAACCTAAATGACCCATTTCTTGGGGGTCTTAAAGACCACATTGAGCATGAGGTATGTATGTTTAATCCACTTAAGATTTTTTATTCTATTATACTAGCATGTAGAGCAGAGGAAAAAATTCTTTACAGTAGGAGGAAACCTTTCATTAACACCAAAGACCGCAGTACCTCTTCCCCATCATTCACTCGGCCAATTAGACTGACTCCTCAACAAATGGAAGAAAAAAGAGCAAAAGGATTATGTTTTAACTATGGCAACAAATATGGATCAGGACACAAATGTGCTGAGAAGTTGTTCTATATTGAAGTAGGAAATGAGGATGAAGAGGAAGATGAAATTATAGGAGAAGCTGAGGAACCAATAGAAGATGAAGTAGAGGATCACTAACCTACAATTTCTTATCATTTGTTATTAGGTATTAGTACTCCTCAAACACTCAAGGTTATTAACTACCTCAAAAAACAGAAGGTGACGGTGTTGATTGACTTGGGGAGTACTCATAACTTTATAAATAGTAAGTTAGTTGCCCGCCTCAATTGTTTTATTTACCCAAATCCAGAAACACAAGTTATGATTGCGGATGGTGGGACAGTCAAGTGTATAGGAAAGTTCCATAGTATCTAGCTTTCCATGGGAGACTACATGTTAGACTCGCCTATGTTTGTTATTTCTATGGGAGGGGCAAATATTGTTTTGGGTGTCCAATGGCTCACAACCTTCGGTACTATAGAAATGAATTTCCAAGAATTGTTCATGTGATTTCATTCAGAAGGAAGGGCAATACAATTGAAAGGGATGGTAGCTAAGTCTCCACAAATTATTAGCTCTCATCAGATGTTGAAGGTTCTCAGAAAAGGAGTAGATAGATTTGTAGCAAAGTTATTTTCCATATAGGTACAAAATACAGAGTCTTCAATGCCACCCGATCTTCAAAAGATTATCGATGCTCACTTGTCTATTTTTAATGCAATTCCAGAGGGACTACCACCAGTTAGGGATGAAGATCATGTCATTCGGTTGATTCCAGGGAGCCAACCACCTAACATCAGACCATACAGATACCCATATTCCCGAAAAAGTGAGATCTAAAAAATGGTGCAGGAAATGTTGAAGGCATGTATCATTAGGCATATCCAGAGCGCATATTCTTCACCAGTGGTCAAGGTACGTAAGAAGGATGAAACGTGGAGGGTGTGTCCAGATTACCGGGAACTCAACAAGTACACCATCAAAGATAAGTTTCCTATTCCAGTAATTGATGATTTGCTTGATGAATTGCATGGTGCTATTTATTTCACAAAATTGGATCTTCGTTCGGGGTGCCATCAAATTAGAATAAGAGAGGAAGATGTTCATAAAATGGCTTTTAGGACTCATGAGGGCCATTATGAGTTTTTGGTAATGCCTTTTGGTCTTACAAATGCTCCCTCAACATTTCAAAGCTTGATGAACACTGTTTTTAGGCCATTTTTAATGAAATTTGTATTAGTTTTCTTTGATGACATATTGATTTACAGTAAGACATGGGAAGAACACTTACAACATGTAAATAAAGTGTTGGAAGTTTTGGAGAAACATAAGCTCTTTGCAAATCCATCCAAATGTTCTTTTGGTGTACAAGAGGTAGAGTATTTGGGTCACATTGTATCCCATGAAGATGTCAAAGTTTATCCTCAGAAGATCAAAGCTATGGTGGAATGGCCAAGGCCCAAAACTCTAAAAATATCTGAGGGTTCCTAGGACTAACAAGGTACTACAGAAGATTTGTGAGGGGATATGGTAGAATCTTGGCTCCACTCACTACATTGCTAAATAAGGATGCCTTCCATTGGACATACACAATCACTGAATCCTTTGAGCAGTTGAAGGAATCCATGTGCATTACCCTAATTTTGGCTACTCCCAACTTCTCAAAAACCCTCATTATTGAATGTGACGCTTTAGGATCAAGATTGATAGTTGTTCTAATGTAGGAAGGAAGACCAATTACATTTGAGAGTCACCAATTCAAAGGAAAATATTTGCTCAAACTTGTCTATGAGAAAGAAATGATGGCTATTCTTCATGCAGTCAAGCAATAGAGGCCCTATCTAATGAGTAGACACTTCAAGGTAAAAATTGATCATGATAGTCTCAAATACTTTTTAGAGCAAAGGTTATCATCTGAGGAACAACAAAAGTGGGTAACAAAAATGCTGGGTTATGATTTTTAAATCATATACAAAAAGGGTAAAGAAAATGTAGTAGCTAATGCGTTATCCAGAAGGGATACATCTGTAGATGCCTTACTATGTGTAATGTCCATATTGAAGGTCGATTATGTGGATGAAGCAAGATTAGAATGGGAGCACGACAAGGATACACAATCTCTAATACAAAATATAAAGCAAGGCTATATAACATCTAACAAATTTGAGTGGAAAGGTAATGCCCTATGGTACAAGGACATGTTATTCTTGTGTAAAGATTATGAGTTGAAGCATAAGATTCTTGCAAAGCTACATGCATCACCTATTGGAGGACACTCTGGGTTTTTGAAGACATATCATAGAATAAAAATAAAATTATTTTGGGAAGGACTTAAGGGGGATGTACAAAAGTTTGTATCAGAGTGTTTGGTGTGCCAACAAAACAAAGGTGAAACCATTAAGACACTAGGTCTATTGCAACCATTACCAATTCCTAGCCAGAGATGGGAGGAGGTCTCCATGGATTTCATCACATGATTGCCTTGTTCAGAGGGTAAGAATTTTATTTTGGTGATGGATAGGCTCACAAAATATGCCCATTTTTGTGCCATGTCATATCCATTTGTAGCCAGTACAGTCGCAACTATTTTTTTGGAGATAGTTCAAAGGCTACATGGAACCCCAAAGATCATTATAAGTGATCGTGATCCTATTTTCACAAGTAATTTTTGAACAAAATTATTTGCATGTTTGGGTACTTAGCTAGCTCACAGTTCATCTTACCATCCTCAAACTTATGGGAAAACAGAAGTGGTCAACAAATGCTTAAAGGGGTATCTACGTTGTTTTGTATCAGATAAGCAGGAACGGTGGGTTAAATGGCTACCACTTGTAGAATGGTGGTATAACACATTTTTCATACCTCTTCTCAAATGACCCCATTTTTAGCATTACATGGTTACCATCCACCATCTATCACTTCTTCCTTGAGGGTGCAAACTAAGGTTAGAGATGTTGAGGAACACATTTAACATCAACAATAGGTTTTGGCTGGTTTGAAGGAGAATTTGGCATTGGCACAAAATAGGATGAAACAACAAACAAATCAACACCGTAGTGAAAGACATTTTGAAATTGGTGATTGGGTTTTTGTACGTCTACAACCTTACAAGTAGATGTCCCTGAAGCAACAGAAGGACAATAAACTTGCTCCTAAATATTATGGTCCTTATCAGGTTCTATAGAAAATTGGAAGTGTTGCTTATAAACCAGAGTTGCCTTAATCTTCACGCATACACCCAATATTCCTGCCTGAAGAAGGTTATTGGACATAAATTTGCAACCCAGACAGAGCTACCAAAACTTGATGAGGAAGGAAGAGTCATTTTGGAGCCAAAGAAGATTCTACAAACACATACTAAGAGAATGAGAACCAAAGACATTAAGGAATATCTGATCAAATGGAAGAATATGAGCATAGAAGATGCGACCTGGGAGGATGAAGGTTTTCTGCAGCAACATCCAAGATTATTCAATGTTGAGGACAACGTTGGTTTGAAGGGGAAGGGCATGCTACATCCTTAACTTGTTGCTTGTATTAGGATATGAGTAGCCAACTTGTGGCTTACCATATCATTTTACCATATCATTTATACTTTCTCATGCTTAGTAGGTCGGCCTTGGTGATGGCCATAACATATGAATAGTATATATAAGGGATTGTAGGTAGTAGTTCATCATCATTCGAGCATTTGAGTCCTATTGTATGGTTTGGAGGTTGCCCCCTCGAAGTGGCGAAGCTATTTTAATTGCATATTGAGATCTTTTATCTGCAATATTATGTTCTTTGGTGTTCTATTTATGCTCATAATTTGGATTATACAAGTAATTTCATTACAACTATCATGACGTAACAAGGCCTCTAAGAAATCCCAATGAACACCATCAACAAATAAATTGGATTCGATGGTTTGAAAGGTGCCATAATTGGCCAATGCATCTGCCATGAATTAACTTCCGTAAACACATGTTGGATTTCCCATATCTCAAATTTTGTTAGTGAATGAATGATTTCATAATTAGAATGTTGAGCCTCTATGAAGTAGCATTTTCTTTCTTAATGACTTGGATAATAATTTGAGAGTAGCCTTTTATAATGATTTTAGAATAACCAGGATAGGCTGCCATTTTAATGCCAAACAGAAGGGATTTCACCTCCATGAAATTGTAAGTACCCATATTGAGTTTGAAGGAACCAACTTGAATCAACAAACCATTAGAATCCCTTAACACACCCTACCTCTGATATTCTGGGGTTGCCTTTAATTTATACCAATTATTACAAAAACACTTTTATAATTAATTAAATTACATGTGAACTTAAATTAAATTATT
The DNA here is from genome assembly GCA_019776745.2 of Taxus chinensis. NCBI lineage: Eukaryota > Viridiplantae > Streptophyta > Pinopsida > Cupressales > Taxaceae > Taxus > Taxus chinensis. Next base: position 268,915,690 of record CM034149.1, on the reverse strand, counting down.
TTTCCTTCAATAAGTATTACCTAAAAGCACTTTTTGTTGTCAACCTCATAAAGACACCCTTAAAAAACGTTTACCAAACCACAAATAAATAAATGTCTTTTGTTAGTTATTCTACTAAATTAATTATCAATATTTACTATGCTCTATCTTTTTTCCTTGATGAGGGATGTTGAAATTACACATTTCTGTAAATACATTTGTGCAATGTTAAATTCTATAAATCTTATCGATCGAAAGTATGAAGTAGTAATAACCTGTTAAATCTAGTTAAGCAACATCTTTCACACTTACTAATAACTAACAATCATACGTGAAATGTACGATGGAAACGCCGAAAGGGATCTTTTGAAGGAGCCTAATGTGAATTTGGATGGAGAGTCGTGGATAACATCATACATAAAATGAATAAAAGGAACACCACTCTTAGTAGAACTGAATTTGAGCAATGTTTATGGTTTATATTACCCTTCCTAGATTGTCGCAGAGCTTTGGCTTGTTTGTTCAAAATGGTAATGTGCTTGATATGGATGAAGGAATTGGTCTGACAATGGCAAGAGTTGTGCCTTTGGAGGCTATTATCAAACCTAGGCTTTCAACACCCTAAAGACGTACTTGGAGGATCTTTAAAGAAATAAATGTACCTATTCCTTCCCTCCCTATATCGTCAATATCAATTAGCTAGCCAAATAACTCTAATGCCACCTTGATTTCTTGCAAGGGAAGAATGTCCACCATTGGAAAACATTATAAAAATTTAAAAACTATATAGTTGTGTGTTCGGCCTACAAGACCCCCACACAAAGAGAAAAATCATGCACTACATGGTTGCAAGTTGTGTTTTTGAGACCCTCTACATTCCATGAGTTGTAATTCATGAAGCACTTGCATCAAGAGAAATTTCAACTACTCCCAAAGTCTGATTTTCTCCAAAAAATAGTACCTTGCATGCAAAAAGTTTGATAAAAAAATCCGGTGCTAAAAAATCCAATGCTGGTCTTGGATGTCATACAACTATTAATAAATAATTGCGATACTACCCAACTTGTTATCATATCAAAAAACCTTCCAGCCTAAATGTTTGCGACCTTTAATGGGGACCATCAGGATGTTACATAATAGTGTGAAAATGAAATGACATTCAAATTAAGAACATAAATTTGCATATTTAACTATTTTCATCCATGATCAAATTTCCATAAGCTAAAAGGCAGACACATTTAATTTCAACCGTAGGTGTTTCTGTTTACATTACCAAAAAAAAGACAAAACTCAAATTTTAAGAGTTTAACAATGCAAGAATCAACATATGCAAAATGTTAGCACTTTAATTAAGAACAATATCAGGCATAAAATGGTCATTTGCACATACCTGAAATATTAAGAAAATATAAAAAATGAATATATCAATCTCAAACACAGTCAGAGCAATGACACTGAAGAAAATGTGAAAAGCTAAAAAGAACCATCAAACCTACGCAACTAAATAACAGATAAGAAAAACTATATAAGTCATGCAACTAAATATCCTATCCATCTAAAAAGCACTGTGAAAGCATGCAACTAAATAACATAACAGGCTAAAAAGTGCCAACAGGTCATGTAGCAAGAACATCTCTTTACAACTTAAAAATCCAACTCATCCCTAAATAAAAAAGGAACAGTCAAATCCAAGTAGCTGAAAAGTATTGTCTTTATATAGCATACTTTTACAACTCAATCATCCAACTCGTGCCTATATAAAAGAACCATCAAAGGTAAGCAACCGAAAAGTGTTGTCTTTATACACACATCATGCATATCTTTTACTTCATAGCCACGACCCCTCCCATGCAATGAAGATCCTTCAGAATTTTTGATTAAGGAACCTGAAACATCTCATATTATCTTCATATGGTCTGTCTGGTTCCATCCCCAACAAGATCCATCAGTTGCAGCTTCTGGAGTACTTAGATTTGAGTGGTAGGCCTGAATCTACTAAAAATTGATTAACTCAATTATGCATTTGCATAATCTTATATAACTACCCCAACAAATTTGACTTGACAACAATAAGAGAAGATTTGACCTCACTGAAATGCTAACTTAGTTACAGATGATTAAAATAAATAAAAGGAATTACTGTAGCTGAAATGTAAACTTGTTTACGAAAGATAGAAATAAATAAAATATAACATAGTGGAGCTTCAGTAATAATTCATTTACAAATGCCAGAAGCCTAAAAATAAAAGGACATACTATAACTAAAATGTAATCTCATTCACAGATACTCAAACTAAAAAAAGAAGACAATGTAACTGAAAAGATATTTCATTTACCGAAATTAGCAATAAAATGACACAATCATTTGATGATGAATAGTAAACTCTCACTTGCATTGATAATTCCCTAGTTGAGGATAATATAAGTGCCAGAGGAAATGAGCTTCTTCTAGAATGCGGCCCTTAAGGTACATTACTTCTCATGATGGCAACACTGATAGGAAAACAAAGGCAGCTTTTTTGCCCGAACCAGTCCGAGCACATGCCATCAAATCCCTGCCCGCGAGGGAGATGGGTATGGGAGTTTGAATGTTCAAGGTCAATAAATTTTAATGTAATTCTTTTAAATTCAAAAATAGATTCTGCTTGGGAATCAAACTATGCTAGAACATGTTGATTGTGTAAAGAACGTACAAAAGTCCTAGATAGTTATCAGATTGAAGGCTCCATAGTTAGTGGTATTCAAGTCATGTATTGTCTACTCTCAGCTTACTGGTTGTATATCTTCCAGATTCATATCTATTGTATGTCTCTGAAGGTCGTTAACAAAATGAAAACTGATACTAGAATCAAACTTTGCATCTGTTAGAGTTTGCTCCTAGCATTCAACTTGATTTAAGGTTGGATTGTTTAGAAGTTACTTAATTTTTGTATTTGTAAGTCCTCATTTCCAGCTGATTCTACTATGCCTCTATATATTGATTCCTTTACCCTTGCATTTTTCATGACTGAGATCCACTTACAGCCACAACTTGGTCTCCAAACTGGATTCATATCTATTGTATGTCTGTGAAGGTTGTTAACAAAATGAAAACTGATACCAAAATTAAACTTTGCATCTGTTAGAGCTTGTTCCTAACATTCAATTTGATTTAAGGCCGAATTGTTTAGAATTTGCTTATTTTTTATATTTGTAATTCTTCATTTCTAGCTGATTCTACTATGCCTCTATACATTGAGTCCTTTGTCCCTGCATTTTTCATGATTGAGATCCACTTATAGCCACAACTTGGTCTCCAAAAATTTCATTCGTGCATGAGTTTTTCATAACCCATGTGTACTTTTTGACAAATTATTGTTTGGAAATTCCAATTTGTTCCCTATTGGTAAGTCCATTACACCTTTGGGTGTAATCACTAGTTAATATTCATGCATACCATAGTTATTAATATGATGAAAAAACACCGGAAACGTGACATTCCTACTCTATGTCATTCTATAATTTTATAGAAAATGTATTTTGTTTAAGGAATTTATATTGAAAATGGTATAGGGTTTTTACATGAAAAAATATAATATGATGGTCATTTAATATGTTAGGAAAAACATTTCATGAACCTTCATTCCAATAATTTACTCAGTAAATATGAATATTCATCTTCACTGAATTCATAGTTGTTGCTTCCATCATCTTCTTTACTTCCTGCACCATCAACTTTGGCATATTTTGCACAGTACTCTAAAGAAAAACATATGCATAAAATGAGTTGTAAATACTTCAAATTATATATGAATCCCATCACATAAGACATTTTTACAACCAAGACCAATGGAAAATATTAAAGCACATGGCTGTTAGGATTTCAGGAGCAATAATACAGTCTAATATTGCTATAAGAGAGAAATAAGGATCTGAACCAGAAAATATGATGCACCAATGATGTGTAGAATTGAACTAAAAAGGATATAATGATTTCCGATCTGGGTGGAGGCACCTCTGACATTTTAGTTGTTAGGGTTCAGAGACCTAAAATTGAGGTGAAAGCAGTTGGAGGGGATACCCATTTAGGAGGCAAAGATTTTAATGTTGTGAATAGTAAGGAGTTGTAGCTAGAAATATTCTCCTATCTCCCAAAATGTAGATATTTGAAGAAAAAATAGAGAAATACTTGCCCAAATCTAATGAATCGATTGAAAAACCTACATATTCCATTCTGAATTACTGAATCTATTAAAAACCTACTAATTTTCTACAAGCACAGAAGAAATGTGTGATGGAAACGTCGAAAGAGAAGAGAGGTGTTGAAGAAGTGGCTTGAGGGAGGCGCATTTTTCAAGTGAGTGTAATTTGTGGTTTAAGGGGTCCAAAAAATGGGGAAAATCCAATAGGTTATAGGTTTGAAACCCAACCATATGAATAAAAAAACCCTTGTTTTTTGTTCGCGGCTTGGGGAGAAATGGCACTCATTTCTTTTAACCACGGGCACTACCTATAGTTTGATTGGTATGGAGAATAACCGAATCCTCTTCACATATTGTCTAGGTACCACATAACACTCTTTTCACGCATGCATTAATGTCTCTTTCATGTACTACTGGGTATATTGAAAGGATGATTTTCTTCCATGTACCAATTAGTATATAGGAAATTCGCATATATATCAGACTAACAATATATATAACCAATCCATCTCCTATAATTTTTGCAATGGTTTCCAATGGACCAAAGTCTTTTCTGCCAAATATACAAATTCTTTGAGATGACAACTAATCTGCATGGAAAACTTAGGTGAAAACACATTTGGAATTTAAGGAAATGTGGCATGCTTTTTATGGCTCATACATTCGACATGCCAATTGCAGAATTTTCGAAAATCCAACTAAAAGGGAGATTCAATAATCATATTTGGGGTATCGAAAGAGGTATATCCATATACCTATGAAGTTAAAACAATTACAGAAGCTTACACCAAGAAATATGCACCTCCCTCAAACCCCTTCTTGCAAGGAACAAAAAACTCATCAATGAATTGATAATAGAGAACCAGTGGATCTGATCATCTGTCATTAAAAGTTATGTATCCTATTGAGATTCTCATTTTACGTTGATTTCTACACGAAAAGCGTAATTTTTGTTTATTTTTACCCTTGTTTTCCTATTTGATTTTCTTGAGCCTGTTTCAGTCATCCCTGCTTAGGATTCAACAATTCTTTCTTGTTTTTGGTTGAACTATTTATCCTTTCATTAAATATTCATCCCTTAAAACAAAGTTATGGGAAGAAATAGGAAATCTAGACTTTGTTATGCCCCTAACAAAATTGGTTGTTACAAAATCAATCACACCCCTTATCAACATCAACTACAAAAGTAATAACTATCCCTCTAAATAAAATAACATATACCATTCGACGTTCACATTGCATCATACACATGTGATTGCTAGTTTATTATGATTTTAGAATATGTGTGAACTTACTAATTGTTGGTTCAAATTAGGTGTTGTGGGTTTGCTAGTTTTTCACTGATAGTCTTTGGTAAGTGTGTTTTCTTAATCTTTGGTAAGTTCATTTGCTTGTTGCTTCTGGCTATCTATCTTCAACCTCAATTTCAGAGGCGCAAATGGGCCTTTTCCTATTGTCACAAGTCATCTCTGAAATATCTCAAATAACTTTTGTGTTTTATATTTTTTTCCAGTTATATTTTTTGATGAAGGATATTCATCCTATTCCTTTTGAGACATTTTTGCCTTATCTTTTTGTATTTGTAAGTCCTCATTTCCAGCTGATTCTACTATGCCTCTATATATTGAGTCCTTTACCCCTACATTTTTCATGAATGAGATCCACTGACAGCCACAACTTGGTCTCCAAACTAGATTCATATGTATTGTATGCTTGTGAAGGTTGTTAACAAAATGAAAACTGATACCAAAATCAAACTTTGCATCTGTTAGAGCTTGTTCCTAGCATTCAATTTGATTTAAGGCCGGATTGTTTAGAATTTGCTTATTTTTGTATTTGTAATTCTTCATTTCCAGCTGATTCTACCATGCCTCTATACATCGAGTCCTTTATCCCTGCATTTTTCATGATTGAGATCCACTTACAGCCACAACTTGGTCTCCAAAAATTTAATTCGTGCATGAGTTTTTCATAACCCATGTGTACTTTTTTGACACCATACAAAAAACTACAACAAATTATTTTTGTTTGGAAATTCCAATTTATCCCCTATTGGTGAGTCCATTGCACCCGTGGGTGTATTCACTAGTTAATATTCATGCATACCATAGTTATTAATATGATGAAAAAACATCGGCAATGTGACATTCCTACTCTATGTCATTCTATAATTTTATAGAAAATGTATTTTGTTTAAGGAATTAGTATTAAAAATGGTATAGTTTTTTTACATGAAAAATATAATATGATGGTCATTTTATATGTTAGGAAAAACATTTCATGAACCTTCATTCCAATAATTTACTCAGTGAAGATGAATTATCTTTGCACAGGTGCGGGCTTAACATGTCATTTGAAACCCGATTGGATGACGAAAATTTCTTAGCTGGGGGACCAAAAACCCCGTGCTGTTAAAAGCCCATTTCTTTCCGACGCCTGGGTGAAGCTGCCGTTGAATGAGAATGACTCGGAGGACATGGTTTTTTACGGGGTTCTGAAAGATGCGACGAAGCAAGGACGTAGGGGAAAAACTTTTAAAAACATGAAAACGTCTAGAAAGATGAAAATTTCTCAACTGGGGGACCAAAAACCCCGTGCCGTTAAAAGCCCGTTTCTTTCCGACGCCTGGGCGAAGTTGATGTTGAATGAGAACGACTCAAAGGACATGGTTTTGTACGGGGTTTTGAAAGAGGCGACGAAGCAAGGATGTAGGGGAAAAAAACTTTTTAAAAAACATGAAAACATCCAGACGACCGTCAAACCGTCAAATTTAACACAGTCGCAGAAACGTCTGAAGGCGTTCTCCCCGTGCCGTTAAAAGCCTGTTTCTTTCCAACGCCTGGGCGAAGCTACCGTTGAATGAGAACAACTCAGAGGACATGGTTTTGTACGGGGTTTTGAAAGAGGTGACGGAGCAAGGACACAAGGGAATTTTTAAAAAAACGTGAAAACGTCCAGACAACCATCAAACCATCAAATTTAACACAGTCGCAAAAACATCTAAAGGCGTTCCCCCCGTGCAGTTAAAATTCCATTCTTTCCGATGCCTGGGTGAAGTTGTCGTTGAATGAGAACGACTCGGAGGACATGGTTTTGTACGAGGTTCTGAAAGAGGCGACGAAGCAGGGGAAAAAAACTTTTAAAAACGTGAAAACGTCCAAACGGTCATCAAACCATCAAATTTAACACACTCGCAGAAACGTCTAAAGGAGAAAATCCATAGGCTGCCTGTAAACAAGAACACATAACTTTAAGGAGGGAGAAAATTACATCACTTGTTGTTGTCTAATAATGAAGCTAAACATAAGCAAAATTGATTGTTATAATACTCTTCAATAATATTTATTAAAGATACAAATATAATTAATTATTATAATTTTAATGTGTTTATCTTATAAAATTCTAATTATTATGCCAATAGGCGTTCCTTATATGGGCTAAAGGCATGACTTCTGACATGGGCATCAGGGAATCAACGGTTCAAATTATTTGTTCCGTGCATGCGATGAAATCCAACGGCTGGTGTTCGGCGTGGGTTGTCCTCTTCTTGTGCGTTGTCCTGTCTGCGTGGGCTGGTCAGACTGCTTTGGGTTTTGAACAACGCTTAATCCGATTGGTGGGTTTTTCACTTCTCGTTTTGAACTCACCGACAATGATGGCACCATCTCCTCAAAACCCACTGCTCAAGGACATCTAATAAAATTGCAGTCGGGGTATTTTTGGGTGTTTTCTTTTGAAAAAAAAAGATAATGAAAACAAAATATATATAGTGCAGAAACCAACATTTTCTTATTAAGGGAATTTGACCATTGCTACAATGTCACATTTGAATATTGCGGAAGTCAAGTTTCAGATCAAGCGAGTGGACTCCATGATTTCTTTTGACAATTTCAAGACTGCGTGAATGGCAACGAGAGTCGATCTATGGGCCGATCGTGGAGCTGACACCACCATGGCAGGTCGCTGTGGGACCTTCTAATGTCACAACAAGGATTGTACCTTAAGATTCCATATTAATAATAATATCAATAAGAAGACAATATATACCTATAGTCACATTAAGGTCAACAAAATCCATATTTTATTGTGTGTATTAATTGATTTGTTCTTAAAAACAAGGTAGTTAAGCATCTTAAGATAAGATAAGCTTTACAATTAATTATGCCTCTTTTCACAAGGTTTGTTCTCTCAAAGGAATCAATTCATAATGATAATCTCAAGGAAACAAGACATATCTATGATGTGGCAAATTCTATTGTAGGGATGACAATCCATGCAATGGACAAAAAAATGTGTTGGTAAGATTTAGTATTATAAGTATATATAATTATTTTTGTCTTAAGTTTTATTCTTTTCCTATTTATAATGTGTGGAATAGTAAGTTTGGTTTGCAATCTGATAATTTTGCCAATCCCTCCTTATACTATCACAACCAAATGACTGACTTTTGATGCGGCAACAACGAATCAACGATGTGAATTGTTTCATCCAGGCCTGGAATTTCAAATTATCTTTACCTGTCAAAGCAAAATTTGTTGATGGTTTACCTCTTTCACGTGGTTGTAATTTCAAGAAATTTTTATAGATATATGTATAATATGTTCATATATATATATATATATATATATATATATATATATAGGTATTATGTTTTAAAATAAACCCCTTAAAAATTGACGGTTTTCAAAATTTTCAGCCTATTATTGTTTGCGGTTTCTAATTTTTTTTGCCTGTAAAATACGGTTAAAATCACAAAAAACAGCCTACAACCTATCAATTTCCAGGCCTGGATGAAACAATGTTCGATTCGGGCATATGTCTACGTGTGACAGAAATGAAAGGATTCATCCTCTCCCCATGAAAGTTGAGTGCGTTGACCTGACACCTCTCTATAAGCGGTCAAGATTTAAATCTCATCCACTAGATGGGCTGCAAAATCGTGCAAGGAAAATGACAGGTCCATAAGGCCGTGACGTACGATTCCATCGTGTTTGGAAAAAAATTTGCCAACGCATGTCTTGCATAATATTTGTTTTGTAACAGTTTTCTTCACTTCAATGTTATTTTCAGTTTATTAATGATCGAATTCCACGGCTAAAATTGGAAAGAATAAAAAAATAAAATGATGCTATTTTCCAGCCTATTTTTATTTTTTCGTTTTTGCCCCTTTAAGTGTCAATTACACTTCCATGAATAATGCGAGCCAAACCGACAAGATAAAGTGGAGCACAAATCACATACATTATTTGGGTACGAACAATTATTGAATAGGTGTTCGATATTCAAGTATTTAATTATGAGTCCCTCTTTTACCTATATCATGTTAGAAGTCTAACTAGCAATTGCAAATGAGTTGCAAGTTACGCTGGAGAGGGCTTGAATTTTATGTGTATAATATGGTTTGGATGTAAAATATATTTTATGATCTATGATAGATGTTTGAGCGAAGAACATAAGTTACATTTTGCTAAACAGTTCACATGTCTTTATGTAAGGTTCCACATTCTGCATACATGTCTATCAAAACATTTGCAACTATATCTAACAAAATTCCTCTATATTTTGGCACAGGTTGGGAGTACTTTGGCAAATTTAAACTAATTGGGTTGGAGCCTTGTTTGTTGCATATGGTAAAACAAGGCGAGGAGAATGCTGGCAAATGTAAACAGGAAACCACTCTCTGTGCCTGAGTGGTGCAAGCGGTTGCAAAAGCTGATGAATATGTACAACGGGAGTAGAATCAGATGGATAAGAACACAAAGATGGAAGCCTCGTTTATAAGAAGCGTGGAGATGCTCTTCCGCTACAACATCTTGGGTATCATTGGCATGTTTCTTAATCTCATCTACCCACCAAACATAAAATTCCCTAGAGATATGTCATCTCATGGAATGAAGTGATTGAAGGATACTGACAAAATGGGATTGTTGTCTACGCTTTGGGAACATTTAAATGCCAAAATATGAACTTTTGTAAATAAACGCCAAGTGTTCAACCAAATGATACAACATGTTATCTTTTAAATGAATATCATAGTTGTATCTTACAGAAGACATGGTCATCGTCAAGAGACATTGTGATTGTTTCATCAAATAAAACAACTGTATATTCACCCCGATCAACTCACCTATACCAACATACGTGTGGCCCATAACAAAATACGAGCTTTATAGCAACGTACGGACATCCATCAAGGCATAGTAGGCAATGTTTTTTTGTTGGAAGTTACTATATTGTCCTCTCCCCATCACACAAACTTAAAATAGAAAAATTACAACTCCAATAAACTAAACATTGTTATCCTCTCCGGCGTAAATTGCAACTCATTTAGAACTGCATCGGATTCTTTAATTGACTTCCAGAGAAAATGCTTTGGCTCTTAATTAACATTGCTTCTTCACACGATCTGACAAAAATTTCTCAGGTGGATACATGATCTCCAAAGATTTGGTTCTGTTTTTTGTTAGATGGAATCATTGAAACAGTCTCCCGTGGCCCTGAATGTCTAGTGTGCGCCATCTGTGAGAGCCCTTTTGAAAGGGGCTAACGGATCAAACTACCACATATGCTTAAAATCTGGTCTTTTTTGGGACAAGGCTCTTCAAGACACACAGTGCCTTCCCTTCCAAAGTTTCTCAAGTGGCTCGCAAAAATAGAACTCGTATTGTTATGCAAGACAGCGTTGCGGGGTCATATGCCACATCCCTAGCAGAACTGGCCCAGTCTGTGAAGTCCCTAGATGCTATCAGTAGAGACATCGATAAGCTCTCTCAGTACATAACCAATAAGGTTTTTTTTAATTTCCTTGTTAATCCAATCATACCAGATGAGAAGAAAAAGGGTATTCTCGAAGACATTACAAATGATGCCAAGTTTCAGCCTTATACATTAAATTTTCTCTACATTCTTATTGACAAGAAAAGGATTGACCTGTTTGGTGAGATTTTCAAAGAGTTTGAGACTGTCTACAACAAACTGACTGACATAGAGTTGGCAGTTGTGTCTTCTGTAGTCAAGCTTGAGAATTAGATTTCTCTTGGTCCTTCACAAAATCAATGCAATGTTTTTTGTCGATTTAAGTCATATCTTCTGCTAGAGTGTTTCCATAATGGCTTGCTTAAATCTGTTAGGCCACAATTCATCTATTGTTGCCCTGCACTCTTCCTCTGACAGAGGAGTTCGGGATTCTTCTACATGAGCGACACCTCTGTCAATAATAACCTGATCATGCCTTGCTTTCTTCAAGTACTTTTGCAATGATGCGTACAAGTTTTGAGCACTCAAACTGAGGGCAAAATAATGTTCCGCCACACTCAACAAGTCCATGTTTCCATTACCGGGCTCTCCTTCACTGCACAGGTCAGGGAAGTAAGGAAATAGATTTCACTCATGATGGTCTCAGGCCGGCCACTCCCAAAAGCAAGGGCACCAAAGAATGGTTATTGCCAAGTCTAAAATGTCATTTAAAGGATGTGGAGTCAAAGATGAATATCTAAAATAGTAAATATGTAGGACTTACAAAAATATCTAAAATCCGGCAACCTGTAAAGTTAAGCCACCAAAATTTGACACTTTCCAGCAATGCCTTCTTCAAAGTAGCTTTTGGGCCTTGGCTTATGTGATGAATAAGTGGATAAATCATTAATGGTTTCATTCTTTAAACTTTAAATTTTAAGTCTTAGTTTATTGAATTATTCATGTTATATTTGTAAATTAATAAATTATATATATTTTTTATTAGTCGTTCCCATGCCCGGCCCAAAAATTTCCGTTCCTGCGTCCCGACATCCTGCCGTCTCGGAGTCTTAGGTAACCATGCATATAATATTAATCATGCTTTTTTTTTAACATTTCCAAAGGAATCCATGGTAACAAACGAATGAATACTTTTTTTGCTTGATTAAATTTATGTCTACATTTTGAGAAAGATTAAATTTTTCAAATGAGATTGGTTAAAACAAAAACATCGAGTTTTATGAGGTAAAGTTTATACCTTTGGTCACAGGAAAAAATAACAAGAAGAAGATTCAGAGCTCAGAAGAAAATATCTGAAACAAAAATCAAAGATCGGGAGCAGGAATGAAGCTATTACATGAAGATGAGATATCAATGTGTTCAGAGACCCGAAAGTCCGGTCAGTATAATGCAAGGATTAAAATGGAAGGCATAGGCTTCATAAAAAGGGGCGGTGGAAGAATGTAGAAAAAAATCTATGTCAAAGATATGCAGTCAATGAAACTGCAGCTCATTAAAGAACACAGTCAAATTGAATATGACAGCAAGACACTTGTCCACCTATTCTTTCAGTTTTTTTGAATTTAATTTCTCTGTAAAGGAATAAGACATCAATTTAGTCTTAATCATTAGATTAAAAAAGCTTTATACTAACAGCCGACTGAGAAGGTTAGAGATTATCATCTAAACTTTATGGGAATTGCGTTGAAATTTATCCATACCGGCACAATTTTGGAAAAAGGAAAGTATTCCCCCCATTTCTAAAGCCTGCATAATAAAATTTTCATCAAAATAAATACCTATAAATGGCTCTCTGCACAGCCGGACCTTCCTAGAGGAAACGACTGCGATCAACGAACGCGAGAAACAGTAGTTGTTCTTTAGCCGCAGAAACCAGGTCAAGGTCTGCGCTGATGCTAATTCCTTGCGCCTTTTTCCATTCTTCTTCCTAAATCGCATCCATTCTAGCCAAAGATAGCACAAAAAAAACCCTCGCCTTCGAAGTTCAAGCTCAAAGTAATAAAACTTTTCAACTTTTCCACCTACTACACCCACCCCGCAAAAAACAAATCTCCTTCATATAAAAATGAGTCCTAAGTAAAGCTCTTTAAATACTCCAAATGGGGGAAATGTTATATGAAATTAGCAGAGATGCCTTCTTATCTTCTTTCGTCATTAATTTTGAACCCCCCCAAAAAATTGAGCTTCCATTTTAAGTTAGCGTTAAGCAGCCTTCGAGATCTGCGAAGTTTGAGAAATTTGGGATAAAAAACAAATTGTACAGAAGAATTCTATCATGGTAAAATAGGGAATTTGTGCAGCAAACCAGCCGCGTTTTATTTGCGATCAATGGAAAAAGTTCAAGCTGTTGTCGGAGCAGAAAGAAAATCTCAATACCTATACGAAACTCCAAAAAAACAAATATTAAGTTAGACATGCTTTTCACGACGTGTCATGTCACGTCATCGTTGTGATACTTTAAGGGAATCAAATAGTACCTGCCCCCGCTAATGAGAAAATGTTTTTATCAAACTTTTAAACTGTGAAAAATTGTTGACAGAAATTTCTAAAATCCGACAGCTTGTAAAGTTAAGCCACCGGAATTTGACACTTTCCAGCAATGCCTTCTTCAAAGTAAACGCCTCCAGCGAAATATCCTCTCATCCCCAAAATAGTGTCTTGAATGGACCTACTATAGTATATTGTTGATATTGACCTACACTCCCAAAGGCCTCTTAAAGAAAATCAAAATTAATTTGTCTTGCTTTGGTTATTCATTTTTATAAGAACATGCTAATTTATGATGTCTTAAACTTGCTCAACAAAATATTTTATGCCAAGAAAACATGATAAATTCTAAAGTTAAAAAAGAAACAGTGAACACAAACGAACAACCAATTTTTAGGTGACAGTCATTTTTAAATATTGCCCTTTAAACATGTAAAATCATGCTATTTTTTGCGTTCTTAATAGAATACATTTAAAATATTTTATATATACTTAATTATTTTGAATATATATGAATATAGTTTATATATATATATGTATTGGAAAAATGACGGTCATACATAATGTATGCATGTCGTATGTGACGATTATTTCAAATATTTGCAAGGAATTTATGGTTAAAATCACAAAAAAATGTCTATATGGCTGTCAAATTTAACCCATGTGCCACACATTTTCCTCCATTTGTAGGGCTAGTTTAACCCATAATGGCATTGGTTTTGGGATGGCTATTAGTGAGAGCTCCATTTAGCACAATTCATGTGACATCCTGTTCATTTGATTATGTGCAGGCAAAACTTTGAACTTGCTACAACTATCCAATTATTGCTAAATTTGCACATTGACTTGTTTTCTAACGCCAGCCTGACAAGGATCACAAGATGGGTGGGCACAAAAGCACATGCCAAAGGGGCGATTGCCACATAAGTTCACGGAATTGAGTAGACGACCCTGAATAGATTGTTATTGCACCTAGATCCTTTGAATCCCATTGATCACAATTTTCCACACCCATGTTTTCTTCGTGGCTCTCAGCTCTATTGGCCACCATTAAAAGTTTCTGCAAAATCAATTACAACTCAACATCTTTCAATATCTTTTTCGTGTCTTCTCGAGTCATATTATTGTCTGTTGCACAGTCAGATAAATCGGGCAAATTGTTGTTGGTATAAAGTTCTTGTTTTCAAACAATTGTTGCCTCCCCCTTCGGCATATCCATTGCACCTTCTCGGTGCGATGGTTGTATAATAAATAGAATTTTCCATTAATACCTTCAAAAAGATTTTCTTTTTTTAAGTGAAAATTTAAAATTAGTAAGAGAGGACTAAAAATTAATGCATGAGCACTCTATTATATTTATTTATTAGTACTGCCCATGGTAGTGTAACTATAGGTTTCACAATTGCATAACCAATTATTATTATTCACACTTTTCAACCAATCAAGGATTGTTATTACTTTCATTAAAAAAATACAATTTTGACATTAATAAATATTACCAACTCTGCACAATTTTTAACAAACTAATTACAAAATTTCATTTATCTTTAATTTGATTGGCTTCCAAATTAAGATGTTATTACATGCTTCAACAATTTCGAGAAAATGATGATGTTATGATATTTAATACAATTTATTTAAAGACTTCTGGCAGAGCTTTAGACAAATTAATGACGACATAGCGTATGACATTTCACAAACTGGAAACGTTACGTACATTGACATAGATAATCAAATTTGTTGTTTTAGTACTGAACTGAGGCATGAATATTTGAAAGTGTTCTTGAGAACAATTTTGCGAGGGATACAGTGCAAAAATGCGAATAGGTGGTTTGTTTAACAGCCTGAAGCATGGGAATTATGAAGGCCACGTGTTTCATCAAGGGAGACTTGAGCGCTTTTATGCTCATATCAACTAGCAGCTTGTAGGCGACGAGACAAATTAAATACTATAGACAAAAGCTCCTTGCAGGCCATTATAGAGTACAAATCTCACCATTTTTGATATGCAGGTTCCCGTGAGATATTATATCTGAGAGGGATGTTTCATGTATGTTGTATTGTAGAAGAGAACCGCATCACGGGGCAGACTCTGAAATTAGAGGACGAGAATTGAATAACCTTGGGTCGCTCTACCAAGGTTGGAACCGCACACCTCTGAATCGCCAACAAAACTTGCAAAGACTCAAAACTACAGAACTTTCAAACCTACTCAAAAATCCAGAAGGAAAACTATTTCTTTTCACTGCAGCTAAGAACGATCACCATGCCACTACACCTTCGAGGTGTCGTGTTCAAACCCCTCAAATATTTGTATGTTTTCCTTTGAAAAAAATACAATCATCGTGCTCAATTTTATGGACAACAAGTGTACCAAAAACACAAGAAACAATTTGTTGTCGGCACGCTGACTTTTTACCAATTGGATCGGTCTATGCGTGGAGACCGAAACTGACACGTAGATTTGCGATAGGTCCTACGTGCCATACACTTTGTCATTAACATTAATATCAATTTGGGTTCTTACAATAGCCTAAAATCAGACAACCAAAAACATGATTAGATTGCTAAGGAGACGAAAGTCAAAGGGAAATACAAACATCAACGTTATTACCTAAAATAGTGGCTGTCAAATTTTTGCACATTCTCATTTTCCTTCCTGTCTTAAATCGAATGCATAGGGAATGGCAGTCCACAAAAACTGTGGAGATCAAAGCGAAATGACTAGTTATATGGGATGAACATCCGACATTCAACGCATAATCGAAATTTCATTCTCAGCGACAATTCTACTATGATTTCACACTTTCAATTTCTTTTCGTTTTAGAGGGTCAAAAAACTGTAATTCTTTGTTAATAAATACAATAACGATTGTTGTTAATTTAATTCAAAAACTATGATATTCCTTGCCAATTAACTGACCACCTAAGTAGACCAAGAGCTCCTCTTTTCATTTAGATAATTTAAACCAAGAGTTCCATGTAAGTGTTGTGGTAGTACTAAGCAACATTGCTGCTCTAAACTAATAAACACTTTTGAAATCCATAATAAATATTACTAAACTTGCACATTTCTTAACAAAATAATTACAAAATGTCATTTATCTACAATTTGATTGGCCTACACATTAAGATGTTATTGTGGCCTTCAGCAGTAGTTGTAATGGATGGCTATGATTACGATACTTTAAGACTGTATGCCCTGGATTCCTATTTTTTAGTTCTTGCGTGGAGATTCGATAAGCCAACATTCATGGTCACACCCTGGAAGCCTTTAGTCAATTATGGGTTTTTCCTTAAAAATAATACGCGTCACAAATAACATGGATGTCAACAACAATGGCCTCGCTAAATGCATGGCGCTGCTAGCATCATATCCCTTGATGCATTTGATAACGAGGAGGTCTGTAACAACAACAAAAATCTGTTTGAGCTCTTCTGCACCATTGACAGACAAGAATGCATACACATGCATCATCATGAATCATTGATCAGTTGACCTTTGCTGCCACTATGGCAGTACTTAGCAGCATTACTGCTCTTGTTAATAGAGAGCTTTTCAATAATAGAAATAAAAAATTAATGCATGCTATGAATTGAAAGATTTTAATGACGTCCACGAGACTGAAGAGTCTATGGGACCACAAAACTGAGATATTAATAAGATTTCAAACTCTTTTCAATATCCGCTCTTCAGCTATGAATCTTTAGGATGAAACCCGCGGTCGTTTGAAGCTTTGTTCCTTCGAAGAGCTCCTCAAGTCCGTCCACCTTCAAGTTGTTTTCGTACTAAATACAAATATCATCATATGCCGAACATTCCATGATGAAATGTCATTCTGTCTCAACAACTCCTTTGTTGCAGAAAAGGCAAATTCTCCTTTCCCAGTCTTCCTTTGGAATAGACCATCTATCGGTTTCACATTGGAGATGATGCGATCTGGTCCTTAACTGTGCCACTAGGATCCTTGCTTTACCCTTAATAGCTGCCCCTAGATAAGCTTTTTCATCATGTTCCCCAGTGGGGTTGAATTCTCTTATATAATGCGCTTTCTTTCGGCCAATATGACCCGTCCACATGGCAATCTTGAACTTTTCTATCACATAATTTTTTATTTCCCTGTTGCTGTTAGGACACTCTTGCAAGTTGATGCCCCATTTGTTCATCCATTTAGTATTCTGATTCATCCAGGTTTTCTTTCTGCGTTCCAAAGTATCGTCCATAACTATTTTGGGCCAACGAAGATTGTCCATGTTTTCAACTTTTTTCAAATAGCTTATCATTCGAGATACTGCTGAAGCTTCCAACGGGAAAGTACCTGCTTCAGCCAACAGGATCTCATAAGGAACAATTGATTTGACTTTAAGAGTGCTTGTGATTAGATGTTTCTGGATTCTTTCTATCTGTCTCCACCCGTGATTTGACATGCTACTTCCCCAAACCTTGCAGCCATATAGAACAACTGGAGTGACCAACAATCCATAAAGGGTTTTCTTAGTTTTCCAGTCCCAAAGTTCAACTTTCCTACACCTGTTTTGAAGTAGGTAAGATGCTTTCCAACCTCCTTGTATCCTTTTTGCTTTACAAGTCTCCCAGCTAAGTTTGTGGTGAAAGTCAATCCCAAGATATTTGTATTCAGTGACTATTTCCAAAGGGCTCCCTTCAAAAAGAAAGTTAATGTGTCTCTCTTTCCTTTTCAAGGAGAAAATCATGATTTTTGTTTTGCTAGTGTTCACTTGCATCCCGACTTCCTGGCATAAGAGCTCTAGCGCTTTTAGTTGTTCCCTCAATCCTTGGGCTATTTTTGAAATTAGGATAAGGTCATCAACATATAGAAGTAACTTCACCACGTAATTTGCTAACTGAATACCTCCTCCCTCAGTTTTGTTTAACCACTCTTCAAGCTTGTCAATGTATAGACCAAATAAGGTGGGAGAAAATATTATGTAATTAATATTAAATTGGTTGAAAACTAATTATATAAAACACATTGACGTCAAATTACGTAAAGGCCTATCCTTTGAAAATTTGGTAAGACTCGAGTAACTGTAGTAGAGTTTACTTATGCTCATTTTTTCACACACCCATGTTTTCTTCGTGGCTCTCAGCTCTGTCGGCCACCATTAAAAGTTTCTGCAAAATCAATTGTGGCTCAACATCTTTCAATATCTTTTCCGTGTCTTCTCGAGTCATATTATCGTCTGTAGTCAAATAAATCGGGCAAATTGTTGTCGGTATAAAGTTCTTGTTTTCAAATAATTGTTGCCTCCCCCTTTAGCGTATCCACTGCACCTTCTCGGTGCGAAGGTTAGTATAATAAATAGAATTTTCCATTAATACCTTCAAAAAGAATATTCTTTTTTTTTAAAAGTGAAATTTTAAAATTAGTAAGAGAGGACTAAAAATTAATGCATATATTTATTTATTAATAGAGAGCTTTTCAATGATAGAAATAAAAAATTAATGCATCCTAGAGATCCGAAAATATTAAATTGGTTAAAAACTAATTATATAAAACGCATGGACGTCAAATTACGTAGAGGCCTATCCTTTGGAAACTTGGTAAGACTCGAGTAACTGTAGTAGAGTTTACTTATGCTCATTTTAACCAAAGTTTTAGGGTTTCGTTGCTGGAGTAAAAAAGGAAAGGAGATAGAAGGAAAGGAAATCTAGACTTTTGGTCACATTAGCGTGTAATTCTCGACTGCGCTGCTAGCGGCTCATTTTTATGATTGATTTATGTCAGGTATTTTTCCAAAATAACACCTTTAAGCTTTTCCTCTCGGCTCTTATTGCAGTCAAGTAGATCGTTCTCTGTTTTATTTTGAGCTTCTATTTTTGGGCGTCCCTGTTTGCGATTTTTTGTATTTTTATGCTTTTTTGTTTCATTAAAGAAAACGCAAATTATCCGAGAATATTTAGTCTAGTTTTTCTATGGGCTTTGTTTTCCTTAGACCTCTCTTTTTTGGTCTCGAAGCTTGCCAGGGTTTTTGTTTTGTTTTGCTTTTTTGATATGTTTCAGTAGCTTGCGTCTTTATGAGTTAAATTATTGTTAAAATTTTAATCGAAAAATTGACGGTGCAAGTGCTTTATTTCGCCATTTGAGTAACATGTGTTGTATGTATTTTGTGTTCGGTAAATTTTCCAATGTCTTCTGGTCCTAGATCTATCGACCTAAATTTCCCCTTATTAATTATTTGGCTATAGTTACTGTGCAGGCTGCTGAGAGGATTTAGCTGTTTTAGTTAAAATTTATTTTACAATTGCTTTCTCATTATTGCAATCAGATTGTGATTTGTTAAACCTCCATTCGCACTTACTTATTTGGACAAAACTGTTGGATTCTTGAAACGTTGATTTCAAAATATTAGAGAAAGGTCTCTATTTAAATAAGATAAGCTAAAATTTTAGGTTCCTAGGAAACTACACGAGGCCCTCTTACGGGAATAGGCGCATTTAAACTTTATGCTTCACTCTTTTCCTGTATATGTTCCAATTTCTTTACCTCTAAGGTTTGAAGCTTCACAACCAATCTCACGAATAAATAGACCCTTGCCTTTCCACCTATTTCTCCAATAATTATATAGGGCAATATATACAATGTCTGGTGTGTATTAATAGTTGCGAATATTACATTGTTACCAGTACTTACATTTTCTGGTGATGAGTTTTTACTCATTTGCCCCGAAACTATGGTATATTATTCTATTCAATGTTTACAGTATTCTTTTGTCATACCCATGCTTCTTTCACTAAATACTTCCCTTAATCATTTACTATAATTTCCTTATTCATTTACATTTACCCTGAAACTATGGTGCATTATTCTAGTAAAAGATTGTTTTCTTTTGTCACACTCCTTACTTGTTAAGTTTTTTCGCTACATAATTATATAATGAATTCATGCTTCTTTTACAACATAGTTATATAGTGAATTCATTGCCCAACCTTTGGGTGGAATGGCAAGGTCTACACTGTTTCTTCTGGTATATGTCGTGGCATGTGGGATGCGTAGAGGATGCATGTGGATTACCAAGGTCATTTAGAAGCATATTTGATGCTCTTTATTTCTTCTTTTCTAAATATATTCACCACTTCTTTCTGGTGCCCCCATCATTTGCTGCAGGAAGAGTGTTGTAGACTTCATTGTAGCCTCTAATACCAACGAATGTAGTCATATGGTAATTGAAAATTTGTGCTATTCAATTCTGGTAGGTTTTCACAGTTTTATTAACCATGCTGAGTACACAGAAAATCTCTTTATGTCATATCTATTTGATAAAAATCATAGGGTACAAAATCTGTCCTAATATGTATTTGAGAAAAATCATAGATGGTAAATTTGTCCTAATTTATACATGTAGGAAATTATTCTCATTTTAAATGTATATAAGGACCTAATGACATGTTTTAAATTTTAAGTTCACTAGTATAAGATTATGAATAATATTAGTGACCCCCTTTTATTTATACACTATGATTCTTAAGGTAGCTTAACAACCTCTACCACTGGTATAGCCTATGCAGCCATCAAAGTGCACTTCATCAGTGGTGTGAATTCCATCCTACAAATGCATATCGGACTTGTACAATTGGTGACATTCGTTTTGTTGGCTGTGTAGACTACATTCCCTCTCGTTTATCATTTGGTATATGTAAAGGTTTTATAAATCCGAATCATTATTTTTTATTTTGAAGATTGTAGGTTGTAGCCGATCCTATAAAAAATCAGGAGACATGACATCTATGATGCCAGGAAACGCTTGGGGGGGCCCATTTCCCCTTAGAAATGTTTCTGAAACGTTTCGGGCAAAGGAAACCGGGGGAAACGGCACAGGCGTTTCCGGAAAAGTTTTTGCCGTTTCCTACGCTTTTTACTTTTAAAAAACGACTTTACTTTTAAAAAAATGAAAAAACTTTGCATTAAATGAACCCTAACCCTAATACAACTACCTAGACTTGCTAAACACACTTCCTAAAAGCTATATAATGACCTCTTGGGTCCATTCTAAATCACACTCTCATTTTTCTCTTGCTAAATACAGTTTTAATAATATATATTTTTCTCTATGCATATATATATATATATATATATATATATATATATATATTTTAATAATATATTGTACGGATGTTTCGTATCCAAGGTTTTTTGAAAATTGCCGTTTCCGCGTTTCGTACCCGTTTCCGTTTCCGTTTCCGTTTCCTGGCAACATAGCATGACATTTAATGATTTATATAGTAGTCATACAGCAATCTAATGCATGTGAATTACTTTTAAATATGTATAGTTATTAAAGTGTGTTAGTTCAACTAGACTGCTCCCTACACTAAGTCCTGACAAAATTAAAAAAATTGTGTTTCAAGGTCTGGAAAACCATTTAGAGATATTTGGGAATGGCTCCAGAATCAGGAATTTGGATGTATTATACATTTGTGTCTGCCTGTTGTTTTTACCCCGAGTTACTCAAGGTAGCTTTGGAAGCTCCATGCTTTGTTGGAGGATAAATTTAATGACTTTCATTGACTATTTTTGATGCCTATCTTAGCTCAGTTCAATTCAATAGCTTTCTTGATTCTTGAAAACATGATCTCTCTTGGTTCTTGTCATTAATTTGCTTTGGGATAGATTGTCTCTTATCCATCCTGGCTAGATCATTTTTTTCTAAATGATGCCAAGCTCAATTAGAGTGAGTTAATCAACTTCCCAACAATTACATGCACTGTAATTACCTTACTTGTCATAGGATTAGAACATACAATATAGGAAAATGGAGTTCTTCTTCCTTGTCTTGATTCCTAGACACACTTCACACCGATTCAAGTGAATAAGGCCTGGTATATACACAACCAAGCCTTGATGTCAGGATGTTCAAATGTATTTCTAAATTCAACTTGCTTTGTTCAATGATTTTGGCTTCCAGTTTTCTATCTCTTCTTGTATAAAAAGTTTAGACCTAGTTCTTCCAACAATTACCTTCTGAGAGTGATCTTAGAATTCTACACCACTGTTATAGCCCTTCTTAATTGAGTCTCAAAGCTTATATGAACTGCACTTAAGTTTCCTTTAAACACAGATTGAAAAATACTCAAAAATTGTAATTGTCCCTTCATGGTTTGACTAGGACTGTGTGATGACAGTCACTTCAAATATGATTTAGAGGCATCATAAATACTTCGGATATTCTTTAAACGTTTGTCCTGACCAATTACCACTTTGGAGCAATTAGAATCACCTCGAATTGCATAAATTTCACTTACCAGTTCACTGTGCTGCTCTCACGAATCCCGAATTTTCTGTCATCAATAACTTTTTCTGCCTGTGCTCACTTAATCTGAAATTTTTACAGCTCTTATACGATCCTTCAAAGAAAACATGTTCAAAATTTGAGATGATTTGGTTGCACAGAACAAAAGTTATGTCGATTTTCCCGTTCAGGCATTTTGTCAGATAATTCGCGTGCCTCTGTAGGTAATTTATGTTATTGACTGCTTGCTACACACACACCCATTCATCCTGAAATTTTGTGGGTTCCTTAGTGATACTATGGCAGAGATATCCACAAGTTTCGGTTGAATTTCATCAGTCCATTTAAGAGAAAATTGATGCCCTAGCTCAGGCCTGCGTATGGGCAAATGCATACAACTGGTAATCGATTTACTTTCAAAGCTTCAATTAAATTGAAATACCTTTTTACTAACGTCTTCTCTTTATCTATGCTTCCACCGATCTCGAGGATTCCTTGTTTGATGACTGTCACAACCTCGCCTCTCGGCTTGGAATAAAAGCATGATATACAGTTTATACTAAATACAAGAAAACATACCAAACAGAGATTGGCTTCTTCAAACTTCTATCATTCCCCTTCCATATTGTTTGTACACCACATTTACATCCATTTCACCTGTCATATCACTCCCATACGGGTGTGCCTAAAAACAATGTGTTTGTTTACTCATAATAACACCTAGAAACTAAGTTCCTAGAATGAAGTAACTTCTACTATCTTCAGTCTTAACCATATTCTAACTTGATACTTGACCAAATCATCCCAATATAACCCATGCAACACGTTTACAACAGATATTACCCCTTTTTATGGCCTCAATGGCTTTATGTGGCATAATCCTACTTTGCCCAAGCCTATTTACAACAACAAATTACATTTATAATTGAACTTGACTGACTCCAATGGAGGGAAGACAACTTTTCGAACCTTCCTAGACCTATTGACACACTTGAAACATCTAGCATCAATGATACTCCTGCATCAATTTTTGTACGTCAAAGATTACAATCTCAAAGAAGTCTTTTAAAAAAACCAGCCTTTATAAAATTATAAGATTTTATAAATGTATAGTAATTATGTACTGCTTGCAGGTATATGTTAATCAATCCTGTTATGTAATTCTTTATTCATGTTGTGGGCACATATTTATCCATACATGTAATGAGAGCACCTCACTGCAAAAGAATACTCAGGATAAATGTCCTAAAAACCACTTGGTATAAAACATGTTGTGGATGTTTCTGTTAGTTTTGGAAATATTTCTGTATAGAAAGGCAAGTGCACTTATGTTTTGCTTGGTATATCTGGAACTTATGTTGCAGCTCATCTCGCTTGGAATTTGAAATTAATGTCTTCAATTTTGAAATTGCTTCTTGAGTTCTTTGTGCCTTTCTTTCTTCCAAATATTCATATTGCATTATTGATTCCAAAGTGGGCTTCTGTTTCTCAACAATCCTCAGAAATTTGGTGCTTTATATATTTTAAGGTATTGAATTGGTTAAAAATCTTTTAAATTTGTATGAAATATGATGTTGGGATAAAAATGTTGTGATTCCTCCTAAAACTGAGGCATTATTGGATACTTGTTTACAACCATCCAAGTCAGGGCTCGGATCTAAAGGTTAGGAGCGCCTTGGCAGTAACTAAAGTAGACGCCCTTCTTACTAGTATTTAGTCTGGTATAATTTTTATCCTCATTTTTTTCCAATAAATAAGTAAAAGTTCTCGTACCTTGGCTTTATTTAACTAATTGCTATAGCTAAAGAGAATAATAATGGTAGGTCGAGACTAATTTCGACAAACTGCTTCTATACAAAAGAAAAAATATATATCCTCTATAAATTTGTTCCATATGCAGTAAATGTAATAGTCGATAGCTTGTATGTATGAATTAATCACATGGAAGTGCATCAGTTCTTGTAACAAATATAAGTTGACTGTTTTCAATCAACAAGGCTACCATTACTCATCTTATTTACCAATGTTCAAATAGGTGATGAGACTTCTTTGGGGTGAACAAAGCATCATTTTCTCTTGTACAATTATGCCTTCTAAACTGTACTTAGGAGGCTCCCATATGGTTTTGTGAAGATAGTTTGGTAGTTTAGACCAAGCAAACTCACAAGCTATTCCTCCATAAAAAATAGACATTGTCCCTCAAGAATTTATTAAGAACAAAGACATTAGCATCATTCTGATCAATTTCAATTATACCTGCCTCTACTTTAGCTACACCAATGACATTATAAAATAATATGCGAAACCTTGATCTGAGGAGAAATAAATTGCACAGAACCCTTTGAATTCCATCTAGAGTTACATGTGGATGACAAGAGTAAAAATCAAGCAACAAACTCAATTGTCATGGATGCTTAAAATGTATACATATTTATTGGGGGTACTTGCAAAACTATTATAATACCTTCATGTTCCTATCATGTCATGCATGAAATGTTTGCTACTTTATAATAATATTCCAATAAAGATCTAAGGTAAATAATAGCTAATGTCAAGTTTTACATAATAACAAAAAGGATGAATGCATTTTTTAAATGCATATTTTAGCGCATTTCTAATTGTTAGCGTCCCAGGCAGTTGCCTAATTTGCCTAGGGCTTAATCCCCCCTTGAATGAAGTATCAAGGAAAATCTGGTCATTTTTCTTTCAAAAAACTTGTGAGATGGTACCAAGGAAACAAATGATGCATTCCTGAAGAGGGGTACATTAAGTATGTGGCAGATATTGTGGATCTATCTCGAGTTGGGGTAAACTCACCATGTTGACAAACACCATGATGGTTTAATGTCCTTCAAATGATGATGATTCATAATGTTAACATCGTGTAGTACTTTGTTTGTATGAGGAGTCTACAACCAGCATGTATTCTAAGGGATGTTATTGCTATTGAATATTTTCCGACTATCTGCTGAATATTCAGACTGCGAACAGTTTCTATTAAGAACTTGTTTTCTACTGTAAGACCATATATGTAGAGTCTCTTTCTACTATTTTCGACAATATCCAGTAGATAGCCTTGTCCTCAAAAAAATGTGAGTTACTAATGAAAATTGCATTTCTGTATTGCTAACGAGATCAGAATTAATAAAAATGGAACTGAAAAGCCGTTGAGAATTGCATGACAAATAAATAGTGCATAATGATCAGAAACTGTTTATGAAGGGGCATTCCGAGAAGTCGAACTCGGGACCTCTCGACAAATCTAAACTCTGAGAATCATTTTACCACATATGTACCAAATGCCCACTGTTTGAAACGCCTTGATATTTTAGCCCAGTTAATTGATATACTGCTACTAATTTCGCTAGATACCACCTATGGCACAAAGACGGAGTTAAACACGCGTTCGGAAGTTTTGTATTGGTACTATTTCCATATGCACTAAAACTATTAGGCTTTTGAGTACAGCATAGTCTCTGAAAGGGGCATTAAGAGACATTGAACTGGGGACATCATTCGCAAAATCTTGACAAAAGCCTATGTTGACAGTGGGATTTGAACCCACGCCCTTTCGGACCAGAACCTTAATCTGGCGCCTATAGATATTAACTCGGCCATATCAACACATAGTTTAATGGTGCGAACGTTACAATTATTATTTTAAGATTTCTCCGTGAAATCGAATCACTCCTACATCAACAATAAACAAACATAATAATAAATGTGTAAAATATGCAGCAGATTGCCACCAACGGGTAAGTCTTTTGGTGGCGAGAGACAAAAATAGCAGGAACCGGTTTTCATTAGATGTTTTAAGTGAAGGTGGCATGTAATTTCCATGGCATTGGAAATTTGGCCCTACGCAAATATGGTTGAAAAGTGAATCTAGACATCGCAACAAACAATTAGACAAGTATATCAAGTTGTTGCCATTTAGCTGTAATAACTGTAAGTCTTGCTGATGGTCCTTGCTTTGCCACATGCTGTAAATATTGAAGTTGTGCTACTTGGATTCGTTGCTGGTCTAGGCCATTTTATAAGAATGTACAGAATCACTAACTGTCACATATATCGCTTGACAAGTAAAGATGGTGATGCACCAAGAAGTGAGGGGATCACTCTCCTATATATAAAGATAAGTGTCAATCCAGACATAAGGCACAAATACACAATCTGCCACGTAGTCAGATATCAAGCCACAATAAACTTGCATTGGTTATATCTAACTCTCTCTTTCAACCTATATTGAACACAATAAATGTTAAATCTTGTACAGGGGGTCTACACAACGAATCATAAAGAATAATAGAGGGGTAAGACACAATAAAACAACAGCTAAAGGGCAAATTTACGTTAGGGTTTATCTTATGAAAGTTATATTGCAAAGTTGGAGATATCTCACTATCGGTCACAGTCTATGAAAGAAGGCATTGATATATCTACAGTACTTAAAACCAACATATTTAATTCACTAAGAACCTCACTCCTCAAAAGAGCAAAGTAACTTTGCAATTTTAGCTATGGGGAGCCTTTACTTATTATGCACAACCAAGTCTAGCAACTTTTGTACTGGACCTTGTATTAAGTTGAGTTTGGGACCTCAAATATTCTGAAAAAAACAGTCCCCTAGTCTTCAAAATACGATAAAGTAAGGGAATTGCAATATCCTGTAAGAGGACCAGTATATGTCTGTAATTTGCAATTGATTCTGTCCTAAATTTAGTTTTATTCAGTTAAAACATAATTATACTAGCAGATTGAAAATTACGATTCATGAGGAATTCATTAGTGTCCTGTCCATACCAAATTACAATTTTTACAACTTAATAGATCTTATCCTGAATCTTGTACTTGTCTGTATACTATGTAGTGTGTTATAAAATATTAAAGGCATGCTTTTAATGTAATAATAAACAAAAGTAATAATAATAGAAGTTTGAGATTTGCTTTTTTGAGCTTTGTCATATTTTTGGGATATAGTTTTTCCTAATGACAAACAAAATATTAAATTTTCTGGCAATTACGCCTGTCCAGTGTATTATTTAAAAATTATTGCCAGTCAAAATCACAGTATATTTAATATTGTAAATTGAAAATAACCACAAAAATAAAGAAAATTTTATATGAATCCAACATATCTTGGTAACTCCTAACTGCAACAACTCTCACTTTATATCTTGAAAAAGAAGTTAGGGTTAATGCATAAAGGGAAAGCACCCTTGATAACTCAGAGGGGAGTGAGAATGAGGCCATAAGTGTAATCTGCTACAGTATCGTCTTATCCCTCAAATCTATGAGACTTCTCTAACCTCACATATATACTTAGCTAAAAGGCCGGTATCCACTCTAATAATCCTGAAACATATTGAAGGGGATCTACATAACTGGGAGAACATGCCTGATTTGAAAAACGCCTAACTACGCACTACATTACAATTATTTGAAACAACGAGACATGGCAGAGTGAAACTGTATGATTTAGGGACAATCTTATACTAAACATGGATGATAGTGACCCAGAAACTCCAAGGTTGAAGAACTCATGATACTTTCCAACAAGGCCGATGTTGTTTGATTTGGAGTTGTGGATCGAATTTTGTTGGGTTGAGGTCAAAACGCGGGGGACAATGCCGAATTTTAACTCTCCATCAGATACTTACGTGAAACTCAACATCCTGCATTAGTGCATCTTGTTTAGTACATTCACTAAAAAACAACAGGAAATGGAGAGGCACAACTACTACACTAAAACATTAGTTATAGGATTTTGGCTATAATGCCACAAAAACTTCGAATTGATTGCTACATAGACCACTCTTAAACCATTTTACGGATTTAAGCTCTTTTTAGAGTCTTAAATACGCTTGCTTCGTAGGAGAAGTCTTATAGACTCATCGTATTCTCAGGGAACAATCCGCTAGGGTATGTCCTCATTTCCCAGAATCCTACTACGTGTCTGAATCATGAGGCCGCCCTTTTTCGATTACCTTATACCATAGCTGATTTTCTAGCCTTGACCCTCATTAAAGAGATATGGGCACCAAGTACAAATTCTTTGCTCCATTTAGTAATAAAGAATTCTTATCAGATGAAGACATGGGCACAGTGATCAAATTTGAAGGGCTAGTCCCAATTTCATTGTGAAGGGTAAATATTGGACCAACCCTTCAACTATGAAAAGTAGTATAATCATTTTACACTTCATATGAAAATAGTAAAGAAATCACACATGTCGTAAAAAATTGAACACTTTTTACAAAGAGAGATTTCATTTTTTTTAGATGGGTGATTTTACAAATTAAAAATGTCAATGTATCATATCTAATAAGAGTGACTCCCCTTAAAATGTAATAAATTCCATTTCATAAATAATGTATGAATAAGTTATATTGCGAGATCCAATAAAAAATTTAAAATTAAACTCTCTAATTGACATTGGAATTACAAAGTGACAAACAAAATTTTTAACACACATAATGAACCTAAAAATTAATGACAACACAAGGTTCTTTTACTCAAATTTAATTTGTTAAATATAAGAGAAAAAATAATTAGTTGTATAAAAATAATTCATGTTTCATCTAATAAATAGTATCAAGAAAAATATCAAACTACCAAAAAAATTGTGATCTAAATAGAAATGTTTCTCGTGTTCACCTCAATGTAAGCAAAACATATCACCAACACATTTTTTAGGCTCCCTTCAAAAAAGAAAATACCTGAAACACAAAATGAGATATAAGTCATTACAAGACACATTGATCAACATTTAGACCAAGTCAAATGTTCTTGACAAGTATTCATCAATTATTTCGAAAAAAAATCTTATTAAATTAGTAGTAAAATATTGAAAACACTTATCTAAACTTCCAAAGAATTTTTTTTATAAATAAAAAACAATAAAGAACATATTTTATAGAAAGAACTTCCAAAAACTCACCATCTATTTGTCTAAAGGAAGTGGTTTTCGAGTTTTTTTATTCTTCCATGCATCATAAATAGCATCCCAATCTACCTCATTTAGAGCATGAGGTGCACAAAGAGATAGAAACATTAGCATATCCAATGTGCTCAAAGAAAGCCTGGATCTATCATCATTCTTTATCCTATTTAACTTTGAAAAACCTCTTTCACATACGGCTGTGCTTGCTGGAATTACAAGAATAGCTTGCCATAGTTTCATCAAACATGGAAACCCGTCAAACCATTCAGGTTCACTGCCACATAGATCCCATGCTCCAAACATATGTTTTTTTGGATATGATCTATAAATAGTACAAATAAATTCATCCATCTCACCCAAACATTTAACACTGTCCACAATAGGCGAGTTTCCAACACTAAATTTGTCACATAAACATGTTAGCCATCTTTTTGTTTGACGATCTCTATCTTCTGTCTCCTCGTAGTAATTACGAGGACTGAAAAATTTAGCAGCATTAAATATAGGTAAATCTGTGAATCTTGTATCAATAGAATCAATTACCTTAATTATAAAGCTTTTCCCCAATTCAATGCAATCATCTAGTGTCCCTAATCTGTGTGACTTAGGCAAGCTCTCAAATCTCAATGCATGTACATGTAATGTACCTGTTCCATCTGCAAACTCAAGAGATCCTCCTTGTGCCCTGGTTAGAAAAGATGATGTATGTAGAGTACCTGTCCCAAATATGCCTCTTTGAAATCTCCTACGAAGCATGTCAACTGTGATATCTAATGTAGTCCCAATGGAAGTAATATCAATATGATCCTCTTGAAATTTTTTATTCAGCTTATTTAACTCAATAAGCACATCTGCAAGTAAATGGATGCAAAATTGTACCTGAAATATTGTTGCCAAATCATACATGTTTTTCTCCTCTAATTCCCATTCTTTCAACAAAGCAGGCATGAGTTTGACAAGTCTTTCCATGACCTTTCCTCTAGAAAGCCACCTAATTTGATGAATTTGTAACACTTCCAACCTGTTGATTTGAAATGACTCCATCAACTCTCTCAATGCTCCATGTCTTTTAGCAGATTTTCCAAGCCATGAATATATTTTATTTGCAAATTTATCAATAAACTGCAACTCTGGAAAATGAGATGAAGCATCATTTGCTGCTAATGCTTCTCGATGAGCTATGCAATGAATATCTAATAAATGAGGAGCATCTCGACGAAGCTTTGTGGACAAACCTTCACGAATTCCCCTCATGGCAGACGCCCCATCAGATCCAAATCCAACTAACTTCATTAAGGATAAATTCATCTCTGTCAAAAGAGTGATCACGGCATCATACATAGCTTGAGCTGTTCCATCCTTTATTTCAAGGAGTCGTATAAATTTTGTTACACATTGACCTCTTCCTCCATTTGTCAAGTATGTAATATAAACAATCAAATGTTGTTCCATAGTACAATCAGTGCTTTCATCAACTAAAATAGAATAAAATGGACTATGAAATATATCATCTTTCAACTTTTTCCAGTAAACCTCCTTAGCAGCTTGTAAAAACTCTTTTCCAGATGTTGTATTTGTATATGCAGAATATTCATCTGTGAGAGGCATGTGTGGAGTTCCTTTATACCTGTTCAAGTCACAAATCGGCTTATAGAGCTCCAAAGATAAATCATGTATGGCAACAAAATACATATTTTCCATCACTGATATGATTCTCTCCTTCTCAGCATCTACCATTAGTTCTATGTGTTTAGTGATTGGAATGTTACTTTGTTTATTTTCTCCCTCCAAACGTTGTGATGAAAATTTATGAGGATCTGATTCTGCATGGGTAAGAAGGCCACTAACTTGAAGGGTGGTGCTTCCATCTTTAGCAAATGGAGTATCTCTCTTATATTTGACACACCAAGAACATTTTATCCTTTCTACACCATTGCAGTCTTTTATAGCATAAGCCCATGGAAATCTTGTTTTCCATTTGGCCTTGAATGTCCTTTTAGGTTTCTTTGATGGGTGTTCCTCTTCCCCAAATTCTGCTCCATCTAACTCATGCTCTTCTTGTGCAAGAATATCAAATTCTTCATTTTGAGAATCACATGGTTGACTAGAATGCCGAGAGATGCCAAATGCATCAGCAAGTGACAATTGTTTTTTATCCTTCTTTGGACGACCAATGGAAGCCATTTTCTCAAACTTCTTACACGACACTTGTCACCTATTCCAATGAAATAATTATAAAAATATCAAAATAGTGTTTTCACATGAATTTTTGTGTATTATTTTGATAATTTACAATTAGAGATTAAAGAATATTTAAGAAAATAATTTAGAGTAATTTGTATAATCATGCAACACTAAAATTTCAAATATAAGATTGCACTAACAATAATATCTAATTTTAAGATGGAGAAGTGTTTAATCAATACTTTTAGTAATGAAAATATAAACTGTGCAGAGTTTATTCTATTTTTCAGTATAAGCTGACTCACAAGTGTACCTGTTTCAATGTCTGAAGCAAGATGAAAGCAATACCCCAACTGGTCCCTTTGATTCTGTACCTTAATTTGTATGAACCAGTCTGCCCCTCAGCGTTGAATAGAAATCTGAAAATGATGAAATACTTATTTAACTTACAAACTCATACATCGTATTGGCCCTCTCCAGTTCCACAATCCAAATGAGATTTTTAATGTGTAGCTGCATTAACTACTCATGCTCATTCCCGAATCCTGCTTAACCCTTTTAAGTACACTGTAGTATGTACAACACACAATAAGTTCTGATTCAATTTGTATGAAAGCTGCTAAGTACTACTTAAGCATGTATGGGCATTGGTACCTATGCTCAACGATCACGCCTTCATCTTGTCAACTATTAAGACTCCAAAAGATTGTAAGCAATGCATGGTTACAAAACCAGACACCCTGCGCGGTCTCCCAATTTCCAATTAGATGTTCAAACGAGCTGATCTGATTTCAAATCACATGCCTGCGGCAAATTTGATTGCCCATTAGCCACACATTTCACTGGTTTGAGTCTGTGCGAAAAGGAAATGAGGTCATACATGATACGATACAGATAACAGATTATCTGCGCAAATATAAAGTTTTAATTGTAAATCATAGTGAATCGTGATAATACTGAAGTCTTGCGGGCACACTATGGCAGCAGGCTATAGGTAAGGTAACACCGTAAGTGACTAACAGTTTCCCAATTTCGTGAGCATCTAGATTCTAGGAATCTAGACTCCCGAGTCCTTTATTGGCAAATTCAATGGCATTCAATACAGTGCGCTGAATCTCCAATTAATTTTTTTTTTATTCATTTGCACATGGGATACAGTTTGAGTTAATGTTTATGTGGACTTTCAGGCTTCAACTGTGGACGGTGTCAATACAAATCTTTACAAATTACAACACATAATTAATATGATGCAACTGCACTCTGTTCTTTGTCAATGGTGTCACTGTCCCTCCAAAGCCGTGTTTTAGCAAATTCAATGGACTCAGCCGAAGGGGATTTCAATACAAATCTTTACATTTACAACACATAATTAATTTGATAACTGCACTCTGTTCTTTGTCAATGGTGTCACTGTCCCGACTCCCTCCAAAGCCGTGTTTTAGCACTTCAATGACACATAATTCATTTGATCAGCCTGTATGCAGTTCTTTGTCAACAATGGTGATTCACAATTGTCATTCCACTGTCACTGTAAAAAATCTGTGTCAGCCTGTCCCTCCAAATTCTCAACTACCTCTGCCTGTCCCTCCAAATTCTCAACTACCTAAGTGACATTTTCGAATTTTGCCCTTCATATGACATTTTTACTAAAATGCTACGCTTCCACATTGTCAAACAATTTTTATATTTTGAATTTCTTTTTACGGGCCAAAATGTTTCTGCACTTTTCTGACGGGTTAGAAGCCCTTTGACGGGCTCTGACGGGCTCAATTTTGAACACTGCATGGGCACCATACCGCATTAAATATGGTTGTTGAGCTGTCATTCACCCACCTACCTTTACCTTGCAACCATGTGACCCCTCCAACCCTTTGTGTCGCCTGATCTCAACTGTCGAACCTAATGGTCGCCAACCAGTGACTCGACCAACCCAAGCGTCCAACCAGCCGTCCAACCCAACCATCCAACCTCGTGTATGTACGATGTGTCATCCATCCAATCCAAGCGTCCAACCAACCGTCTAACCTAGTGTCCAACCTGGCCATCCAACCTGGTGTCCGACTCAGTCGTCTAACCCAGTGACTAACCTGGCCGTCCAACCCAGTGACTAACCTGGCCGTCCAACCCAGCCGTGTTTTTTGACCTGCTCGTCCTGGCTCCGCGATGGACTCTCCTACCCATCTCGCTCTGCAGCTTGGCCATCATCCAACTCCATTCCAACTCGCTAGACAACCTGACCAGCTCGGTTCGTTGCGGCGAGTCAGCTTGCCGCTTATGAAGATTAACTTGGTCGAGCCATCTTGAGCTGTCTTTCTCTCTGATCTCTAGGGCTGAATTTGACGGTCGTCTGCACGTGCCAGACTTTGAGTGGCTAAGTCTATTTATAATGAATTATCCAAATTAACCCGGGGGGGTAAATTTGGGATAACAGTTACTGACAGTGTGACACTCTTGCTGGCAAGAAGGTCTGCTGCCTTATTCTAGTTTCTATGGGTGTGCATGAAGGATATGTACCCAATTTGACTGCTTAGTTTAGGGCCTATTTCAAAGGGGCTTGACTGTCTCTCTGTCAAAGGTTCTTTATAGCATTGGTGATTGGCTTGGAGTCTCCTTTGACTTCCATCTATGAGAGGCCTATTTGAATGGCAATTTTTAAAGCTGAAGTGAGAGCTTTAAATTCTGCTTGATTGTTTGTATCTACTACCCTTGCTATATCTCCCTAGACCTCCTGCCGGTGCAGGACCTGGATTCCTGCGAGTTGAATACTGCTTGATTTTTTGTATCCACAGCGAGCAAAGGAAAAGATTATATTTCCTCTGCTATATCCCTTCTGAAGTCCCCCTTGTGCAGAAACTGGATTCATGCGAGTTGAATGCTGCTTGATTTTTTGTATCTACAGCAAGCAAAGGAAAAGATTATATTTCCTCTGCTATATCCCTTCTTAGAAATCCCCCTTGTGTAGGAACTGGATTCCTGCTCGTCCAAGTTGATTTTAATATAATTAGCCCTGGCTTTTATCCATTTCAAACTTAATCTCACATGTTTCTATCTGGTCTTCCTGTTCCAACGGTCCTTCTCTATCAAGGGAATGCTTCTGAGGATTTCTTTTCAAGCAGTGGTATATCGATTCCACACTTACTCTCTTGGTTTGCTTCTGTTGTCAAAGATTTTTGTAGTACGCTCTTACCACAAACCAGAGATGCAAAGCAAGACTTACATTCCATCTAGCTTGATCTTCTGCTCTCTCAAGCATAGAGAGATCCATATTTGCATGCCCCTTTGATATTGCCAGGTAAGGAACCTATCACATGTAATTCTGCCATTTGCTGCGACCACAGTTGGCTAAGAAATTTACATGTCATTAGCAAGTGGTCCATAGTTTCTGCTCCCTCGCCACTTAGCACATACTTGATCTGGCCATGAAAGCCTGTTTAGCTAAATTATCTTGTGTGAGGATCCTTTTAGCCCATGCTAACCAGAGAGGCCTTGGCTTTGGTCAAGGCTCACTATTCCAAATCAAGAGCCAATCAAAATCTTTATCTTGTCGTAAGGCGGATAGTGACTGATATTGAGCCGTAATGTATAAACTCTTGATTTTATTACATCACACCCAAGTTGATTTCATGGGCTTAGGTTGTTTCAAAATGCTCTTCTACTATTCGGATTCCCATTGCAACTTAAGATTTTTGTGATAATACTTGTTGCTTCCACATTTTAGAGAAAAATTCATTTTCATAGGTTTCTGTCCAGCAGTAACTTGCTGAAACTTTTATTTACATAATAAATTTATACTTTGATTGCTGTTTTATCTTCAATAAAGTTGTAAGAAGATGCTGGATGGTAATAACATTTGTCTTGCATTCTACAGGACCACGATCATCCTCAAGACCATAAATGTTCTGGACCAGAGTCTATTAGAGTTCATAATTGTGGATCAAAGGAAATGGACGAAATACCAAACCAAGATTCAAATGTGGATTTTGATCCTAGTGCTCCATATTCCTCTTCAATGGATAATGTACCCTTAAAGTTACTTTTTGGAGTATCTAATGTAAAAATGCGCCAGTCTCCAACACAGGAGAAGGCAATGCAAATTGATTTGTCTTCTCCCAAAGATCAACTTGATTCAACTGAATCCATTAGGATCAAACTGCGAGAATCTTTGGCATCTGCTTTGGCTTTGGTTGGTGATGAGCAACAAAGGAAGGATGCTAATAGTGAAAAGAATCTGAAGACTGGATCAGTTGTCCTTGAAATGCCTTTTAATTTGGATTGCCATGCAGGAGAAATGGAACAGATTGAAGCTAAAGCTGAAACTAATATATATTGTGGCAAGGAGTCACCTAAAACATTGAAGAGGGATAGGGCTGAATTTGAGCAGAAAAATGAATTGACGGAAGCTCCTGTTTCATCAGGTTACTTAACAGAAGGATCACACAAAGATGAGCTTCCTCTGAGTGCTGATTCAAATATAACGGGCACTGATATGCCAGAGAATGGTACATTAAAAAGGACCAAATTAGATAAAGAGGAAATCAGCATTGAACTAAATGGACAAACTGCAGAGATTTCAGATGTTATACAGGTTCTAGGGTTCAAAATTGAAGCTGAACTTTTCAGAAAGTATGCCGGTGTAAACAAGAAGTACAAGGAAAAGGCTAGATCTCTTCTGTTCAATCTCAAAGATAGAAACAACCCTGAGTTAAGGGCACGCGTGGTTTCAGGGGAAATTACTCCAGAGAGTCTTTGTTGCATGACTGCAGAACAATTAGCATCCAAGGAACTTTCACAATGGAGGATTGCTAAAGCCGAGGAGCTTGCTCACATGATTGTTTTGCCTGATGCAGATGTTAATTTTAGACGGATGCTTAAGAAAACTCACAAAGGAGAATTTCAAGTGGAAGTTGAAAATGATGATGTAGGTGCTGAAGTAACTGCTAGTGGACTACCATTGCAAGCTAAACACGAGCAACCTGAAACTGAAGTCTTAAACATGGATGATATTACTGATACAGCTGGGATTCAAGATAATAATGGAATTGCTTCTCCTGCTTCTTTGCCATCACTTACTTCATCTGGTCAGGTAGTTGGGGTGGCAGCTTCACAGGTCAGTCCAACTGAAGTTGCCACTATACAGAGAACGAGAGAGCAAAAGATTCTTCCTGAGATAATGTCTCTTTATGATTATATGGGCTCAAGAGGTGATGAATTAAATGAAGGTTCAGATGATTATAGAATTCAGAATTCAGAATCCATTGAGTGTGCAACAAAAGCTGATATAGTTTGTAATGAAGAATCCTTTGAATGGGAAAAGTCCCTTCCAGGTCAAATGAATTTTGAGAAGGGCATTTCCGGTTTCTCAAATGACCATTCTGTGCATGGGGATAGAATCCTCTTCAATAACAGTAAAATGATTCATTCTAACAGTTGCCAGGAATGGCAAGTAGGAAATATAGTTAATTCACCATCTTCTGAAAAGCTATGGGAAGGAATGTTGCAGTTAAACCCCTTGGTCGTTGAGACAGTTATGGCCGTTTTCAAAAGGTACAAATATCTTTGTTGAGTGTTGTTTCCTCCAATATTAATTTTTGCATGGAATTATGGAAAACTATCTCGTGTTAATTTTAATTTTCTTTTGGGCGACTGTTTTTGAAGGGCAGGAGTGAGTATGATATTGCTGCTGTGATTTGTGTCTGATATTAATTTTATATGACTTGTACTCTAGGGAATTCGAGCTGGTCTAACATGGGAAATGCATTTTATGAGCACATTTGACTTTTTTTACTTCTGCATTTCTCATAGTTCTACCTTATTTTTGCTTTAATCTTTGTTTGAATTAGTTCAAGGGTTCTGATTGAGAATGGATTTTTTCACAGTGGTGAGAAAACTTCAGCAAAAGAATGGTCCAAGTTTGTGGAAGTTAAGGGAAGAGTCAGGCTTGATGCATTTGAAAAGTTCCTTCAAGAGCTACCTCTTTCGCGGAGCCGTGCAGTCATGGTATTTACACTCTTTACTGGGGCCTTGGATTGCTTATGACTTACTTTTATTTAAACTAAAGCTTCAATAAAATTGGTGTTATCATGTTATATTGATAATTCTGAATGGTGAACTCAAATCAAGATTCAAACTGGAAAGATTAGCTGTTAAGTAATTTATTAGATATTTTGTGGAGAAGGCTTATTTGACTCTTAAAACTAAAACTATTGGATCGGCCACGACCCCGCATAAGAGGAACCTGAGAAAACTCATTCAAATCCTGCAAATTGGTCACAGAAGAACTCAACCATGGAGTGGCAGAGGCCAAGAGAGACTAAAGGACCCTGTGCAAAAGAAACGACTCTGTCGGGCCGTTTCCACGTCTTAAATCCATTCTCCAAGTTACAGGAAGACTCCAACTTGCGTCAGCCCTCCACGTAGCAAATGGTCAGACAGAGTCAAAAGGCAGACAAGGCGGGCTTCAAAATTGGCTAAGTATAAAAGTGTAAGTGGAGAATGCCAAGTGTCAGCGTGGCGCATCTCCAAGAGTTGGTCCCAAGGCGGAGACCCAAATGAGCGCGAGCTCGCCACGTAGCCCAAAGTCTAAAATTAAGAGGGACCGTTGAAAAGTCCACAGATCAGCGGAGGCCGACAAGTGTCAACTTGACGCTCCTCCAAAGGCAAACTTTGGGTCGGGTTTTCAAGCAAGCACGGTGCCTCCACGTGTTATATCAAGAGGGGCATATCTTTGACTCAGGGCTCGAAATATCGTGAATCTGACACCATTGGAAAGATCTCGGCCTCACCTACGCCATGGAGGTCTGAGACTTTAATTTTTGAGGAGGTTAGGTAAAGGAAAATGGAGGAAACGTCTTCAGGCCTTCAATGCAGGATCCATCTATCTCAACAACCAGATCGGATTCGATCTGTTTCCATTTTTCCTCTTCTTTCAAGGCACCGAATCAAGGAATCATGCAGTAAAGACGGATTTGGGGCATATTTTATCAGAAGCATTAACAGTAGTGGTTGAGCTTCAACCCACTTTTCCCACTTCCCTCTCTCTTTCTTCTCTCCGATCAAATCTATAAATACAGGGGCAGGATTCATTGTAAAGGGTTGTTCATTCTTCTTCCCTGCCCCCCTCTCTCTTTCTTCTCCAGGGTTGAATGTGGAGTTTAAGCCTCCTCCCTTGGCTTTGTAATGGCATTTTCTTGCCTCTTGCCCATTAATGGTGTACTGTGTGAACTCCTGGAGCAATAAAATCTGTTTTCGTGATGCGTTTTGTCCATCCTTTGCTCATTTTGTTGTCTCTTCTCGCCTCTCACCATTGCAGGGTATATTGTGCATATCTCTGATGTCCATTGCAGGTTTTGGGAGCTGTGTTTAAGGGGTTTGAAATGGTGTTCTGTGTGAACTTTATCCTTGGTCTGTGATGCATCTGTCCATCCTCTCCATTGCTCACCTCTCTCCATTTCAGGCAGTTGGGTTTGTGATCAGCAGTTCCCTTTTCTCGGTGCTATCACCTCTGTAGTGTAGGATTTCTTTATTTTCATGCTCTCTCTCTCTCTCTGGTCCCTTGGAATTGTTAGATTAGGAGTAGATAGTCACATTTCCTTCCTTAGAAGTAGTTTAGTGCTAGGATTAGGAAGAGGAACCAGCCTTCTCTGGAGGATCATTCCCATTTGCAAGTCCCACAGCTTGGGGAATGATCCAATGTTATGCAAATCACACCAAATGACCTGCCTTAGAAAAGCATAGATCCATAACTCATTTGGGGGTGTTGTGATTTCACACTAACAGTTTTGGCACGCCCGGTGGGACAAGTCTGAAGCACCTTACCACTTCACTTCATCAGGTTCGATGTGCTCTTGGTGAAGATTTCAGCCTTTGGAGGCACTTTCAGGCACATCTGGCGACTCCATCTGGTCAAAAACCCATTCTCTGAGTTGCAGACCTTTTCCATCCATTTCCACTCATTTCATCCATTTTCTTCTTCCATCTCTTTCATTTTCTCCCATTCCATGAGGTTGTGCAATCATGACTTCATTCCCTTCATGGAACTCACACTTACAACAATACAATCCACCTCCAATGTTTTCCCAACTCCTCCAGATCAACATTATAATCAGATTCAGGATCATTATGCCTATCCCATATGAGCAATGTCAAAACCAGTTTGACTATGAAGCTTATCAAGGACAAGGGGATGCATATGATGGCGATAACCATGGAAGATGTTGGTCTATTGGAGAAGATTCAAAAAATGGAGGCTGACATGGTTCAGTCAAGGGGCATAGCACGAATGAAGGCATTCAAGATTGGTTGCAGGGCACCTTGTCCATGGGAAGGCCCTTTTCCAAGACATTACAGCCCTCAGGAGAAGCTAGACTTCATGGTTGAAATGCTGCCCCAACTTGCACAATGGACTGAGGAGATCGAGGCCTATGAATTTGGTGCCAGGCAACCTTGTCAATGGGTAAATCCTACACCATTATCTGGTCATTTTCTCTCCACTCAAGCTTTACCATCTCAATTTGAGCTTCAAGAGTTCCAAGCCCCTTCCCATTGTATGCCCCCAAGTGTGAAATCCTTTTCTCCATCCCCTAGTCTTCCATCTCATTTCCTTTCCTCTTCCCTTTTCCCTTCCGAATCTCCCCCTCACAAGAGCCAAAAGAAATACCTTCCCCTCCACCACAAACAAAGGAAAAACTAGTGGAGACCCCACCCACCACTCCTCTTGCCTTCCCAAGTCCATGTTGGGAAGGGACTCAAAAAACCAGCCAAGGAGAACATCAAACAGAGGAACCCAACAGAGAAGAAATGATAGAAAATCTGAAGAGTTGGGCTGCTAAATTTGAGTTTTCAAAGATTCCATTGTTGGTTAAGCCTATGGAGGAGGAGGTCAAGCCGCAAGTTGGAAGCTCCAGCTACATCACAAGCAGGGGAAGAAGGATCTACTCCTAATCCAAAAGAAGAGGAGTACATTTCAGCTGTGGAGGAGGACCATACAGTTTCAGAGGCTCCAAGTGCGGAGCAGGCCACAGAAGAACCTTCAGTTCTTCCTCCCACTTCATCCCCTTCAAGCTCTGATGTTGAAGAAGAGTTTGAGCTTTCAAACTTCATGTTTGAGGATGAAGGGAACCATGGTGAGTCAATTGTAGATCAGGAGGACACCATGAAGGAGGTTGAGCACCTACAGCAGGACAACAAGGAGGCAGATTACCTGTCTGACTTGGAGGATTGCCTTGATGGAGGGGAACCCATGGAGATCACATCATTTTTTCCTCCATCTCTCACATCCCAAGCACATGATCCTGCTGCCATGGAGGAGAACATTCAAGAACAACAACCTGCACTTCATAACAGCCCTCTGGAACCAAGATTGGAAGACATGGCTCTCCCATTTTCTTCACAGGAGAAGGAAGAGAAAAAGCAGGAAGATGTCGTCATCCCTCTCACACCATCCATCCATGAGAGTCAGCAAGAAGTCTCCATTCTTGGAGTTAGAGTTCAGAACCATGGGCATATTCAAAGGACCATACCTCGTCCAATCAGATACTTGGCTTCATTAGAGCCAAGGGAGAAGCCAAAACCAGTCATGCCTACTCCAAGGCATGAGGATGAGCATCAAAGTACCAAGGGTCATCATCAACACCTCCAGAAGTCTGATGCAAGTCAGCTTGAGGAGGTATTTTCCATTAATGTTGATACCTTGATGATTTGGGTGGAGGACTGGCTTATTGTCAGTTTTTCACTCATACAGGAAGCTATATTTAGTGTCAAATCATTTGCATGGCTGCCCCTCTTGAGAAAGGGAAGCTACTTCTCCCTGCCTGTAGCAGGCTTTGTTTAGCATTCTTTCTCTCTGGTTAGTGTAGGAGTAGGAGTAGACTTTGTTTCCAGCAGAAGAAGTGCTTTGCACACTCTACATGTTCTACTTGGAGCATGTATGATTTCCAGTTTTGTACATAGTGTTGTTGTGGAGTGTTGTTGCTCTCATGCAGTGTTTGGACTTGGCATTTGGTCAAGATCAGTTTCAGTTCTAATGGGTTTCCAAGCGACCCAGGGGTCAGTTTTCAAAGTTCAGATCAGTTTCGTGTTTATCAGGCAGACTCCATACCCAATGGATGCTTCTAGGCCATTGGTCTCTTCATCTAGCAGGCAGATGTCCCCGTGAGTCACCAAATTGTTATCCATATTTCACCCTGTGCCAAATATTGGATCAGCCATGACCTCACATAAGAGGAACCTGAGAAAAATCATTCAAATCTGTAAATTGGTCACAGAAGAACTCAACCATGGAGTGGCAGAGGCCAAGAGAGACTAAAGGACCCTGTGTAAAGGAAACGACTCTATCAGGCCGTTTCCACGTCTTAAATCCATTCTCCAAGTTACAGGCGACTCCAACTTGCATCAGCCCTCCACGTAGAAAATGGTCAGACAGAGTCAAAAGGCAGACAAGGCGGGCTTCAAAATTGGCTAAGTATAAAAGTGTAAGCGGAGAACGCCAAGTGTCAGTGTGGCGCATCTCCAAGAGTTGGTCCCAAGGCGGAGACCCAAATGAGCGTGAGCTCACCATTAGCCCAAAGTCTAAAAGTAAGAGGGACCATTGAAAAGTCCATAGATTAAAGCGGAGGCTGACAAGTGTCAACTCGATGCTCCTCCAAAGGCAAACTTTGGGTCAGGTTTTCAAGCAAGCGCGGTGCCTCCACGTGTTATATCAAGAGGGGCATATCTTTCGACTCAGGGCTCGAAATATCACGAATCTGACACCATTGGAAAGATCTCGGCCTCACCTATGCCATGGAGGTCTGAGACTTTAATTTTTGAGGAGGTTAGGTAAAGGAAAATGGAGGAAACATCTTCAGGCCTTCAATGCAGGATCCATCTGTCTCAACAACCAGATCGGATTCGATCTGTTTCTGCCGTTTCCTCTTCTTTCAAGGCACCAAATCAAGGAATCATGCAGTAAAGACGGATTTGGGGCATATTTTATCAGAAGCATTAACAACAGTGGTTGAGTTTCAACCCACTTTTCCCGCTTCCCTCTCTCTTTCTTCTCTCCGATCAAATCTATAAATACAGGGGCAGGATTCATTGTAAAGGGTTGTTCATTCTTCTTCCCTGCCCCCCTCTCTCTTTCTTCTCTAGGGTCGAATGTGGAGTTTAAGCCTCCTCCCTTGGCTTTGTAATGGAATTTTCTTGCCTCTTGCCCATTAATGGTGTACTGTGTGAACTCCTAGAGCAATAAAATCTGTTTTCGTGATGCGTTTTGTCCATCCTTTGCTCATTTTGTTGTCTCTTCTTGCCTCTCACCATTGCAGGGTATACTGTGCATATCTCTGATGTCCATTGCAGGTTTTGGGAGCTGTGTTTAAGGGGTTTGAAATGGTGTTCTGTGTGAACTTTATCCTTGGTCTGTGATGCATCTGTCCATCCTCTCCATTGCTCACCTCTCTCCATTTCAGGCAGTTGGGTTTGTGATCAGCAGTTCCCTTTTCTCGGTGCTATCACCTCTGTAGTGTAGGATTTCTTTATTTTCATGCTCTCTCTCTCTCTCTCTCTGGTCCCTTGGAATTGTTAGATTAGGAGTAGATAGTCACATTTCCTTCCTTAGAAGTAGTTTAGTGCTAGGATTAGGAAGATGAACCAACCTTCTCTGGAGGATCATTCCCATTTGCAAGTCACACAGCTTGGGGAATGATCCAATGTTAAGCAGTTCTTATTTCCTTCAATCACTGTTTGCAGGAAAATATTCAACAGATAGCGTAGAGGTTGTTTGTAGGAAAATATTCAACAGATAGTGTAGATTTTTTTTTTAACAAGAAGTGATTTCTGATTCTATATCTACATCTGGTTGGGGCTCATAGTTTCAAAACATGTTAACATGTCTCTTTCAGATGACACTTATCAAATGTTTTCTCCAACTCTTTGAGTGTAAACTTATCGTCCAGTGGATAGAAAACACATGCTGAAATCCGTAGGTAGCATTATTGTTTTTGATGTTAATGTTTAATGCTTTTGATTTTTTTTGCTAGAACCGAGTCTTGTGCACCAAATATAGAATCCAAGTTGATATAAATTGATTCTTCACCCTATAGAATGGCCATGTCAGGAAATGATGATGTACGTCTGGAAGGTGAAAACAACGATCCATTTTCGCTTCTTGAAAATAAAGCTTTTTTCTCATTGCGATCAATCTTTATTGCTTAGAGGTTGAATTTGTTGCCAAGCTCTTTTCCAAAGGAGAGAATCTCTTGTAGCAAGGAGATGCTTGGTTCACAAAAAAGGATTCTTAAATTTTCTCTACAGGATTATTTGTGAACATCTTCAATGTTTTTAGGATAAGTTAACATCAGATTTTTGGAAGTGCAGTAACAATACAGAATGCATGCAGGATATTGATGAGCAGAAAGCAGAAAGTATTTGTGTTTCTAAGGGGCATACACCGCTTCACGGTCCTTGTGACCAATAGTGATTTCTTTACACATTAAGGGTGCATTGTGTATTGTACGCGTTTGAGTTGCAAAATAGAGTATAATAGTTATCCATGAGCAGTTTATTGTCTTACACAAGTCAGATTCATAAAACTCATATTTTTCACTACTGAGCTCACAAAAAATAAGTAAAACAGTAGGATTGATTGAAGATGACGTAAAAGTTTGTTGATCTATTCTGGAAACATTATCTGCTGACAGCGATGTCTCAAAAAATGTGATACAGTTAAACAGTCATGGCTGAGCATAGTTACCAGCGCTGGAACTTTCAGTGG
The DNA here is from genome assembly GCA_019776745.2 of Taxus chinensis. NCBI lineage: Eukaryota > Viridiplantae > Streptophyta > Pinopsida > Cupressales > Taxaceae > Taxus > Taxus chinensis. Next base: position 268,871,163 of record CM034149.1, on the reverse strand, counting down.
GCCTGGAAAAATTCGGTCTGGGTTGGCGTTGTTACCACCCCCCCCCGAAAAAAAAATAAAAAATCCCCCCCTCCATTAAAATGATTTCAGTTTTTTTTGCTATAAGAAGACTCCCAATGACCTCATAAATTATTTAATATTAAATATATTAACATCTTATTTTTGCATATTTATAAATTACGTTCATACATAAATTTATGGTATGTATATATTCCACATCAAATATTTCTCAGTTTTTTCAAGAGTTCCGGATTTTTGGCCTTCCCGAATGGATCCGAATTTCTGGACTTGGTAACTATGTGGCTGGCTGAGAGTGTTTTGTGTATTTTGTATTATTTTCCATCATCATGTTGTGATCCTATTTCTGAGGAGAATAATTTTCTGTGCACTTTAGTTATAATTCGCACATGAACAACATCCCTTCTAGAGGTTATTGTATACACCTGCTGATTACCCTATTATTTAGTTGTCCTGTTGGGTACTGTAATTTTAGACTATATCCAGTCTTGGGCCATCACGTGAAATTCTTCACAGAAGAGGCCCAGAGCACTGTTTTTACAGGCTTTAAGTTTCAATTTGCCACATATGAACAGATGCTCTAGCTTTATGTTGTATGAATGAACATAACTGGTGAATACTATTATGAATAAGTTCAGTGCTAGGATAAAAAACATAACTACCCCACTACATTATGAAGAAATTGAATATATCAAAATGCCAGTGAGGAATCAGCTTTTTGCATTCTGACAGTTTGCCTAAAGCATACCATACAGACTATATCCCATTTAAGTTGTTTGTGCTGTGTTAATTCGTGATTTAATGTGCCAGTGTTTTCTGCTTTGTGAATTCAGCTTGAAGGTCACTCAACAATTTCTGTAGGTTTATTGTGTCTTCTTGTGTGATATGTCTATGCTATGCGAGTGCAACCAGTAGTGTGAAATTCAAGCCAAACCACTATAAATGATGTGCATAGATTCAGATAGATTCCATTTGACTTCAACTGGATATTAAAAGGAATGGTGAAAAAGATTTGTGTCAGCATAAGTTGAATTGAATAACAATTTCAAAGTGATTACATATACACCTTTGAGTGCTCACAAATGCTATGAAGCATGATTATAATTTGTGATGAGTTCATTGCTGGAAGTAAAATATTACAAGATGAGATATTATGTCTGTGTAATGCCGGAACAGATGGAAAAATGCACTCAAGCTGTTTTGATGTTCTGGCTATGTAACTTCTTTCTGTATTATAACAACATTCATTCTTTTTCCAAAAAGAGTTGTTTCTTGTTGCTAATAAAGCAGAATCCTTTCATATATCTTCTAGTATTTGAAGGGAAAGTGAAAATTTCATTACCAGAATGGAGTTTCATATCCATTTTTTTCTTGTTTTGATTGATGACTTCCTAGTTGTAACGGCAACATGGATTCATAACTTGCCAGTTGTAACTTGCAATTTCCGTACGTGTATTGAAATCAGAGAAAATATGCTGGACATTTCCCATTTGGAAGGACAACCTTGTAGGTGTTCTTTCTGGGATTGAGGTTTTAATAGAAAAGCAAAATCTTCTGTATTCTATATATGTTTCCATAGCTTTTTTAATTTTTTAAGATGTGAAAAGCTGTATGTTCCATTGTATTATGTTTGTGTTGTTCTATTAGATTTGTAAGAAAAGGGCTTCATGCTAATACTCGAGGGATTTGGTGTGCAGCTTTTTCATTTCAATTTGGCAAGAGTTTAATAAGTTGAAATATGATGACAAGATACAGAAACTTAGCAGTGTAATTATCCACTACAAATTGGCAAGAATTAAATAAGTAGAAATATGATGACAAGATGCACATACTTAGCAGTGTAATTGTGCATCTTACCAAAAATGACTGTTTAGTTCTCTTGCCTTAAATTTTATTAGTCAGTATTAAATCATGGAAATGATGGCCATCCATGACGGTAAAATCAGTAACTAACAGACCACGAGGGGATTTCTCAATTTCTGAGCGATCATAGAGAAGTTAGTATTGTACTTGCAGGCTAAGTCACAAGGTTCTAGTTCGTGTTAATGTTCGACGAGGATAAAGTTTGGTTCATGCTTGCCAAAGAATAAAGTTAGAGAAAAATGTCTTTAAGTTCGACCAATTTTTTTTCTATCATTTTTTGAAAAAATTACATAAATATGTCAGAGAGACAGCGTGGAGAGAACTTTTTGTCTGCTACCTTCAGATGTTATATGTATATATACGCTCATTTGTAAAACAATGCAAAATCCTGTCAAAAATTTCCCATGCAAAAATAATGGATAAAGTTCATGTTTGACAAGAGTAAAGTTTGGCAAAATTTGAACTTTTGTGATAAAATTCAGAAAACCTTGTGACATAGCTTGCAGGTCTTACAATTACTTAGATTCTGTTCTCGTCTATTTTTTTGTGGTAACTGTTTGAAACCAAGAATAAATGGTCATCAATCATAGAGAAAGATTGAATATTTACTAGAGCATATAGTGATTTTCACACATTGGATGAGCAATAATTTGTTTTCTGGGAATCACAAGTACAAAATTTCATATATATATAATTGGTGTGTGAATGCTTTGCCTTTCTACTTTATATTTTTGCAGTTTAAATGTGCAAGAAATTCTTTATCAATATTTGAAGTAAAGGGAATGTCTGAGTTTTGATGCCATTTGAATTGGAATGGATGTTAAGAAAGAAAATGACAACAAGAAAGAGAGAAACAGACTAGAATTTTGAAATATGGTTTCTGGATAAACTGTGTAAATATTTTTTGATTGACACATTTTGAATCAACATACATGATTCATCTTCTGTATCTGGCATATCTGTGACTTGATAAGGCATCTTGTTCTTCTGTGGATGCAAATGTATATTGTATGAATGTGTGACAAAATAACATATTAAAATATATATAGTAAAAGTCTTTAACCTGATTAGGCTTTATGATGACATGTTGGTTAAAACTTAAACTGCTATGAAAGATCCTTGATGTCCTAAGGAATATATTTGTCATGGAACCTCATGAACTGTGGGGTTTTATTGAAATTTAACATCAAATCAGGCATTTAACATCTCAAGCACGGAATACATTGTAAATAAAATAAACATTAGATATCTCAAAACTGGAATACGTTGTAAACAAGATAAGAGCCACAACTGCTATGGTAATGTTTGAATTTCCTCGTATATGCATATATATCAGATAAGTAAATCTATATTATTATTGTTTTTCTCGAGGCATCTTATGGTTGCACTTATTGATTAGGCCCTTCTTAATTAATTCTGTTCTGTATCTGTAATTGTTTGAAAATTTGATCCTATTTTCCATTTTTATGTTATTGCTGAAGTGAAATTTTATTGTGCACAGGGGACTTTTTTTATATTTCTTTCGTGTGTCATGAATGATGAATCTATACACTTATCGCTATTGTAGCATTTTGCTTTAGGATATTGAACAGTCCTCCACATGTTCTTAGCATGTTACTGTAAAGAATAGAATCTCTTGGGAGTCTATGCTGGCCTTGATTTCAATGCTTTGCCATGTCTGTACTTTTCTTGGTGTCATTGCTTTGACGTCTCCTTATTTTTTTTGATTTCATTCAATTGTTGTTTATCTTCACTCTTCGGTTGTTGCAATTTTTTAGTAAATGCTCTCTTATTACTAGAAATAGTGGAGTGCCGCTGTTTTTACTTAGTTTGCATACATATAAAATCTCATGAGGTCTAGGTTTTGTTTGTAGACAGCCTTAGTATAATTACAAGATACTGTTGGCTCTTAGTATAATTACAAGATACTGTTGGTTCTCTATCTCTCCGTTTCCCTCCAAGTTTTGGCTGTGTTTCACATTGCATTATAAAGTATGATTGAATGCTGCAGCTTTTCTGTAAATGCTCTCTTGTTTCTGGAAATAGTGGAGCGCTGCTGTTTTTAGTATTTACCTGTAATTTGCTTTTGCATGCATATAAAATCTCATGAGGTCTGGTTTTTGTTTTTAGACGTCCTTAGTAAAATTACAAGATACTGTTGGCTCTCTTATCTCTCTGTTTCCCTCCAAGTTTTGGCTGTGTTTCACATTGCATTGTAAAGTATGATTGGATGCTGCAGCTTTTCTGTGAATGCTCTCTTGTTTCTGGAAATAGTGGAGCGCGTGGAGCGCTGCTGTTTTTACCTGTAATTTGAATGCATATAAAATCTCATGAGGTCTGGCTTTTGTTTGTAGACGTCCTTAGTAAAATTACAAGATACTGTTGGCTTTCTTATGTCTCCATTTCCCTCCAAGGTTTGGCTGTGTGTCACATTGCATTGTAAAGTGTGTTTGGATGCTGCAGCTTTCTTTTTAATGCTCTCTTGTTTCTGGAAAGAGTGGAGCACTGTTGTTTTAACCTGTAGTTTGTATGCATATAAAATCTCGTGAGGTTTTGCTTTTGTTTGTTGAGATCCCAATTAAATTTACAAGATACTATTGGCTTTCTTGTCTCTCTGTTTCTCTCCAAGTTTTGGCCATGTTTCACATTGCATTGTAAAGTATGTGATTAGAGTGTACCATGTTCAACCCAAATAATTTAAGGCTTTTCTAGTTAGGCTCGCCAGTGGCTATATTTTTTATTTTTGGCCCTAATGCTTTGGTACATGGCCTGATTACAGAACATAATGTGTTAAACTTGACGACCAAACAAAAGTAGACATTAATTTGTGTCCTTTACCACGAAATGATAGAGAAAATGAGAATGAAGCGGTCCTCAAACAAGCATCAGTGAATCCTTAATGCTAAAGAGAGAAATTATCTTCCATCTCTGTTATGTTTTGGGTTAAAGATCATTTTTTTCTGGATTTGACCGTTTTTGGTTGAAACCGAATAATGCTTCTATTCTAATGTATTATTGTGCTCTACGTAAATTATATTTTAAAAATTCCACTGTATGTTGGTTTGTGTCTGTTAAAACAAAATACATGATAAGTTTGTTGCAAGTTAAAAGTTATATGCTTCAATGTCTAAGACAAGTAGGTTCTGCTTGTTGTAGATGAAGAAGCTGCTATTACTTAGGTGATATTGCAAATAATTATACTGCAAGCCTTTCTAAGAAATTGCATAAATCTTGCAATCTACATAGACTGTAATGCTATCTTACATCAGGTAGTCTAAATAAATGGGAAGGTATCCAGTAATCATGAGGCTGTTTTTTTCATTTAGTAGGAACCATCTGGGCAGCTGCTTTTGAGGAGCTGGTGAAGCACTAAATGAAAACAATTTATTTATTTTGTATCTTTTCATCCTGATGAGGGGCCCACTTAAGTGCCCCTAAATGTTGATGTTGAAAATTCTAACACAGTTTTCACCCAGTATTTTTCTTCTTATCATTATGGACTGTGGAAGGGTTATATCTCTCAATTTATAAAACGGCATTCTCATGAAGGAAAGAGGGCAATTTATGTACAAAAGTGAAGGACTACCATAGATCAATTTGTAATATTAAGCTCAAAGCCAGATGTTTGGCATCATCATCAAGGTTGAAGTTGCTAAATTGATTTTTGTCCATTTGGCTGGTTATTTATGACAAAACAACAGAAATATTGCCTATTCTGGGTAGTTATTAAATGTGTTGAATGTTCAAATGCAATGATATATTTGGTAAGGAAAATGACAATCATAATCCTATTGATGTTGATTCAAGTATTTATGGCAACTACGAAACTACTCATTTGGTGTTTCCGGTCAGCAGTTGCGAGGTTCCAAGACCAAATGTTGTGATAGGGGAAAGATAGTATTTTTATGTGATGAGAATATTTATTCAAATGCATACGAAATGAATAAATTAAGTTGATATATTAAGAAAAAACTAGTATTATAACGGGAGGAAAATATCTATTCAAATGTGTACAAAATGAATAAATTTAATGAATTTGGCATAATATCTCTTCTGATGAGTCAACATTATTGTATCTGGTGATTTCAGACCATTTGCTATTAGTTCTGGAAAATTGTGTGTTTTTCATTATGCTAGACGAACAAAATTTCAAACCCATTCAGAATAAATGCAATTTGGAGAATGTTAGGCAAGCTTTTGTTGTTGTACTGCGTTTAAAGGGATGAAATTTGTTCTATGACCGAAACTGGTTAGGTTTTTAATGGTCTATGAGCAAAGTCAAAACTTTGGCCATACTCCCTGTGAAATAAAAAATCAAGAGCTTTAGCATTCCAAATTCATGTGCAGTACTTACCATGATCCGAGTAGATTCCAACTCTGGAATTGCCAAATAAATTGTATTAGAACCATACTTACCTAGAGACAGGTATGTGTATCAGTATGAGGAGACCAGACGGGTATACCATTTTTCAAAAAATTGGAGACAAGTAGGAGATGGTAAATTAAAATTATATGTGTGTGTATTTTAGAGAAAACAATATCATACAGCCTAATACAGCCCGAAGAAAATATAATAGCTTTTTAAAGTAAAAATATTAGATGTTGACAAAAGATAGGAGCAATTCTATAGATGAATGCCAGTCTCCAAGATGTATTTTTGTGGTCGGAGACAATGCAACACCCATTAGAATGTAATACAAGAATCAAATGATGTAATAAACCTTTCTGAAGAATTTATTAGCTTAAAAACTCATCAGCAGGGCTAAATTTTTAGCACTCGCTTGTTTATCTGTGGTGTCAGATTTGTTGAAAAAACTACGGTACACAATGAAATTATAGATATAAGTCGACAGGAAGATTACCTGATTAGTTGCACACTATTTTGTCAATTATCTCCATGTTGCAACTTGGTAATATACGGGAAACATCTCAATGAGGTGTATATGGTATGTTAAAGCATAGACATTTTGCTGCCCCATTAAAAAGAGTTATTTCTTAATTATCTTTATTCTCTTCTTTTGAAAATGATATACACAATACCGTGTTTTAATTTTGTTTTAATGTTCTAAAATTGTTTTTTCTCCAATCAAGTTGTTTCTGCACCGTTCCTTGTCAAGGCTTTTATACTTCATGAATTAAATTATGTAGTAATGCTGTCATTACATTATTCAATGCCCTATGTGAGGTGGTTTATAATTTCAATAGAAAAGATGAAGGTTTTTTTAATGTTAAAATAAATCTAGTAACTTTGATCATACATTTTCTGGAATAGGGGCATTGTCTGCTTATGTTCTAGATGATCTCATTATATAACCTTTTTATTGCAGGTGGTTTCTATATGTTGTAAAGATGCCTCTTTGGAGAGTACTCTGATAACTATTCAGGAGGTTAGTCGAGACAATTTTTGGTATCAGTTTGTTTTTCACATTTAAGATGAAGTCATTTAATATTTAGTCACTGGTTACTGTCGTGCAGATTGCTAATTCTTACAAGCAAGATGAACGTGTAGGATATGCGGAACCTGCTCCAGGTGTTGAGCTTTATCTATGCCCACCCGATGGTACCACATTGGGAATGCTGGATAAATTTGTTTCTTATGAACATTTTGAAAATATAAAAGAGCAGGATGGTCTGATTGGATGTGTTGTGTGGCGAAGGAATAATGTGGTATCTAATGTTATGCATAAGATGCCAGAAAAACAATATATCAATGCAAAGAGGCTTGCACTCTCTGGTCATTTGCTGGATTCACCTACTCATCCTGGAGTCTCAGAGTCGGTGCCATATGGAACTAACAGCCCAAAAAATGACATTAGCACTAGCTATGATAAATATTCTATTAGCAATAAATCTTCAATGATGCTATCTGTGAGCAAAACTATTCCACATGTTGAAAATACATCATCTGAAGTTAAAGATTGTTCAGAAATGGATATTCCGCCTGGTTTAAATTCATACCCAGCAAGGGTAGTTCCTATTGATCCTCGAATAAATGAACCCAAAGTTCAATTATCTACTTTGCATGATGATGATGATGATGATCTGATTGATGATGTGCCACCTGGGTTTGGGCCCAATGTAGTAGCTATTAGAAATAATGTTTATGCTCAAACTCATGCCGAAAATGTGGATGATGATGATCTTCCTGAATTTGATTATAATGGCACTCCTGTATCTTATCAACCTTCTTTGGGTCAGCTGCTTACACAGAGTTGTCTACAACCTGCCCCTGGTGCCCAGTGTCCAAGCCAACCACACCAAGTATCCACAATGAACGAGCAGGGTTACTATCAATCAAATAATGAAAATATGCATTTAACTCAAAGTCATCTTGTTAGCCAACAAGTTCCACAACAGGTTCCAAGGCCACCCTCCACCCCACACCCATCGATTCAATTCCGGGAGTTGATACAAAAGTATGGGCAGGGTGATGCCTTGTTCCCAACTGGACATAGTTGTACCCCTGATATTGGAGTTAACATTGCCCCACAAATTAGTCAACAAACAGCTGTGATCACACCTCAGCAACTTCCTGTAAATGCGCATACTCAAATTGAAAGAATATGGAATGGGGATGATAGTCACGAATGGCATCCATCGTATTTTCCACCAGGTGGTTCTTCATTAATGCAACCTATGCTACCATCTCAGTTGGGGACACGAAATTTTAGGGGTAATTTTCAGGCCATGCATCCTCCATTAAGAATTCCTCCGCCACCACAAATGGCACCACCTCTAGGAGTACCTACACAAATGCTTCAACATGCACCTACTCTGCCCCAAGGGCCTCCCCCTCCTTTTCTTCCTGGCATGCGGCCCTTAACCGGTATGATTCCGCCAGTTCCTATGCTCATGTCAGAGAGGGATCATGGACAATTGCATGGAAATAATGCTCAATCATTTCATACAAGCTACAATTTCAGGCCGGCATTAAGTGGGCCAGACACGAGACCTCTCGATGGCAGGAACAGAAGGCTCTGAACTTGAGGGGTAGTGGTAGATGGTTCTCATAACTGTATTGCACTTGAGAATTTTCAGCCTTTGTATAATTATTATAAGCATCCATAAATTAGAGGGATTGCAGCCAAAAGTACATCTGTTATTAGATGTGCTCATGCAATGTACGATATAATAAATATTGACCATGCTAACGCAGCTCAAATGTAACATTATTGTGCAATGGAAGTGAAAACAGTAAGTTGTATTTTGGATTTGTGTTGATTACTTTGTAAAAATATAATAGAGGAACAATATAAGAACAATATTGGCTTGCAAGATATGCCTTGTTTATATAATTAACAAACAGATATAGATGGATACGATGAGGGGTACTCATTGAACCCGCATTCTCCTCGCTGATTAATGACACTTCAGCGTTGGACATCTGAGATGAGTATTTAAAGAATTTTGGAGGGAAATTTTACGTGCTGATTTGATGTGATTTAGAGGATGAGAAAAATAATTTAAGCTTTCCTTTTTTTGTTACATTTTGCTTTTAATTAGGGTTGACAAATTTCTTTAGGGCATTCCATTAGTTGCATTCGTTACTCTCCTTTAATCCATTCAGTAATTAAAGATGAACATATATTAAATACAAGAATGAGAAATCTAGAGTTAAGACATGCCAAATAATTGTTAGGCCGTGTGAAATGGCTATTCTATGGAGGTTTTTAAATTTTTTCTTTATTCTCACTGGTATTTGTGATAATCTTTACTAAAATTCTGAGACGGTGGTTGTAATGGGTTTATGCTATCCATGTATGTGATTATCAGCTACCATGGGTAGAATTTGTTTCCAAAGTGTACTTCATTCTACAAGTTATTCGTGTTTAAGACACCTTAATCGAAGGATGTTCATCGTAATTGATATTGGTTGAAAAGTACTGTTTTGCCTCGCTCCATATTTATTGTGCACTTTAGTAATTGAGTGTATATAATACTTTTTGGCTATTTTTTTTAATTGTAACACATCAGATATTAATCAATTATTATGCCAATGATAGAATACAAATGATTAAGGGGCAGACGATTGATATTCATGCTTCAATCTCCTTGCCAAAAAAATACATCTCAAGAAACAAATCTATATGTAGAATAATGGCTAATATATATCAAAAGTATCCAGTGAAAAAGTCAAAATACAAACTTTGTGAAATTTAAGCACATGGAGCAATACAAGGTGGGGAAGGTGGTGGATCATCTTTGGGAGGAAGGGACTCCAAGGCTCTCCTCTCTTGAGGGAGGATTTTGGGCAACCTACTTGTGAGCTTGAGTATTACAACGTAGAGGTAGAAGCACCATGGTGACCATATGGGCGATGGAGACATAACCACTATGGTATTACCACCTTATGTTGACGAAGACCACTTAGAAGGCCCAACAATGGTCGTCTCAAGGTGGGGGACTCTATACCCTCAATTGAGGAGGGGTGGAGAAGTTGTGGTTTAGAGGTGTGTAAAATTAGTTGCATGAGTGACTCTACCTGTGTGTGGTGATGGGACTAAAGCCTAGTAGTGGTGGATTTGATGGGATTTTGCTCATGGTGCATGAGGTTCTTCCCAATAATTGAGAAGTTCATGGAGGTTGAATTTTAGGAACAACATTCTTGGTTGGTGTTAGGATATGAAGACATTAAAAAGATATAACGACTTTCTCAAAAGATTAGAAATTCTAATTTTCCAAAGTTGTAACAAAATAGTAACCTTGAAAATTCCATAAAATGTGATGTATGTTATTGTGAATAATTTTAAACAAAGCCATTATCCAATTGACGGGTTCTTGGTGATAGGGTTGAAATAAGGCATGGATCTATTGCCAAATATCTGTAGCTTAGTGACAAGTCTAAAAAAGATGCTTGAATGTTTTAGGTCGAGAACATGTTGGGCATTTGAGATTAGAAACTCCAATATGTTTGAGCTGCTCTGCAAGCGGAAGATTTAGGTGAACAAGATACCAAAAGAAATGAGCAATCACAAACCCGACTTAGGAATTCCAATCTTGATTGATGTGAATAAGATACATTTAAGGTGAAGAATTTAAGTTCCATCAAGCATTGAGCTTGCCAAGAGTTGCCGAAAAAGAACTAATTATTTGGTAAAGCAAGAGTAATTTTTAAAAATGGTGTCACAGTTCCATCACCAATTCCTCCACTAAGCAATCGAGGGTTGCAGAGCAAGTTTGTGCAACATAACATTTGATAAAAAGCTCTTGAATTTTCAAAAGAAAAGGAAGATGTAAGGCAATTGATATGTATTTTTGTTGAATGTTTGGCCATGGAATTGAATCTCTTAAGGAGAGAAAATCTCTAATAGTAGCTATATCTTTTGTGAAGAACCAAAGAGCTTTGATACCACGTGTTTCGTCCAAAGGGATGCAACTTTTGGACAGCAGAAGATCACCAAAGATTGCGGTCATTAAAAGACAAGCCAATTATAAATCCATCACCAACTCATTTTAGAAAAGGTTTAATAGTTTGGAAAGCTTTCTAGATATTTTTGGCCACAAAGAATCTCACAATCTTGACAAGAGCGAAGGTGATAAACAAGGTATACAAACCAATGTTATTCCAACAAGTTTTTCCACAAGGAACTCCTGCAAAGATACAATGTCTCATTGGGACCTTCCAAGCTTCTCTGCCTTCAAGAATCTAAACAGCTCATTTAATAGACAAAGTTATACTTTGCTTGTAGACATTAACGATGCCATGCCACCTTTATCACAAGGAAGACAACACGTCCCAAGCCACTCCGTGGAATCCTTCAATTTGCTTAGTATTGGCCCTAAGAAAGTCTTTTAGAAGATTGACTAAGTTACCATATGAGGCTTTGGAAGGGGCCCAACAAGAATAGTAAACATGAGTAGTGACAAGAATTTTAGTATAAACCTGTATTTTTTAAGCTAAAGAAAGAGGTTTAGTGAGTTAGCAAACAATTTTATTCCGAACTCTCTCAATCATATTCGCCACAATTCATAGGGTGTGGAATCAAAGGAAAAATGAATGACAAGGAATTTGAAATGCTCCCCTATTTGGATCCATCTCTAAGGACAATCTTTTAGCCAATCTAGTAAGGGCATCATACTTTGCTTGGAGCATTGAGTCTTGGTCCATTGTAGATTAGACCAAGAAGCTTTGTAAAAATATCAAGACATTAAAGAGATTCATTGGTTCAAGCTTCATTCTTAGTAAACATAAAGAAAGAGCCATCAACAAAGTGGCCATTGATGAATTGTGATTTTTGATTGAGAAGCGTGATTTTGCACATTTGTTCTTTTGTGGCTATGTAAGTAAGAGGATAATCAAAAGCTTCAACAACAAGAACATAAAGCATTGGAGCAAGCGAACAATCCTACTAGATAAAGCCAAAGAGGTCGAAGTTTTTATATTTGTTTTGCCATTGATGGCTAAGTAAGACAATGCATCAGAGAAAAGAGTTTGTACCAAACCTTAGAGCCTTTGACATGATGACGATAAAGGCCCATTCTATATGGTCATAGGAATATTCAACATCCAATTTTAGGAAAATGCCATGTTGTCAATAAATACAAGCCCATTTCATACCTTCTCAAACAACGATAACATTGTCAAGGATATAACGACTTCTAATAAAAGAAATTTGTTTTGGTTTGATGATCATTTGTGAAATATTATGAAGAAGACACATAAGAGCCTTGGCTATAATCTTGCAGGACACATACAAAAGTATGATGGGTCTCCAACTGGTAATGAGCTCAATGTATCCTACTTTAGGGATAAATTTGATGTTGCTTTTATTTATGATTTTCTAGAAGAATTTATTTGATAAGGCTTCTCGGTAGACTTGAAGAATTTCAGAGCCCACAAACGACCATGTCACTTTAAAGAATTCATAGGGAAAACCATCAACACTTGTGCTTTGTCATCGGCCATACATTCCACCTCTATGTAGAGCTCTACTAGGGTGATTGGGGCTTCACATTGCTTCTAAGCATAGACATTTAATTTACAAGGGACCACTTCTACACATTCTTACAAGGCCTGATCTCGCTCCGTTGTCATTTGTTGGAATTGGAGCTCCAACTTGTAGTGGTCCAATAAAGTTGAGGATCTTTTAGGTAAGCTAGTGAGACAACTATGAGAAATATGTATATATTTGATTAGTTGCATATATTGTTTGGCCTATAGAGATTTGAATTTTTTTGGAAGCCAAACTTTAGGTACAAATAAATTCTTTCCTTACAACTTTAATCCGATTCTTCTCTATGTGATCATGTATATTTTCATTGTTTGTAAATACACTAGTGCACCTTTAGTTATGGACTTCTTGAACTCAAATCAAGACCCTATTGATACACATGTTGACACACAAGAAGCAAAAGATAATAGAAAACACAAGCCAAAACCTTGAGGCACATAGATCATGGGTGAAAAGGGCCTAGAATACCAACTTTGTAACACTTACAAAACTAAGATGACCAATTAGGTATTCTATGGAAGTGGTAACGTAGAAAACAATAAATTAGGGAGGAGAGAGAAAAAATCGTAGAAGTAAGAGAAGATAGAGGAAAAGAGATAAGGTCAACATGGAGAAGAATGGTCATAGTCAAATTTTCACATCCATGGTCTTGTGTTTGGAAAGTTTGTGACCCTAAAATTAAACACGAATGAATCAATATCTATATAAATTGTTACACAATGAATTGTTGAAATCTAGAAAATACAAGACATGGGAATAAGCAAGAATACACCCAAATATGTTGAAGTATGTATACACATTGAATCTAAATATGGGTGTGTCTTGCGGTGGGACCAAGGTATTTGAATCTACTATCGGATTATGCCTCATGATGAGACCAAAATATCTAAATCTAGTGTAGGTATGTTGTGCATTGTCTTGAACATGCTTCTATATGAGGAAGTGAAGGACATGCCATAGAGTGCATGCATTAGAGACAAGATATAATTATTACGAGGATCTATCCCCTTTTGAGTTGTGGGATGAACATGTGAATCACATATCTCAAAAGATAGGGATTAGGCATCATATGTATGATATGAAAAATAAACCCCCCATGAAATCATATATAAATATTATCATGCAAGCATGTAAAATTCCCCTACACAAACTAGAGTATAAGAAATGTAAACACAATAGGTGAGTAAAAACCAAGATGGATAAGATATAATCAATGTAGTTTGAAAAATAGGACAATATCCATAAAGTGGGCAAGGTTTAATCAATGTAGACTCAAAAGGCAATAATGCCCCAAAGTGGGAAAGATGTAATTTGTGTAAGCTTAAAAAGTAATAATGCCCTAAGATGGGAAAGTGGTAGTTGAAGTAAACTCCAATGGGAAGATGCCCATAGGTGGGAAAGATATATGAGTGTAAGCTCAAAGGGGAATAATACCCTAAGGTGGGAAAGATATAACAATGTAAAGGCTCAACCAAACTCCTTGCCCTTGATAGATGCATCATGTAGACCATGACAATGTAGGCAAGGACATAAATATATGTGCATGGTATCAATTTTGGAAAATAAAATACCGATGTCTAATAATAAAATAAGCACAATGACATAAAAAATCGAAAGGAAAATTCATGAGATAGAAAATATGTTAAACTCTAAGAGTGAAAGGAACAATGAAATCAAGTAGCTAGGGAAAATCAATCATAACAACTAGAGCCAAATGGAAAATATTAACACTGTGAAATCAACTAAAATAAATCAGCAAAATGGCTGCTTAATATAAACAATCAAGAAATAATTTGGAAAAGGGAACAAATCAGGGTCCAAACATAAAATCTAAATAACTACATAATATTAATTGATTTTTTCAAGGATTCACCCTCCAATGTGGCTAGAAGATATCCTCTTAAGCCAAATTTCTATGTGATGATGAAGGAACTCAACCTAATAGTCTTAAATTTTCCATTTTTTTCTACTCTGGTATTTGGTTTGTTTTCCTTTTAACACCAAGTCACCAAGTTGAAACTCTTTAAATACTATATTTTATGATAAACACATTTGAAATATGCTATGCCCGTAGTCCTATAGCTTATATTGGATATGTATGGTTGACTTGTGGCTTACATAATCCCTTGTCTTGTCATATGTCATTCATTTATGCTTTCATATGCTTAGTAGGTCATCCTAGGTGATGGCCATAATATAGGAAGGGTATATATAGGAGGCAATAAGGTGTTGTTAATTATCATATTGAGCACTTGAGTCTTATTGTATGGTTTCGAGGTTTCCCCCTCGAAGTGGCTAAGTCATTCTACTTGCATATTGTGATCATTTATCTATGTTTTGGTGTTCTTTGGTGTTGTATTTCTACTGTTATTCACATATATATAAGTAATTTCATTACTAGTGGTCTCAGAGCTTTGATCTGGCTAGATTTGGGTCAAAACCCTAATTTTGAAGATTTGGTTATAGCTTCAAATCGGTGGCAAATTTTTTTGTAATTTTTAACTAAAGTTGTGAAACAAGTCAAGTAAATTTATCCCAAAATTTCAAGATATGCGGACTTACTTTTCACAAGTTATTGTAGTCACTAAATCACACACTTACTATGTACATATAACCTCTAAATATTTCATTTATATGCATGATTTATAAGCAAGATAATTACTCATTAACACCCCTCTACTTTGCTTTGACATTGCCTTTATCCTTTTCATCTTTATTGCTTGTTGTTTCCAATTGAAAACTTATAGTTTTGCACACTAGCCAACATCTTACTCAACTCTAATTTCATTGTTGAACCTTTTCAGTACACCCTATACAGGACCGCCCATTAGGGACAAGAGACACCCGAGGTGCTACTATCCCCTATGGGTGTCCCATGTCCTCTTTACCCCTTTTTTTGGTCTTTCGAATGTTACTTCTTTCATGTCTTCTTTTATCACTCTTGATCGTACTTTTACTTATTAATAACAAAGCTTAAGTAAAGGAATCATATATATACATGAATTATTTAACCTCATTAGGTGGAAAGCATTCAAGAGGCACATACATCTACAAGGAGCTAACATTTTCTATCTACTACATCAAAGGATTGCATTTTGGATTGCATACCTCAGTGCATAAGAGGGTTTATTTTGAATTCCATACCACACATTTGTGTTTGGGACAAAGTAGTTATAGTCCACTATCTCTTTGTGTGGCAGACATTAGGGCATCCTAGCTCAAGGGACACCATTTCACTCACACATTCAAGAACTACACAGAGTCTGAAATGTAGTGCAGTGATCAGTGAACAATCACATTGAGGTGACCTTTGAGGTCAGTCCGACTCAAGCATATGCATTATTTTATTCATCTAATGTGTGTTTGAGTACTATGTAGGTATCTAGGGATTATTTTGAAGGTTATAGGTGCGACAGCAATCGAATCTGATGCGAAACATTAACACGAATAACAGAGTGAAACTAAGAAGCGACATAGAAAGAACCAAGATCTTGAAAGCTATTTCACAGACACCAACGCCCAAAAAAAAATGCTAGCATCCTGAGCGGTCTATGTCCATCCTTTTAGGGTGCTCCGGTCCCTAAGATCGTCACTTTCCAGACATCAGAAACAGAGCTAATACGAGTCCAAAATATGCCCTTTCAAATCCTATTCATCAATCCAGAATTCAGTCCAGACCTACAGATTACAAGCTGAGTCATTCTTTATCTCCTATCTTTCACTCTTGCTTGTATTCCTTAGTGATTATGATATTGCTTCAATACTGTTATATCAATATTTGATAAATAAACAATGTCCTTAGCTTTAGATTCAAATTTTATTAAATCATTTGGTAGAACCACATGCATGAGTATAACTCATGCCCATGCCCCAAGAATCATTTCAATTTTTCTTAGGTTCTTAAAATCATGGCTTTGGGTCGTAGCTATGCCATACCTTAAAGAATTCGTGAGACATGGCCTCTAATCTTCTAGGAAACATTCATGGCAGTTGCCTCATTCCAATTCTGGAAGGATTCCTCCTCTAAATTTATAAATAAGCCTTGCCATTTAGACCCAAGTCTGTTATGCTTAAACCATCCACCATTATCAAATCGGTGATATGAACCTGTTTAAGATTCTAGCTCGAAGCCCTGTAAGTAAACTTAGGATTACTAGGAACTTGCCTCATCCTACCATCCACTTGATCTTGATGCCTATAATATCATTGAACAATATAAAGAATACCTCCACTAAGTATGATCCTAATAGGACCCTTGAACAAGTTGATGTTATTATGCATGATTTGTTGTACCATAGAGTTTGGCCATTAAAACTGAAATGACATGACGCAAATGTTCCTCTCCATGTAGTTCAAGATGTCCTCCCATTGAAAATAATGATATTCATTTCATGAATCACTACTCTTGACCAATTCTATCTACAATCGTTTCCAATGAGGGAGACATTGGACTCCAAAGTCTTCAACTATTTCATCCTCCTAATTTTTGGATCATGGCTCACATTCGGAAGATTTCCAACATTGGTGCTACCATTGATTTAATCACTTTGCATGAGTATTTTCCCTTAATCACAGACTGCACCACCATTCACATGTTGTCACTCTGAGATTCCCATAGATTAGACAAGACAACTCCTAATTTCAAGCGGCCCCATGCCATACTTAATGTCATGGTATATTACTAAATACTCATGGTGAATATCAATGCATTGTAATTATATTCCATTTCACTCAACCCACTACTACTGTTATGATCCCTTATTGCTAATAGTGCACATGTTGGTTGAGCCTATTTCCCCTCATGACCATCCTTCCTCATCAACAGTACCTCTTGGTCACAATGCTTACTATTAATTCTTCTCCATGTTACCTTTCCTCTATTTTGACGACTTTATATTGCTCATTATACATTGATCACAAAGTATTGGAAACATGTCCCTTATGATCCTACTTTCTGCTCTTCAATGTTTGAGTCACATATGATGGCGTACACCTAATTGATATTTACATTCTACTAATATCATCCCTTTTTCCTTGGCACCTCATCCATCCTATAAAGGAAATAGTGTTCCTTCTCAACCTTAGGTCCATACCATGTCTTCCACATGATAAGTTTCTGGTTACACTTGGACCCTCATGTTGGATGCGATCCTTGGATCCCCTTACTCTCTTGAACATTCGTTGGCTCCATTACATTGGTGGCATGCTATTAATCACATATGGATACTTCTTATCATTTTCCAGTTTTACTTCTAAGTCTATTAATATTCGTAGGAATGCATTCAGCTATTATTCCTAATGACACGATGGAATGTACTCAAATTTCCCAATACTCCATTCACTCGATGAAGAACTATGCCATGGGCATCATATAATCTCCGTATCTCTCATGCGAATTTTAATGGAAAATTTCAAATGCTTCACCTATCATGTCTCAACCAAGGTCCTATTTGGATTTTAAATCTGAGGTGTTAGGTGATATTTGGATCAATGACCTGTCGGCATAAGATCCTTATGGAATTGACATTTGGGGGCATTTTAATTCTCCCACACCACCCAATGACGTACTCTTGTTCTTGGTTCATACTTGAATGTTGAGGGTTTCTTCATATGGACCTCACTTTACACACACCACACCGGAGGGCATCCTTATTCCTCTATTCTCACTAATTTTCTTTCACATATATACATTCAAATAAATCCAAAAACATTATATTAGATCTTGACTGGATGCATTCTTCCTTTCTTATACTACTCTAGGTTGCACCTTTTCTTAACATGTTACTATGGTTCATAGTATGAGGGTTATCATTTTTCATACACATATGCACATTCACATGATCATCTTGAGGTGAATTCAGGTCACTTACATAGTTATTACACATATGTATGATGCTTGGCCTTTCAGCTATACTAGTCCCACCCGCATCTTATATGGAGGGAATATACATTTCCTCATTTATTATCAAGTTCTATATGATTGTAATATTTCACATTTTCATTCCTATACTCAAATATCACATTGTAGGGCATATTATTTATCTTTACCTAACATGCTAATGGGTGCTTCATTGTTAGTCATTTACCTTCACTAAGACTCCTTCCAATCATGGTTGTCCTGATTTTTTTATACCTTATTTTTTCATTTTTTACGGGTTATGCCATATGTTTGATTGATTTAATTGTTTTCACAATCCTTACAATGGCTCCAATTGTCTTGTGAGATATTAAGTGGAGTCCCGTGTATGTAATCAAATACTCATTAAGTCCTTGTTTGATCTATTTTCCCATTTACTGCCTTTGCTATTTGCTATTTACTAGTGTGCATTGACTTGTTTGTCACTAAAACTTGCATGCTAGATCATTTTCCCCTTGTTTTTCTTAACGCCATGGTAACTACCATGCATAATCCATATTCCCCCTGTAGGATTGCTATATCATATTTACACATCAAAATTTTCATCTTCCTGATTTGGGCTCCATTCACATTTGTTCATCTAATGCACCCCAAACGAGTGGGGGAAAACACTTGGGTGAACCTTTTCACCTTCCCAATACATATAAGACATAGTTATAGAAACATAGAACTAGGAACAAAACATACGAATAAGTTATAGAACAGAGCTAGAAAATAATGGACATGGACTCACAAAATTAATGAGCAGACATAAGTGCATATATTATACAAGAATATGACATGGGAGCTTAGTATCAATACCTGGTGAGCTCCTATCCTTGGCCAAAAATAGTTATAGAGGGCAGTTTCAATAGTTACACAGTCATGGTTTTTTCCAGTTTCAACAGTCACACAACCAATATGTAGATTGCAATCAGTGACCAACAGGAACTAATTACTAATATGATGGAACCAAAGATATGGACTAAATAAGGAAATGAAACCTAGCCAGAATATGTAGGAAACAAATATGCACTAATGCCTTTTTGTCACTTGAGGAAATTTATAAATTCAGGTTTTTTGATCATCTTGCTACATGCTAGCTTATACATAGGGAAGTGTTAAACCCAATTTCTAGAGGGAAAAATAGAATTCTCCCTCTAATACACTTTCCCTTAGCATGTATACATGATTCTTGAAGCCAAAGTTTCAGTACCAGGATTTCTTAAGATGCCTACTTTGAGATGACAAGATACCAAATAATTCGTGTTATTCCAACCACACTCCTAAGCATCAAGTATACAAGTAGGAACAAATGATGTATATCCCTTTCTCTTTCAATACTCCAAAGTAGTGTACTCTAACCCCACTTGGTTTATTTTTTCCAATGACTGCATTTCCATTTTTACATATTTTCTTTGAGTTAAAGTTCAATTGTTGCTTTACCTAGAGTATTGAATACACTTGTTAATCCTTTTACAAGGTCCTATCCTATCCCAACGTAGAGAAACACACAATTAACCATGAAGCAAACTTAAGCATGCTACTATGGCTAAGTTGACATTCTAAGAAACTACATGCACACATCACTATCACTTTACACATGAAAATGCTCACCCCTATGATCATTATCCTTCCCTATCTTTATAACTTTCTATGATACACATCTTGCACTATTACATTTGGCATGCTACAACACTCATTCGACATGCTATTCGGTATAATCTTTATTTGACTCTCCAAGGTATGCTTTTCTATCCTACTTTATGCTACTAAAGCCTTATTCACCAACATAAATTGGGGGAAATGTAGTCACTAAATCACACACTTACTATGTACATCTAGCCTCTAAATACTTCATTTATATCTATGATTCCTAAGAAAGAGAATTACTCATTAACACCTCTTTAATTTTCTTTGACATTTGCTTCTAATCCTTTTCATAGGGGGATTCCTTGTATATTTCTAATTGAAAACTTACAGTTTTTCACACTAGCCGAAATATTACTCAACTTTGATTTCACTATTTGACATTTTAAGCACCCCGTACAGGACCATCCATCAGGGACAGAGAGCACAAGGTGCTAATGTCCCCTCATGGATGCATATGTCCTCTTTGTCATGACCTATTGTTCCTTGGTGATGCCATCTTGGAATTTTACTTACATATTTTCAAACTTTTATTCACAACATGGTAACTCTTTTTGGAAGGCTTTCCTCCATAGTTAGCCAAGTCTTGAGGACAAGGAATCATGGGGAATATAGGCATGTCTTATTTAATCCTCAGATTTTGGAGCAAGCAGTCAGGGGGCACATGGCATCTACAAGGAGCTATCTTTTCAAATATACTAGAACAAAATAATACATAATGGACATGCAAAGATAATTGCGTAGATAGGGTGTATTCTTATAATGGCATACCACACAGGGGGGTGAGGGACAGCTAGTGTAACAGTTGCTGAGGTCCTACAATAAAAATGTGTCAACCTTAAATTTGATGAATCCACTTGACTCAACGGGGCAATATTTCAATCAAACACACACAAGAACTTTGAGAAAGGCAATCGGAAAAACACATGTAGTGCTCAGTGACAATCACATTGGAGTTTGGAGCCTCATTTAGGTCATACCCTAAAAGACTTTCCAAGCCCAACGTAGTGGTGCAGCTAGATTGAGGCCATCCACCACCAGTACAACTTGAAAATTGTGCAGAGAAGGTGAAGGTGATGGAGTCGCTAGGTCACATGTGTGAACCTTCAAAAGGATCAACTGATGTGACACACATACAGAGATAAGGAGTGAAACTCAAGATTGGTATATATTGGTGTTTTTCGAATAGATATATTTGAGATACTTGTACTGGTATTACACCAATGCCTAAAATTAAAAAATGCTGGTGACATCAAAATGTCTCATATCAAAAGGGGACATTTTGGAGTTATCCTTTCCCAGGAAGGTCCACACTTTTTCAAAATTAGACATTTTTGGTACTACAATGTGGGACATGTCATCTTTCCATCTTATTCATCAGTCCAAAATTAGTTTAGAACTACAAATACAAGTGAGTCATTCTCCAAAACCAATATATCACTGTTTCTTGTATTTCCTTTTCTTGATCTTCTTTGAATATTTTAATATCCATTTAATCAACAATGTACTTATCTTAGATTTAAAGTTTATTAAATCAGTTATACCCATTTTAGGTTTTTTCATAAATTCACTTCATAAGCTTCTATTTGTGGATTTTTTCTAAGTTTATTATATTTTTGAAAATATTTCCAAGTGTTTGTTC
The DNA here is from genome assembly GCA_019776745.2 of Taxus chinensis. Lineage (NCBI taxonomy): Eukaryota > Viridiplantae > Streptophyta > Pinopsida > Cupressales > Taxaceae > Taxus > Taxus chinensis. The sequence goes on along the minus strand of CM034149.1, from coordinate 268,849,142 downwards.
CTTGTGTCTTTGTCCATTTGGCCTAAATCTATCTATAATATTAAACCTTAAATTGAAACCTCAAACCCTAAATTCCTACCCCAATCCTTGTATACCAAAACCCAAATCCTATATCATGACAAGAAGATCAATAAGAGCCCAAGGGAAGGGTCAAGCCACCCTAAGAATGAATATTGTAGACACCTAATTGTGATATCATGCAATTTTAATACTAAAATTACACTAATTGTATTCTTTCCCGTTATTTCATTATAATTAGTTATTTTCCACTAATTAGCTAATATCACCCATCGTCTCAGTCAATTAACGATGTTTCATTAATTAACTATCCTTGTTTCTCATCTTGGATGCCAATTAACATCACTTTGTTAGTTAAAATCCTCTTTTAATTAATTATTTATCCTTCCAAAATCTTGTACATAATTAATAAATCCTCTTATTAATTAAATCCCCCTCTAAAACCCCTCAAATTCTACTAATTTCCCTCCAAAGCATATCCAATTGGAATCTATAAGATAAAATATGCCTATTAATTAATCCCAATTGATTAATTAAACCTTCCCAAACTTCCATGAGTTACTAATCTCTAATTAATTGCTTTTAATCATGCTTATCCTTTTCTAATTCTACATTCACTTTATCCCACATTCACTAGGTTGCAAGCTTCTCCCAAATTGGAAAGCTATATAAGAAACCTAGTACACCTTGTGACACCTTACACCATGTCCTTGTAAGACATTACATACCTCAAAAGAGCATTTCCTTCACAAAGAACTTTCTTAAATTGAGAAACCTATTTGCTAAAGTTAGTAGGAGAAGATTCAAAAATGACACTTAAGCCATATTAATGAGATGTCTTCCATTTTGGTAAAAACGCTTTGATTGTATGTAACTTGCATTCGGTTCATATAAGGGAACATCTACACATCAGAGCACATCCAAAAATCAAAAGGGAGGTTTGCATTTAGTGTAGATTTATATTTTGTGCAATTCAATCAAGCTTTTCCTTTTTAGCTCAATCTTGATGTATTTGTTAAAATGAACTTAGTTAAGGACCTAATTGGTGTTAGGTCCATTCAATTAGCTTAGTTACATTTCACATGCATACATATGTCACACCAGGTGGGACACCCCTTTCTCTCATGTGCATTCATTTATTTTTCTTAGTTTAGCTTTATTTCCCATTTTCATACAAACTCTTTCAATTTGTTGAAATTTATATGTTTTTGAGAATGTATGTTGGTATTTGGTAGTCTTGAGTATTCTTTTTAGACCTTTAGACTATTGAAGTTAGAATAAAAGGGGAAAATCAATACAAAAACAAATGCAAACCTTCCGCTATAAATCCCAAAGCAACCTCAAATTAGATCTGACTAAAAGTGTAGGGTTTAGTGATGCTCTTTGTTGGATCCGTTTGATTTGTGAGATTTAATTGATTTTTGGATTCTCCAAGATAATCTGAATGGACGATGGATCAAGCTACGAGAATGATTGATTGATTTTACATTATGTGGACAACATAATAGTATGAAATGACTGATTTGGTTCACCAAACAAATGCACAAAATGACAACATGAACTCTCAAGATTTTGGTGGATGATTTTCAAAGGAAGGATAATTTATTTATAGCCGAGGAAAGTGAATCCACAAGCTAATTTTAGACTGATTTGATTTGGAGATAACTAAACATAACTGAGTAGTTTAGTTGAGTTTCCAAATTGATCAGAGAGTTAATTTTTTTTTCTAGATTTGCATGAGTGAGTCATTACTGAGTTGGCAAGGGGTTGCACATGTTTTTGATTTTAATTCCATACATGCTATTTTATTCACCCAAAAAAGTGTCATGAATAGTTAGCTTTTGGAAGAAGGTGGATTGATTTTGGATTACCATGACTTGGGAGATAGCTTCAGTTAACTCAAATGCATGATTTGAGTCAATTTGAACACATCCTCTTGATTATAATAATGTTTTTTAGCTTTAGTAATGAATTTAGTCAACTTAGGTTGAGGAGGTGGATAGGATATGAGGATTATTTAAATATGGAATTGGACATGTGGATTTATTTATTTAATTTGATATTAAATTAGCTAAGGGGTGTGATAGGGTGCAAATTGAATTGATTAAATTAATTCTAAAAAGGGGATAAGGGATGTAATGAGATTTTGAATAATTATAATGTGTAGTGGTAATTTGGGGGTGTATACAACAGGTATAAAGGAGGCGAAGAGCTGTCAAAATTAAATCTTGATGTGAAAAATTTGAGCTTTTTATTGTTTTTTGGCCGTTTTTGGTGTAGGTATAGGTAAAGTACGTTTCATCCAATGGGTAGTGGTGTAATAGTCCTTGGGTCTTCTTGTAATTAGGAGGTCCAAGGTTCAAATCTCAACTCCATGTTAAGGTCGCCCACTACCAACGGTTTGGATACCCTAGTGATGGGGCATCATGATAATGTGGTTTAATCTGTGGGCTTGTTGAGAGCTTAAACTACCATCCGTGGATAGTTCCACGACTGGTGTGGGCTGGTGATGCCATAAGGGATAGGGCCCTCTCCCTAGGTAGCTCAAGAAAAAAATAAGGTAAAGTATGTTTATATGTTTTGGACCTACCTTTCCGTGATTGTATTTACGCTTCCATCATTGTGACTACACTGCCGACACTGTGCCTGTAATAGAGTTGTTCTACAGTCATTTTATTTGCACTACCATCACCGTTCTCGCACTAACATTGTTTATCTTGCACTATAATTAATATATTTGTGCTACAGTCACTGCACTTGTGCTAACATTGTTCTACTTGTGTTACCATCACTGTACATGTGCTAACATTGTTATGCTTACACTACCATCACTGTGCATGTGCTAGTGTTATTGTGCTTACACTACCATTCTAATACCTATGCTAGCATTATTCTACTTGCACTACTGTTCTAATACTTGCACTAGCGTTGTTCTACTCATGCCACAGTTCTAATGCCTATGCTATCGTTCTTCTTCTTGTGCTACCATTCTAATGCTTGCACTACCATTCTCTTGGTTGCACTACTATCACAATATGTGCGCTAACATTCTGTGGTAATTTTCACTTCACTTTTTCAAATTTTCTAGAATATTCATTTCCATTTTCTATTATTTTCTGGGTATTTCAAACTCTAATCTGCAATTTAGTTGGTTAAAATAGTGATAACATTATAAATCTTCATTAATTTTCATTCGTTTCTATTCGATCAAAACCATGCACATTTTTTTTATCATGCTCTTGAAAATAAAAAATGGCCACAATCATTTGCTGTTGTTTTCTTCTAATATTTTGTTCACAAGAAAATTACTAATTAGTTTTTTGCAGGACCACATTGTTTAGAAATCCCATCGAAATCAAGCAAAAAACTACTAATACCTTGCATGTAGGTTTCCTTGGTTGAAGACAAACAAACTTTGGATAAATTTTAAACCATACAAAACATTTGCATTGCTGGTTTGGATAAGGGTTAATATCCATCCGCTTAACTATGAGAATTACTTGGGAATAATCCCTAAAACACATTGTGAGGAGTACCATAGGAAACCCAAAGTAGTTGACACATTGAGAGGACTAACCAAGGAAATGTGTAGTGCCCCATCCTGATTGAGTAGTATCACCAATGAGGAAAACCAACCATTGTCTATGGTAAAGGATCGATTTTGATTGATTGAGGGGTATAGTCCATAGCTAGAAATTTTATGGTGTGTGTACTCATTTAGACAAACATTGGTGAGAGAGTATACCAAACACATATGAAGTCTTATAAAGCAGGGCCAATTAATACCATATTGTTTGTATACACCAAAACTTTGTTTGAGTTAAAACATTTTTAGTGATAAAATAAGGTGAAATTATGTCTGAGTTGCACTGTGTATATTTCATCACAAATAATAATTTTCTCATAATTTTGGCTTCATTTATCAAAGTGAATAACCAGAAACTATGCTAAAATTTTATCACCCATTTTGACACTCACATTTGAAACTTATTCCCCAAAATTTCTTGATTGTTACAATTGGTGATGCTACATCAAACATCTTAAAGTTGGGAAATATCCATTTTGAAGTCTTTATGATGTCTGTTTTCCTTAGATTCCCTTTGGAAACTCACATAATTATACAAATATTTGTAAAATGTCTATTTTTCATTTATTACACAACTTGAATTGAAATAGAACTTCCTTCAATATGAAACAATTCAATCAAACAATGTATGTCAAGGTATTCAAATCAAATGATGTCATCCATGACTAGATGTTTGATGGTTCCTCATGTCACTGAAAATAGGGAACCATTTCTACCTCTCACTTTCCAACCTTCATCTCCTTATCAATCCCATCCAAAAACCATTTTCCCTCAAACCTTTGGGTCCCACCCAATCAAATTTCTCCCAAATAACAATCAATCACCCAACCTACGTCATCCACATAAACCCCTTCTTATATCCACACTAAACTGTCTTCTAATAAAGTCAATACAAACCTTTCCCAAATCCAAATCTAATTCAACTCTCGAGACATCACAATCCAATTATAATTCATCCCTGGAGTCATCTTTATCTACCAATCCAAATCTAATATCTATTCGTCCTCATGTCATTTCAACCATGCCTTATTCTATCCTTGCCGATCCTCTAAAGACCAATATTTGTGTCCACATCAAAAAATGACAAGCAAAGATGTGTCAAGATATCTTTTCAATGCACTATCAAGTTCCTTTGTGGAAACAACAAGGTCAAAATCACCCAATCCCATTGTCTCCACCAACAACTTCTCAATCCCAAAAATGTATTGAACCTCTTCCTTCAAATCAATCCTCTATCATTGACCAAAAAAGACCTCGTCTTATCCTACCATCCTCCAATTTCCCATTACATGGCGAAACCACTAGTTCTATCATCCCCTCCTCCCACTTCTCATCACCCAATAATCCCTTACATATCACACCCCCAAAACCACATTCTATCCTTAGGCCACCTCCTACTAGCCCATTATCATCAATTCTTGGGCCACCTCCTACTAGCCCATTACCTTCTATCATTAGGCCACCTCCTATTAGCCCATTACCTTATATCATTGGGCCACCTCCTACTAGCCCCATAACATGAATTCTTGGACCATATCATATCCATCCATCATATCAGCCCTACGTTAACAAATGTGGCAAGCCCACCATCATCCCTAACAATCCTATCATTAATCCCAAACATACACTTTCTTCCCCCATTTCTCGAGATCAACAAAATAACACATTAGCTTATATGAAGCACAAATAATTTATTCATCAAACTAAAATATCCAAAGCTCAAAATAAATCCAAGCACTAAAAATATGAAATGCAAATGTGATTAAAAAGTGAAAACAACTACAAACTCCAAGTATGGAAAAAGTGAAAAATCTATGGACTCAAACTCCCACATACACAATCCATATTGCAAGATAAGTCTCAATCACTTATTGAGTATGATCTCATCAAGATCATTGAGATTGGAGACAATATTACTCTTGATAAGAAAAATATCCTAGTCTCCCTCATCAAATAAATCACAAACATTGTTGTGAGGTCCTATCACACATAATGACATTGTTAGTCCTAACCTCCCTATCCATCATATCCTATTCTTCCTACCTTATCATGGATATTTTTCATCCATCCTATTTTGACTCATATTTATCACCATTTTATCCATTTTCATTGTCTCCCTTTGGGGTTTTCCATTCAAAAAACCCTAAAAAATACAAATCAAGAGAAAACATTAAACCATTAGAAGAGAATAAAAAATAAAAACATCAAACATCACAATAATGTATTACATACACATGGATGTTATTACCTTTCTTCATAACCTCTACAAATCATCCATCATTTTCATCCCATCGATGATCATTTGGTTAGTCTATTCACACTCATTGTGTGGAAACAAAAACAACAATGTCAACAACAACGTTGCGTGGCAACACCCATGCTTTACTAACCATGTAGGTAAACTACACACACGTGTTCCACCCTAGGTTTACTAACTAGTGGTAGTAAAAGATAGTTTATATAATCTAGGAGGACATATAAACACAACAAATAAATGTACTGAGACAACATGTAAATGTACTAAATAATAGAACTAGTAAAATTAGAAACCCTAATGTGTAAGAAGGGAAAGGAAAATATTCTACTGATAACAGATGCCTGTAAGAGAGTGTCGCAGAGGTGATCGGAAAAATCAGGAATAAGAATGACTGTGCAAAAGTCCCAAAAATATTGGATTTGGACTATTTCTCTATACTGGAGCACCTAGAGGAGGATTGGGGTGTCTACGGGTGCTCTAGTCTGTAATCTGGGTGCCTTGGTCTATGTAAAAGCTCTAAAATTGACTTTTATGGGGTCAGAAGGTGGTTTGAAACCCTCATTGTGTGTCACATCAACTTTGTTGTTTTACACTGAATGTCACCAAAAATCCAAGATGAATGAAAAACCTGCAAGACCCAAAAAAAACATCAAACCCTAAAAAAGAATAATGCATATGAAGGGGTTAGACTGACCTCACTTGCCACAATGGTGGACTTACTAAGTGCTACACTACATCTCAGAACCGATGTAGTTCTATGTGCAAGTGTGTGTGAACATGCCCTAGGTTTCTCTTGTGCCAATCACACTTTGTGAAGTTGTGAGTAATAACTATTTGTAGAAAATGTAATAGAATGTGTGTATGGAATATAATAGATTCCCCCCCCCCCAATGAGGTGTGATGGATATGTCCTAGCTTTTACCTTGATGATGGAGCTATTTGGATGCCAATGCAATAGATGGATGTAACTCTAGATGGATTCATAGTAGTAGATGATGCTAGGTACCTCATTATGGTCTCATAACACTATATTTATGGGGTTATCTTTCTCTAATTTAGTAATTAACCCCGACAAGGTCGACCACAAGAAAGATAAAGATGTAAAATGGCTAGAAGAATAAAAAAAAATGGTGGGAATGTGTAAAAAGGGTCGAGGTGCCCCTAGTGGGACCAAGGCGCCCATGGGTGCCCTAGTACAAATTTGGGCACCCCAACCAAGGCTAAAAGAATGTAGAATGTCATAAAATGGCTAGGCATGTGGGTGTAATAGGTCACAAATTATGAAATAAAATAAACAAGAATGCCGAAGGATGGGGGTTAATTAGCACTTTCTTCACTCAAGAACCTTCTAAATAGTAATATGAGACCGAGACTTAATAAATGTCTAAAGTGCATGATTTTGTGTCTACATGTTTCCCCCACTTTATGGTCTGATGAGCGAAAGAGGGATCTTGGTAACATTATGCATCAAGATAGAGATGCATATTTATTTTTCCACCTGGGAAAAATGGTAGAATAACGCGTCAGAGGACTGGTCCTGAGTACTGTGGAGGTCCCCTAAGTGTGAAATTTAGGTTCGTGGAAACTAAAGATGAAAATGCAAAAAAGGTGACGAGAGTGAACCTAGGGTTTGGAAACGTCTGTGGGGTCACTGAAGAGGATTTAATGTCCTCTTCATGGGAAGTATTGTGTGTGCCTAAGTATTAAATGTGAATAGGAAGAAGAGTGGGGCCACATTCAACTATAATGAGTGAAAGTGAAAAAGGTGAAAATTTGACTGCTTCAAGGCATCCCATTACAATCCCCATGGCCTTTCTGGTTCCAAGGAGAAATATGAGAAAGTAGTCAAATATATATGTATGTATGTGTAAAAATACAATGTAACTAGATGCCTAAGGTGGGCATACATGCTAAAATCATAGTTCATGTGAAATATCTCAAATGAGTTGAAGTGATGTAAAGGGGGGCCGATGCTGCAAATGTATCTATGGTCAAGAAAGAGAATGTAGAAGGATATCTTGTACACGTGCAAGCTCCTTTTTTGGTTGATCTGACGCCAGTGGGTTGAAGAAGTATTGCATAAGGTCAAGCTTGGGGGTGCCATCGTCCAACCTTTAAGCAAGCTTCCTATGGGCATGTGTGAAACATGATCTCAATGAGGGTCAGGTTTTTTGGTAAAGTAGGGCGCAGTTGGACGAAGAAGTGTATTAGTTGGAATTGACTTCTGTATACAATGGTAACCTGTCAAGGTATGCGAGCAGAAGGCTGAGCTCAACTCAAGTCTTTCCAAGGAAGGAGAACGTCATGGGATGTATAGGGCCGGGTTTATCCTACTGGTCTAAACCCAGGTTAGGTATGTAGCTCAAAATGCTAAGCTTGGTGAGTGTATTGAACTAAACGACGGTGTAGAAATACTGTGTCATAATGGCTATACGAGCGGGTGATTATGGTCCCCCTCTTTGAGGGTGCATGCAAAGGAAGCTGAGCCGGAGAATGTGATCCCCAAAAGGAATTTAACACCATTCACCAAGAACTGGGTGGTATGTCTATGTGGTGTAGGGGGAAGAGAGCTCGACCATTGAGCTAGGGACCGAGTTATTGGCTGGGTAGACAAGAGAAGCCTGATAAATGGGTGAGTCAAGTGTTAGTACAAAGAGACCTTGGGGTGATGTAGACTAGATCATATGTAAGCTATGGGTGGGGCATTACTTATAAGTAATACCCCACCTGATTATTGTAGTGTGAAGCATGTCATGATGACCATAGAAACGGTGGTCAAGTTGACAAAGCAGGCTGCAAACATGGTGTTACATCACGGGGAACGTCTTGGGTACATAGACACATAAGGTCATTGTGGCCTCGAAGTAAAAACAAGTATGAAAACCAACATAGGGAGAATAACCTGCAGTACAAGAAAAACAATAGCAGTACAATGTGACGAATAAGTATGGAGGAAAATATCCCTACATAAAAAATTCTACACATGAAGCACCCGTTAGCATGATAGAAACATACAAGTAGGAAGTCAAGAGCGTGTATAACCAAGGGCGAGTAAAGTTGTGCTGCTGAAGGACCCCACTGACTTCATAAGTAGTTGTGTGAGATGAATGTTAGATGCAAGCACAAACATTTATGATGACCACATGCAGGAAGGGTGATTCATTAAAATGGTGAGTCATTACATGCTGCCATATAAGAGATAATCTAGCTGTGATCATCAACAAGACACCAAGCCGTGAATGGCACAGTGTGTGGGTGATATTGGAGGTGAATGACATTGCACAAGTCAATCTAACTAGCATGTGTACCAAAGCGAAAATGATCACATTAAAAAATCCTAATGCAGGGAGAGCTAAGGAATGAGGAGTGTAAGATGCGGTGGTCTAAGAGACTATGTATGGATAAAAGAGGTGACTGCATTTCTAGATGCAGAGGAGCCAAATTAGAATCTCGATGTAGGAAGAATGGAAAGATGTATGGAGATGCTAGGTTCAAGTGAGTTTTCCCCTTCAATATTCAAGAATAAAGATGTGAATAAGAGTGGGTCATCAGGAAATGGTCAAGCTGTGTGTTTCCACCCAATGTGCTATGATGCAATGTGCATTCCAAGCGTTGTAAGGAAGACCAAGACAAAGTAAAGTCGTGTCGTGATTTGGAACTACTTTATTTCTCAAAACCCTAAAGCCAAAGCGTATATCATGACAAGATGATTGATAAATTGAAGATGTAAACTAATAGGGGGTTATACTATCACGAATTGAATATGAGTAGTAAGGAGTGAGTGACCCCCTGGTTTCCCGCAAAACTGTAAACCACTTAAAGATGATACCAGTAGGTGACCATTTAGCCTACGAGCTTTGTATGTCACTAACCTAGTAATGTGAACCTTATAGAAAGGTTTCATGATAAACCATATGCAAAATGATATAGGTCCATTTTCAATTTAGGTGAACCCTCAATAGTGGTGAAAAATGGAAAAAATTATCTTGCACTCCAAAGTGCATCAGTACAACCAACCACCACCATTAATGGAGCATGTAAAAGACACATATTATATGTGTGATAATAAGAAAAATTACCAAAGGGATATGGTAGGTGCATAGTGTCCCATGTAATGTGTATTAAATGTAATGCAATTGAACTGTAGATAGCCTAAATGTGAATGCTATGCATATGATGCATAGGATGTAATGCAAGTGTTGTCTTTAATCTCCAAGTGTACATCTATAAACTGAGTATGATGTGTGATGTCTCACTATGCAGGGATTGAAATCTTGTAGAATGTAACTAAAGGATCTGCGAAATGTGTGATAAAACACTAATGTGTAATGCATACAATGTAGTGTGTAGGCATTCATGTTTGGTAGATCCCTCAACATGATGATCCTGGTATTGAACTCAAAACATAAAGTGAGATGTGTCATCGGGTAGTGGTTGAATTGAAGCTAATCTAAGATTAGTATTTCTTATGGATATTCTCATTCCCTTGATTGTGTTTCTTTGAGTGGTCTCTACCTCTTAGGGTCAATGAGGAGTTGTATTGTACTACCATTTTATTTTTCTTGCAGTGGTCTTTAATGTATTATGCCTTCACAGAGATGTTGGGAGTTTGAGTGTTTCCTTGTGGACTATGGTGATTTTTCCACCCTCTATGCATTGCATTATTCTTCCATTGGTTCACTCAGTTCAAGACGAGGTCACCGATCCCTTGAACCCTTCTCTTGAGTGAGATCAAAATGCGATTGTAGTCATGAGCGATGCAAGATTGATATGCACGAAGATGTTTGAGTGCTTGGAAAAGATGCGAGTCCAATATTTCTAGTTCATGTAATTGGTTTTCACGATATTCATTGTCTTTAAAGATGCCTTTAAGAGATATCCACAAGGACGGTATCTCAAGATCAATTGGAATAACAACCTTAGTACCATAAACTAAGGAAAAGGGGGTGATATTAGTAGGTGTACAAATGCTAGTACGATAAGCCCAAAGAGCATAAAATAGTTGGTTATTCCAATTGGTACCACTAGAGTCAACGATCTTATGTAATATTTTGAAAATAGTTATGTTGGTGGCCTTAGCTTGACCATTGCCTTGTGGATAATAAGGTGTGGAGAATGATTTTTTGACTTTGAATTTAGCACAAAACTTTTTAAGATCCTTATTTTTGAAGGAATTTCCATTATCAATGATTATAGCACAAGGTACACCAAAACGTGTGATAATATGGGTGGTGAGAAAAGTACAAATATCTATGCCAGTGGTTGAGCACATGGGAGCCACCTAGACCCACTTGGTAAAGTATTTGGTAGGTGTAATCATGTATTTGTGTCTGTTGGCGTAATGGGTTAGAGGTCATATGCAACTTTGGAATTATTCACAAAATCATAATTTAATCGTTGGTGTTTACTTTCTATTAGAAAATAACAGAGATATCTAGTGAATGAATCATGCTTATGCTTAGAATCAATAATTGTAAGAAAGGGAAGAATGCAAGCTAATAAAACACCAACAATTTTATCCTGGAGAACCTCCCAAAGGAGAAAAAACCAGTCGGGAAGGGAAATTGCTCTTTCTTCCTACTTTTATTGGCCAATTCAAATCAACAAGTATAGAAATTACAATAAGTATGAAAGAGAAGTAGATAATATCCCTACACTTCCACTCAATTACTTGCTTTCTTAGTCTCACACTCCTTTCTTCTACCAAATACAATTCCAACACTAAGAATTTCTTGCTCACTTGCTTTTATGCTTCGATGATCTTTGTTTCTCCTCTACAACATGTATTTATAGCCTTTCTCATGTCCTCCCATGCACTGGAGAATGGGAAAGGTCATGGAGGAGAAGAGAAATGAACATCCTTTCAAATTCAGAGGCTATTTGTTTTAGATTTTATTTTCTATTCGTAATAGCCAAAACTGCCGCCCTATACAGACCGGCGGTCGTTGGACTGCCACCTTGGCTGGGTGGCAGTTCTATAACCACCACCTTGCATAGGGCAGCGGTCCTATTACTTAAAAGACAGAACCTCCGTTTATTGCTTTTCTTTCTTTGTGTTGACTTATTTTGATGAAGTAGAGTTATTTTAGATCCCTATGGATCACACCTCCCATGCTTAGGAGGCTTTTGGTCCCACAAAATATTAGTGGGGGAGTAGATGAGGAAATAATTCACTCACTTGTTCCTTCGAGTACCACTGGGCCTGCCTTGGTGTCTTTCTTTTCATTCCAATCTGCCAAGACTCCTGCAGACATCTCCTAGTTTCTCTGACCTTCTACTGCAACACTACATCCTCCTCTAATTCACGTCATGATTCCAAGATACAATCCTCAACAAAAGGTAACAAAAATAGTTATTCATCTTCATCTAACATGGATGGCTCATATAGGTGCAAGTTCTCGCAGTTTACTATAGATTACATCCTCATAAATGATGGAAAATCAAGTCGAAAAGCATTTTCCCCAACCTGCTCCAATATGGTGAAGGGTCCATATCGTAGTGGTTTGAGCTTTCGTGCTTGACCTTGTAGTCTCTCCTTGCTCAAGTAAAGCCAAAATTTATCTCCAACATAAAGCTTATGTTCCCTCCTATGCTGATCGTGCCTAGATTTGTAATTGGCTTGAGATTTCTCTAGCTGTTCTTTGACTTTGAGATGGATTTTCTGGATCCTCTCAATGAATTTGTTTGCTCTAGTCACCTCTGTGTCTCGTGTCTCCTTCTCGTCCTGCTGTCTAACTGCTATGTCCAGTGAATTTATAGGTAGATATCCCAAACATGCTTCAAACATTGACTTCATAGTGGATGTGTGTACTACTTGGTTATAGGAATGATAAATGTAGGCTAAGAATTCATCCCAAGTCCTTGGGTATTTGCTATTATACCCTCTATTCAACTGTAACAAAGTCTTGTTTACCACCTCTGTTTGTCCATCTATCTGTGGATGGAAAGATATGCTCCTCTATAACTTGGTATCCATCTTGTCCCACAAAGTAGTCCAAAACTTCCCCAAGAACCTGGAATCCCTGTCAGAAACAATAGACTTTGGCAAACCAAAATGCATGCATACATTAGCAAAGAAAAGATCTACCACCTCATGTGATTTTACTATCTTTTTACATGCCATAAGAATACACATTTTACTAAATCTATCAACAAAAACATAAAGATATAATCCTCCTACAAAATCCATAGAAATGTCCTTCTATGGACGAGTAGGTACTGGAAACGACATATACAAACCTTCCTTCCTAGTCTTAGGCTTGCTAGTACAAATTTTTTTACATCCCCATATAAATTTTGATACTTCTTCTTGCATATCGGGCCAATACACGTACCTTTACAAGTGGGCTAGGGTCTTACCAACACCGAAATGTCCCACTACTTTCGAGGTGTGTGCTTCCCTCATCAATAAAATTTTCTCTTCTTTTGGCACGTAAAGCTTCCCCCATCAGTAGAGCAACTTGTCTTTGAGATAAAAATCTTCAATCCCTATCCTTTCAGCCCCTTGGGACAACAACTGCTGAAATGTCACCCCAAAGTCTTTTTCCTGGGCATATGCCTCTTCGTAAGCTTCCTTTGTGAAGGGATCGATCTGAGAGATAGTGGCCAAACAGGAAAAATTCTCATGTGTGGGTGGCCTGGACAACATGTTTGCCACCAATTTTGTACTACCCTTCTTTTATTTAATCACCAAATGGAACTATTGAAGGAACCCCATCCATTTGTAGTGCCTTGCTTGCTGTAATTTAAACTGTGCTTGCAAATACTGGAGAGGTTTATGGTCAGTGTGCATAATAGTTTCTTTACCCAACAAATAATTTTTCCATGTTTTAATTGTCTAAACTAGTGCATACATTTCTTTATCATATACTAAATATCCTTTAATTGCTGAAGTGAAAGTTTTAGAATGGTAGCATATGGGTTTACCTCCTTGAAGCAGCACTACTCCCATAACATAATCACTGACATCTATCTCTAATTCAAAAGGCTACTGAAAATTAGGTAGAGCATGTACTAGAGCATGAATAATCTTATATTTCAATAACTCAAAGGATTTGTCTTGTTCCTTACCCTAGTCAAAACCCTTACTCTTTGCGGCCACTGTGTGTAGAGGTGCTGCAATTACAGAGAATCCCGGAATGAACTTCCACATGTATTGTACTGCTTCCATAAAAATCCTAGTCTCTGTGGCTCTTGTTGGTGTTGGCCAATTAGTGATGGCTTCCACCTTCTTTGGATCCACTCGTAGTTCTCCTCCTCCAACCATGTTCTCAAGATAGATAAGTGACTGTTTGGAAAATTCACATTTCTTCATATTACAAAGCAATTGTTTTTCCCTGAGAACTTGCAAGATTTTCTGCAAATGAGTTATATGTTCTTCCCATGTGGCACTAAAGATCAAGATATCATCTAGATAAATTAGGACACATGAATCTATGAAATCCTGCAATACATCGTTTATCAATCTCATAAATTTAGCGGGTGCATTGCATAAACCACAAGGAAGTACTAACCATTCATATAAACCCTATTTTGTCTTGAAGGCAGTCTTCCATATATCCTCCTCCTTCATTCTAACTTGGTGATAACCAGACTTGAGATCCAACTTCATGAAGAATTTGGCATGCTGAAGCTGGTCCAAGAGGTCATCTATGCGGGGAAGTGGATATCTATTCTTTATGGTGATCTTGTTCAAAGCGCGGTAGTCGATGCACATTCTCCAAGAACCATCCTTCTTTGGCACCATCACAATAGGCAAACCACATAGTGAGGTGCTCAGACATATCACCCCTTGGTCTAGTAGTTCATGGAGTTGTTTCTTTACTTCAATACTCTCAAGCAAGGATTGCCTACACAACCCGATGTTTGGTAGCAGGGATTCTTACAATAGCTGAATCTCATACTCTACTTCCCGTTTCGGAGGTAATCCACTAGGAGTGTGAAAAACTTCCTGAAAAGATTGAATAATACTATCCAAATCATGCTTTCCCTAGTTAGAAATCTCTACAACTTCTACCCCATCTTGTTTATCATTCAATAAAAGTAAACAAAACTGATTATGATTTGCCTAAATAAGTCATTTGGCTTGGTTAGCACTTACCATAGTGACTCGTGTTTTACGTTAGTGTACCCAGATGTTGTAGCTGATCCCATCCTTGACGCATCTGTACCAATTTTCCCTTCTCATAAATATGGCATCCCTGATATAAAAGTAAGGACTCCTGAAAACAACATCAAAAACATCAAGTGGAATAACGCCAGCTTCTAATACATCAATATACTAGGAATTTATCCCAAACTTGACCTTACATAATTTTGTTACCTGAATTTCAACACCCTTCTTCACCCAACCCAAAGGATAAGGGTGTGGATTCTTGTAAGTATCAAGACCAAGCTTCTTTACAATTGCTTCATAAATCAAAGTAAACTGAGAACCGATATCAACCAAAGCATTTACCTTAGTTCTGTTGATCTGGAATAGTCTTCTCATCTCCTCTTCCTAGCTGTCCATGTTGGTGGCCGTGTATCCAAACTTCTCATCTACATTAGACTCATCTTAAATTTCCACCTCCCCTTCTATCTTTACAGTTGTCATGGACTTCTTCGAGTCCTTAGTTCAGTTCTTCAGATGTAACTCTAGATGTAACTTCAGACATGTAGTGTCAGTATGACCATTGATATCAAATTTCTTGCAAAAATTCTTGGGATCTTTACAAGTATTTAAAGTAGTGGCATCTTGTTTACCTTTCCCTTTCCACTTACCCTTGTTACTTGTTTGCCCATGTTATTTCTTCTATTGATTTTTCGACTGCTTTTCCCTTGGCTCTGCTTCTCCTTGCTTCTTTTCATCATCTATATAGTATGCTTGCACACACGCCTCGTTGATATCTCTGGGCTTCGCAGAGATTTATTTTCTTCGAAGGTGAGTGTGAAGTCCTCCCAAGTACTTAGTTAGAATATCCTCATCCTTTAATTCCATTTTTAGTAACATGGCCTACCTTTGAAAATCCGTAGTATAGTCCCACACACTTTGACCACTGCCTTGTCTAAAATATTGCCATTTAATTATTTGGTCAGTCTTCTGGCCAATATGATAGAAGTTAACTCTAAGTAATTCTTTAAATTCTTGCCAAGATTTCACAATAGGACGCTTCTTCTTCTCACAAGTGGTTAGATGGGTTTACCACCAAACTAGAGCATGTCCCTCTATTTTGAGATGTGCAAAGGTGATCCTCCGTGCCTCAGTGACATTATGGATGCTAAAGTAGACTTCTAACTATTTTAACCATTTATCAAGCAACTCTGCATCTACTTGTCCTTCAAATATTTTAATCTCAACTTTTGTTTCAACTTTAAAAGGAGTATCCTTAGATTTTACCTTTTATCTTGTGTTCGAAGTCTCTTCTTCATGCTCTTCTCCATAAGCTTCCTCATGGTGGCTCTTCCCTATACCAAATTTCTCAGCTAAGCCTCGAACCACCGAGTCCATGGAGTCTTGTTTTGACAGAAGATCCATCTTCTAAAAATCTGTAAGCTCTTCTTGCCTTCTAAACATCCTATCCATCATGGTCCTCCAGCATCTCGATTCTATGGACCAAGTTCTCTTCCTCCATTTGTCCCCAAATTCTCTGTTTCCACTTCTTTGTAGAAATTTCTGGATCGCAAGGTAAAGCTTCTTCGCCTTTAGATCTTGTCACTATCATACAAATCCAAGAATGAATACCATAGTCCTAGATACTTGTTAGCTTTGATACCAAAATGATTTGTAAAATCTCTACTTTGGAATTGTTCACATAATCACAATTAAAGACTACTATTCTACTTCGATCAGAAAATGACAAAGATGGCTTAGTGAATGAATTTACTTATGCTTAGAATAAAAAATTGTAGGAAAGGAAAGAATATAAACTCATGAACACCAACAATTTTTATTCTGGAAACCTCCAGAGAAGGAAAACCAGTCAAGAAGGGTAATTTCTCTTTCTTCCCACTTTTATTGGCCAATTCAAATAAGAAGTACAAAATTTACAATAAGTATGAAAGAGAAGTAGATAATATCTCATACTTCCTCCCAATTACTTGCTTGCTCTGCCTTAACACTCCTTTCTTCTACAAACACAATTCCAACACTAAGAATTCCTTGTTCACTTGCTTTCATGCTTCAATAATAAAAAACTATCCTTCCTAAATGTATTTATAGCCCTTTTCATGTCTTCTCGTGCATTGGAGGATGGGAAAGGTCACGGAGGAGAAGAGACACAAACAACCTTTCCAATTCTGGGACTGTTTGTTTTGAATTTTATTTTTATGTCTGAAAGAGCCAAGACCATCACCTAATCCAGACTGACAGTCACATGATCGCCACCCTAGTTGGGCGGCAGTTATATGACTGCTGCCCAGGTTGGGTGCTGGTTCTGTAACTGCCACTCTGCATAGAGTGGTAGTTTTGTTAACATAAAGACAAAACCTCTGTTTCTTCATTTTCCTTCTTCAGTGCTCACTGATCTGATGAAGTAGAGTCATTTTAGATCCCTATGGATCACAAGTACACTATTAGAGACAATTTTCATGTTCCTATCATTCCTGATTTGTTAGATGAGTTACATAGTGCAATTTATTTTACAAAACTAAATCATCGTTTTGGGTATCACCAAATTAGAATAAAGGAAGAGGATACTCATAAGAAAACCTTGAGGACTCATCTTGATACCATTACGAATTTATAGTTATGCATTTTGGCATTACTAATGCACCATCCACATTTCTAAGTTTGAAGAATTATGTATTTTAACCATTCCTACATAAGTTTGTCTTGGTATTTTTTGATGATATCATAATCTACAAAAAATCATGGGAGGAATACTTACATCATGTAAATAAGGTCTTGGAAGCTATGGAGAAACATCAACTGTATGCAAAGCCTTCAACACTTTATTTTGGGGTAAAGGAAGTGGAATAATTAGGACATATTTTCTCTTATGAAGGTGTCAAGGTGGAACCTCATAAGATCAAGGCCATGGTGGAATGGGAAGTTCCAAGAACCCTAAAAAATTTGTGAGGTTTCTTAGGCTCACAGGGTACTATCGCAGATTTGTAAAGAAATATTGTAGTATAACAACATAATTCACAACATTAATGAAGAAAGAATCCTTTCATTGGAATGATGAATCTTCCAGAGCATTTTAAAAATTGAAAGAGGCGATGTGCACCACCTTGGTTCAAACAGCCCTAGATTTATCCAAGACCTTCATCATTTAATGCAATGATTTAGGAAAGAGGATATATACAATTCTCATGTGAGGAAAACCCATAAAATTTGAGATCTGTCAACTAAAAGGAAATAATTTTTTTAATCTCACATATGAGAAGGAAATGATAGCAATATTACATGTAGTCAAACAATAGAGACCATAACTGATGGGTAGAAACATCAAGGTAAAGATAGATCATGATAGTATAGAATATTTCTTAGAACGATGGATATATTTTGAAGAGATAAAAGAGGGTCACAAAGGTGTTGGATTATGAATTTGAGATAATTTATAAGAAAGGGAAAGAAAAAGTGGTCAATGATGCACTATTCAAGAGAGGAAAGTCCATAGAAGCATTATTATGTTCCATCTTGATACTGAAGGAAGATTAGGTAGATCAGGTAAGGGAAGAATGGAACCATATTTGTGATCCATTTTTATTTCTCTTAAAAAGATATTTGTTTCTCCAAAAAGTATTTGAGACTATCATGATCCATCTTTACCTTGTCTAACCATCAAGTATGGTTTTCATTGTTTGATCGCATGCAAGATTTCCATAATTTCATTCTCATAGGTGGGTTTCAAAAAATATTTCCTTTTAGTTGATTGATTTCAAATTCTATGGGGTGTCCTTCTTACATGAGTATAGTACCAATCCCCTTTTCTGAAGCATCACATTTAACTATGAAGTTAGAAATATAGGGTTTCTAACTCTAGGGTGATGCACATCACCTCTTTCAAATTTTGAAATGCCCAGGAAACTTCCTTGATCCAATGAAAAGAGTATTTCTTCAATAATATTGTGAGTAGTGCTTCTATACGACTAAAATTATTTATAAATATGTGATAGTACCCAATGATTCCTAAGAAACCTCATAAAAATTTGAGGGTTCTAGGAACTTCCCATTCCACCATGGCCTTCATCTTGTGAGGGTCCACCTTGACACTTTCATGAAAGAAGATATGGCCTAAGTATTCCACCTCCTTTGACCCAAAATAACACTATGAAGGATTTGTATAAAATTGATGTTTCTTGAGATATTACAAAATTATATTTACATGATGTAAGTGTTCCTATCATGATTGGATGTAGATTGGGATATCATCAAAAGATACCAAGACAAACTTCCTTAGGAATAGTTGAAATATAGAATTGATTAAACTTTGAAATGTGGATGGTGCATTAGTAAGGAAAAAAGGAATCACTCGAAATTCATAATGGATTTGATGAGTTTTGAAGGATGTATTATGAATATCCTCTTCCTTTACTCTAATTTGGTGATACCCAAAATGAAGATCTAGTTTTGTAAAATAAATTGCACCATGTAACTCACCTAATGAATCATCAACGACAAGAATAATACACTTATCTTTTATAGTGTACTTGTTAAGTTCTTTGTAGTCTAGGAACATGCGCCACCTACCATTCTTCATACGCACCATCACTATTGAAGCCGAATAAGTATTTTGACTATGACACATAATACATGTTTCCAAAATTTCCTCTAAATGCTTATTTCACTAAATTTGGACTTATTCCATTTTGAGCATCTAAAAAATATAGACAATATTGGAATCCAATATTATTAGTTTTGGATTCCAAAATTTTAAATATTGGAATTTATCTTACAGTTCCAAAATAACACATATTGGAATCTAAAATCACCTATATTAGAATCCAAAATCACATTTATTGGAATCCAAAACGAGCTATGTTGGAATCTAAAATCACATATATTGGAATTTACTGTACTCTAAAATCACATATATTGGAATATGAAAATGAAAATATTGGAATCTAAAAATTAAAATATTGGAACTCGTTATACCTCTTTTTGGAGTCCAATATATCAGATTACAGATTAAATTAATGAAGTTGGGAAAAATCATTAACGATTTTAGGGAATCCAACATTGATATGAGAAATAATGCCTAGCGGCCGCTAGCTCGTATAAAATAGAAACATGTTCTATTTTATATGGGCTACCAACCGCTAGGCTTAATTTTTGATTTGGAATAAGACTCTTGTCAGTTTTAAGATGTCTTTAAGATTAAACTATGCATATTTGAATAATTAAAACACCTTGTGGCCTAACGACCACTAGGCTAATGGAATTTAAGAGATGTGATATACTTCTAGGTTCATTTAGTATGACATGATTGAACCTTAGGGTAACCAAAGAATTAATGAAGATATTTCGAAGAAACTAACAGAGGGTGACGAACCAGTCTAGGAGAATGTAATTAACCGTAAAACCATTCTAGATATATTTTCATAGTTAAATTTAGATATAAAATTAACTATAAAACCATTGCATATATATTTTCATATCTAAATATGGATATGAAATTAATTAAAATTAACTGTAAAACCATCCCAGATATATTTTCGTATTTAAATATAGTTATGAAATAAATTAAATTTCCTTTACTAAAGGAATAATTATAGTAATTTTTTAAAAGAATTTTATTGTAACACTATTCCTGAAGATGGGCTCCCAAATTAACAATAGAAATCATAGTAAATCTCTAAAAAATGAGCTCTATATAATTGGGTTTTTGATTTAATAACATATCAAACATATTCGACATTGTTCAATGGTTATAATAAATGCCACAACTCATCTAACAAGTATTTGTCTTCCGACTTAGAATACATGCTAAATGTTTTAGCAATTATGTAGTTCCCCACATCATTGAACTTGTTTTTCTCTAAAGATTCATCTATAAGCACTGTATTTTTACAATGTTATGATGCATTAGGGATTCCCAAAACCTTCATAATTGGTGCATTTGGACTTGACACAATCTTCATGTGTAAATATGAACTCGAAGCTTCCAATCTCTAAGCCAATGTTTTGAAGAAATAAAGGCATAACGCCATCGTCATTTTAATTTCTTGCCGATGTCCATAGTGATATTTTGAAATGTGAAAAAACAAGGCCACCTGATCTAAACAATTGAAATTTTATTATCCATTTAGTCCATATATCATCAAACAACAATAGAAAATTCCATTTGTTGTATAGAATCCCTATTTTTTACACTAGGAAAATTGAAAGGCATTGATTCTCAAAGCTTTGCATTCAAAGGAAATACATATTTTTAATATTTTTATATGACGAAAGTAAATGTTAGTAACCAATGAAATAACATTAAAAGACATTACCTTCCACTCTTCTGTCTTTGTTTTTGTCAATCTTGGCCATTGTGGACATCATAACGATTGCCAAATTGATCTAGCTTTGTACAACAAATCGATAAACTTGGTTTCTTTCCAAGTTTTGTTTACTTCATTCTATTATTCGTAAATATTAGCAATGGATTTGGTATATGCTTTTGCAAACATAATGTGATCCTTTTGAAACCGTAGCCTCGAATGTAAAGACTTGTAAGTCTCAGAGCCTAAAATATTATTTTGCACACATATTTTATGCTTGCCATCAAGTATATAAAATTTCACATCAACCCTTTTTAGGTCTTTTGGATCTTGGAGTTCCACAAGGTTATTCGTAGATTGTAAGAAGGGAAGAATAATTACATCCCTCTAGGTAGGAATACCATTTATCAACATGGAGTGGATAAGAAGGTCAACATTCTCACCATCTATAGGACGATGTTGATATTTTGGAGGTGCTACATGGCACCTTGAAGCATCACTTGAAAATACTTCAGCATTGAATAAAAACAAATGAAATTGCTGGATAGTTTGAGGTTCTATTATATCAAATATAGTGGTTGCTTTCTTCAACAAAGTAGTTGATTTAGTATTATTTTTTAACCCATGCAACTTTGATTTAGATGGGTCGATCTCCAATTTAGATAAATATGTTCACCTCCACATAGTAAACAACTTGGCATGTTTTGGAGGTGAAAGAAAACACGTTCTATTCAAAAAATGACAAACATGAGAGGTTTTATCATTTCTATACAATTTTATGATTAATGTAAACATGCCATTATGAATTTATTCTGTATTTAAGCAAGTGGTATTATTAGAATCTATTAACACCCCCAAATTCCAACCATATTGTGAACAAGAATACAATTCTTTGTCTATTGGGGCTTACATTTCTCGTTTCTTGAATAAATAAAATTTCAACTCCATATCCAAAACAAGATACTTATTGTTTTCAAAGTCAATGCGTTCAACTTGAACATGCAATGTCCCCAAATTAATAACTTTTGAGGAGATAACCATATTATAGACACCTAAAATTAGTACCGCTGATTTCCCTATGCACATGCGCTAACCCCTCAATAATATAAAATTAAAATAAGTCACCTAACTCCACACCACACACATCATTTAATATATTAAACACGTATCCTATGTTATATTCTCCCCCATGTCATTTACTCCATGTAAATATTATCCTACACCCGTGAATACCATTCTATAATTGTAAAATCCTATTTTACCCATCCTAAACCACTTAACCACTTTAAATCTACCATAACCATCTTAAAACCACATAAACATATTTTATTAACACATATCAACCTCCACACCTCGTACATAACCTCCCCTTAACCATTTATCCTTGTCAATTACCCAAAAACCTTTTTTGGAAGTGGTTTCAACCACTTCCCAAACGTTTTCCCCAAAAAAAGCGTATCGCCAATGATCCTAACAGATCGACAACGATTATAAATAGGAGTTTTGCCTCCTCTCTCAGGGATCTTCAAAAATATTTTTCTTGTACCTACATTTTTTTTTCAATTCCATAGAAAATTTAGGTCATTATAGAGATCATCAAGAGCCTGCATCAACCTCCAACAACTATCAACACATCATTTTGATAGTCTTTTTCATCAATCAACTCTCAGGAAGGTCAACAACATGACATCAGCTTCAATCAATTCCATTTGACGATTTAAGGCATATTTTAGCTCATTTTTAGATCCAAAGCTATTACTCTATTTTGGTTTATCATTTATAATTCATACAAACATAAAAAAAATCAAAATCATCATTTTAGAGCTTTGTTTATCATTTTTAGCAAAGTTATCTTTTTAGTAGTAATCGCTAACGATTACCTTAATCCCCGTCGATCGACTTGAATCGCCAGTGATCCCTATCAAAATGAGATCTTTTCATCATCATTTTTATCAACCCATTTGAATTTAACTTGTTATTTGCAAGTATGGCTTTACATTAGATGGACGTACTTGGCCGGTATCACGCCATTACCAATATTTACGACCTTCTTATAGTTCAACAACCCTTCTTTTGGGAACAATACAACATCCTTCACGAGTTGAAAATGTGTGCAATATAATTTTTTGTTGACATCAAATAAATTGAAGAGAAGATAGAGTTTCTCCACTACATTCAACAAGAGATAAAGGGATTTTGGTATGATTATTTTGAGTCTGTTCAGATTGCATCTACCCTAGCTTAGGCCACATTCAAAGCTACACAAGACTTACCCTTCAACCTTGAGTTCTATAGCTTGTTATACATTATCTATCTATCTTGTCATTTACATATCTCTGTCATTATTTTCAATCTACTTAATTATATCAAAACGGGCTGACATCCTCCAAGGAAGTCCCTTTGGATTCCTAGAATCGACCTTTATTGAGAAACTCATTTATTCGTTTATCTAAATCTATCTTGTTTAGATGTGTTTGATCTGCATGTTTCTTTGTCAGTGTGAGAAGGAGGAACTTTATCCATCATCAATCGATATCCATCCTCGTGGGTATCGGCAAACCCCACTGTCTTCCGAAGTAAGTTTGTTTTTTAATTTCATTTTATTAAGTTAATGTTGGAAAGAAAAAACTATCTAATACATTTTAGTATGCCCGGTGGGACATCAAACCCTTCTTATTTCATTGAAATTATTTTTTCATTGATTTTAGGCCTTCTACTCTGTAATCACCAACGATCCAATTAAATATCCTGTGATTGGGGTGAATCACCAATGATTCCTAACAATCCCTGATGATATCTGTGACTGCTTCTAATTACTCAGTCAGTCTTCCTCTAACATTATTTTCTCTTTTTTTTAAAAAATTTTCTGCTAACCATTGCAAGTTCCTTCTCTCGGGGCTTTTACTTGTTGCACTATAGCTGTGGTAATTTTTTTAATTTTTTTTAAAAAAGGAAACATTTTTATAGGCGTGTCTCTTTCCTTTCTTTTTTATTTTAAAGCATTACATTCTTGTTTGTTGTCCTCATCAAAATTAATATTTCTTTTGGGATTAAAATGAACCCCTCATACTTCTTGATTACATAGTTTAATTAGGAGGTTAACAAATTGCATTCACCTAATCTCCCCCATACACTACCAAATCACATCAGACATAAACTGTATTGAAATATTCCTACACTGGTGGACCTATTTAGATTTCATAAGCAAGAGGAGAAGATGACTTGGTGTTATGGCCAAGTATAAATAATTGGTTTCTGGTATATTGGATAAGCACCCAACACCCTTATTGTTGTAGGACCGTGAAGTGAGGGGGTAGGCCCCAATACCACACCCCGTACTGACACCAACATAGATTCACACCTCATGTACCTTCGGGTATATCAAGGAATCCAACCTTAAACATCACCTGAAACCATCCATAGATGGTTATTTCCTAGGACCTTATCATCCATTTTTCACATTTCACTTTTCTTTTAAATAATCAAGATAATAGAAAATTCTTCTGTGTGATTTTATTGTTATTTGTAATCAACCAATCTAGTTTCATTTTTCATTGTTAAGTGACTGTTTGATTTCATGTTTCTTACAAGACACTAATCATATATCCAAACCTCTGAAAATATGTCAAAAAACTTCCAATGAACCATCAAAAACCTCCAAACCCACATTGAGGATGCTTCACGACTAGTTTAACTACAATGATCAACTCTATCACCTCGACCAAAAGATCAAGAACCCCCTCACTCTCCTAGCATTCAATATACCTCATCCAAGATACCTGACCCACCTAGTCCTTGTTTCTTTGATGACAAGGATCTCATCTTTTCTGAAATCTTAGATTCGAACCACGTTCCTCTTAATGCATATCTTACCACCTGGGGTGTCCACCTCCAACCACTCACACTTAGACCATGCCCTTATGTGCCTGACCATTCATGTGCCTTTTCCTGACTTCTTTATCCCAATCGTGAGCCGACCATCCAACAGGTACATCCTTATCCCACTAGTATCTAGTCAGAAACATCCAGTGTTGTGTCTTTAGCTCCTATTATTGCCTTTGATCTTAATGTGGCCTCCTCGCAAGACACGACCAACCAATAATCCACCTCTCCTACAGACCTTTCCTCTAGATCTACCTCACCCCAACATAATATCAATATATCCTCATCCACATCAACTCCTCAAGTATCCTCTACCATCCAAAATCCTCTCGTGAGTTCTATATCCATCCCATTGAATGTAGCTCAACCTACCCTGTCTCAACAAGCTACCTCTGCCATTTAAAATATGGTTATGTCCATCCCTACATCAACTCCACTCAACAATACTAGCTTAATTTATATTGTTTTCCCATCCTTGTAACAATAATTCAACATCCCCATATCTTCCCAATATATACCACAATAATCTCAACCTCTTATTCACACTTCCATCCCCTTACAAACAATACCTCAAAAGTCTCAACCAATTATCCACTCTTTCATCCCTTTTTAATACGTCCCACAATAATCACAACTCCTTATTCACTCATCGATTCCATTTTAACATATCCCTTAGTAATCATAACCACTCTTTAACACTTCTATACCCTTTCAATATCAATACATCCATCCTTCACAACCGTTAGCTTCACAACCTCTTTACAATGTTCCCCTGAGTACCCCTCAACAACAAAACATCCCATTCCAACATAATATCCCTTCACAATATCCACCCTATCCGCAACTAAATCAATTCTCTTATAATCAACTTGGTTTTTCATCATCTAGTACATAACAACAACCATAGAATGACCCTCTCAAGGATTTAATGAACATAATATCTAGCCTTGAAGCCACCTCTATGGGTCCCAAGAATACACTGTCCCAAGAAAAAATATGCAATGAGCCCATCCATCTGTTAGTAACTATAAAATCCTATCCTCTACACTAGGAACTTCCTAAGTTCCTCAAGTTCTATAGCAAAGAGGACCCTCAACAAGACATTAAGGCCTTCTAACATGCTCATTTTCTTTTAGCCCATGATCAACACCTCATGTTATGAACATTCCCCATTGTCTTAGCTGGTCCTCCTTTAGACTGGTATAACAATATCCCACAATATTCACTCTTCTCATTCGCACAACTCTTCCTCAAAATTTTTTCAATCAATACCTCCCGTAAAATCACCATTACTGATCTATATGCAATCAATTTTTTTGAAGATGAGTCCATTGTCGACTTCGTCGCTCACTGAAGAGGTGTCATTAATAAATTATCATTTTCTCTCCCATAGACTAAACTAATTGAATTATTCTCTTTTTTATGTGCCAAAAAATATCATCCACGATAAAAATACAATCCTTCCAAATGTTTGATGAGGCAATCAACATGGCCCAAAAAATTGAGGTTCGTGCCCTTGAAGACGGTAAAGTTAAGCTCAGGTCAAAGAAATCAAAACTTGTGTTTTCATCCAAACCATCTTCCCATCATGATAAATATAAATCATCAGCCAATGCAATTGTTTTCAAAACCACACCTAAAGAGTGTTCAGAATGCTCTCAACAAAATTATATTCATATCAGCGAGTGTTATAGTGTGATCTTTGATAAAATCATAGCTTCCAACATGATCACTCTACCTCTTATCCGTCTCATCGACACATTTGTCTCAAAGCCCTCTTGGTAAAAAGATAATGATTATTATAAATACCATAGGGTCAATGGCCATGACATTGAAATGTTTCACTCATTCTGAAACATCTCCCAAGATCTAATTGACAAAGGTGATTTGCAGCTAGACAATCCTAATGCACCTCAAAATCAAAATTTGGATGTTTTCAAACAACCGCTCCCTAATCACTCCCCATCTACAAGCCAACCACAGTCCAATAAAATTCAAGCCCATCACACTATCAACACAATCACATAATCCACACCCCAACCATCTACCAGTACCTCTATCACTGAAACAACAAGCCAAACATCCATAGAAGAAGGTACATCCACTAGTCCTGCCATAGAAACAAAAACACCTTTATTCACACCTACCCCTTCCACAAAAATTCCATCCAGTAGTTCTTCACAAACGTCACAACATAATCCTATCATACAAATTTTGAATAATTCATATGATTATTATGCCACCCAATATTATTTACACACCCTTCAAAAACCACTTATACGATCACAACCTTCTGCATCTAAAAAACCTACAACCATAATGACATATCATAGTATCACCCCTTAAATACAAAAACCAAGCCCTTTTCCTTCCATTTTAGGACTGCACCCATAAATTAAATTTTCAGTCAATATCATGGAATGTAAAACCATCTCTCAGACATCCAGTCATAACCTACATGAAACCATTCCTCCAACGCTCTTACCGCAAGAAAAATAATCACTTCCCTCCACCTCTGCCTCAAAAGGAAATTATACTTTAATCCTTGAAAGGCTCATCAAACTATCTTTTATAACCTTACCCCCTCTTAATCCATATGTCTCTCAAGGATGGAAGCCCTCCTGGTACAAATTTAAAGCCTCTTGTGATTATCATCGCACACTAGGAAACTCTACAGAATAATGTAAATCCCTTCAAGCTACTCTAAAAAACCTTGCTAATAAGGGTCTCATCCCCACACATTTATAAACATCCAAATCATCCCATAAGATTTTTCTATCTCTTACATCAAAATCCACACCCACACTAACAATCTCTAAAAACAAAGAGTCTTCTAATGAATCCAATCCTCACCAAATCAATGCAGTCCACATTACCACTAGAGTACATACCCATGAACCCAAAACTACTGACCAAGATAAATATAAAGTCTCCATCACACTCACTCTTGATTCATCAACTCCTATACCTCCCACTAAGGCTAAGGTTTCCATCCTTG
The DNA here is from genome assembly GCA_019776745.2 of Taxus chinensis. Classification (NCBI taxonomy): domain Eukaryota; kingdom Viridiplantae; phylum Streptophyta; class Pinopsida; order Cupressales; family Taxaceae; genus Taxus; species Taxus chinensis. Next base: position 268,820,990 of record CM034149.1, on the reverse strand, counting down.
TCACCCCTCATACACAACCCACCATTGTAGTTCAAAATATAGTCATCAAACAAATTCAACAAGCTCCAGTCAAGATATCCCTTTATGAGCTAGTTCAGACTTCATCTTCACACCGCCAAACCATGATTAAAGACCTTAAATCCATATCAGTTCCCTCAAATGATCCAAAAATATTTGCAAATCTAGTAGGCATTCTCAAAACATCCACCACTATATCCTTCGACAATTCAAAAATACCATCTTTACAACCAGAAGACCATGATCTTCCCCTCTTCATCACTGCTCAAATCATTAACATCCTCGTTAAGAGGGTTATGATTGAAATCAATGATGGTATCAATATCATATCATCATATTCCTTTAATAAAATCTATCTACCAAACATAATCATAGCCCAAACACCAGCTATACTCCGAGACTTCAACGACACGATCGCCCCCACGCTAGGTACAATCATTTTACCTCTCAAATTTATCGTCAAAACCCTTCCTAAACTATTATATTTGGTAGAGGGAGAGTTCCAATATAACATACTATTAGGCCTACCTTGGATACACACTATGCGTTGTATCCCATCAACACTTCGTCTATGTATTAAGTAAAAAAATGAAGATAAAACCTTTACAGTCCCTGTGGATCTCAACACTTTCAAAGATTATAACATGATGTATCATCCAAATGATATGCTAGTTCTAAAATCACATGTGGGATCATATGATGAATCCTCTACTAGTTCATCCATCCCATCATCCAAATTACTAGATGAATCTTCTTTTGAAGATGTTATGCAACGAATTTCGGTTGGGGAGTATCATCTCCTCACGCTCAATTCACTTTCCACACCAAAAACATATGGAAGACCTGATAAAAAACCCTTGTATGGACCCAATGTCAAATATGTTATCTCCTATGCTCCCCCATATCTTAAAATAAACCTATTCTATGGATGGATCAACCACCCTTCCACACGTCCTACTTATCAATGTCGCGCCATGCCATTCATATTAGACTTAAGATTCTTATATAACTAGGTCTTCGCACAAATGTACCTCCACCACTGCACCTAGAAGGGATTTGGATCTGGACACTTTGAGCACGGTATCCATGACTTAATTATCCAACACTCCTACAAACCACATGAAAAATACAAGTTAGGCTATGAAAATCCCACCTTCGAATCCTCCACATTTACCACATCAAAAATCATTATAGAATCAGAACCATCCTCTTCACCTATGCACAATGACCCCATGGACATAGATGACACCGTATCCATCCCACCTAATTTTTTTTAAGTCAAAACTATTACATTAGGATCATTGACTTATCAGACTAATCACGACACTAAGACATTTCCTCTCATTTGGCCTGAAATGATATAAGAAGATTCGCCCACTATCAACATTCTCCAATGTCAAAGATGAAAAAGGTATTTTATCCCACATGGGGGTAGAGGACCATTTCCTTCAAAAATCCATACCTCCTAACACTTCAACACTTCTCAACGAATCCACTATCGATGTTAACATAGGAAATTCATGGGATCCTTACATAGTTAAATTCGATCAATCCTTAGATCCAAAGGAATTAAATGACTTCAACGAATTCTGATATAGGTATAGTTAAGCATTTTCTTGGTCATATAGTGATATGTCAGGTATCGATCCTAAAATTGTCATCCACAATATCGTCACTTACCTAAAATCTAAACGCGTTAAACAAAAGTTACGTAGGATGCACCCTCACATAATTATTCTCATCAAATAAGAGTTACAACTCCTGCTCTCTACGAATTTCACCATACCCATTGAATATCCACGATGAAACTCTAATATTCTACTTGTAACCAAAGCCTCTGGCAAGTTACGTATCTGCACTGCACCGACTTCCGAGATCTCAATCTCGCCTATCCTAAAGATGATTTCCCCCTTCCAAATATTGGCCAACTTTTCGATTTAACATCTGGTCATGAGATGCTTTCCCTTATGGATGGCTTCTCTTATTACAATCAAATCCTCACCGGAACAAAAGATTAACACAAAACATACTTCATTACTCCTTCAGGGAATTTCTACTACCGGGTTATGATCTTTGGACTTAAAAATGCGGGGGCCACCTAACAACATGCCATGACATACATCTTCCATGATCTTATCCAAAAAACCGTAGAAGACTATATTAATGATCTCTTAGGGAAATCAAAAAAATACAGAGACCATCTCGCTATCCTTGATGCTATCCTCACTTATCTCATTCAATATTTTCTTCACTCTAACCCCACCAAGTGCATGTTCGGTGTTCTCATTGGCAAACTCTTGGGGTTCATCATATCTATCTAGGGCATTGAAGTAGACCCCGCGAAAATTAAAGCCATTATCAAAATGCCTCCTTCATCAAATATTAAACAATTACGTAACTTTTAAGGTAAGCTTCAGTCCATTCATTTCCTAATATCACAACTCTTAGTTCACTGTTAACGCTTTCATCATCTTCTTCGAAAAGACGCTAACTTCAGATGGGATCACAATTATCGAAAGAAATTCTATGACCTAAAACAATATCTCTTATCGCCACCTGTGCTCACACCTCCACGTGAAGGAGAGCCCTTTTACCTCTACATATCCACTATAGATCACACCTTAGATGCCATGTTCACTCATCGAGATGAGAAAGGTTGTGAAAATGTTGTTTATTATATAATTCATACTCTCCACGAATATGAAACCAGTTATACGAAGACTGAAATCTTGTGTTGCGCTTTATACTTCACAACGTCCAAACTTTGTCATTATCTACTCAACCACAAAACCTATGTTGTTACTATCTTTAAACTGCTTAAAACCATGCACTCTAAACCATATCATAGTGACCACATCACTTTTTGGCTTATGCTTATGACTAAGTTTGATCTTGAATTTATCTCGTAGAAATCTATCAAAGGACAAGCTACCACCGATCAGCTCACCAAATCCCCTCTTCCAAACAACTAACCACATCATGAACAATTCCCTACAAATTCATTAACACTATCATTAATAAAGAATTCACCCCTATCAAAATGACCCTCTTCTTTGATGGATCTAAATTCCAGTAAGGGGGAGGGGCTTGTATCGTTATTATACCTCCCTCGAGGACTCCTATCCTGCTATCATTAAAAATTTATTTTGAATGTACTAATAACATGGAAGAATACAAAGCTTTAATCATGGGTCTTCAAACCAATGTCATGCTTGGTGTATAAATATTAGACATCTATGTAGACTCACAACTTGTTATCAATCAAATGAAAGGAATTTATCAGTGTAAAAATTGAAATTCTATAGAAGTATAAAGCCATTGTTGAATTCTTCCTAGAGGCCTTTCATCATTACATTATCCAAACTACTCCACAATATTTTAACAAATTCATGGATACCATGGCCTCTTTAGCATCACTCATCCCATTATCAACTACAAAATCAAATGACAATTCTAAATGGTTTTTTTTGTTCATAGACTTAATCAAACATCCCATAAAAATTAACTCCCCTATATCAACATCATCGAAAACAACCCAATGGACCTTTAGTACACTCAAACATTTGACTATCTTTCAAAATCCAAAATTCCCCCTGATCTTTCTAGAAACACTAAATGGTATTTTCTCCAATGTGCCACCCACTATGTCATCATAAGTGGTATCCTTTATAAACACAGATTCAATGACCTCTTGTTAAGCTGTCTTAAATATTATGAGTCTACTAAAGCCATATAGGAAGTCCATGATGGTATATGTGGTGGACATTTTATTGGTACCACTATCACTAAACATGTCTTAAGACTTAGTTATTACTAGACTACTATCAATCAAGATTTTTGTGCATACGTTAAAAAGTGTATAAAATGTCAACAAAAATCAAACCTCACTCACATTCCTAGTAAATATCTGCAAAATTCTCAGGACCTATGGCCCTTCTCACAATAGAGGCTAAACCTCATTAGCACTGTCAATCCTCACTCATCACAACGACATCATTCTATCATAACAACCACTGAATACTTCATTAAACAAGTAGAATCCATTGCCTCAACCTCTACTAAATAAAATAAAAGCATCAATTTCATTTACTAACATATCATATGTCGCTTTGGTATCCCTCACAAACCCATCACGGATAATGGAAAATCCTTTAAAAATAAAGACGTTACGAAAATTTGTGACACATTCAACATCAAGCTAAGATTTTCATCACCATATTATCCTCAAGAAATGGAAAATATGAAGCTTCTAATAATACACTTAACAAGATCCTCATGAAAACCGTTGACAAAGCAGGTAGGAATTGACATCTCAAAATCCCATTTTCTCTCCGGGCTTATCAAACTAGCACTCTTACTCCTAAGGTGCTATGCCCTTCTCCCTCATCTATGGCTCTGAGGTGCTTTTACCCCTCAAAGTTCAAATCCCATCACTCTATTTATCCCTTAGATATTTCACCTTTGATGAGGATTATCTTTAAGAATGCCTATCACAACTAGAACTGTTAGATAAAAAATGCTTAAAACCACCATTTCATTAAATTTGGACTCATTTTAGTCTAAGAAAATTTTCAAGAAGCTTATTATCGGTTTCTTCACATATAAATTTTGGTATTAAAAAAATGCTATTATTGGTTTTTAACATTTGATTTCTTAGTCTCCAATAATTGCATGATTGGTTTCCAATTTTTATTTAATTGAATTATGAGGTATAATGGGGGGCCGCCCATTATCCCTATTAATTTTAATTCATATTGGAAAAACATTTCATTAAAATTTGGACTAATTTTAGTCCAATTTAATGTTTTCAAGAAGCTCATTATCGGTTTATTTACATCTAAATTTGTGTTTACATTGCACGAGAATGGGAGGTCACACATTATACCTCTTCATGGTTATTTTGATCTCAAATGGATAATAGGATGTCATCTAGTTTAAGAATTTAATTTTTCATAATATATTTGGAACTATTAATTGTTGGTTGATATTTGAGGGAAAATTAGAAGCCACCTATTATCCCTATTAATTTTTATTTAGATTGATATAATAGGATTCCATCTAGTTCACTTAAGGATTATTTCATTTAAATGATGATTAGGAGGCCATATAGTTCAACATGTGTCATTTCCATATTATTTTTACTCATACAAACAAAATTGAGTAAAAAAATACTACTAAATCAATTGTTTCTATTTTGTTAGTTGATTTATCTTTACCTTATTACTATTCATAATATCTATGTCAGCATTATTATTATAAAAACAAGAAAATCAACATATACATTTAATATATTTTACTCAAAAAAAAAGTTCACAATATAAGTTTCATTTATAATTAATAATCATCAATAGTTATTTTGAAAGTTATCAATGAACACCTAAAGTTTTTTAGAGACCCCACATGTTTAACCCAAGTACATAGATGGGTTTTTACAATTTTATCTTTCTCATAAGATCTGTCAAAATATTAACTATGTGGGATCTTAAAGTAATTAGCATTTCTAGACTATTCAAATATGTATTTCCCCTCATCAATGAATAATATGATAGAATCAACATATCTCTTTCTGTACACATCAATAATATCCTTTAATTTTTTTTTATATACATGCTTCAAATTTCCACTCCGAGATCTCTTAAATGTATTTGATATTATACAATGTTCTCTTCCCCAAGTGAACACAAATTTTGTATCTCGTAACCAAGTAAAGTGTGCAAGAAAAGAATGTACTTCTTTGTTATCTAAAAATGTAAACCACAAAGCAAGATCGAAATGTTCTCTTAGAACCTCTAATAAATCAGGAGAATAAATCCTTTGGAAATATGTATATGAAGCATATTTAAAATCATGTTGTAATTTGCAAGGCTTAGCTCCAGAATATCTTGGAACTCTGAACAAAAATCCTTCTACTCCCAATTTCAACAATTTCCTTGCAACTGAAATCAAATGTATGATATACATTATTATAAAGATTATATTAATGATTAATCCAATAAATAACCACATCAAAAAATTGAAATCCATACAATGTTATAGAATAAATAACAAGATGTATATTAAATTTAAAATAACTTCTAAAAGTACATCTCTATTACTACAAAAATCAATAAATTCATTGTAATTGAAGTTAAAGATATGACAAACATTACTAGAATTTTAATAATTACAAGTAGTAGAACAACAAATAAAAAATAAATTTATGTCAATACTATAAAACAAACAATAATAATACATTATATTAACTTTGGAATGGATTCTATTGTCTTTCAATATAATAATGTATCTTTCAAATGATTTCAAAATTGGCTTACAATGAAACTAGCTCCAAATTTTCTTTGTAATATCGTTTACAATTTTTTAACTAATGATCGTACGTCATTTACATCATCCTCAAAAGTGATTAGGATCTACCAAACATGAGCCATTATCCAATTAACATCTTGCATATCAGAACTTAGTGTAATGAAATAATTTTTATTGAGGAACCCCTACTATTTTAGAACTGATCAATATGGTATTTGTACTGTCATATGATTTATTCTTTGACCATACTATATTAAGATCTCTTACTTGTTCACAAATTGTATTTGTGCATATTCAACACCATAATAAAATAAAGCTCTCTGCTTACCATCCCCATATTTCTTCAAAATCTTATTCCCTAAATATTTAACATCTTGGTCACATAACCCTGACCAAAATGCTATCTAAAATTTAGTACATATGCATTTTAAAAAATGAGATAAATTTTGTCTTGGAACATAATGATATCCTTTAGTCTGTAAAGATTTGAAAATTTTAGAATTCACTTGAAAAATTAGCACCCCTTCCAAATCTAGTATTAATAGAGGTTTTCTACTTAGATCTACACAAATAAATTATTGAATCATATACTCTATAAACTACCAATTACAACATTTAAAAAAAATTAAAGTAACTAAATTTTCAGATACTATACCTGGAGATTGTGGTATTTGGCCTTGAATTGTTGACTCTACATCTATATTTTCATCAGGAACTGTAAATAAATGTTTCATAGAATAAATCATTTAAATTTACTGATTGCAACAAAAATATCCTATGAAATTTAAAAGTGAGTAGTTAATTACATGTTTTAGCTGCAGTGCTTTTCGAACCTTGCTCAGCTTATTGATTCTTTGTATTTTCTGGATATTTTATAACATTAGGTATGACTATATCTTCTGACTTAGGAAAAATTTCCAAATATTTTTTTATTAGATATGCATTTACATTTCTTAGAAACTATTGTTTCTATTACATCCAAGCCAATACCAGTTGAAACATGCAAAACTATTGTTTCTATTGAATCCAAGCCAATACCATTTGAAACATCCAAAATTGTCAATGCAAGTGATTTTTTATATGTTTGAGAGACACTCAATTCTTGGATTTCCACACCTACAAACACATATTCACTAATATTAGATCAATTATGAAAAAATAATGAAAATGGAAGTTAAAAAACATCTTAAAAAGAGATCACAAATTATTACATCATTAAGGATTACTGTTATTAACTATGTGACCAATTAGATATAAAAAAACATTCATAAACTAAAAAAACAATATGTAGAAAAAAATTCAATTTAAAATATAAATATTTGACATTTGAATTTTTTTTAGTTCACATATCTGTAAAATTAAAAATAGACTCCAAAATTGAAATAATAAAAATTAAAATAATGAGGTCTCATATTCTCCCTTAATGTGATAAAATCATAAATGAAAAATGATGGATTCTTATTATCTGTTAAGAGAAAAACAACTGAAGATGAGTCATTATCTAACTTTTAAATCCTTTAAAGTGAAATTAACAATGAAGAGGGAGAATAACAGGCCTAAAAATATCTCTCAAAGTGGAAAAATAATTAGAGGAAGAATGGGAGGCCTCCCATTATCCATCAACATGAAAATATCATGGAGAAAATGAGTGGCCTCACATTCTACCCTAGAGTGAATTAGAAAAATCAGAGGGATAATTGTAGGACACATGAAAAAACATTATAGGGATAATGAGAGGCATCACATACTTCCTGAATGTGCAATTTTTTTTATCTTATACAAAATAAAGTTAAATTTAAGAGAATACATTTTGATAGTATAATTATTTACTTTTTTCTCATTCTAAAATAAAAAATTATAATCATATAAAGGTACAAAACTCACTAGGTGCACATGAATCCTCAGTGGTTGAGAGTTCCTTGTAAAATGTCTTCATAAATAACTCCTAGTTAATATTTTAAACAATTGATACAAGAGAATGATCACCTATTTTTACAAATGCTGGAAGTAATGTGCATCATTTATAAATGGAGATAATGTTGCTCTCCTCTTGTGTGTTCTTTTCTATCAAATTGTTCCAAAAACGCTCCATTCACTCAAATCAGAATGGATGTATTGACCCAACAAGATTAAGATCATTACACGAAGGAATTTTCACTTCATCTTCATTATGCTCCCAATCTAAATCAACTTGAATTTTTTTCTTCCTCTTCATCATGGTTATGAATGTCATAAACAACACATATTACTGAAAACCCATCAAAACCATGGGAAATATACAATCTATAGCACCCATAATCAAGGTCTGAAATATTTTCCTTAAAATCTCTACATTACATTGTCGCAACTTCTACCACAACAGGTAATTTTAAAATTGGAACCAAAAACACATAAACACATCTACTTGAATTTGTTCCCAAAACTATGAACATGTCAATAAGGTCCTTTATTGTTACATCAATAAAAATACTACGCATATCCATAACAAAAAGATCACATGCAAACATATATACAATAGAAATATTCTCCAATGTAGTTCTAAGTCTAAATGGAAAACTAAAAAAACAATTAAAATTATCTGTGTCTGGATCTCTGGTTAGAGTATTGTTGTGAAAAGCTTGAATATGTAAATCCAATATTTTTGTTACAGCTGTAGGTATTTTTGGTTCCTTAGCCTCATCTAGTTTTCTTTTTCCCTTTTTAGCACTTTCTTTTCCTTTATGAATTTTTTATTTTCCCTTTTGAGAAGTTTGTTGACCAATAGTAGAGTGTTTTCTTCACCAATTAAGTGACATAATTAAGATAAATGTGTTCTATAAATTCCATATTAATTTTCCACATTTTTTGCATCACATTGAAGTCTTGTGCAATTGTTACCATTCTTCATGCAAACATATTCAAATATATTTTCATTTGTGTTTCTTTCTTCCTTAATTATTTTGCAATAATTGGAAATGGTCTCAGCTCTTTGACTAGGTTCAACTAATGTCCTCAACCAAACACATCCTTCATATATCTCATCAGCAAGGCAGTCCAATTCATTTTCATCAAACCCATGTATGCACTTAAAAAAATTAGCACTGAATTGTTTTATTGATTTTTTTGTGAATTCATCTTGGTTGTCTTTTTTGGGTGAACATGCTAATCCACCCAATCTATATAGTTCATTTTTTTTCTCACTTTTTCTAAATAGAATCAGGAAAGTACACAAATTTCAACTTATCACACAAACTTTCTTCTTTTGATATTTCAAATATATCTAAGCACCTTTTAATGAACCCCTGCATTTAAATTTATTACAAGCATGCGTGCTAATTTCTATTTAACTATAAATATTCAATAAATATAAATTTGAAATAAATTTATAATACACACCTTCCACTCTGTTGATTGTTCATTTCCACTTCTTGGACGTTTGGGTCTTCCACAAATTATACATAGCTCCCTTTCTTTAGATATGTTATTAATAAAATGTGTCTCAACCCACACTCTATTTTCCTGATTTTGTTGCTTGCAAATATCATATATTGTACTCAATGAAACATTGTGGGCCATGATTCTAGCATTTCTCATTTTATAACGATTGTGTACATCAACATATATGGGATTGAAAAGTATTTTATTTTGGGTACTAATGGTGTGTTTCCCATCTAATATATAAAAATTGGTGTTCTCGTCCATGAGATCCTCTTCTGTTATAATTTTAGAAAGTTGTTTTGTTATCTTATTGAAAGGAAGAAGTATTACATCTAAAGGAGTTATAATCATATTTTGTATTATTGAGGAAACTATTTTTGAAACTTCATCTTCATCTAGCTTCCTGAATTACGTATATTTAGGTGTAATTTCACACCTATGAACATCAATAGATTTTTTTTTTTCATCAAACAAGAAATATTTTACCTCTTCACTAAGTTCTGGAGGTGGTTTTAAAAAGAGAGTCTCTAATTTTTTTTCAACTTCTTTATTTGAATCTTTTTTCATCTCCTTCAAAGAGGAAATAGATATATCTACCTCTAATGAAGGTAAATATGAACAAAAATAATAATGATGGTAATTTGTGCAAGGTAAATAATAATGATGGGGATGAATCTCATTCTTGCCATTCAATTACAATATATTCTGCAATTATTTTGGAGAGATGATTTTCTATCTTGGCTCATGAATTGTGGAACCTCTATCAAAGAAAGGTCAGTGCCATTCAAGTGAGATTTCCTACTAGAAGGAAAATGGGAGAGGATTTTGTGAGAAATGAGCCATGGGACATCAATAGTATCAAACTTGAAGCCATTGAAATTTTTGAAAGAATGGGTCTTGCTCCCTTTTTGGGATTTTTGAGGGCCATAATGAAATGTTTAGCAAATATTTTGGCGCTACCTAGGATCCTGCTAAAAAATGAATCGGGGGCAATATTGTTATGCATGGTGTGAAAATTGAAATATCAATAGACACGGTGGCCTACATTATGGGAATGAAAAAATAAGGGTGGGAAGTATACAAGCCAAAGATGTATTGTGTGGAAGAGGTGAAATTATTTCTCAGAGGTAAGGAAAAGCTTACAAATCACTTCAGAGGTTTTTTAAGGAACTCTTTGCCTGCCCCATTTAATGAAGTTTCCCTCAATTTAATTAAATATAATACATTGGAAGGCCACCACAAATGTATCTTTACTTATCATCTTCCAATGTTGAATTTCCTTAGGAACGACCATAGTTACAACTTTCCTAATTTTATGCTTCGTTCTCTCTGTGCGTCCTTGAACCAATTTAAGAAAAAGAAAATTAGTTTGTGCTTACATCAAGGGTTTATTTTGGCTATCTTGAGAAAATATGAGGTTGACATGGACATAAATCTTAAGGGGGTGAGTGTTCTTTTGCAAGCCCTTGCTAATTAAAACATTGATAATGTTACTAACTCAGAAGAGGAGGTTAAATCCAGTGAAAACCCTACTTCTAGTGAAGGGGAAGAGGATGATGTTGAGGAAGTGGAAGTGGTGCAGGGTTTAAAAAAACTTTTAAACAATAAGAGGTTAAGGATATGACTATGGATAATTATATGAAGGGTGAAACCATCCAGCAGGTGAGACATGTTAGTATGGAAAAACATGGAAACAACACCCAAATTGACACTCAGGGTAATGAGAAGGTAGTTCAGGGAGCAGTTCTAGCCGAAATGATAGGATATCTGGAGAATGTTAAGAGCAATACCCACCTCACTAATAGTACCATACAATTTATTCCCAATGACTGACACAAAATGAAAATGAAAGTGGACATGGCACATATTCTCAATAATGACAGTGTTGAGGTTCTTAAGGAGAAGTGCAAAGGTTTGGACAATGAAGTGGAGTAGTTAAAGGTTATGTTTCAAAATTACACTAATTGGAGCATTTTGAATGTCAAGACAACAATCCAACACCTTCATATCCTGGCTCATCTCGCCAATGCCTACAAACAGTGTAATGAACAAGATACCTCAAAGAAATGGAAGGTTGGGCTATTTGAGTTAGATTTGGCAACCTTGGGCACATCTATCGAGACCTTAGCTAAAGAATGGACCACTTTTCTGGATAAGTTTGAGAAAAAGGATAACTGACTGGAGTTTCTGGATTATGGGTTTTTTTGTTGTTGGTACTCTGGTTTTATATACTGTTAGTTTACTTGCTGTTAGTTTGCTTTTACTTTTGTGGAACTCTATTGCTATTATTGATGTTATGTCATTGAATATTTGCTTTATTTAGGAGCTTGCTACTGTACAGGGAAGGCCCCCCTCAACCCTCTTTTACCTAATATAAAAAAGGGTAAATATGAACACATGTGATATGTCATTTTATGATAAGTGCAAGATTAATTCCAAGGTGTGAAGACTTTTTGTTAAGAAGACGAAGAATTGAAGATGTTGTAGGTTTTCCATACAACCTTTTAAGACTTTGCAGTATACCTCTATGTATTTCTTGTGATGTAGCCACACCTTGCTTATTATTTCTATCAGTTGGGAATGATAAATTTCAACCAAAACCAACACAAGAATATTTTACATTTTGTATTGACCTCTCCATTAAATCTTTACAATAATTGGCCACATAGAGATCCATTTCCAAAAGATATCATTTTCTTGTGATGTTATTAATTATCTCAACTTGAACCTTGATCACATCTTTATTTATTGGTTTTGCAACTATAACCATACCAATTTCTGTTACATCATTAACTATCATTTGAAACATCCATAATTCATAATGAAAGTTATCTGGCTTATGTAATTCAACAAACCGTTCTTCATCAAAATACCTCTTTAAAACTCTCTATCAACTTTTTGTAGTGGTATTTCTAGAAATGAAACTTGACCAAGTGCTTCCATATTGTTCCTAAAAATGAGACATTTGAACAAAGTTATCTCAATAAAAAAAATAATGAAAATAAACTATAAGTAATTCTTGACTTCATCCAATTATTTTTCACTAAAAAAATAGTAGGGATAATTATTTTAGATTATAATCAATATTATGCATAAATAAAATATAAAGAGGCCTACGACTCTCCCTAAAATTATAAATCTGTTTTTCATGGTATGTGAGGCCTAACATTCTCTTATTATACTTTTTTTTTATGGAATAGGAAGCCAACAATTTTTTTCTAATAATAGTTTTCAACCTCAAAATAAAACAATGATAAAGAGAAAGAATTAGGATGTCTTGCATTATCATTCATATTGAAAAATAAGTATGAGATAGAAAGGAGGTCTACAACTATCCCTCAAAGTGTAATAAATAATGTTTCTCCCTTAAAGAAAAATGAAATTCAAGAAGGAAAAGTGGAGGCCTCCCAATCTCCTTAAAATTATAAAACATTTTTTGCATGGTAAGTGAGGCCTACCATTCTCTTCGAATAATATATTTCATGGAATGGGAGGAGTATGATTCTATTTCGAGAATATTAATTATGAAGTAGAAAAGGAGATCATCCTTTCTCCTTAGAGTGGAAAAAATATTTAATCTTCCTCAAAAAATAAAATTACAATCAAGAGGGTAAATGAGAGGCCTCTGAATCTCCTTAAAATTATAAATCAAATTTTCATGGTGTATGAGGCCTACCATTCTCTTCCAATAATACACTTCATTGGAGGAGAGACCTATAATTCTCTTCTAATAATAGTTTTCATCCTTAGAGTAAAAAAATAAAAAATGTAGAATGGGATGTCTCCCATTCTTCTTCATATTCTTAGAATGGGAGGCCTACCATTTTGTTTGAAAAATATTTTTCAACTTGAGAGTAAATAAATGATCAAGAGGGATAATGAGAGTTCTCTCATTCTTACACAATGAAAAATAATTATGAGGTAAAAATGGATCCCTCTCTTTCTACCTAAAAATAAAATTACATTCAAGAGGTAAAATGAGAGGAATCCCAATCTCTCTAAATGTTTATATCAAATTTTCATGGAATGGAAGGCCTACCATTCTCTTATATAATATTTTCTTATGAAATGAAAGGTCTAACATTCTCTTCCAATAATAATTTTCAACCATGTAGGAAAAATCTAATAAAGAGGGAGAATGTGAGGTCACCAATTCTAACTCATATTGAAAAATTCCTATCATTCTCTTCCAATAATAGTTTTCAAGAGGGAAAAAACGATCCTCCCAATCTCCCTAATTTTTTTTTTTTATGGAATGGTAGGCTTACCCTTCTCTTCCAATAATAGTTTTCAACCTCATAGAAAAACAATAATAAAGAGGGAGAATGAGAGGTCTCCCAATCTCACTCTTATTGAAAACTTATTGTGAGGTAGAAATGGAGATCTCCCTTTCTACCTAACATGCAAATAATAATTTTTTATCCCTCAAAATAAACTTACAATAAAAAGAGTAAATGGTAGGCCTCCCAATCTCCCTAAAATTATAAAACAATTTTTCATGTTATCTGAGGCATACCATTCTCTTATGATAATTTCTTTCATGGAATGGCAGCCTACCATTCTTTTCTAATAATAGTGTTCAATATCAAAGTTAAAAAAAAATCGACAGGGAGAATGGGAGGTCTCCCATTCTCACTCATATCTAACAATAATCAAAAGGGATATTGGGAAAGAGGGAGAATTGGAGGTATCCCATTCTCACACATTTCAAAAATAATGAATAGGGACAATGGGATGTATCCTTTTCTCTCTTAATGATGAAAAATAATGTTTCCCTGTCAATGTTGAAAAATCAATATTTCTCCCTCAAAGTAAAGTTATATTACGAGTGGAAGAACTATGAGGAGATTTGGAAATTAGTAGGGGGATTCTCTCATCTCTTGAAAATAGTTCAAAACCTTGACCTCCATCCTTCTTAAGATATTTGAGACTCACAGTTCAGTTGTTAGCTGGGTTACATAGCCGTTGATGGAGGTGACACGTGGCATTGATCTAGGTCTTCATACGGACATGTGTCAACTTTTCAGATTTTTCTCATGCTGATGTGCCTGAAAGACATGTGACCTGTAGAATCAACCATGATTGATAGATTTTCAGGTCTGAGATTGGTTGAATGGTTAATGTGACGCACAACATAGTAGAAAGTAGGATCTCATGGCCAAAGCTTAAGGCAACACACGGTGAAAATCAAAGACTTCAATGGGACACGTGTCGACGTTCTAACATTTTCTCTCGCAGATGTGCTTGAAAGATGTGTGGTTCATAGAATAAACCTTGGTTGATTTATTTTTAGGTCCGGGGGAGTCTTAGGCGGTGCGCTGGTCAACATACATTATGTTAGCCACTACCTGACCCCCGCTTATTGGTGACACATGGAGGAAGTAGTGGAACTCCACACATTCTATTAGACATTGCCACATGTCAATCTCATGCTCACTCCAACCTTAGTTGATTGGTTTTCTTCCTAGTTTTGTTTTGGTGATATGGTTTTTATTGTATATTTGGGCTATGGCCTTTTTTGTACCTAGGTAGGATCCTAGCCAAAAAACCTTTACCCTTAACAAAAATAGTTTTAATAAAGAGGTGAAATGAGAGTCCTTTCATTCTTACTAATATTATAAACCAAATTTTCACAAAATGGAAGCCTACCATCTATTCTAATAATATTTTACAACCTCAGAGTAGAAAATAATGAAGAGAGAATGGGAGGTCTCTCAATCTCACTCATATTGAAAAATAATTATGAGTTATAAATCAAGGCCTCTCTTTCTTCCTTAAAATAAAAAAATGTTTCTCCATCAAGAAATTAACAAGAGGGAAAATGGGAGGCCTCCCAATCTCCCTCAAATTATAAATCAATTAAGAGGCATTGGAATATCTTTCGTTCTCAATCTCTTATTATATTTTTCTCTTAAAAAAAATGAATCAAGATGGAGAATGGAAGGCATCCAATTATATCTCATTGTAAAAACAATTAAGATAGATAATGGGAGCTCTCCCTTCCTCCCTCATACTTAAAAAAAAAATTAAATTTTAGAATGGGAGGCCTCTGATTTTACATCAATTTCAAAGAAATCAAAAGAGAACGATAAGCTTCTTTTTCTATCTTACAAAGTATAAAAATTGAGGACATAGAATGGGAGGCCTCCCATTCTTCTTGAATGTGAAAATCAATCAATATTTTTATATAAAGTAGAATGAGAGGTTTTAATTATTTCTTAAAAAATAAGAAATTTGAGTGAGAATCAACAACCTGCCATTATCACTCAAATACTTTAATTTGATGGAGGATAGGGGGCCTCCCATTCACCCTCAAGTTCAAAGGAAAATATAATGTCTCACACACTCAGTCAAAGTAAAATGATGTTAACTTATAATGGAAAGCCTTTGATTCTCCTTAAATTTTAAAACTTTACTAAGAGGGAGAAAGTGAGGTCTCTCATTCTACCTCATAATGTGTTTTTAGAATATTAATTAAAAAATAATAATGAATATTCTAATATGTTAACTTATCAACATTCACCTATCAAAAACATAATATCTCTTCATTAAATTTAGTTTCAACATCAATAAAGCTATATCGATTAAACATTGTTAAATTATTACATTAATTTACTATTGCTAGTTAATTTAGAACTTTATTTTACAATTGCGAGCCATCTAGTTTCAAGGTAATTTAACATTTCAATAACAATATATTAATTTAACATTACTACACAAAATATGAAAAATTTAATACAACATTTTAAATTCAAAAATATACCTAAATGACTATACATTATATAATATTCACTAAAAATATTTAAAATGAAACACTTAAACTCAAATATTTGTAACACATCACTTAATCACACATTAAATAATTCCTCTCTATTATTATTTTAGAACTATTCATTCTACTTCTTATAATTATTATATTTGACCTATTTAACTGTTTAAATTAACCTATTTATAATTGTTATTTCATCATATTTATTTTTATTTTCATTAAAATGGGGTCTAGCTATATTCAATTTATTTCTACTTTTTTAATTTTTGTATCCATTTTCTAATTTTAACCATCAAATTCAATCCCCATCATTTTAAATTTCAATTAATATTGTTAAAATGTAAATAATTTTTTGTATTCACTAGTAAATACATAAATGTGTACTAAATAATAATTATCCCTCCTATTTTCCTGCCTCATTTTGAATTTGAAAGAGTTTTCTATTATAATTTTAAAACCCAACATGTTTTTATTTTTAAATTTTTATGGGAGTCAAAAAATGATTATCTATTAAAATAGTTATCCCGCCTATTTTCATTTTCAAATTCATCTCACTTATTTTTATTTTCAAATTCATCCCGTCTATTTTCATTCTCAAATTCATCCTGCCTATTTCGAATTTCAAAAATCTATGCAAAACATCTTAATGTAGCCAAATTTTAAACACACACTCAATACACTGTAAAATACCTTGAAATAAAATAAAAATAAAATAAATTCTCTTCTTTGTTATTGAATAATGAAATACAATCGTTAAATAAGAAAACAACCCCCAACTTGAGTTGCCAAGAAAACTCTAACTAACTTCAATTAAACCTACTATAGGTGGCGAAATTTACTATATTTTTAGTAAGTTCACATGCTTATTCACATGGGCAAAAAAATTGCCATTCATTTTCTAAATGCCTAAATTAGAGGAATTTCCAAATTTCTAACCTACTATGCACGAAAGAGACTAAAAATAACTAATGCCCAAAAATACGTAAAAACTGAATTAAAACTTAAAATCTTAATTTTTTGTCCCCAAATGATGGATTTCAGGCCCAAAAATTTATTGAAAATGGTTCCAACTAGCAAGGATGTTTGGTTGATGTGTTTGTCTTGTTGAAAAATGTGGTTTAAAAAAAACGTGCTCAAACGGACACTTGGATCAATAGTTATGACCATTTTAAGTTTTTGCTAAAAATAGTGCATCACATCTACAACTCTACAAAAAGGGTTTTAAAATAAGTCAAAGGTTTTTTCCATTTTGTGAATTTAGTTTTTGCAGGAATACCAGATGATGAACTCCCAATGTAGTGTTATAATCACGGAAGTTGCAACAGGATTTGAAAGTTCCCTCAATAAAAATAGAATGTTCATCAATGGAAGAGGCTACAGGATTTGAAGGCGATCTCAAGATAAAGATACATTCAGTCATGGTAGAAACTACACGATTTGAAAATAATCTCAAAAAAAAACTGAAGTTAGATCCAATAAATATCGAATTCAACTTGAAACTACATAGGAAATTATTTAATATTATCTTTAAAGTGGAATATATCAGAGTTATGTGCACCTCCGTTTCTAGCAGGAAAGGAACAACTACATATTAATACAAATACACGTTTTACATGGACCATTTCTCTACATTTTACATATTTATTTGAATACGATTAAAGATGTTTAAAAAAATAAAACTACCTATAAACAATTGCTTCTTCTATGATCACTTCCAGTTTCAAATATTCTTTATCTCTTCTCTTTTGTGTTTAAAAACAAAAAAATCAGTGTTCAATTTTATTTTTATTATGAAACTTACCTATAATGTAAAAAAACCACGATTAAAAAAATTAATAATACGCGTAAATATCCATGTCTTTTGGTATGACTTCCAGTTTCAAATATTCTAGTTATCTCTTTTTCTCTGTTTTCAGAAAAAAAATCATGTATTGATTTTATTTTTATTATGGAATTTATCTTCATTGTAATCAACTATTTCCAAACTCCCACATTTTTAAATGTAATGCACAAGAAACAAATATTTAGAATTTAGAAATTGTGGGTTTTTGATTTTAGAGTTATATGCATTTGACTATTTAATTTTGAAAGATTGGGAATTTGAATTCAACATTCACATTGTAAGATTAAATAAATAAAAAATATGAATCTATACAAAAAATGTTAAATGTATTACTTTATTTGAATAAATTCAATATTTTATTCTCATTAACCATCAACATAATTAAATATTATTTTTCACCTTGAAGCATAATGGGTGGATTCCCAACCTCCCAATCTCACTCTTAATATGTATTTACTTTGAAGGAGAATGGGAGGCCTCCATTCTCCTTCATAATTATTTTTTAAGTTTAAGGAGAATGGGAGGCCTCCCATTCTCCTTCAAATTAAGAAAACAATTATGAAAGAGAATGCAAGGCATCCATTCTCCTTCATAGTGTTTTTTAATTTTAAGGAGAATGGGAGGCCTCCCATTCATTTTTTTAAATATTTCACTTTAAACAAGAATGAGAGGTTTCTCATTCTCTCCCAAAGTTGATAAAATCAATAGTGAGAATGAGATGCTTCTCATTCTCCCTCAATGTGATAAATTAGATCCGATTCTCCTTTATATTTGATTTTTCACATTGAGGGAAAGTGGGAGGCCTTTGATTTTCCTTATTTATTCTTTTTATTTTAAGGCAGAATAGGCATTTTTTTTGGAAAAAGGGTAAAGTGATGGTTTTAGAAGGTCCCACAAACTTGTACAAAAATCCCAGTGGCTAGATTAAGTGACGAGGATTACATATACAGAAACCCATGATTTTTTTTTTAAAAATGAAATACCAAACAAAACCAATAGCAAAAAAACAAAACATCAAAGGAGCTTTTTCAGCTCGATAACAGTATTCTTAGCCTGCACTGAACTTGACTCTTCGGCCAGCTGATCCGCTAGAGTTAATAGTTCGGAGAAGTTTTTGGTGATGGCAGCCCTGGTGTTATTAGTGAAAATTTACCAAGCTTTGAGAATAGAGAAGGAACGTTGAAGATTGGCCAGGATGGAGGTCACCAACTCAACTTGGCGTTCTTCAGGATGGTTCGTAGTGTCAACAGCAGTTCCAATATTATCCTTTGCAGTGTTTCCAGTCGCAGTGTCATCCTAGTTTGAAGCAGCTTCCATCTAAATATCATGTGGGATGATTTAGCTATCATCCATGATGATATTTTCGGTACCACGCTAGAAATTTATCCCCTCCTCCTTTAGCTCCTCATCTAAGCTAATTAGACCAAAGTCAGGGGAGTCAGGATACAACTTGGCTAAACCAAGTAGAGTGTTCGAGAGGTGGAGCTTTGAGCTGGAGGTTGGGGAAGAAGCAGTGAACGCAGGAACAACATCAGGGTCATCAAGACAAGTCTGACTAGGGGAGGGCGGAGGAAAAATGGGGGAAACAGGAGGAGCAAGTCCGTGAAGGAGGAACCCATGATGATGACATCAAAGTCAGAGTCAGAAGAGACTTGCAGGTGGCAGTGATGGCTAGAATATGGAGGAGAAGCTAGGGATGGAAGGGGGGAAGAGGTGAGGGTACGAAAGGACTGACCATGCTTGGAGGGGGAAGGGTCAACTCAGCAGGAGAAGCAAAAAATTTGTAGAGGAGGTAAAGAAGGCCTTGATGTAGAATGGGGCCTTCTCCCTCCTTAACAAGATTAATGGAGTGCTCGAGTGACTAGAACAGAAAGGCAACTAGGTTTATTTTCTTCCCCCAGTGTAAGTGAGAAAGAATGAAGAAGTGGGGATTGAAGACCAACCTGTATCACCCATCAATGGTGAAATATCTCATAATAACCTTTGCAACTCTGTCCCAAGGAGGAAGAAGGGATTCCTAAACATAACTAGAAATATATTTAGTTGGCTTCTCACCTTTGGATATAAAATCCTGAAGGTTCGCTTGCAAAGACCTCTTGAAGTAGACAACCTTGGAGGCAGGAAGGCCAATCACCAAGGCGATGGCATTGGTGGAGATGGTGAAATGGGTATTGCCAATTTGGACCCTTCCACGAGACTAGGTAGCTAGGGTGCCGTAAGAAACCAAAGCTGAGTACCCAAAAATTCTTTCCATTAATGTGGTTATGCCATTGTCCCTAAGAATGTTCCAAAATTCCTGGTCTTCCTACAGACAAGTGTAAGAAGTAGGTTCACTCCTTTTGAGTTTCCATCCCATGGTGTAGATTCCATGGAAATGAATTGAGGTGAGGAGATGCGAGTTGGATTTAAAAGGCTTGTATTTTCTATGGGAGTCTTCCACATCACCCGTCCTCCTCTACTTGTGATAATTATGACGAGAAAGGGTGTATCTTAGACCCAGATCTGTACAAATGGAGTAACTCTCTTCCGACGTGCTCGGCTCTGTAGAGCGTCACTTTAAAATTATGTGATAATCATGACCACCGTCATTGGCAAGGGAGAAATTATTTTTGTTAAGCTTGCTGACTTAAGGAGCATACTCCCACCGCCACATGTTAGCTAGAAAATGAGCAGTCATTATGGGCAATTTTAAGGAGATTGGTAGGAAAATTTCCTAACCACATTTGTTGAGTATCAAAGAGGACACCAATGTTAGCCATGTAATCAGCCGCCTTATTTCCTTCTCAGAAGATGTGCTAGAATTTGATCTACTGGAAGTTACTTTGGAGAAGACGGATGCTAGCAATAATATTTTTAATAGTCCCGTTGTCGTGTAAATGTGCAACAGGGAAATTGGAAATTTCCAAGCATGACAACTATACCCCTATGCCAAATTTTTCATGTTTTATCATTACTAGGCAACCCTAGCTCTGTCCAGTCAGTATAAATTACCTCCTAACCAATGTTATATCATCCCCCTAAGTTATTTAGGAAATTCCATTCATTCCCCTAGGTGATTTTAGGACTTCATTGAAAATGCAAATTTTGGGGAGTCACGGGAAGGGCTATTGCTGGCCTTCCCAAGACTGGATCAACCCCCTGAAGCAGAACATAAGGGATAAATTCAACATGGAGGTGAGTGGAGGACCTTATAAAATCATGGAAATGATCCTGGAAGGTTTGGGGAAGTTTTGCAAGACTTGGAGTAATCTGAGTTAAAAACAGGGTTCACAAGCCTAAGCGGTACACAGGCCTAAAACATCTGTTGGGCTTCAGAAGAAGATTTTGGGAGCTTTGGATGAAGTTGGAAGTAAAAAAAAAATTCATCAAAAAGATGATACCAATACCTAAATGATGGTGAAATAATATTTTTCACAACACCTTGGCGCATATGATTTGCAGGTGTTTTTCAGGAATAAGTGGAGTCCTATATAAAAAAATATTATTTTTAAGGGATAATATGGTCAAATAAAGACATGATACCCCCATAATTGGATTAAAAACTACATTTCTAGTTAGTATCATATAAAATTTCACCAAGAAATTCCACCGGGAGCTCGAGTTATCTTCGTTCCAAGTTACCCTCTCAAAGGCAGTTCAGGACTTAGTCATTTTTCCGAGAGGACACGCGTCAGCACCAGGAGCATGACAGGATTTCATGTCCCCAAAATCCTAGAGTTCAGGTAAATCAGCCCTTGGAAAATTCTCCCAGCTCCCATGTGACCTCTGGGACCATCATATAACCTCCATACTTGATAGTTCAACCCCCAAGTGCTTATTTGGAGCATGCATTCCCTGCCATTTGATCGGGCGCCACGTGTCAGCTCCAGGACCACCGTGGAATTTTATGTCCCTTGTGCACCTAAGGTGGGGGACATCAGACCTTGAAAAATGCACCCAGCCCCTATGGGGAGTCATTTGGACACCCATGTGACCGACTTTCAGCCCCCAAGTGCATTTTTGGAGCAACCATTCCCTGCTGTCGGATCGGGCGCCACGTGTCACCTCTAGGACCACCGTGGAAACTGATGTCCCTTATGTACCTAAAGTGGGGGACATCAGACATGGAAAAATGTGCCAAACCTCTATGGGGAGTCATTTAGACACCCGCATGACTGAATTTAAGGCCCCAGGTGCATTTTTCAAGAAATCCTCTGCCGTCGGATCAAGGACACATGACATCACCTTGACCACTGTGGAAATTGATGCCCCTAACATCCCTAAGGTCAGGGACATCAGGGACATAAAAATTCTCCCATCCCCTCCATGTGCATGTTTTTAAAGTTTAAATCTGGCACTTAGCTGTTTCTTCCTCCTCATTTCTCCTTCACAGCTTCATACCTTGCCATGGCTGCGTGCATGATTGTCCAGACACCTGGTCCACCATTGTTTCTTTGAACCAGCTCTACCATGGCCACATAAACTCTCCACACCATGAATACATAGAAATATGTAGGTATCAGAGAAAAATGGAGTGAAATGATGAATAACGGGGAGAAAATGAAGGGTTTTTGCCAGGTAACCATGAAGTCATCCGATCGAAAAATATTCTTATCTCACAAGATACAAGTCAGATCGAGATGCCATTTTTTGTAGAATTCTTAATTTTTCAAGGTGATAAAGATGAAATAAACAAGAGGTCAAATGGTGCCTAGAATCATTGCTCCAACAAAACCCTCTCTTCGTGCACCAGCTCACATTCGTTGGATTTCCCATCATTTCGGAAATGGAAATAAGCTAAAAACTTGCACACGAGATCCAAATAAAAAACCTATCATAATGGAGTTGTTTTCATTGCAAATAGAGACAAAAACTAGACCTGTAAATTTTGAGCTCCATTAATGGCCGCCACGGTAGCTCCGTGCCTGAAGCCACTGCCAGGTTAAAATTTCAAAATTTATTTCCAGGCATTCTAGTGGGAAAAACAATGTAAAATTTGAAGGGTGTGATTGTAATGACAAGAAGAGTCCAAAAAAGTATGTTCCATTGCAAATCGAGTACTAGAAACACCCTTTCTAAAAATAGTAATTTTTCCTACACATGCTTACTATTTTTGGTAAGTCTTCATCAAAAGTAGCTAAGACAAAGGCAACGAGTATTGAAGATCTCCAAAAGGCCAGAATGATTATCCAAAGTAGGAAACAGTGAAAATGACCACTTACTAAAAATAGTAAGTCCCCCATTTGGGCATTTACTAAAAATAGTAAGCCACGCTCAAAGAGTAGCTTTGGCACAATGGGACATTTAGAACTTTGTCGCATCAGAGATTTCCATCAGTGAGGATCAACAAAATTCATCGGGAACGCCATATCCTCTTCTTCTTCTCCCTCTCTTTCTCTCCCCTCTTCCCCCCAACTTTCTCTTACTTTCCAATATTCTAATTTCATGTTGGGGTTTGTACTTTTTAATATGACTTAAGTGACTTTAGAAATATAATGTAAATTAAGTCGCCTTACTATTATAAAAGGGACTTAAATATTTAAAGTGGAATATGAACAGTCTTAAGTCATATTAAGGTATTCGAAAGGTCATGAGGTAGATGAAGAGTCATATTCTATTCTATAAATTGTAATGCCATTCCCATTTCAAAGGGTTGGCAATTGATCTTGTACACTCAAGAGTGCATTGTACCTAGAGAAAGAAAAGGAGATAGCCATTTTCTTCTACTCTCTTCCCCTCTCAAATTTCTTCCATTCCCACATTATGTACAACTTTGATTTGAGCAATCAATAAAAGAAGGATTTTCTAGCTTTCTTTGACTAAGGGGTTTCTTGATACTTGGTGATCAATAAATTCTATTTGGTCTTGTTGCTATTCACAGAGTTGTTTCTTCCCATAAATACATGTGTTGAAGTTTCTAACTAGTGTGTGTGTAGGAATATGATTTTCTACCTGCAGCATTAGTTCTCCTACCTCTTTTCTCACTCCCCTTTCCCGCTCTACAGACGAAGACTTCCCTAGCAAGAGATTGCTAGCTTTACCGCAGGATTAGTGGAGTGCCCTTGTTGGATCCTCGGTTGAAAGACCACCATAGAAATCCACACTTTCTCATGCATGCACATACGACAGTTGCACTGGTTAAGTAGAGGGACTTAGATTCCCAGAGCATTGGTAAGAAATCCACAAGTTTGTCCACCTGAAATTTTTTCTCACCAACGAGTCCATTGCCCAAGGTCTTCTGAGTTGAGGAGATTTATAATATTGAGAGGGTCACTTTCCACAATTAAGGGTTCGTTGCCAATTTTAAGAGTCAGCTCTATCCCCTCAAGGATAAATAAGGATTCAACACGGTGGTTGGTATCCATGCTAAAGTTAGCTTCTATAGTAGCTTGAGGGGAGCCAGAAGAATTTTAGAGGATCACATCCCCCCAGACTTCCCTGGGTTAACCTTAGAAGAACCATCCATGTTGAGTTTCATCTAGCTTGAGGGGGAAGGGAGCCACCGAATAGAAGAGTGAGCTTGGGAAGAGGGTTTAGCCATGGGAAGGATCGCCATTTGTTGACACCACTCCTTGCTATTGTAGAACTAGATTTTTTGCTGATATTTATTCCATAAGCAACCATTTAGATTGTCTTAGATGAGAATAGTGATAAGGTTGGCCACCCTCTCATGATCCATACACTGATCTTTGAAGATTCTCCCATTTCTCTCCTTCCAAATGCCCTAGAGGCCACGGGGGAGGATAATTTTCTAAGCTAGGGAAAGGGCTGGGTGAGAAAGGGGGGACACCATTGAATGAAGGTATCGTGAATTGAATTGGGGAAAGTCCAAACAACTCCAAAAAGTGACAAAATCTAATTCCAGACAGCCTGGGCAAAGAGACAATGAAGAAGGAGATGAGAGGAGGACTCCAAGGATTTGCAGCAAAGAACACAACGTGTGGGAAGGGAGAAGCCTATCCTTTTTAAGTTATCTCCTGAGAGGAAAGCATTCTTAAAGGAGAGCCAGGAAAAGAAGCCAATTTTAGGAATAGACTCTTTGGGCCAAATTTTGTAGAGAGGAGGTCTAGAGCTGGTACGAATCTTGGAGTCATAGGCAACTTTAACAGAGAAGGATCCAGAGGGGGAGATGGGTTAAATACGATCATCAGTAGGTGAGGAGAAAGGAATATAGAGAGAGGAAAGGGAAATTCTCAACTGATTCAAAAGCTGATTCTGATGCTCGCTGATGCCCGACCAATCCCGTAAATGCTAAGAGGGGATTGAATTAGTCTCTCTCTAGTAACCAATAACTTTCTTGCCATGGAAATTGATGAGGGTTCTTTTGATAGGGTCCCAAATAGGAAGGGATAATTTTAGTGGCGAATATTCGTAATATGGAAAATATTCCATTTTTGAAAAATTTGAAAAGGTGAATTTTCTGGCACAGGTCAGTTACCTGTTCACCTAAAAATTACAATTTAATTTTTTTTAAGGGTCGGCTTTACCTACCCTTAAAACTATTCCCTATATAATCCTAGATTATTCACCAATTAGAACACTACTAGATCACTCATACCACCTGGGGGCATATGTATTATCAATTACAATAAATGAGCGACAGGAGGGCAGAGGCTACAGATGCATGACAAGAGGGCTGAGGCTACAGACGAGTGACATAGAGTTTGTTAACACGTGACATGGAGAGTTTGTTGACGTGTGACATGGAGAGTTTGTTGACATCTGACAGGAGTGTGGAGGAAGTAGACATGTGACAGAGAGTTTGTTGACGCGTGACACAAAGATTTTGTTATCGCGCGACCAGAGGGAAGAGGTTGTAGATGCGCGACAGAAGATTTACTATCGTGCGTCAACAAGGTGGTTGATGTACATCAACTAACCTCACTGACGCATGCCAAAGACCTTGTTGATGTGTGTCAATGAGCCTCTCTGATGTGTGTCAACCACCTTGTTAACGTGCATTGACAAGGTGGTTGACGTGCGTTAGAGAGGCTCATTTATGCATGCCAACAAGGTCTTTGACATGTGTTAATGAGGTTCATTGACATGTGTCAACCACCTTGTTGATGTGTGACATCAAATCTCCTGTCACATGTCTGCAGCCTTCTGTCACACCTCTTAAAAATCAGGTGAAAATTTTGTTTCTGGACCCCCAAAAAATTTGCCCTCCTGCAAAACCGGTTCCAAGGATATTCGCTAGGTATTTTCTACCTCTAATTTCTAAGAGGTCTCTTAAAATGAACCTTGCAAATAGGGTTAAGACATAGGTTTTTCACCTATCCACCAATCTGACCAGAAGTTAATTAATATGCCATTTCCCAACCTCCACTTGGTTCCAACACGCAGAAGAGGAAGAGAGCTCGTAACTGAGTTCTAAATGGCCAAGCCGTGGGGCGGGGAGGAGAGAAGGAAATATTCATCTTTCGTCAAATATTTAGATCTCAAAAGCTGACCCCAATGTGAGTTACCTTGAGCCACTTCCTAGCCAATTTTAGCCAGCAGTGCAACATTTATATCAGTAATCTGTTTGATCCCAAGCCCTCTCAGATTGGTCAGCTTATAGACTTCATTCCAAGAGACAAGGTGTATCCACTTTTTGTCTTCCACCCCTGACCAGAGAAATTTATTTTGGATTCTCCCAATAGTAGATATCACTGAGGAGAGAAAAGACATGAAATAGATAGGTAAACTCTGAAGAGTAGCTTTAACCAATTGAAGTTTTCCAGCCTGACTAAGAATGGCTCCTTTCCAAGCAACCAATTTTTTTGGTATCTCTTAATAACTGGATTCCACATATGCTTGGTTTGCTTGCCTTTGAAAAGGGGAATGCCAAGAGAGGAGGAGGGTAAGTCCACAATTCTGCAACCAAATATGTCGGCAATCCTCCTTTGAGTTTGAGGAGGGGTGTTTAAGAAAGATATACTAATTTTGTTGAAGTTAATCAGTTGTTGAGAGGCAAGTTGATAGTTTTATAAAATTTCATTGAGAGCACGAGATTCAATCACTGAAGTGGAGCTCAAGAGAAGAGTATCATCCACAAATTGGCTATGAGTGGCAGCTAGGGAGTTAGAAGTGATTTTGATACCAGAAATGTCAAACTAACTCTTGGCAGCCTCAAGAGCTTTGCTAAGGGAGTCTTCCATTAACAAGAAGAGGAAAGGAGACAAAGGGTCCCCTTGTCGAATACCTCTACTATTTTTGAAGAATCCTACCGGATGCCATTTATGAGGATTGAGAAGCAAGGGGTTGCAATGCAAGAAAAAATCCAGTTACACCATCTATTGTCAAAGCCATAACTTTTTAGAGTTTGGATTAGGAAAGTCCAGCTAACTTTGTCAAACACTTTTTCCATGTCTAATTTGAGGATCATTCTTGCAAACTTCAAGTGATGGGCATAGTGGATGGCTTCATGAACAATGATGATACCCCCTTGGATAAAGCATCCACTGATGAAACCATTTTGATTCGATGTGATGAGGTCGTTCATTAGGGGTTTAAGTCTTGTAGCCAAAATTTTGGGGATGATTTTGTAGGAGGTGTTGCATAGGCTAATTGGCATGAAGTTGGCGATAGAATTAGATCCAAGAGCTTTGGGAGAAAGAGAAATGAAGGTAGTATTCCATTCTTTTAGAAGGGAGTTGCTAGACTGGAATTCATTTACCACCTTGAAGAGATCTTGCTTGATGATTTCCCAGAAGATTTGGAAAAAGGTAGCAGGGAAGCCATTGGGGCCAAGAGCTTTGTCACCTTTCATCATGAAGACCACTTTATGAATTTCCTCCACAGAGAAGGGTTTCATTAAATTGACATTCATATCATCAAAGATTAATTTAGGAATTTACTAAAGCATCTTGGACATAGCTTGCTCGTTGGGAGGGTCCTCAGCCTGAAGGAGATTATAATAAAAAGAGACTAATTCATTAGAGATCTCAATGTTAGAGGTTAAAATATTACCTGACGGAGTTAGCAGTTCTCTAATTTTGTCCTTGCTTTTGTGTTTAGAGGCTATAATGTGGAAGAACTTGGTGTTGTAGTATCCCTGATCCAGCCAAAGTTCTATTGATCTATGCTCCAATAGGTCTCTTCTTCTTTCAAGATATTATGGAAGTCACTGAGAAGATTCCTTTCTTGTTTATGGAGTTGTTCTGTTCTTCCTTCAACCTCCACCAAAGCTGAAATGTTAACTATTCCCTGAGTTAGCTTTTGTTTACAAAGTTTGATATTTCCGAACACTTTGCTCTTCCAAATCTTAAGATGATTTTTGATTTCCTTAAGTTTACTAGAGAACTTAAACATATCAGAGCCTTGAATTTTGATGTCCCACCAACTCTTAATAAGAGGGTCTAGATGATTGTTTTCAAGCTAGGAAAGCACAAATCTGAAGGGAGGATTTTTTATGTTCATCTTGTTGTTGGCACATAGAATTAAGGGGCTATGGTTATATGTTGCTCAAGCTAAGGAACTGAGAAAGAAATAAGGGTAAAGAGAGATCTAATCCAAAGATCCCATAGCCCTATCCAGTCTGCTTTGAATGTGATTTCTACCCACTCTGTGATTGGACCAGGTGATGGAGGTACCATGCAGGTCCATATCAAAGAGAGTCTCCCCACGTATGAATTCAGCTTGAGCTTCCATGTTGTTAGGGTTAGTAGGGGCTCCTCCTTGCTTTTTGGAGGGGTAGAGAGTGCAGTTGAAGTCTCCCATAATGAGCACTGGAAAATTTCTACAATTTTTTATGAAATTTGAAATGTCCTGCCAGAGTCTTTCATGCTGGGATTCCAAATTAGGGGCATAAAAATTGATTGCTATCCAAGTAGGGTCAGAGTCTACCTCTTAGAAGAGTATGCACAAAAAGTTGGGGTGCTTAAGAAGCCAGTCACCTTTGATGTATTTGGGGTCCCAGAGAGTGCATAAGCCTCCCGAATTACCTATAGCAAGTTGGGAAGAAAAAGAGGCAGTGGACCAATTTTTCAAAAGACTGTCATCCTTTTTGAGTTTGGTTTCCTGAAACATGATAATGTCAGGAGAGTGGTTAAATTTTATATCCTTGAGGACCCTCTATTTTTGCAGAGAGTTAAGACCTCTTATGTTCCATGAGATCATCTTCATTTCTTGGATTTGGGTTTACTCCCCACAACCATGGAGATGGTGCTATGGGTTCCTTGGGCCACATTCAAGGTAGATTCTTGCTGAAGCTTTACATTTCCTGAGATATGCCCAGGAACTTTCTCCGTTCCAATATCATGTTTCTTGTAACTGCTTCGAATCAAGTGGAGGTTCAAACTGTCATAAGAGGTTTGAGTGGAGGGGGAGATTTGGGAATCAGAGAGGGGGAGGAAAGGTGGATCGAGGAGAGTGGAGCCATTAGGAGGTAAATCTGAGCCAAGAACAGGGGGAGGGGGAAGGGAGAGGAGAATGTTGGAGGGGGGGAGGGAGAAATCGAAGAAGGGGAGGAAAAAACAACCACTGAGGGGGGAGGGGAGGCCAGGGAAACCTCCTTGGGGATAGAAACCATAGTGGAAAGAGGCTGGGGGCAAGAGGGGTTACCAAGTTGGAGTCAACAGTGATCTCTCCTTCTTCAAGGAGGGAAAAGGGGTTGGAAGTAGGGATAATTGGGGTCTCTTAGGAAGAATCTTTGGAATATATTTTCCTTTTTTCTTAGGAGAGGTTACAAGGGTTCTGGGCTTAGGCTGAGGCTTAGACGGGCATCCGGTTGCTCTGTGACTGATGATTTTATAGATTGAACATGCTTGTGGAATATATTCGTATTCAATAGTTTGAGACCAAGTTCCAAAATCTGATAAGAGATCAATCGATTTTGGGAGTGGGAAACTAACATCAGCGTCGACACATAAACAAGCATGAATGAATCTAGTTTTGGCCTTTTTGGCCTGGTCTATTACAATTAGAGGACACATAGATAGAGCAATACCTTTGATGACTGCAGGGTGCCAAAGCTCCAGAGGAAGGCCCATAAGATGAACCTAGATTGGAGCCTGTGTCATTGTTTTTGTGAGTGGGTTGAAGCCAGAAAACCATTTCCTGATGTAGAAGCATCTTCTGCTGAAGAACCATGGACCACCTAGAAGAGCTCGAGAAAAGTCTTCCTTAATGCTGAAAGAGAAGAGGACACATCCATTTGACATCACATCTATTTCCAGAGTGCCACAAGGGTTCCATTTCATGCGGGCCCATTTTTTGATATATTCAAGGGGGGTCTGGGACACATCAACTTACCTACTAGGGATAGATCTCTAGAGGCAGTAGTAGCCTCCGTGATGTGAGAGGGGATGTGAAGAGAGAGGGACCCATCAGAGAGCATAGGAGTCAACTTCTCTGAATAAGAAGTAGAAGAGGAACCTTCCACTATTTTTTCCATGCCTCGAGGGGAGGTCGAGGAGACAGGCCCCCAGAGTTTCCAGGGAAATACTCTCGGTCCAAACCAGAAGGGTTTGACATCAGAGTTAACACCAAAGGACTCAGAAATTTAAAAAAACAGAGGGTAGAAAAAAATTATGGATCCTCTCTTCCCTATGTTGTTACTTCATTCAAGAATAGGCGTTTATTATCTCTCAAAGTGAAACATTAAATCTAAGAGAGAATGATAAACTCTTCATTTTATTTTAGATTTTATTTATCACTTGGAGGGAGAATGGGAGGCCTCCCATTCTCCTTATTTATTGTTTTTTGTTTTTGACAAGAAAGAAAATATTTTCACTATGAGGGAGATTTGGATGCATCACTATTTACCCAAAATTAGAAACCTTCATATTCTCCATAAAAATTACATAATAATTGTTAGGGAGATTGGGAGGCCTTCCATTCTCCCTCAATCTAAAAAAATTAATGTTGAGAGAGGATGAAAAAGTTCTCATTATCTTTTAACCTTGTTGTTCTTCAATTTTATTCCCACTTAAAAATTATATTTTGGGGCATCTCATTCACACTTAGAGTGAAAGATTAGTTCAAACAATCATTCACAACAGATATAAAAAGACATCACTCTCAAATTAAACAAAAATCTATACGGAGAATGAGGCATAATCCCTCAAATTAAAAAAATAATGAAGATTGAGAATGGGAGGCCTCCCATTCTTCTTGAAAGTGAGAAATTATTAAAAGGGATAGTAAGGGCATCTCATTGGAAGACCTCTCACTATCCCTCAAAGTAAACAAAATAATCAAGATGGAGATTGGGATGCCTTTGATTCTCCATAAAAGGGAACCATTCTTAAAAAGGACATTGACAACAATGTAAAGTCTCCAATTATCCCTCAAAGTATAAAAACAATCAACTGGAGAATGGGAAGCCTCCCATTCTCCTAAAAAGTGAATAACAATGTAAGGTCTCTCATTATCCCTCAAAGTATAAAATTAATCAACACAGAGAATGGGAAACCTCCCATTCACCTCAAAAGTGAATAATTCTTAAAAGGGATGTTGGTAGCCTCTCATTTGAAGGCCTCTTATCATCCCTCAAATTACACAAAATAATCAAGATGGATAATGGGAGGCCTACTATTCTCCCTAGAAGTAATAAATACTTAAAAAGTATATTTCACGGCCTCTCATTCCCACTTAGAGTGGAAACATAGTTCAAAAAATCATTCATAAGAGATATAAAAGACATTCTCTTAAAGTAAACAAAAATATACAAGGAGAATCAAACATAATCACTCAAAGTAAAAAAATGAAGATTAAGAATGGGGGGCCTCCCATTCTCCTTGAAAGTGAGCAATTATTAAAAGGGATAGTGGGGGCCTCTCATTGGCAGACCTCTCATTATCCCTCAAAGTAAAAAAAATAATCAAGATGGAGATTGGGATGCCTCTGATTCTCCCTAAAAGTGAACCATTTTTAAAAAGGATATTGAGAACAATTTAAGGTCTTTCATTATCGCTCAAAGTATAAAAAACAATCAACAAAAAGAACGGGAATCCTTACACTCTCCTCAAAAGTGAATAACAATGGAAGGTCTCTCGTTATCCCTCAAAGTATAAAAATAATCAACATGGAGAATGGGAAGCCTCCCATTCCTCTCAAAAGTGAATAATTACTAAAAGGGATATTGGTGGCCTCTCATTTGAATGCATCTTATCATCCCTCAAAGTAAACAAAATAATCAAGATGGAGAATGGGAGGCCTCCCATTCTCCCTAGAACTAATAAATTCTTAAAACATTTATTTTGAGGCCTCTCATTCCCACTTAGAGTGGAAAAATAGTTCAAACAATCATTCACAAGAGATATAAAAAAACATCATTCTCTCAAAGAAAACAAAAATCTATAAGGAGAATGAGATACCTTATATTCTCCATCACATTGAAAAAAAATGATAGTTAGAATAGGAGGCCTCCCATTCTAAATTCAAATGAGAAAATAGTCAAAAACAAAAAATGGAAGCTCTTCCATTTTACATCAAAGTGAAGAAACACCGAAGATGTAGAAACAATCAAGATTAAGAATGAGAGTCCTCCCATTTTACCTTTAAAGGAAAAATAGTTAATAAGGATAATGAGAGCTTTTCCATTCTACATCAAAGTGAATAAACACTTAGGATGTAGAATGAGAGGCCTCTCAGAGTGAAAATCAATCAAGATAGAGAATGTGAGGCCCCCCATTTCCGTACTGTATTTGTTGAATTTAAATTATGTTGTATTAAAAAACATGTAAGCACCATAAAACATGTTTAAATAAGAAACATATAGAGTAAATTTATGTGTTATCAATATTTTGGTTTTTATTAGCTATACATGGTACATTTCATGTTGCTAGGAATTATAATTTATACTAACAAATATGTCTAATTTCTCACTTTGATTTTTATTTTCTTTATAGTTTCCTCTTTTTTATCAATATATTATATTTTATATGTATAACTATACTCTTTTTTTAAATTTCTAGATTTCCCACAATGCATCATATATTTTAAGAAGCACAACATGTTGATTTATTTTCACAAGGATTGAAAGTTCTTGAGGGGAGAGTTTATCCAAGTAGAAAAAATCTACATTGCAGATTAATGGGAGAAGGTTTAATTTCCGTTACTGTGGATAAAGTATTGGATGGGAAAAATAGGTTTCCTTATTTGGTTGATGAAGAAAAAACATTAACATACGTATAAAATAAAGGGTACTATATTACATGGGATGAGAAAAAAATGTTAGCACATGATGATTCGTCAATACCTAATATCAATGATATAGATGAACCATTGAATTATAATTCGATGGATGTAATTGATTCATATGATGTTGAAATTGAATACAATGAGAATATTAATGGCACATATGAAAAAAAATGGCTCCAATTGATTGCAGAGAATGTGATACTTCAACAACATTATTATGTGCATGGATACAATATAGCCATGGGTTTTATATCAGATGTGATTGAGGACCACATTATTCAAGGTGAGAATTTGGGTCCTCTAATGTTTGGTGTGATGGTAGAGAAGATATTAATTTCTTGTAATATCTATTCAACATTACTGAAACAAAACCATACAATAGCATGGCCAATAGAGAAATTGGTGAATCAAAATATAGGGTATGCACTAAATGTTAAAAGAAGTGATACATTAGAATGTTTGGCCTCATTAAATGCATATGATCACAACTTGAAATTTAGAGGAGTTCAACAAAATTTAATCCATATTTGTTCAAAGGAGAGAAAATATGTTGGAGATGGGAAAATTACAAATGTACTTGAAGGAGATAGGGTTCATTTTAAATTGTTAGATAGAAATAATTTTGGTATTCTTGTTAATAATATATTAAACCCTTCTTATTCCACATGCACCATATAAGAAGGTTCTCTCACACAATGGCCTACAAATCAACTAGCATACCTTAGTAGTTCACTGATGGATGTGAAAATGAAGGAAGTTCCAAAGGAGATATAAGTCAATATGTGGAGTGCATTATAAGAACAAATTCCTCAATTGGCATGTCCAATTCCTATTGATGTCTTGAATTACACATATCCACAACCTTTGACAAGAATTCCATATAGACATCACAAATGTTTGAGGCCCAATGCATCAAATTTCAATATGTCAAATGCAAGATCTAATAAAGATGAAGATGAATTATATTTCTTGGATAAATTAAGAAAGATGATTTGTTGCAAAAATAAATAACTTAGCTCCATAATACCTTATGGATTAATCGATAATGTTTGGCGCAAGTTTAGATATATGAGTGAGGGTTAAAGAAGATATTTTGTGTTGAATGCAATTGGAGAAAATGGATCCATAAAGTGAAATGACATAAAAAGGAATAAATGCATTCTTACCATGAAGTTTGACACCCTTGATGTATGTAAAAATGATTGGTTTAATGCTTTTGGAATACCTAGAAGCAACTTATTTAAATAAAAGAAAGAATTTTTAAATGTTGATATCAGGGCAATGAAAGGTAATGTTGGTTTACAAAAATAAAGTCCAACTATTATGGCAATGATTGCTAGTATCAGAATTTTTTTTAATGAAAATTTAGATATAGATCCTCATTTGAATATATCCATAAATCATGATGGAACAAGAGTTCCTGTATGTAAGAATGTCTTCGGAAAATTATACCTAATGTTCAATTCTTAAAAAGTGTAATGCAGACCTTAAAATCCTAAATCTCCCTCCAGTGTCATAGTCTAAATTTAACAAGATATGACCAAAAAATTTCCAAGATGTTTCAATTGCAAAGAATAACTTCTTTAAAAAGTGTGATGAGTGTGTGGGTATTGCAAACAAATGAAAAGCCACAACTGATCCAAAAATAATCAAGCAGTTGCAACAATATCAAAAATTTCATAATGATTACATTATAAGTTGCCATGTAAACTATTATGCCCACAGGATTGAATATGAGGAAAACCCAGAGAAATTCTTAAGCATTGTGCAAGATAAGATGGAAAAGATAAAGAATTCCATACCAAGGTGTGGGAATAAGTCTAAGTTAGTTAGTAATGTTTGGAAACTCCCAATATCTTTAACATGTATGCTTACTCATGGACATAAGTCAGGGGGTTTTAGTCACTTAGCCTTCCATTTCCAGAAAGAGGTTAAAACTTCACAAAGAAATTAATAGCCTTGTGCCTTTTCATGCTCTAAGAACTAGTGGTTGCTGTATATGGGCACATATTGTACAAGATTGGGTCTTCAAAACAGCCACCACATGATGCATTATTACAAAATGATCATATGAATTTTTTTGATTGTATAAGGGTACAACAATGGAATCTATTTCAGAAAATGTATTTGAAACATGTTTTTCACTCAAAAAATTTCCACCAATCCTCTGCTTACAACTGGACAATGCTTCAAGTGACAATAAAAATAGTTTTTTATTTGGTTTTGTATCAATATTGACAATCAGAAGGGTTTTTAATAAAGTGTATGTAAGCTTTCTGCTAGTGAGACACACCCATGAAGATATTGATGGAACAAGTAAGAGATTATCTGCTATGTTATGGTGAGAAGATACATATTCTCTACCACATATCATGGATGCATACATAACATGTTAGGACGATTCAAGTTTCATTCACACCATACCTGATTGAATGATGTCTATGCTTTCAAATCCCTTGTGGGGCCACATTTACTAGATGGAAGTCACATGATAGTGGGTCTTAGCCAGGCTCAATACTTTAAATTCCATGTCGTAAATGGAATACCAATGATGCAAGACAAAACAACCAAAAGGGATCTTACATGGTATAATCCTATCAATGTCTAGCATACATTACTTGATGGCAACAAAAAATTTCCTAAAGTAAAACCTCAACTACCGCCATTTAAGACATTGAAATGAGATTGATGAACTAAAGACAAGAATACAAGCCTAAATTAGTAAATGGAGTAAAATTTCTATAGATGGAGGGTGAAGATCATTATGTTTAACAAAGATAAGGTATTGGGAAAATGTTTTAGATTCTTTAGATAAGCCCTTCATTAATAGATGATATGTTAGAAGGTGATTTTTGGCCAAGAATTAGACAAAACTCAAATAACAAATAATGATTCTCATTTTCTATTGGATGATTACTTGAGACAAAATGTCCTTACTAATGAAGAAATGTATGTGGGACATAAATGTAAACAACCAAGCGATGAATTCAATCTAAAGGAAGATGTCGATACAAGGACATTTTGTTATAATATGGCCAAGATCAAACAAATTCCCAATATGGAATGGGTAAAGTAGAAGTGAATGTCTACCCTGGTAAGGATACTGAGAGTCGAGACATATAAGGTAAAGGTTCGATGGTGGAAACCAATTGGAAAAGGAAAATCAGAAAATGTTCTGTATGAGGATTGCTTACATAAAACAAAATAATGGAAAGAAGGAAATGAAGGAACAAGTGACATAAATATGAATAGTATCATTTGGGCTTGGTCAACAAAAGCAGGATGTAATCGAGAAAGAATAAGAATAACAGAAAAAGGAAATTAAACCTTTAAAGAATATCAAGCACAAATTCAACAAATTGAGGATAGTCAAAGTGATAATGATGCCGAATGATTTACTATAGGTAATGAAAAATATGTCAAAGACAATATGTGATATTTTATCTTGTATCAAGTTATGGGTTTTATGAAAATTTCTATTTTGTTGCACTTAAGATGATGGAAATATATATTTTATGAAATCATTATTAATATTCTTTTTCAAATAATATTATCTTTATCTTGATGTATATCCAATGTATGGAAAAATGATATATTATGTTGGAAAAATTTGGTGCCAACTGCAACCAGTAAGGGAAAGACACAACAAAAAAAAACACATACACACACAAAATATATGTTATATTCGATTAAAAACTTCTTATAATATCATAGCTACTACTCTCTACATTTTATTTTATTTATCTTCTTGTGTCCTCTTTTTTGTTTATTTTTCTTACAAAAATCCTTTTGTGCTGCTGCATGTATCTATTTGCTAAATTCCCCCTTCTATATTCTTCTCTCTATATTTCTTTGTCTATATGCTATGACATATATCTCCTCTTTGCTATATTCCTTGCGCTACGACTCTCTATATTCTATTCTCTTTCTCTACATTCTTCTCCTTTGTTTTATACGCTTTGGTATATATGTATATATGTGTGTGTATATATATATATATATATATATATATATATCTATTTTTATACTCTTCCTCCATGTTTCATCCATATAAAATGACACATAATCATATGAATCCAATGCTAATATAAAATGGGCCTCATTCTAGGGCTCTCACATATGTCGGAGTCCATCTCCCAAATGAGTGGCGGAATGCTGCCACTTGTCACACCCTGGACCGTGAATCGTCGCCCGCTGAATCACCTTGACTAAGCCCAGACCTGAAAAACAAATAAACTATAGCTCATCCCATGAGTTTCATGTCCACATCAGTCCATCACTATGGAGAGTGGCGAAATATCGCCACGTGTCCCATCATGGATGGTAAAGATCTCCGCAGACCTAGTTTGACCAAAAGGCCAAACCTGAAACACAATATAATATGACACATTCATCGGGTTTGAGTTCCATCGGGAGAAAAATGCTGGGAGAAAAGAGGAATGCCACCATGTGGCTAGATATTTTGCGGGGGATTTAAATTCAATGGAATTTTTTTTTAAAATACCTATCAGGTGGGTAGTTGCGAGAGAGGGAAACCAAAATTGAAAATCTCTCAGGGCTCAAGATTACCAAACACTATTAATTATGACATATTCCCTAGGAGAATGTTAAAAAAACCATTTAACCTCTTAATTCATCCATTTCAATATGGAGAATAGTAATATCACTTTTAAATAAAATGGTTGTGAAATAGGGTCATTCATGTATTAGTGTAAGTGCTTTAAAATTGACCAGTTTTAATGTATCTTCATGGTTGTATGATAAACATAAGAATGTGGTTGAGGCCCATTTATTATTTAAGGAGAAATCATGACTAGGATAAACCCCTCATGTTTTTTTGAAAAGAGTTTATTTGTATACCGTAATATTTGATGATAAAGTTCATAAGTAATCTACAACATAACAAAATTATTACCTGCAGTGCTCGTAGGATGGAAATATCTAGCTAGTGGGATGCTAAGTTGATAAGGCCCTTATTGGGAAGGGTTTCCATAATGTGCCATGTGAGTCCTATGGTTGAGTAATACCATTCTACAATGGTTAGGTTTAGGGTTAGGGTTTTATGCCAGTCAACCAACTAGTTTGTGGTCACCCAACCCCCTCTCATCCTACGATTATTGAACGACACTTGGGGATGGAATTCGGTAGGTTTCATTGGTGTGGGATTATGGAAAGTGGTGATTGGAGGGAAAAAATAATTGGTGGGCTAGTTCTTTCACCCGAGATGCCAGATTGTGCTAACCATGGTTAACCACTCCTGGTGCCCATTGAAACCTACACAAATCCAGGTCGATTCCCGCTTTATTCACCATTTTTGGTTAAGTGTGAAAAAGTTCACTGTAAAACATCCAAAATACCACCAAAGACACAACATGTGGCCCTTATAATATGGACCAACACACTGACCATTTAAATAATACCATACCGCCACCTACGTGG
Organism: Taxus chinensis; assembly: GCA_019776745.2. Taxonomy (NCBI): domain Eukaryota; kingdom Viridiplantae; phylum Streptophyta; class Pinopsida; order Cupressales; family Taxaceae; genus Taxus; species Taxus chinensis. The sequence goes on along the minus strand of CM034149.1, from coordinate 268,782,093 downwards.
TAGATCAATGCCAATAAACCCTATGAATGATGTAACTATCAGTGGTCAAGCACAATCAATTGACCCACGAGGCAACAAAATATAAGCCAAGGTTAAAAGTAATTAACTAAGGCTTTAAATCGGCATGACAAGGGATGAAGACACGTGTCATGATTCCTTAGGTTTTTCCAACAATTCTACCCCACAGACACCATGCTCATGGAATTATCCAAAATGAAAACAATATTTCGTCCGGATGGGCCACTAGTTCATAGAAACAAGGAGATGTGGTGAAGATCAATGGTGAAAAGACAAGGACAGGTGGTGTGATCTTAACAACCAAGGACATAGATAGATGGTGGAATCTGAATGGCGTAGTAGGTGCTATGTGTCATCATTCTACTTAAGATGAATGCACTCGGGGTCCAATGGACTTAGAACCCTAGAATTAATCAGAATTAAGGAAACGTTTGGGTCCACAATAGGAGAAATAATACACGCTAGTGGGAGGTAGAGACAAGTGGACTAATAAGAGGATTCCACTTGGCGATGATCTAACAAATGAAGGTGGAAACATGGAATCATTCCACCATACTTTTGAGATATGGCTCCGAACAGACATGAAATCCCTCGAATGAGCCAAATTTAAATGAATTTTAGGCTTGCAACTAATTAAAGAAGGGACACATGTCAACAAAAAAAGGTGTCTCGTGGACTCAATTTAACAGGATAAACTGAAATTTAAAACAAAGTTGACATCCCTTACGACACAATAAGTTACAAATAATCAGGACAAAAAAATGTAAGACATGAAGAAAACACACCTACAAATAAGCAGAATCATATTGCAGGAACTGTGTGCATGTATACTTTGCTTAATGCTAAATAAAATGAAGCAAGAACTACCACCTAAAATAGTTCTACAATTTAGCTAAAACAAAGCATAAACACCATCATGATAAGAATTAAACAAGGGTTAGATGCTAGCATTCATCAATACAAACTTTGAAACTAACAATGCTAAATATCTAAACTCCTCTATTCTCTAACAACAAATAAATGAATGGATCTAAGTAAGCTCCATGGCTATCAAAATAGTTGTCCTTAATGTTCCAAGAACCTAGGAATGGGGGCTAATCAAAGTTGGGCTACAAGACCCTTTTGACACCTCCCATATGACCCAAGCACTTTAAGAAAGAGGCTTAACTCTTCAAGATGATGAACTCTCAAAAGGGCAAGGTGCATGCTCTTAGTCTCTTTGCTATATGCTTTGCATTTGCTCTCTTAGAAAGTTTAGGTGTAAGTAAAAAGGCAGGTGGAGGGCTCTTTATATAGCCCAAAGGATAAAGGATTCAACACATTCTCATGAATGTGGGATAAAGGTAAAACATGATTAGGAATGGATAAGGTTGCTTTATTAAAGGTAACCTTACTTTAGAAGGGTTTAATACATGTTTAGCAAGTCATGGGAGTTGGGGGTATTTTAATTAATCAAAGGTAATTAATTAATAGGTAGGTGTAAGCTTATAGAAGCCAATTAGAGGAATATTAGTGCGATTTAGGTTATTATAAGGGGATTAAATCAATTAAATATTGATTTATTGGTTAAATGGAAGGGAAAGCTAATTAATTAATAATAATTAATTAGTCTAGGTAGAAGGGGTGATTTATTAATGGAAGGTCGTTAATTAGGGTATTTGTTGGATAGGCAACTTAATTAATTAGCTTAGTGTAATTAATTAATGATGATATGAGGGAAAATGAGTGCTTTTGACAATATGTCGTTGATTTGCGAGAAAGGGGATAATTAGCACAATTTAAGTATTTAAATTGCTTGGGCGTAATTATCGGTGTCTACATTTGCCCCTCTTTGGGGTGGCGTAAGTGATGCCACTTCAAAGATAGTAGATAGAAGAGATTTTGAAGGGATAGAAGAAAAATTAATAGGAGGGAGAGATGCCCACTCGAGTGTCGATGGGGTGATGAAGGAAGCCGATCGACGATCGAAAAATATGAGAAGTAGGCAGAAGAATGGGGATGATGCAGGATGCCCTGAGGAGAGGGGGAATTAGGGGTGAACAGGAAGTCGTGTAGAAGAAATATGGATGAGGGGAGAGAAGAGCTTAACCTCTAGTTGCTTATTTGTTTGGAACAAATTTGATGTCATCATATTGCCATAGGAACTACATCATCGGTCCTTATGAAAAATATAAGCATACAACAAAGGTAGAATGACATGAAAAGCTATACTACGAATAATTGTCCATTGCTGAAAGTACCAACTCCACGCAACATACAATAATGCAATGCAATACGAGAAGGAAACAAGCTCATATAATAGGGAAAATAAGTACGAACGCACATATCTAACTCAACAACGGTCAAAACAATTGTACAAATGTTTTGTTATCAGTGCTGAAGAGATCCACAAGTTCATGATTGATGACAAGGGTTAAAAATGATGCCCCAAGCAAGGATACATGCAAGGGGAAATGAAAATGGACACGGGGTCCATGAAAAGCATTTGTGCGCAACGAAACAACACTAGGCAACCAAAAGTGCCCCAGAGTATAGATGAAGCAAGCAACTAGCTTTTGTGAATGGTTGTGAATCCAATGATCTGCGAGTCGTATTAATCGGGGAAGATGTGAGACAAACCAACAGGATATGGAGAAAATACCATGCACAAGACACAAGTTTCAGCCGTAAGAAGCAAGTTACCATTTTGTAGGGTGTTTTACTTTTTAGGAATTTTTTGAAAATTTTTGCCTTGTTTTTAGATTTTTTTGATATATATATATATATATATATATATATATATATATTGTTTTTGTTGTTTTCTCGAAACAATGTTCTATTGTTTTTGTGTTTTTCTCGAAACAATTTTCTATTATTTTTGTGTTTTGTGAAACAATTTTCTATTTTGTGTTTTGTGAAACAATTTTCTATTGTTTTTGTGTTTTCTCAAAACAATGTTTCTATTGTTTTTGTGTTTTGTGAAACAATTTTCTATTGTTTTTGTGTTTTCTCAAAATAATGTTCTATTGTTTTCGTGTTTTCTCGAAACAATTTTCTATTGTTTTTGTGTTTTGTGAAACAATTTTCTATTGTTTTTGTGTTTTCTCAAAACAATGTTTCTATTGTTTTTGTGTTTTGTGAAACAATTTTCTATTGTTTTTGTGTTTTGTGAAACAATTTTCTATTGTTTTTGTGTTTTGTGAAACAATTTTCTATTGTTTTTGTGTTTTCTCAAAACAATGTTTCTATTGTTTTTGTGTTTTTAATAGTTTTCCATAGCTATGTGTAGGTAACCAAGAAAGCATGGATGCCCCCAGCGTTAGGTGGGGAATATACAACGGCAGAAGCCACGCGCTTATGAACAAGAAGGTGAAGTCATTGAGTTGCCCCTAGTGTAAGATGGGAAATAACGAAAGACCACGTACCTTACAGACGAATAGAAGAAGGCAAAGCCATATCAACGCTGGACTAGATGGTGTGCACAAGGAAACTTGAAGGTAGAACCAGGTCCAGGAAAAAGACAACTACCCTTCTAATACAGAATGCTTGTGAACAACAAATCCTTCCGAGGTGTCGGAAACCAGTTTTCACCCAAGGACTTGTCCAAAGTACCACAATTACATGGTTTTCACTAGTGGACGACCTGTTTTCTCTTTCTCTTTTTCTAATTTTTTTTTGTGATGTTTTTATATTTGTTTGTGATTTTTATGACTTTCTTGTGCCATGTGTAGGCATAAAACCTCTTAAGATGCATGGAATTCATGAGCTCCTGGAGCTCATCACCATTGGGGTGAGCCAACTTGTATGCCCCTGTGCCATACTTGGTAACTATGACATAGGGTCCTAACCAGTGTGGTTCAAACTTCCCTTTCTTTTCTCGCTCTGCTCTAGTGTTGAACTGGTTCTCCTTCATAACTAAATCACCCACCTCAAACTGGTGAGGGATGATTCTCTTGTTGTAGTTGTGGGAGATTCTGTGTTGATATACCTTTAGGTGATTAAGAGCGCGAATGCGCCTCTCATCCAGGAGCTCTAACTCAGCCAATCTTGCCACTCGGTAATCTTCATCCTTATCCAAATAGTCCTGAAGAGAAATTCACAAGGATGGGAGTTCAATCTCTAAAGGGATGATAGATTTTGTGCTGAACACTAGGGAATATGGCGTCGCACCCGTAGGAGTGTGAATTGATGTTCGGTAGGCCCAGAGGGCTGGGTGGATTTGTAGGTGCCAGTTTCGACCAGTTTTGCTAACCATCTTCTCCATTATCCTTACCAAAGTCTTGTTTGTTGCCTCAACTTGTCCATTACCCTGAGGGTAATATGGCGTGGACCATTTCAATCTGATTTGGAACCATTGGCAAAGACCTTTCACAATTTTGTTCTTAAATGACTTCCCATTATCTGTGACAATGGCTGCAGGGATACCATATCAGCAAATAATGTGATTCATGATGAATTTAGAAATCTGTGCTCCTGTGACATAGGTTAAAGGGATAGCCTCCACCCATTTTGTAAAGTATTATGTAGCTGTGATGATATGTGTATGACCATCATATGAGGTAGGAGTAAGCTTCCCTATTAGATCAAGTCCCCACTTGGAGAATGGCCACGGGGTAGTGATTGGTTGCAATGGTTGCGATGGAGCATGGATGAAATTTCCATACTTTTGGCAAAGCACACATTTTCTAACATAATTACAATAATCAGTTTCCATGGTGGGCCAATAGTAACCTACTCTTAACAGTTTCTTAGCCAAGACCATTCCATTTGTATGTGCTTCACATACTCCTTCGTGTACTTCTTTAATTGCTCGGATTGACTCCGTCACATCCAGACAACGTAACAGATTCCCATCGTATCCATGACGATAAAGTGTACCTCCTAAAAGGGTGTAATGGGCTATCTGGTAAATCAGGCTTTGCTTTTCAGAACTGGAGATATTGGGAGGGAAAGTACTGTCCTTAAGATATGTGAAAATGGGTTCGTACCACGGGGAATAGGGACCAATAACCTCACAAGCCAGGAAATATTCTGGTACGTCATACGCGGGCTGGTGTAGATTTTCTATGAAAAATGGCATATCATTGTTCCCTGGCGGAATACGAAGCATAGATCCCACCGGTGCCATAGCATCTGCTGATCTGTTCTGTGCTCTTGGGATCTGCTCAAAGGTAATGCACACAAAATACTCCTTCAGAGTTTCCACCAACTTCTTATAAGGTATGAGCTTGTCATCCTTTACTTTATACTCATCATTAACCTGTTTGATGATTAGCTGTGAATCACCTACAACCTTAACATGTTGAATATTCCAATTGATGACTAGCTTCATCCCTGCAATGAGTGCTTCATATTCCACAATGTTTTTCGTGCAAGGGAAGGCCAGGCGGAAAGCCTGTGGTATAGGATCACCCGAAGGAGTAATAAGGATGACAAGCTCATACCTTAATTGTATAGATCCAATTAAGGGTATAGGATCATTAACCTGTTTGATGATTAGCTGTGATGATTAGCTGTGAATCACCTACTGGAATCATTAGACATCTGGGGTATGGAAAGGTTACCTTGCTTGAATTGCCCGACTGGAATTATGGGACGCCAACTGTGGAGGCTAAGATCATCAACCTAAGAAACTTAGACGCATGGCATAAGGAAGAGTTATTTTTCTCGACTCACTTGACTAGGTATGTGGGATGCCCTGCCTCTTACTCTTCTTCAGGGTAGAGCAGAGGGGATGTACTTAGTTATTTGTGACATAATATTCTTCTTAAAAGTATACCAAAATTCTATATGGGAATCTATTTTCTTTGTCCACTCTTGTATTTGTGTGTTCTCTTGGATTAATTGAATAATATTAGATGGTGCTGAATTTTCTTGCAATTGACTACATCTGTTTTGGGTGGTGGTGAGTTCTTGCTGCATTCGAATGATGGCTCTATCTAGTGGTGTGTTACATTCTTGCATATCCAGTATCTTTTCATTCCGCGTTGTTTACTACATTTGATGCTTTTCAGTTAGTTTAGATATCTTTCTTCTTTGGGTGCCATCCTTATCCTTACTGATATCATATGTTGTTGATTCTATATGAATATGTTGTTCTAACTTTTCTAGCTCTACTTTTTCTTTCTTAGTTTGACTAGGCCATCCAATTGTATAAGTTTACTAGGCCATGGAATTTTGTAACTATGCCTCCAACTTAGTTATCATGGCTTGTAATTATTTCCTTCTTTTTTGATTCTCCAGATTATGTGGCTTAAGGATTTGCTGTTTATATTATTTCAAAGCACTTTTGCAAATATTCTTCTTTTCTGCCTCCAAATTAACAATATCTTCTTTTAATATCTCCGCTACTACCTTTTCTATTTATATTTCTATATGAAGATTAGATGCAGTACTGATATGTGACTTTTCTGTTTAGATAGATAATATCTTTTGCATTGCATATTCTATGTCAACACAACGTTGCATCCAATACTATTTGGCAGTTTGTTCTAACACTTGGCTACAAGTTGTTTTCTATAAGGGGATGAGTTTGTTTAAATTTACCTTATAGCCCTCTGTATTTTGTTCCACCACCCCTTGCTGTAACTATATTGAATTCTCTTTTTTACATTGTTGCAATGCTTAATTGATCTTTGCAAAATAATCTCTGGGTGCTTATGCTAGTATCATACTTGTGGATGTTTCTAAGGCTGATATTGATGGTAGTGTGTTCTTCTGGTCTTGTGCCTTCTTTTCATTTTCCTCCTTCTCCTTATTTTGTTTTTGTTCTTCTTTTTCTTTCTGCGATTTCTCCTCCAATTTCTTATCTTTTCTTTGCTTTTCTTCTTATTCCTTTTGTTGCTTTTCCTATCCCCTTCTCTCTTTTTCTTTCTTTTCTTCTAATTCTTACTTTTCCTTTGCTTCCTTCTCTTTCTTCTCTCTGTCTTCCCGTTCCTTATTTTCTTTCTATTCTGTCTCCTTGTTTTTCTCTTCTTTCTCCTTGCTTTCCTTATCTTATTTTTCCTTCCTGTCTTTCTCTTCTTTCTCCTTCTTTTATATTTCCTCTTTCTTCTTCTTCTCTATCTCCTCTATCTCCTCTTTCTCCTGTTTTTCTTTAATTTTTCTTTCTTCTTCTATCTTCTTCTATTTGTCTTGTTCTTCTTGTTCTTTTTTTTCTTCTCTACTTCTTCCTTCTGTTTATTTGCTACATCTTCTTGCTCTTTTTTTCTTCTTCTGATTTTCCAGTTCTTTTTTCTTTGTTTCTTCTTTCTTATTTTTCTATACATCCTCTATGCCCTTTTTATTTTGTTCTTCTTCAACTATATTTTTAGCTGCCTCTAACAACTTTTGTTTTTCTTCTTTCTCTTTCTGTTTTTATGTCTGGCAAATTCCGTGACTTTTTGTTGTTCTGCTTCTAGATTTTTCCTTTTCTTTTCTTCCACCACTGCTTGTGTATCTTCAAATTTTTGGGCTGTGGCCTTTGTATCTTACTCTTTCCTTTATTTTCTTACTTTAATGAGTAATCCAATGAGTTATTCTACCTTTTTTATGCAGTTTTGATCCACATCAGTCTTCTTATTCTTAAGCTTCAAGGTTGTTCTTTCTTTTTGAAAGGCTTACAGGTGGCATGTTTCTTCTACCATGATTTGTTCTTAGATTTATTTGACTAATCCAGGCGGAAGTAATAGAATGATATCACCTATTACCAAGCAATTTTTTTCCAAGTAGTAATTTATGGATTTTGCTATAGTCATTTTTCCCTTTCCTATACTGGATTCATATTCTTGGGCTACTTGGGAAATGCCTCCTAGAGATATACATTTATTATAATACATAGAGGCTATTTTTTTCAAATCTATTTCTGTCCATGGCTCTATTTCATCTAAAAATTGAGGTTTTGATTGCTCCTGTGGATGTATTCATGATGGGGTATATGGGGTCTCTTCTTCTTCTGACTCTGAAATGTCTTCTACCTCCTTAGATTCTTACTCTTCGTCTTCTGTATTAGCCATGGCTTGCTTTAATTTCCCTTTTTCTGCACATGCTTTCTGGCATTTTGTGGTAGGTGCCAATGTTACTAATGTTTTTGATGAGCTTTCCAGTGTTACTGACTTACTCTTTTGTTGTTTTATGAATGTAGGAGGAGTACATCCGTTGGGGTCGAGAGAGAGAGAGTGTGTGACTCGCTACCAGATATAATTGATCAGCTGAATCAAGATGAGAAAAACTTGACTACACCGAGTAGGGATAAGGAGGATCATACAGAGTGCCACATATTGCACATACTAGTCAAGATTTTGTGTGACCTCTATTGTATTATTGGGATGCGTTGACTAGAATAATTTTTTGTTCCCATTTGTTAGAGGAGAGTGGACCATCACTCTTGAGGATGTGTGCATGATACTCGACGTTCTTATACTTGGGAGATGTTTGAGTCTTGACATTGCATGGATCTACAGACAGAGATAGGAATTAGGCCACTGACATGGGGGATGATCGAGTGTCACTAGGCACCAAACAGGGTATGAGGCTCCTTTCTATATCCACCTCTCCTATCCCTGAAATTCTCCATAAGGCCATCGTAGGTATTTTAGCTTCGCAGTTTGATAGGGGATAAGGACGGGGATAAGTTATTGTACTGTCTGGGTCCTGAGTTACGATGCATATTGAGCAATATGGGTGGACTTACACATGGAGAGTAGACATCTTTGGCACCACATACCATGATTTATGCTCGGTTGGTGAGATTACAAGGACAGTCACTGAGTCATCCCATGCTTGTGATGAGTTGGGTATATGAGAGGATCATCCCTTATGAGAGGGGAGTAGGGGTACAAGATCATGGGGGTTGTATGAGCCGCGAGATGGACTGGTATGTTAGTGCTTAGGGTACCACATTAGTAAGTGGCTAACTTTGAATACAACGTTGATTTTGTTGCTACACCCTACAAGGATATGGTAGGAATATGGGGATGGGATGGGATTATAATGGTTAATTGTGCCAATATCAATTCAGTTAGTAGATAAATCAAGGAAGGTGAGAGACTCATCCATTTGATAGAGTACCCCAGCAGTTCAGAGTACCATACATATGATATTCTTCTTCCCATGTGACAATTATTTACATGAAGTATTAGGGAGTCTCCTGGCATCCCTACAAGAAACTATGGTTGGACCATTACAGACTTAAGATGTCCCTATTGTTGTGAGATGGGTTTTTTGTGCTTGATGAGCACCTAGGCCTGCACCATATTAATTTTTGGAGCTTAATTAGTTAACTAACATGCTTTTATAGACTTGTTAGAAATACAAAGTAACCAATGTTCAGTTCACAACCATCGTCATCGGTCCTCCATGGAATGGTATTGGTCAAGAAAGGAGGAACCGACATCGGTTAGGGCTAACCGAGTATCGAGTTAAGACTAACCGACATTGGTTGCATGTGCGTGACTATTATAATTACGTTGCAGGAATTAGATATATCTTTACTTGTAAAGTGAATCTAATGCCTGTAATTTCATAGTTAAAGTGCCCTAAGATTATAGATGCATATATAAGCATAAATCTAGGGTTTTAGAAAGAAAGAATTCAATTGAGAAATAGAGAGAAGTTTCCTTTAGATAGAAAACGAGAAATTTATAGAGAAGAAAGAACATGACATCCAAGAAGGTGTGGAAGATTGACAAATCTTAATTATATTTCCTCTATGATAATAAATTGGATGTTTCTTATTAGATGTAGCCCATACTGGGTGAACCACGCTAAATATTGTGTATTGTTTCTTCTTGTTTATTTCTATATTGATTACTTTTATTCTTATATATGATTAACATATATGTACAACAGGTGCACTAGCCCCAAAAACCTAGTATCAGAGAATCATTGTTTGAGGGTTGTGTGTGTTGACAGATTTACTCACAGAGGGATTTCTGATTGAGTGGGAGCAAAGAAATTGGAGAAGAAGGACACATTCAGAGTAGCTAAATATGATGGTCCGTGACTATCTATTGTGGAATATGTAGGTGGAAGATTATCTATATCAGAAAGATTTATACTTACCGTTGGATGAGAAGGAAAGACCTAAAAAGTTGACTGATGAGAAAGGAAAATTATTGATAGAAAGGATCCAGGATCTATAAGATTGAGCCTGGTAGCATCTGTGGCTTTGAATATTACCAAACAAGGATCTACAGTAGATTTAATAAAATCCTTAGCAAATTTATATGAAAAATCTAGTGCTTCAAATAAATTTTATTTGAAAAAATAATTAATTTTAATTTAAAGATGCAAAAAGGAGGATCTGCATCAAGTCATTTGAATGATTTCTGGTGTATTATAAATCAATTAAAATAAGTTAGTATTCCATTTGAGGATGAAGTGAATTTTTTATTATTATTATTCTCTTTGATAAATAGTTGCGATAACTTGGTAATGACTATTAGTAATAAAATGTGTGCTACTAATGTTTTAAAGTTTGATGATATGGTTAGTATAATCCTAAAAGAAGAAAATACGTAGGAAAAATACATAAGAATCATGATTTGGGAATGCTTTGAATGTAGAAAGCAGGAAAGGCAGAAGGAGAGATCCAAGAGCAATAATAATGAGAAATCAAAGTCTAAGAATAAAAAATCTAAATCCAGAGGTAGATGTATAATCTACTAGAATTGTGGAAAGAAAGGTCATGTAAAGAAGGATTGTTGGTTCAAGGAAAAAAAAGATTTGTACAAGAGAAAGCTAAAGAGGTAAATATTTCTACAAAATAGGTAATGCAAGATGTCCTAATTCTCTCGTTGGATAGTAAAATTTAGCCATGGGTTTTAGATTTAGGAGCTTCTTTCCATGCAACCCCTAATAAGGGCTATTTTAAAAATTATGTCTAGGGTAATATTGGGTATGTTTATTTAGGAGATGGTAAACCATGCAATGTTCTTGGTAGAGGTGAAGTTCATCTTAAAATGAATAATGAAAATACATGGATATTAAAATATGTGAGACATGTTCCAAGCCTTAAAAGAAATCTAATTTCTGCAAGACAATTGTGTGAAACTAGTTGTATGGTTACACTCATAGTTGAATCTTCGAAATTTACCAAGGGATCTCTTGTTGTAGAAAGGAAAGAAGGTAGGATCTTTGTATTTTACTACATGTATTATGAATTCCTTTTGAGTTCTATCTACATCATAATAAAATACAAGCATGTGGCATATTCAGCTAGGCCATGTGAGTGAAAAGGGAATGCATATATCACAGGAAAAGGGTAAGTTATATGATCTGAAATGTGTAGATCTTGATTTCTACGAGCATTGTATTTTTGGAAAGAAAAAGAAAGTGAGATTTCTCAAAGTTGGGGAAACAAAGAAGAGGCATAAATTGGAGCTTGTACACTCAGATGTATGGAGACCATCCTAGATAGCTTCTTATGATGGATCCAATACTATTTTACTTTCATTGATGATGCCACAAGAAAGATATGAGTTTATTGTATTAATCATAAATTTGATGTTTTTTAAATTTTTAAAAGATGAAAATCACTTTGTGGAAAATGAATCAAAATTCAACATTAGGTGGTGAGTACTGCAACATTGTTTTTAGTGATTATTGTTCAATAAATGCAATACGCAAAGAAAGGATGGTTCCTAGAACACCACAGGAGAATGGTGTTGTAGAGAGAATGAACAAGACAATCATGGAACGTGCTAGAAGAATGAGGATACATGTTGGATTTCACTTACATTTTTGGGTGGAAGAAGTAGACATGACGATTTATTTGATTAAATGTGGAACTTAAAGTGCACTGAATGGTGGAATACTAGATAAATATTAGACTGGAAAAGAGGTAGATCTTTCTTTTCTTAGATTATTTGGCTCAGAAACATTTCTGCATATTAAAAAGGAAAATAGAAATAAATTGGATGCTAAATCAAAAAGATGTACTTTCATTAGTTATGGCTCTGGTGATTTCAGATTGCGGTTTTGGGATTTTGTAGGTTCTAAGATAATTAGAAGTCATGACATTGACTGGAATGAGAAGAAAATGTACAAGGATCAAGTTTTATTGCCAAAAGGTGAACCGATGGAGAAGTTTGTGGATGAAAATGAACTCTCAGATTTAAAATTAACACCTACAGGTTTACATAGTCACCAGGATCAGTTTACTCCTGACCGACATTGGTCCCCTATATTGGCGTTAGTTACAGAAGATCCAGACTAGCGTCAGTTAGCCGAACTAACATCTGTAGAAGGTGACTGACGTCAGTCACTATTAGAAGTAGATACAAATCTACAGGAAGAGTAGATTGAGCGTCCAGTAGCCCAAATCTCAGTGAGAAGGTCACAAAGGTTAAGTAGGCCTTCATAAATATTTTCACCTTCCTTTTCTTATTTATTATTGACCGATAGTTGTGAACTAGAAATCTTTGAAGAAACAATGCAGGATAAAACCCACAAGCAGTGGGAGCATGACATGGATGAGGATGTGGAATCCTTAGAGAAGAATGAGACATGCAATTTGGTTAAGTTTCCAGTAGGTAAAAGACCATTGCAAAACAAGTGGGTTTACATGATCAAGGAAGAAGAGGGTGGACAAAAGAGATACACGACATGGCTTGTAGTAAAGGGATTTGCAAAAAACACAGGTATTGAGATTGGTAAAATATTTTCTCCTATTTTTAATATGACTTCTATTCTTATTGTATTGAGTTTAGTTGTAGTAGAGGATTTGCATTTAGCGCAACTTGATGTCAAGACAACATTTCTTCATGATGATTTAGAGGAAGATATTTATATGAATCAACGACTTAGGTATAAAGTCAAGGGTAAGGAGAAACTTGTGTAAAGATTGAAAAAGATCCTAGATGGGCTCAAACAAGCTACAAGGAAATGGTATATGAGGTTTTATAGTTTCACGCATGAGCATGGTTATTTGAGATGTGAATTTGACCATTTTTTTTAATATTTAGATGCTTGAAAATGGGAGATATATTATTTTTTAGTCTATGTGGATGATATGCTTATTACAGGATCTAGTATGTAGGAAATTAGTGAGCTTAAATAACAAATAGCTCACACATTTACACTGAAGGATTTGGGAGCTACAAAGAGAATACTTGGCATGCAAATTCATAGAGATAGGTAGAACAGGAAGTTGTATTTCTCTTAAGAGCATTATATCAATAAGGTGTTGGAAAGGTTTAATTTACAAAATTCAAAACCTGTAAGTACACCTATGGATTGACATTTCAAATTGAACAAATATTAGTGTCTTGCATCACGCGAGGAGGTTAAGTACATGACACGAGTTTTATATGCTTCAACATTTGGTAGCTTGATGTATGTTATGGTTTGTACAAGACCAAACATTACATAGGAAGTGGGAATTATGAGAAGATTTATGGCTAATCGAGGAAAAGAGATTTGGAAAAAATACCAATGGATTCTCAAGTATTTGAGAGGGACATCCATCATGCATTTATCCTATGGAGGGTCAAATATTTATTTACATGGCTTTGTGGATTCATACATGGCTAGTGATTTGGATGGTAGGAGGAGCACCACTGGATATGTTTTCACAGTTGGTTACATAGTAGTTAGATAGATTTCTATATTGCATAAGGTTATGTACTTGTCTACTACAGAGGCTGAGTATATTGTAGCTATAGAAACTAACAAGGAGATGATATGGATGAGAAATGTTCATAGAAGAGTTTGGAAAGGAGAAAGAGGATTGCATATTATACAGTGATAGTCAAAGTACAACTCATCTGGAAAAGAATCTAGCATTTCATTTTAGAACAAAAAACATTCGATTTATATGTCAATTCATACGCCAAGTATTGGAGGATGGACAACTGAAGTTGGATAAAATTCATACAAACGAGAACCTTATGGATACGCTAATGAACCTGTTGGCAAAGGATAAGTTGAAGCTACACTTCACTTTTATTGGTCTTTGAGTTTGAGACTTGAGGAGGGATAAACGGACCATGGAAAGAATTAGAGGAAGGAGATGTATGGTACAATGCAACAATTTATCTCCAAGTAGGAGATTGTTGAGTTGTGGAGCTTAATTTCTTCACTGGCATGATTTTGCAAACTTGCTAGAATACATAGTAACTCGCGTTGGTTGGCAAACTATTGTTGGTCACCCATGGACTGATATCAGTCAAGCAAGGAGGAACCGCCATTGGTTAGGGATAACCGGTATCAGTTAAGGCTAATTGACATCGGTTTCCTATGCGTGATTATTATAATTAAGTTGTGGAATTAGATCTATCTTTAGTTATAAAGTGAATCTAATGGTTGTAATTGAATAGCTAAAGTGCCCCAAGATTGTAGATGCATATATAAGCATAAATATAAGATTTTAGAAGTAATAATTCATTGAGAAGTAAGAGAAGTTTAATTTAGAGAGAAAAAGAGAAAGTTGTAGAGAAGAAAGTACAGGGGATCCAAGAAGGTATGCAAGATTGCAAATCTTCATTGTATTTCCTTTGTGATGATAAATTGGTTGTTTCTTGGTGGACATAGGCTGCAATGGGTTAAACCACATTAAATATTGTGTATTGCTTCTTCTTGTTTATTTCCATATTGATTGCTTTTATTCTTGGATCTGATTAGTATATATGTACAACCGGTGTGCTAACATGAACACATCACTCCTTCTGATTGAGGCTACACCCAATCACAATAGGGAGGAGGAGTAGGAGATACCTATTAACATAGATATCGAGACCGAGGTGGAGAAGAGGGAGGATAATGGTGAGGATATCAGAGAGGAGACTCACATGAAGGGAGGTGACTTGATGATGAGGAGGATAACGACATAGAGTGGCATGATAATCATGATAGATCCATGGCTGAGAGGGAGGAGGTGGATGTGGAGATGGAGACATTAGTTTCTAAGAAGCCGTTTCCTCATGAGGGAGGTGGAAACAATGAGTCTGTCATGGGGCAACACGTTTCCTTAGGATAGGGGAGGCATAACAAGTACCTATAGTAGCAGCACTAGTTGTACACAAGTTAACCCTACGTGGATTCCAAGAGATCAAATTATGTGGACACTTTTTTCTTCAACTTTGTTTTCTATAAATGTTAGTCACTATGTTTTGTAATTCTATTTTTAGTTTTTATGGTTTTATAACTTGTCATTGTTTTCTTCGTTTTGTAGCCACTGCTCAGGGCTGGTGAGATCTCATTCATCTGGTCTACGTGGACATTTTATTGTTCCCTTTTTGGAAGACCTGGGTCAGATTTTATTATGATTCGGGACAGCCATTGTGGGTTTGTCTGACATACTAACGTGTTCAAACCCATTTGTAGAGCAACGAAGATCATGGCTACTCAAAACACATGTATTTTTGCATATGATATGATCAAGAGATTGGTGAGGTGGAGTCATTCACATAGTGAGGCTATGACTAGTGGTTGTTCTCATAGCCATTGTCACCACTCAGTGAACTCACGATGGTGGAGCCACAACATGAGTCCTGGTCGTAGCCATGTACCAACCCATCGATCCCATAGATATTGATAGGTCATTAAGTCTTTATTGCTTCGTTTCCATTTTGTGAGCCATTTACAGGTTTTTTTGGTAATTTCATGCTCATTGCAAGGCATTTTGAACACTCCTAGTGTTGTGATGGCATTCTACATAAAACTTGATTTATTATGATATGTATACAAATACCTCTTTTTTGTTTGACTATCCTTTGCATTAGAGTTGACTTATTTTGTGGTTTGCTCCATATGTGTACTCTAGATGTTTATAATTTCTGATTGTGTATGCTTTTAAGAATGTATGCAATGGATGATGAATGCTAACAAAATGATTTATTTTTTCCATTTTGTAATGCTGATATGTGATGATTATGTAAACACATTGTAATGCCGAACTTTAGTTTTTTCAAGTAATGTTTGGTACTTCTTTTTGATTTAGCAATGTGGGATGAATAATGATGTGATAATGAAATGAATTCTTTGCACTCCTAACCCCATGCACACTAGTAATATGTGAGGGCTCAACACCGAGAGCCAAGAGGGACGCAAATTATATGGTTTTGATAGAGATGGAAATGGTGAGAAAAAGAAATATTTTGACATAAACTCAATTAGGAACCTACAAATCAGCTTTGCATACAGTTTACTACACAGCCTAGGATGTGATTTCTTAAAATTTTATCTAGAATTAGATCCATAGATGGCCTCTTGATTGACACAATATGGTTTTAAGGTTTTAAAATCTCTTTTAAAACATTCATTTCTAATTCATTTTTCTTGGGATTTTAAGATTTTCAAAGCACCTTTATTAAATGAAATATTTTGACTTATTAAATTATTTGTAGAGACCCCCTACACCATGCCACATGCTACCAATAGGAAGCATGGGCTCATTTCTAAGGACCAGGCATAGACGAGTAAGGGAACTTCCCTCTTTTCCCAACCTCACTCCACTTGTAAAAGGCACGTGGGCTCAACACTAAAGATTGAGTGGGGAAAAATAACTGCATGTAAATAAAAATTAGTTATTGATTTTGATTTGAGATATATACTATTTTTTTTTTTGAACTTTAACTTATGATTTTTGGAAGGAAGGATTGCCCCTATCTTCAACCCCATGCAACCAGTAAGATGTGAGGGTTCAACAAAAAAGGTTGAGATAGGTTAACAAGTGTCCTAGGTGAAAATGTTTAGAATGTTTTTGTATCACAGAGGTTTTTCTAGGGAAAGACATGACATCACAAAGGTTCTAGATCTGACTATGGGAAATGACAATTATGATAGAAGAAAACTATATGAAGAACCAAGTATGTAGGCCTTGGTAGGATTAGTGTCAAAATTTTGTCTTGTCTTGTTGAACTAATGAAGTGATAAGAAATGTTGATGTATGTTTGAAGAGATATGATTTGAATAATTGCCAATGTTTTGTAGAAGTTTTTTAGAGTTACTTGAAAATAAGCTCCTTGATTACAAATTTCATAGAATGAGCTAACTCATGATAATGCAATGAGAATGTAGTCATGTACATATGGAAATGTTGATGGATCATGCATAGTACCTCTTTAGGTGAAGAGAGTTGACTGATTCGCCAAATTCCTCACCTTCTAATGTACATAGGTGGTATGCCCCATTTTAATAGTCCTATATGAATTGATATAGACCCAACTAACTGGGCCTAAAATTCCTTCCCTCATCGGTATTTTTGTCTATTTGATTGTCAAGTATTAATACCATATTTCCCTCACATATTTCACATTCGTAGACTTTCTTGTTATACTGCCAGCACATCCGGTCAGTGTAAGCTCTATGTCATTTCTCAACACTAAGCCAAGCTTCATCAAGGATTTCCAACTGAGAAATTTGTGCCTCTTGATATCCTTCTTCTCCCAAAATTCCTTGTAGTGAGATACAAAGACTAGGTAATTCAACTTCAAGCGGAAAAACTACTTCTGAACCGAATACCAAAGAATAGGGGGTTGCCCTTGTCGGAATTCTTATTGATGTTTGATATGTCCACAAGGCCAGGAATAAATTTAAGTTCCAGTCACATTTGTTCTCCTTGACAATTTTAAGGAGAATGGACTTTAACGTCTTATTAGTCGCTTTAGCCTATTCATTGGCCTGAGGGTAATAGAGAGAAGCAATGTGGTGATTTATTTTGAACCTTTCACATAATTCACGTACTTCCTCATTCTTGAAAGACATGCCATTATCAGAGATAATGACTTGTGGGACTCCATACCTATAAATAATTTGGTTTAAAATGAAATTTTTAATTACACATCCTGGTACAGTGGTAAGAGGCATAGCCTCTACCCACTTGGTGAAGTATTCAGTTCCCGTGATTATGAAACTATGACCATCAATTGATGAGTTAGAGAACTTTCCTATCAAATCCATTCCCCACGTGGAAAAGGGACATGATGTTGCAATTGGTTGCAGAGCCTATATAGGTATATGGATCTCACGAGAGAAGTCTTGGCACTTGTGACACTTGCGCACATACTCTACCACATCATGTTCCAATGTAGGCAAAAAATAACCCATCCGATGTATCTTTCAAGTGGTGGTGTGGCCTCCAAAGTGACCTCCAAATAACCTGCTATGGAATTCATAGAGAATCTTCTCAGATTCTTCTTCATTGATGTATCTCAGTAACATTCCATCGAAGGCTCTGTGGTAGAGCACTTGTTCTATGATAACGTATTTAGTGGCTATGAAACACAACCATCTTATTTGTTATAAGGTTTCCCCTTTAAGGTATGCATGGTCCACAATAAATTTAATGATATCAGAATACCATGGGCACGCAAAAATGAAAGGCTTGGTTTTGACATAGTATATGCATTTTTCAGGGAAATCTAAGTTAACTAGATCACCTCTATCTAATGGGTTGCTATCAAACCAGTCTCCTATGATTTTTCCTTTGATGGATTTTTGGTTAAGAAACGTTAGTTCAAACTCACCCATCAGAGTTATGAAATGTATAGCTTTCTTGGATAAAAAACCCCATGTTAGAAACATTCGTAAGTGATCAGTCTTGAAGATAACCATCGTTTCTTGGTTAAACATGTAGTGTCTTAACCGCTTCATTCTAAAAACTATAGAAAGGAATTATTTCTCTACCTATGTATATCATGTCTCATAGTCAAGCAACGTTTGAATGATGAAGTAGACTACATGATCTCATTTTTCATCATCCTCTTGAGCTAGCATGCAAGTTAAGGATATGTCTGTAGCCCATGCATATGAAAGTAGAGGGTGATCCAATTTGGGAGGCATGAGTGTGGGAGGCAATAGTAGGAATATTTTGATTGACTCAAATGCCTCATAACACTATTCTGTCTAGATATTGCAGCAATCCTTCTTAAATAAATTGTTTATTGGATGAATTGTGAAGGTCAAATTAGGAATGAACCTTTAGATTACACTGAGGTTTTTGAGAAAGGACCTAATACTCGACTAATCTGATGGTGGAATCATTTCTAAAACTTCTTAGATTTTGGCTGGATCTACATCAATCTCTCATGAAGAGATGATGTATTCTAGTAAATTCCCTCCCATCATGCCGAACACATATTTTTCTTGATTGAGTGTAACACCGTATTCGATTAAATGAGAGAGGATGATGTTAAGCACCTCAAGGTGATTGCAACGCTTTCTTTCCTTATCCCGAAGGTCATCAACGTAGGATTCTAAAATCTTATGAATGAGATCATGGAATATGTAAGTCATTTCCCGTTAGTAGGTGGCACTAGTGTTCTTGAGACTGAACGACATGACTATGTAACAATAGGTTCCCCAAGGAGTGATGAAGGTGGTATTTGTTTGATCTTCCTTGGAGATCCAGATTTGATTATACCTAGAAAATCCATCCATAAGGGACAATAACTCGTAACCAGCTATTGTGTCAACGATGACATCAATGGATGGAAATGAGAAATCATTCTTGGGACATGATTTGTTAATATCTCAAAAGTTAATGCAGATATGAATTTTCTCATTATTATTAAGAACATGGACTATGTTGGATACCTTCATTGAGTAATTAACAAGTTTAATGAATCCCACCCGTAGGAGTTTCATTACTTCCTCTTTGACCATCAATGCCACATTTGGTTTCATTGGTCTAGATTTTTTCTTGATGGTCTTAGTGTCAGGCATGGTTATTAGGTTGTGAACTGGAACATGAGGATAAATTCTTGTCATTTCTTAGTAGTTGAAAAAAAAGGATTTTGAATTTCTTTAAGAATTTTTGTGTGTATCTCCACTTCTTTAGGAGTTAGCGAAGAACCTAACTTCAAAATTTTCAGGTCTTCCTCCATCTCGATGTTAATTTCGATCGTCCCTTTGATCAAAGAGGCATTACCCTTTTTCAAACTAAGGTGGGGCTAGAGGTAATTCTATTTTTTCTTCCCCTTCTATTTCACATACTTTAAGGCCTTCTGAGGAGGAAGGGTCCATTGTGTGATCTCCAAAATAGGAGGAAGAGTGAGGAACGAGAGCAAAACCTCTCTTATGATGCACATGCTGTAAATCTATGTAAGAATTAAGGTATCCTAAGATGGTATCATCATTTTCCATATAATCTAGAGTGTCAGGTTTGTTCTCAGCCTCAACGTACGCTAATATTGGGATTGTTGGCACTTTATGCACTAAGGGTTCTGTGTGAACCGAAACTGTGAAATTGGTTTCTTCTAACTCTTTGCTTGGACAGAAATAGGAAGCAGACGTAGTTATGGAAACTGTGAGAAGGTTTTTCTCACATGGAATGGATTCAATTGAGATGAAGTCAAAACCTTTGGTTAAATTGAGCACTGTGGTTTTATAGAGCTGTAGGTGTTTCGACCTAGTCTCATATACTTATGAAACTTGATTGACGACTAGTTGTGAATAACCCAACACTCTAATGTTACAAGTGCCAATACTTTTGGATAGTACGAGACTAAGAAGGAGAGCCTCATATTTTGAACCATTATTTGTGCATTTGAAATCTAGTTTGAAGGCAAAAAGCATGACCTTCCCCTTCAGAGAAGTGAGGATCACACCTACCCTAAAGCCAAAGCTGCACTTTTCTCCATCAAAGTGAAGAGTCCAAAAATTTCTTGGGAAAACTAATGTTGGATTGCTATTTTTATCCTCTTCCTTTTCTTCTGACACTTTAACCATGCAAATCCCATCAATAGGAAGAAAGTCGAGTCCTAGAGCATGTCCTATGCCCATGGAATAAAATGGAAGGAGAATGGGTAAATCATTCTCAAACAACTCGACAATATTTTCTGTGGTTTCTGTTGAGACTGTCTCCACAAAAACAATTTCGTCTTTGAGCACAGGAATCCCCTCAATCAAGCTAGTATTTTCTAATTCAAGTTAGTGATATATGGATTTTAAACTTAGCCACTTTCTCTAATTCTTTGTGTATATGTAACTATGTGGTACTCTGTCTTGAATTTGATTAAGATAAAATGTAAATACACAAGCTTAATATGATGCTATAGTAGTAGTAAATGAATGCAATAATGAAATAAAAAAATATACTAAAGTAAAATAAGCAATAAATATGTAAAACGTATGTGCAAAGAGAGAGTAAGAAGCCTGAGCTGATTCAAAATGTTGCCAAAGGTGTACAAGACTTGAAACTAAAAAATATGAAGCATTGATCATCACACTAGAGTACTAGAAAAATGTATATCATGATAGATAAGCTGGAATGGGGCATCTGGAGAGGGATAGGGGCACCCATGAGAGCCCGAGTATTGATTCTAGGAACTTGGGTCTATAAAAATTCTTAGAAATCCAAATTCTCAAGGTCACAGGATGTTCACTGATGGTCACCTTTTATTGTTATAGATTCACACAATAATTGGTGTAGTCACTGAAAAACCTACAATGAAAAATAGAATTGCAAAACCCTCAAATAGACACCAAATCCCAAAAAAGAAAGATGCACAATGAGGGGTCAAACTGTCCTTAGTCACCAAAATGGTGGACTTATAACTAAGCACTACACTACATCTCAGACCCAATGTAGTTGTGTGTGTGTGTGTGTGGAATCATGCCCTAGGTTGCTTGTGTGCCAGTTACACTTGGATAATGAGAAAGTAGCTAGATATAAAGAAATGCAGTAAATGTGCACATGGAATAAAATGAAATTCCCTCCTACGAAGTGTATGTAGATGAACCAGCCCGTGTGTTCCTTGTGATGGAGCTAGATGGATGTAATGGAGCTCTTATATTCCTTGATGGATGCAACCTTAGGTGGAGATAGTAGATGCTTAGTGCTTGGTCCATTATTATGATCACATAACTTTATATTTATATGATTCCCTTGCTTGGATTTTGTAATTAACCTTGAAAAGACTGATCACCAAAAATATAATATGATCAAATGGCTAGAAAGGACCCAAAAAGTGTGAGTAAAGTACAAAGAGGACAAGGGCGCCTAGATTAGAAAAGGGTGCCTGTCACTGGCATCTTGACATGGGAAGTGGTGTCTAGGATGACAAATACCAAATATTGAAAAGGAAAGCTAAGAAAGTAAGGGTGTAAGACTGAAAGTAACAATAGAAAGAAAAGAAAGGTGGCCAAAGACATGGGTTAAATAGTACCATTCTTACTTAAGAATCATATGAATAGTAGTATGTAATCAAGACTAGATAATTACCCAAAGTGTGTGATTTTGTGTCTACAGACTTCAACATGCAAGGGACTAAATTTATTAGTGCTGAAGAGGTCTAACAAACTTCTGCAAAACACTATCATTGAATAAATTTACTTGTCCAAGACTTCTCATTCCTTTGTTCCGCAAGTTAGGAGAACCCATAGAGCACTAAGTTCCCACATTCCTCAAGAGAGTGAATTAGTTTCTTGCGGATCTTCTTGAGAAAAATATGGCTAAGTAATTTTGATGATTTGTTCAAAATTACATCAGGTGTAATTTTGACAACAGTAATGATGAAAAATTATGGTATGTGAGATTGTTGATAGTAGATGAAGGATGAAGAAACATACTATAGAGAAGATGGAATACATATCAAATTTTATCATCTTTTTAGGTATGAACATGGCAAATTGGGATAATATAAAATGCAAAGGGAAATGCAAAACATGACACTAAACATATACCACTTTAGGTGAAGGGATTTGACTGAATTACAAAACTCCTCACCTTCGAGTGTAGACAGCCAAATATTCCTATTATTAAATTCCTCAATGACCATGTAAGGTCTTAAATTTTTTGGTTAAAACTTATATCCCTCGTTATTCTTCTTATCTTAATCTGAATATTCTGGAAAAGCATAAGATCAAAAACATGAATAGGATGCTCATGAATATTCTTGTTGCATCTTTGAGCCATGCAGAAAGTGTACACTTTGTGATGTTGTGTGGCTTTAATATGATTTTCATATAAAATTTTTAAAGTAGCTAGGTGTACTTCCATAGACTCATCTTCATTTAGGATCCCTTGTAGAGAGACTCGTAATCTAGGAAGTTGAACCTCTAATGGAAGGACAACCTCAACTCCAAAGACCAATCCATAGTGGGTAACACTTGTAGATGTGTATATGTTAGTTTGATAGGCCCATGATGCAAGATATATCTATAAATAAAAATCCTTTTTGTTGTTTTTACCTGTTTTAAGAAAAAAAGTTTAACCTCTTATTTTTCTCTTCAACC
Source organism: Taxus chinensis (assembly GCA_019776745.2). NCBI lineage: Eukaryota > Viridiplantae > Streptophyta > Pinopsida > Cupressales > Taxaceae > Taxus > Taxus chinensis. The sequence continues at coordinate 268,758,939 of CM034149.1, read as the reverse complement.
TATCCATTTTATTGAGGGTAATAGAGATATTAAATGTGGTGTGAGATAGAATTTTTTTTACAAACTTTAAGCATCTTTAGGTTCTTAAAGGATCTTCCATTGTTAGATATTATGACTTGGGGGACTTTGAATCATTACCTAATTTAATTTAATTTTTTTTTTCCTATGAATGAATAGGCGACGTTGGTAAGAAGCATATCCTATACCCATTTCATGTAATACTCATTTGTAGTGATGATGAAATTGTGCCTGTATGTAGAGACAAGGGCCAATTTTATAATTAGGTTGAGGCCCCACATAGAAAAGGGCCTTGTTATGACAATATGCCAAAGTTCCTAAGCCAAAACATATATAATATGTGTGAACTCTTATCATTTGAGACAATTTTGAACATACTCAATTGCGTCATTTGTCGATAAAGGGCTAAAAATATCCCATTCTACAATTTTTTTGGTCCATTTCGTGGACATCAAAGCGACCTTTACAAATCCCATTATGATTCTAGAACATTACACATTTAGAATCTACATCATTAACACAACAAAGGAACATGTTGTTGAAGAATCTCATCCAATAATATATCTAAAATCATATATTTCATGGAAAGGACATGAAGGTTTTGCCGCTATTCAGAATTGATATTTTATGAATATGTGTGCTTGATGAGATAGGTGACTATATCCATAAACCAAGAAGATAAATCATTGTCAAGATTGTCTATGTAGCAAATTAATTCATTAGGAAGTCAATGTCCACTAAATCTCATAAGTCTAAGGGGTTTTCTACTAGCCAATCAACAAATATTTTTCCCTTGATGGATTTTTTTATTGACATAAGTTAACTTGAATTCCCCCGAGGAGTGTGATAAGATGACCGACTCTTTTGGAGAGAGATGGTTGTATTAGAAAGATACAAAGTCCATCAGATTTGAAAATTACCCTAGTCTCTTGGTTTAATATATAATATATCATAAAATTAATAGTAAACACTATAGAAAGGCATTTATTTTCATCCTAAGAATAATGTGTTTCATAGTCCAACAAAACATGAATTATAGAATACATGGCACAATTTTTTCCACCATCGTCTTCCTTAGCACACATGCAGGCTAGTAAAACTTAAATTGTATGTAAGTAAAGAATAAGTTATCTATCAGATCATGGAGTCATGAGTGTGGGAGGAGATACAAATAAGTGTTTGATAGATTTGAAGGCTTCATGACATTCTTAGGTCCTTTTGATGGAATTATATTTCTTTAATAAATAGTTGATCAGGTTAACCATGTAGGTGAGGTCTAGAATGAATCTTTATATGACCCTTAATTTCCCAAGGAATGATCAAATCCCTGACTAGGTGGCTAGAAGGAACATTTATAGGATAACATGGATCTTGGAAGGAATACCATTAATTCCCCATTAGGATATGATGTATCCTAAGATATTTCCACTAGTTACTCTGAACACATACTTTTTGGGGTTCAATGTAACACTGTATTCAATGAGCCACATGTGAATGATTATCAAAACCCCTACATGGGATTCCCTTTTTATAGATTTTTCTAGGACATCATTAATGTAATACTTGATAATCTTGTGAATTAAATTATGGAATATTTCAGTCATTTGTCATTAGTAGGTTTCCCCTGCATTCTTGATACCAAAATTCATGACAATGTAATGTAATGTTCCCTAGGGGTTGGTGAATGAAGTCTTATTATGATATTCTTCTGAAATGTGGATCTAATTATAACTTGAGAACTTGTTCATGAGTGAGAGGAAATCATATCCATTTTTTTAATAATCATGTCAATAGATGGAAATGGAAAATCATATTTGGGACATGCTTTATTAATATTGAGGAAGTCCATGCAAATTAAAATATTTACCTTATTTTTTTAGTAGTTTCACAATGCATGATAACCAATTAATGTAATCTACAAGTCTAATTAAACTAACTTTGAGGAGTTTGATAACATCCTCTTTTACCATTACTTTTCTCTTGGGTTTCATTGGTCATAACGTTTTTGACTTGCTTGGCATTGGATTTTGTAACTAGGTTATGTATGACAACATCCTTATGAATAACATTCATATCAAAGTAAGAGAAAGTGAAAACCTTGGATAATTTGATGAGAAGTTCCTTATGGTCTTAGACTTCTTATGGCCAGAGTGAAGACCCAAGTTTTAGGATACTCAGTTATTCTTGTATTCCTATATTTATGATGATGGCGTATTCAAAGAAAAAAGTGCTACCTTATTCAAACTTAGGTGACATCAGAGGAATATCCCAAGCTTCATCCTAAATTTTACAAACATCAAGATCTTTGGTAGCTTAACCATAGTCTTCAATCTTGTAATACAAATCATAGTATTTTATTTCTAGGGGATGAAGGGTGTAGATTTATGGGAAAACATTTCTTGTGATGTGAAGGAGGAAGTTGTTCATAAACATGCATATATTCTAGAATATATTTGAAAAATCCACTACTATGTCGATATTTAATAACCCGAGGTCATCTATTTTGACTACTCCTTCTTAAAGTGGGGATCCCTTCTTGACAATAGGATCACCTCTCAGTGAGACAATAAAATTGGATTTAGGATGCATGTGGAAAAGGATAATAAATTTTAAATAGAAGTTCCCTTTGGGAAATTCTCTTATATAGTTTCAAGTGTTTGGCATTTTTCTTATAGACTTATGTTACCTAACTCATAATTAGTTCTGAATTGCCAAGGATTTGAAGTCTTCAAATACCAAGTCTATGAGATAAGAGAAGGCCAATCAATAAGGCTTCATACTTGGTCATGTTATTAGTGCATTAAAAATCTAAAATAAAACCAAAAGGAAAAATCCTCCTCCTAAGAAAAATTAGGATCACATCAGCTCCCACCCTTACAGTGAATTTGGCTCCATAAAAATACATGGTCCATAAATTTCACTCGGGGAAAGTATTATAAGAAAATAAGGATGGAGGGAGTTCACTATCAATAATTTTGACCATATTCACATCTTCTACCATGGACAGAGAAGGTTGGTCCTTTTTACTCTCAGGTAAAAAAAACGGTACATGGAAGGCCCTTTTGGGTCGAATGGAAGCATAAGAGGTGAATCATTTTTTGGTATGTTAATAATTTTTATGGTGGTCTTCAAGGGAATGGTCTCAATTTTTGATTTAATACCATCATCTGGTGGAGAGATTTCCCTTTCTACTTCAGGATACTCTTTTGGATCTTTCTTGCAAGGAGAAGGATCAAGATCTAAGAGAGTGGGCTTAGGTCAAACATCAGCCCTTGTAATCTAGTTATTACTTTTTTTATAGGGGTGTGGGTATTTATAAGTCATTTATAGGTAATTTATGATGAAAATGGGTTCCATGCAATGAATTTTTTTTAGAAAATGGGTATTCCAAAACACTATGAAAAAGTTTTGGAAAATGGGTAATTCGTAATTTTTGGATATTCATCATGAAAGTCTTGTATTTGGTTATCACAGAAGTTTTGCATAATCTTATTATATTACTTGCAAGTAGTTATATTGTGACCTTTGACCCTATGAAGCAAACATAATAGGTTGGGGTCATAGTTTTGTAGCCGATGGTTTTATTTGTCTACAATTTGGTTGAATATTTCAAAGTTATTGGGATAGCCACAATTGGGAACAAAGTTATTTTGATACTGACCCTCTTGCTTCTTATTTTGAATTTGTGGTTGGTTTTGATTTGAGTTATAATTCATAATGGTATTTAGATCCCAATTAAATTAGACCACATTAATGGTTGTTTGATTATTATTGGCATGGATGTTTCTATTGTGATTGTTATTGTTTTGTTATTGTTGGGTTAGTTGGCTATATTGTTAGAGAAGTTTTTCTTTTTGGGTTTGTATGTTGTTAGGAACTAGCAATCACACGCAAGGAGTGAAATGTGAACACCGAACGATATAAGGAATTTGATTTAGAGGGATATGTTACTTAATTTTTATAGTTGATGTGGTTTTTATTTTTTGGTATAAAATTGTGTTACTGTTGCAACATGTTTTAGACTCCATTGGCTGCATACAGGCCTATCCTTATGATAATCATTGCAGGGAATTTTCAAGATTTTGTTACCGAGTAATTGAACAAAATTTACTCCTTGGTTGTCAAGCTACAAGGAAACGTTACATGCATAGCATTTAGTAGCTACAACCAATACATCTTCATAGTCAAAGGTTGTAAAAAGAGACCCACATGTTCCACAGTTTCTCTGACCAGAAGGTAGAACAAGCCTATACTCTACAGGAATAGTTGAAACATTTGGTATTTAATACATATCAATATTTTTTCTCTTTCTTTATGTGATTTTGATGGAACTCAGATAAAATATTTAGAACTTTGTAGTTTGTGATTGAGTCACTTAGCTGGAGAATCTTGATGGGTAAGTGCACCAAGTTGGGGGGCCAAAAGGGGGTCTTAAGTGGATGTATTTTTCTGAAAAAAAACTTCAACTTGTACGAGTTTTTCAAAATAGTTACACTCAAAATTGGAAGATGTTGTAGAAATATGAATCATATAATTTTGAGTCTAGTTTCTAAGCTACTAAATTTTATTGAAAACGGATAAGTTTAAGTAGGTCAAACAACTAAAATACCAACAGATGTTCCTATTTTTGTTAAAAAACATAATAGAGTGAATTTCGTGCCCCCCACCATTTTTTGAGCACCATTTAGTATTTTTCAAAACCCTTTGGTAGAAAGATAGCTAGGAGCATCTAGTTTGGGCTCCATTTTTTAAAAGATTTTTTTAGCGAATATTTTTTTATTTATGATTTTTCTAGTAGAAAATTTTTAAGTTTTGAAAAATAACGGAGCTCCGACTGTGCCCCCCTAACTACCTCAAAAAATATAAAAAATTAGATTTTTTTTTTGAATATGTATAGAATTATGCCTAGTTTGGGCTAGTATAATTTTTTTTTAAAATTTCGATCACCCAAAAAAAGATACACCATGAAAGATAGACATATTTACACTTCAAAAAATAGCTATAAAAAGGCATAGTTAGAAAATAAATAATATGGAAACCTTATATAAGTCAGAAAATTTGGAAAATTATATTTTTAGAAAGAAGAGACTCTGCTCTACGTCATGGTATACTTTTTTAAAAATGGATTGATTGTTTTATTTTGATTTATCATAGAGGAAGTGCCATTTTTACATTTTCTTGTAAAAACTCGCTATTTACTATGTTTGTGCAGGTCCATGCCTCAGGCTTGGGGATCCAAACCAGATCCCAAGCCTTGAGGCATGGCTTGGGAAAAGAGAAAACGCAAAATGCGTACACATTTTGCTTTGTTTTATATATTGTGCCCCCCAACGTCCCTTTCATCTCTTTCACGGGAATTCTGCAAACATTCTGTTTTGTCTAAAATATTCTCTACATTCCTGCATGATTTTTTAGTATTTCATTTTGTCCCCTACCCCACTAGTTTATTTTTTCTAATCATGGGCGATAAACGTCGAGCTAAGGACAAGAGGAAAGTCAAGAATAAGACACTGGAGCAATTGGAAGGGAAGAAAATAAAGAAATTGAAGAGAATGCAAAAACTTCGAGCAGGGCAAGGTACATCTGCTATATCAAATGTAGCTAACGTATTAGAAAAATGGGATGAAATACATAATGAAAATGTAGAGAATAATGATTTTGCAATGAATAATGATATTGAATTGAATGACAATGTTGGTATGGATGAAGAAATTGATATGAATCCAATTGTTGAACCCTTACTTGAATCTTCACCTCTAAGAACACCTCCTTCCATTTCATGAAGAAAACCAATTCACTTAATTGAAATTAATGAAAACATTATAAAACCAATGCCTAACAAAACGTCTGAAAGAAATGTGAGAAGAAAAACTAGTGGAATTTGGGATAATTACTTTGAGAATTTAAATGACACACAAAGATGTCAATTATTTATTTTATTGATGAAATTAATTAAGATGAGACCTATAATGAAGACCCTGGGTTTAAGAACATCTAATGTTATTAATCAAAAGGCATCAATTGTTGAAAACATACATAAAGCATACCAAACTGTAGGTGGAAAAAGACGCACCAGGAATAGTAATGCTACATGACGTGCACTAAATAATTGTATAATAAGTGATAAAATAGTTAATAAACACTTGATTAGAAACATAAGCAGTGCTTTGAAGCTAAACAGAAAAACACTAATGAAAGTAATAGAGAGACGTAAGAGTATTGAGTTAGTCAAAACAATGACTATTGGGCTTTCTCTAGCAGACTTCCATGAAAAGACAAGAATACATTTGATATTCTGTTGGTCCGAAAATCTGTCGTGTGGACAGATCTATGGATAGACGAGCCAACAGTGTGCAGGGCTTAGCCCCTCTTTGAGATAGCAAAGCGAAACTGGTTTATTGCTACTTCTACTAGCAGGAACCTATGCAAGTCTCACAGATTCTGCCTTCGGGGGTTGGGATCTCATCCCAGTAGAGTGTTCTAGGCTGCGAAGAGAAAGGAATAAAAGAAGGAGAAGAGAAAGAACAGATCCGAAGGAAGAAAAGAAATGAGTTCCAAAGCGGAAGGGTCAGAAGATCTATGCTTTGGGCTTGGTAGTAAACAGAGCCAAACCTACTTGCATAAATAAACAATGCAATACTGATAAACAAGTGACGGAAAAGTAGATATGAATTCAACAGGTAAGACACATGCAGATCTAACATAAGAAAGATCTTAATGTATAACACAGTTATTGAGCACAAAGTCTGAATAATTGTATTAATTGTTTTTATCTGTTACAAGAAAGCTCAGTCTTTCTCTCCTCACTTCTATTTCTATCTGAAAAATGTTCACCCCCTGAATACAAAAAGTATTCGAGTATTTATAGAAAGTGAGGGAGAGAGAAGGCAAAATGGAGCCAACCACTTATTCACAAGATATTTACAAAATATCCAAAAGTCATGTTGACTTTGACAACTTGGATGGATGACATCATCCCATGATGCAACATGGATGATGTCATCATTCATGCCAACACACTTCAGATATTTCGAAGAGAAAGTCGGAGAATAGAGAGGAGAAGAAGAAGAAGAAGAAGAAGAAGAAGAAGAAGAAGCTATTCATCATCATCATCCTGTGGCCTAAAAGGGGTCGCCTGTTTCTGATGCTGATCAGGAGATGAGATGTGGAACTGAGCGCGGTATTCCAAGAACTTGCTGATCATTGGCCCAAATTGATCTTGTGATGGATCCTTGTGCCGTTCACTGATTGCTTCACAAGTCTCCCGCTCGTCTATGAGCTTTTCCGGGAGTTTGGAATAATCTTTACCCGCCTCGATTAGGGATCCGATGAAGTCCCTACAGGCCAGTAGGTTATTGATGGATTCGATGTCAAACGTGACTTCTGGCCCTGTCCCTTGAGAAGCTATCTCCTTGAAAATTCGGATAGTATCGTCAGCTGATCTCAAGGTGAGGGAAGGAGTGAGCAACCCTGGAGTCATAGATAGAACAATCTTCTCCATTTGATGCATCGCATCCAGGGCCTCTTCCTTCACCTTGTCTATCTTCTCTAACACAAATTCGAGCTGATCTATCCGATAGTCCAGAGTGGACATGGTCTTGTTGAGGGTCCTTGGATGACCGAATACTCCAAACTTGACCAAATCTTCGACTGAACAGTCGAACATTTGTTGGAAGGCCTCGTGTTGGAGTCTGGCGTTTTCGAGCTCTTCTGATACTGGACTTGCTAATGTTTGGAGTTCCTTATTCGCCTTCTCGATGTTCAGGTATAAACTGATATACTCGGCGATCACCTTTTCACTATCCTTAAGGATTTAGCTCCTCCAAGCAGAAACAGCCATACCCTGCTCGCCGATTTTTGAATATTCATTGATCTTCTCCTGACTGAGCAGCTCAGGAGTCTCGGCGGCAGTTGTGGGAGGTGCACTTCCCATCTTCTGTAGGGCTTGAAGCAGGTATTTATTCTGCTCCTTCAGTAGCCTCTTTTCTTCCTTTGTTTCTTGAAGCTTTTCGCAGAGTGCATCAACTGCGGAAAGAGCTTCCCCCTGGAGACTTTCAGAGGATGTCCCCATTGTGACTTGGGTCACTTTGAAATCTGCCGGAGACAGATCTTTTTTCTCTTTGGTGGGATCAGGGTAGGCTATTTCCATAACCCTCTCACCTGCAGCGCTCTTGGAGAAGCGTGTAACCGGCTTGTGCTTCTTTGCTCCTTTAGCCGGAATGACTGAAAAGTCCATCGGAGCGATGGGGACTTTCCTCTTTGGTTGGCTCAGCTGCTGAGAGATCCAAGCTGGTCCTATTGAAGAAGGACCAGAGACAGAGGGGGAGGCAGCAACGGTAGAAGAGGGGAAGAACGTGGAGACACGCGGCGGCGGCATTGAAAGAATAGCCGAAGACATGCCCACGGGAGGAAGGGAAACCGCAGCTGTAGAAGACATGGGAAGGGAAGGGAGCCCGGAAATGAGGGAGGAAATGGAGGAAGACAAATCAGCGAGAGAGGAGAAGATGGACGAAGAGGCAGGGGAGAGAGTAGAAGAAGAAGGAGAGGACACAACCAAAGGAGTGGTTGCCGACATCTGAGGAAGGGAAGGAAAAGAAGAAGAAGAAGGGATAGAAGGGACCTCTGTAGTTGTAGCGATGCCGACATCCTGGGTGGATGGGCGTATAGGACTATCCTCTGTCAATTCCTTCTCTGGCGAATCCAGGGTTATTACTTGTTCAGGCTCTGAAGGAAGAGGACTTTCAGGGGCTTCCTCCTGAATGGTGCTAGGCTCACCTTCCGCAGCTTTGCCTTTTAGCTGCTTCTTTGACCTTGGAGGTGCATTACCCAAAGGAGAAGTTGTAAAATCTACACCGAGGTAGATTAACCCATTCATGCGGCACCAATGCTCTGTTCTCCGCATAGTCTCCTTGACCCTCTCCTTGATTGTCTGAGGAGCCTTGCTTCTGTCAATGTCCGGGAAGGGCCAATCATCCCCTTCTGTGTCATTATACACTTTGTCTACTTCGTCTTCCGTGGTTTGGAAGCCTTTTGGGACAATGGCCACTCTGTAATGGATGATTTCCGTTAATGCCAAGCGAGAGTGATCCTTTCTTCTGAGTTCTACCTCATGGAGAACGTCAATGTAGATATCCTCAATCTGAGGGACATGAATCGGATCAAGCTTAGCCCTTGGTAGACAGCCCCTAGGGTCGAATGTAGGCCTTGCCGGGAAATCATGCTTTAGGTTGAGCAATTCTAGCTCAGTAAACATCTCCTTTGCCTTGTGATAGCTGGAGCATGTGTAACGGCCTACTGTGAGGGGGAAAGGAGTTCCGCCCTTCTTTCTCTTGAGGCACTTTTCATGGTATGTGACGAGCTGTCTTGACAGTTCCAATAAAATCAGCTTTGGTCCAGCATACCTTGGCAACCTGGTTGGTTCGCCCAAAAATTTGACCGCCCTCAGATAGGTGAATGTGGGAAACTGGGTGAACAAGGCCCCCCACTTCTCTGTGACTGCCACTATGTTCTTGGTCGTGCGGCCATGAGCTAAGTTCGGGCGCAACATGCACATGATGTGGTAGAAGAAAACATCATTGATCTTAGCGAAGTGTTGGATGCTGTTCTCCAGCTTCAGCTCTTGATAGTATTCATATATTTTGGCCTGAGGCCAAGTTCCACTTCGGTGCAGCCCTGGATAATCTCTTTCAGACGCAGCAGCATACACTACGTAGGAGTTCATGTGGAACTCTCCTGTTGTAGCGAACTGTTGCAGTTGCTCGGATATTGTGCTGCTTATTATCTCCCCCCAGCAGAAACGCTGATCAAGTAGATTCTTATTCATTGTTTCCAGGTACCGTAGCATCCACTTATGGAAGTAGTGAGCATCTGAAAGACCGAAGACTCTACTTAGGAAGGTGATTGTATCACTGAGTTCCTCTGAGAAATCACTTCGGTGGATAGTTTGAGGCCATCGGGTCACTACCTTCTTATTCTTAAGGTAGACCTCATTCATTAACTGCATACACTGGTCCTCATTGTCCTCCCAAGCCTTGATGCATTCTTGCTGGCTAACAGCCACATAGTTCCGGTGATGAGGGATGCCAAGCATTAACTCAAAGCGACGGGCAGTAAGGTTTATAACTACCTCACCCTTGCTATTCTCGACACATCTTGTGTCTTTGTTGAAGGATTGTGCAACAACCATCATGAATTCGTTATTAACAGCACTAACAGGAATCCCACCGGCGAAGTACAGGGCGCTGCCTATCAATTTATCCATCTATGGACTCCTTGTCACTTTCTGAGTCCTTACCCAGAATTCCTCTATGTCAATGTGGCCCAGTTCAGAATCCCTGACATCCATATTACACTCTGCCTGTGATTCGGGCATCCTGACCCTCTGATATTTGTATTTCATTTCTTCTTCTGTTAGCTTTGCCTTCCCTCTTGGTTTGGTGGGTCTTTTGCTTGACGTAGACATGTGTTCTTCAAGGCTTATCTGATGATCTGCACGTAGGAGGAGCGAAACCCAATCCAAGAAGCTTGAATTAGTCATTTGATCTTCCATTGGAATACTAGCAGAAGAAAGAGTTAGAACTTTTAAGGTTCGGGACGCAGGGCGCATGAAAAATGTATATAACAGGCTGAATAGTCAAGGCGCACAGGAAAAGGGTGCAACAGAGGTTAAGTTGGCGCCAAAGGCGCATGGCGCATGGATGAAGCAGACTGCATTATATAGAAGGGCGCACAGGAAATGCATGTTACATTGAGATTTGGTGCGCCATTTGGCGCATGGGCAGATCGTGCAACATGGAAAAATGGCGCGCCAAAGGTATATGGCGCGGCGCATGGGGGGGCTACACAACATCATGTACTTACAACGGAAGGTGCGCCCGCGCCTTGGAGGCTTTACACTTGCGCAAATAACTCTTGCGTTGTATGGAAGCTGGGCGCGCCCTTTAGCGCATAGAAGAGGGATGCAACAGGAGTAAAAGATGCGCCAAAGTGATATAAGGAGGCGCGGGTTTTGAGCGTGTTATGGGCCGAAAGGGTGCGCTTAGGGGCGCATGATTCTTGACTGCAGCATGGGGGATAGACGTGCCGAGGGGCGCGACTGTCTAAGGTGTAACATGACGCGACAGCGCTCCACGGGAAATACCAAAACACTTAAACATTTAAACATTCTTCATTCTAACACTCACAAAGGAGGCTTGGTGGAACTAGGCCCTAAAAAAAAGGGTTTCAACCACACCAAGCCTAATCAAACCAACTCCCCCTACAAACTGGAAATGAGGGAGGGAGAGGATGAAGAAGTTAAAATATGCGGGATAGGGGAAGAACCAGCCCAATGCAAAACGACATTTAAAACAGGCCATCAAACGAAAACCAGACCGAGCACACCAAAGCACAAAAATGAAAAAGAGGATGGACCTCTTACCTTCGAATGTATAACGACGGTTTGGAAAGCGGGTCCACAGAGCGAATGACAATTGACAGAGCAGAGCTGACACACCCAGAGCAACCACGTGCCTTGACAAAATGCAATGAAAATGACATGGCGCGCACAGGTATATATAAAAAAAACTTGTCATTAATGCGCCACCAACCTTTTGAAATGGCGCATGGAAACGGCTGTCGACAGGGGAAAGCGTGCGCCCTTTGGCGCATGGAAGGAAATGACAACAGGAGAATGAGCGCGCCTTTGGCGCATCAAACGAGTTGTCGACACGAAGCTATGTGCGCCCTTTGGCGCACCAAAACTTGATGTAACAAAGATATTACGTGCGCCCTTTGGCGCACCAAAAACTTACTCAACATCCTTTGGCGCACCGAAAGACGTGCTAACATGGAAAACCATGCGCCAAAGGCTTTTAAGGAGGCGCATCAAAAATTGATGTTGCAAGGCAAAACCATGCGCCCAGCCAAAAAGGCTCAAAAAGACTAAGTTCAAAAACTGAATTTCCCGGGAAGGGATTTTACAATATTTTGAACGCGAAGGATCCCTAACGAGGGATCAAAACAAAATTTCGGTATGGTTATCGGTAAAATTGCCCTTGTCAATTTTACGGGATAACATATTCTAAAAGAATTAATTGTAAAATTTTGTAATGAGAACACAAGGGTGTCACCGAATAGAAGAGATATAGTAAAAAGAAGAATAGGTTCTCGTAATCGTGAATTGTGTGCAAAAAAATTCTTAGATATGACTCAAACAAAATTGTTCTCTAAGTTTAAAAATGAAAATCCAAAAATTAACATTAGCCAAAGATTCTTTGAAATGAGAAAACCCTTTTATGTGAAAATCAATCACTCACGTACCACTTGTTGTTGCAGGCATCATGTTGAATTTTCAATGAATTATGATGTTTTTTGTTAAATACGTAGTGTTTTGCATACTGACATCATGTTTCAGGAGTGTGGAATAAATGTCTAGAAAAAATATTCAAGGATATTTATTCCGACAAATTATTGAAAAATCAACAAGACAATTTTTTTATAACAAAGCATGTTTGGATGGAACATGCAATGTATACGGTGGCTTGCCAAATCTGAAAAGTTGTATCCACGAGGAGAGTACATATTCAATAAGAATTTTTTTTTTTGATTTCACCAACTATTAGAAAGGAACAAAAAACATCAATTCTCATTTCACCACCTATATTGTAAAAATATCTTATTAAAATTCTCATTTCACCACCTATATTGTATGAACCACCTATATTATTCAGGTGATTGGCAATGGAAAACCTTACACTGAATCAGTTTGAATGGAGATAGAGAAAACCACGAGAGGATTTTGTAGAGGGCCCCGACATGGAGGTCTCATATTTGATGCGACGTCTCTAGGTGCCACGGAGTCTGAGAAATCACTGATCGAAGATATGACGTGTTTGGGCCTCAGGGCTCTTAAGCGACTACACCCAAACGAGGTAGCCCAAAAGCATAGGTAGTGTAGGGAACCAAAAATAAGCCTCCACTAGTGTTCACCAGGCCACCCCGACGTGTTGACGTAGTTGGTTTGGTCCCACGAGCTTCCGTTTGCAAACTACAGCCTCTGGCAGCCCTACACTTAGACTGCACTATCTCTCGCATTTGCAAACAATAACACAGTGAGAGAACCGGATGGAGATGGAGAAAACCATGAGATATTTTTGTAGAGGTCCCCAACATGGAGCTCTCGGATCTGATGAGACATATCTAGGTGCCATGGAGTTTTATAAATCACTCATTGAAGATATGACATGTTTGGGCCTTAGGGCTCTTAAGCGACTATGCCTGAACAAGGTAGCCCGAGAGAACAACGAGCATAGGGAACAAAATAAAAGCCTCCACTAGTGTTCACTAGGCCACCTCGACGTGCTGGCATAGTTGGTTCAGTCCCATGAGCTTCCGTTTGCAAAGTACAGCCTCTGACAGCCCTACACTAACTCAGACTACACTATTTCTCGCGTTTGCAAACAATAGCTCAACGAGAGAACCAGATGGAGAAAAATAAAACCATGAGAAAATTTCGTAGAGGGCCTCAACATGGATCTCTCAGATCTAATGATACATCTTTAGGTGACATGGAGTTCGAGAAATCACCCGTCAAAGATATGGCGTGTTTGGGCCTCATGGCTCTTAAGGGACTACGCCCAGATGTAGCCCGAAAGCATGGGGAGTGTAGGGAACCAAAATGAAGCCTCCACTATCATTCATCCAGCCACCCTGACATGTTGGTGTAGTTGGTTTTTTCCCACACACTTCCGTTTGTAAACTACAGCGTCAAGCAACCCTACATTGACTTAGACTGCACTATTTCACGCGTTTGCAAACAATAGCACAACAAGAGAACCAGATGGAGATAGTGAAAACCGTGAGATTATTTCATAGAGGGACCCAAATTTGAGCTCTTAGATCTAACGAGACATCTTTAGGTGCCTTGGAGTTTGAGAAATTAACCGTCGAAGATATGACGTGTTTGGGTCTCAGGGCTCTTAAGAGACTAAGCCCGAACGAGGTAGCCCGAAAGCACGAGGAGCATAGGGAACCAAAAAGAAGCTTCCAATACCATTCACCAGGCCACCCTGATGTGTTGGCATAGTTGGTTTGGTCCCATGAGATTTCGTTTGTAAACTACAACCTCTGACAGCCCTATACTAACTCAGACTGCACTATTTCTCGCGTTTGCAAACAATAGGACAATGAGAGAACCAGATGGAGATGGAAAAAACCATGAGAGGATTTTGTAGATTACCTTGACATGGAGCTCTCAGATCTAACGAGACATCTCTAGGTGCCACGGAGTCTGAGAAATCACCCGTCGAAGATATGACATGTTTGGGTCTTAGGACTCTTAAACGACTACGCCTGGACGGGGTAGCCCAAAAGCACGAGGAGTGTAGGGAACCAAAACAAAGTATCCACTAGCATTAACCTAGCCACCTTGATGTGTTGGCATAGTTGGTTTTGTCCCACGATCTTTCGTTTTCAAACTACAGCCTCTGACAACCCTATACTAACTCAAACTGCAATATTTCTTGCGTTTGCAAACAATAACACAGTGAGAGAACCAAATGGAGACGGAGAAAACCGAAAGATTATTTTGTAGAGGGATTCAACATGGAGCTATCAGATTTGATGAGATGTCTCTAGGTGCCACGGAGTCTGAGAAGTCATCCGTCGAAGATATGACGTGTTTGGGCCTCTGGGCTCTTAAGGAACTACGCCCAGACGAGGTAGCTTGAAAGCACGGGGAGCGTAGGGAACCAAGAAAAATCCTCCAATGGAGTTCACCAAGCCATTTGGACGTGTTAGCATAGTTGGTTCAGTCCCACATGCTACCATTTGCAAAATATAACATCTAACAACCCTACACCGACTTAGACTACACTATTTCGCGTGTTTGCAAACAATAGGACAACGAGAGAACCAGATGGAGATGGAAAAAGCTATGATAGGATTTCGTAGAGCCCAAAGTGGAGCTCTCAGATCTAATGATATGTCTCTAGGTGCCACAGAGTCTGAGAAATCACCCGTCGAAGATATGACGTGTTTGGGTCTCAGGGCTCTTAAGCGATTACACCCGAGCGGGGTAGTTCGAAAGCACGGGGAGCGTAGGGAACCAAAACGAAGCCTCCACTAGTATTTACCCGACCACCCCAACGTGTTGATGTAGGTGGTTTGGTCTCACGAGCTTATGTTTGCAAAATACAGCGTTTGACAGCCCTACACTGACTCAGGCTGTACTATTTCACGCGTTTGCAAACAATAGCACAACGAGAGAACCGGATGAAGATGGTGAAAACCATGAGAGAATTTTGTAGAGGGCCTTGACATGGAGCTCTCAGATCTGATGAGACATCTCTAGGTGCCACGAAGTCTGAAAAATCACATGTCAAAGATAGCTATTGATTGGGCCTAAAGTCTCTTAAGCGACTACGCCCGGACGGGGTAGCCCGAAAGCACGAGGAGCGTAGGAAACAAAAAAAAATCCTCCACTAGAATTCACCATGACACCATGATGTGTTGGAATAGTTGGTTTGGTCCCATGAGCTTCTGTTTGCAAACTACAACCTCTGATAACCCTACACTGACTCAAAATGCACTATTTCTTACGTTTACAAACAATAACACAATGAGAGAACCAGATGGAGACAAAGAAAACCACGAGAGGATTTAGTAGAGGGCTTTAACATGGAGCTCTCGGATTTGATGAGACGTCTCTAGGTGCCACAGAGTCTGAGAAATCACATGTTGAAGATAGCTATTGATTGGGCCTTAGGTCTCTTAAGCGACTACGCCCAGACGAGGTATCCCGAAAGCATGGGGAGCATAGGAAACCAAAACTAAGCCTCCACTAGTGTTCACCAGGCCACCTTGATGTGTTGGCATAGTTGGTTCGGTCCCACGAGCTCCCGTTTGCAAACTATAGCCTCTGACAACCCTACACTGACTCAAACTGCACTATTTCTCGCGTTTACAAACAATATCACAACGAGAGAACCAGATGGAGATGGAGAAAACCACGAAATTATTTCGTAGAGGGCTTCAATGTGGAGCTCTCAGATTTTACGAGACATCTCTAGGTGCCACAGAGTTCGAGAAATCACATGTCAAAGATAACTATTGATTGGGCCTCAGGGCTCTTAACTGACTACGCCTGAATAAGGTAGCCTGAAAGCACTAGGAGCGTAGGGAACCAAAAAAAAGCCTCCACTAGCATTCAATAGGCCACCCAAACGTGTTGGCGTAGTTGGTTTGGTCCCACGAGCTTCTGTTTGCAAACTATATCTACCGTTTACAGACTACAACAACTGGGATTAATAAAAAATAATCAACTTGGCATGTTATCCTTAAGATTATCCATGATTCTATCGACAACATCACATAGATCTTCCATTCTAGTTAAGTTGTGATCCTTCCATGCTACCCATTTTTCCTTTTCTTCCGCTCGTATCTTCTCTTTAAGTTCTTGCAGATGTTTTTGGGTAATCAAATTGACTCTTTATGACTTTCAGGAGGCATTTCTTCTTGAATCATAGTGACATCTTTACCTAATTGTTTTTCTTCACGATGTTCATTGTCATCTAAAGTTGAAGACTGAATATTTATATGGCCTTCGGCTTCTTTTTGGGCACAATCAAACTTTTGTAATGTCCAAAAAAATTCAGGGTCTTCATTCTCTGTTTGATTTAAGATATTCATTTTTAAAAAATGAACAGTTGGAACATTGGTGGTCTCCCCAAAAAAAATAATTTCATAGTCTACATAGTTATATCCTATGGCAAAATCATTTAACATTGGTGGTTTCCTCCGCCTGTGCTTTCGGGCTACGCCGTCCGGGTGTAGTCGCTTAAGAGCCCTGAGGCCCAATCACGCCATATATTCGACAAGTTATTTCTCAGACTCTGTGGCACCTAGAGACATCTCATTAGATCCAAGACCTCCATGTCAGGGACCTCTACGAAAGCCTCTCGTGGTTTTCTCTGTCTCCATCTGGTTCTCTTGCTGTGCTATTGTTTGCAAATGCGAGAAATAGTGCAGTCTGAGTCAGTGTAGGGCTGCCAGAGGCTGTAGTTTGCAAACGGAAGCTCATGGGACTAAACCAACTATGCCAATACATTGGGGTGGTCCAGTGAATGCTAGTGGAGGCTTTTTTTGGTTCCCTACGCTCCCTGTGCTTTCGGGCTACCTTGTTCAGGCGTAGTCTCTTAAGAGCCCTGAGACCCAAACACGTCATATCTTCGATGGGTGATTTCTCAAAATTTGTGGCACCTAGAGATGTCTCATTAGATCCCAAAGTTCCATGTTTGGGACCTCTACGAAAGCCTCTCATGGTTTTCTTCGTCTCCATCCGGTTCTCTCGTTGTGCTATTGTTTGCAAACGTGAGAAATAGTGTAGTTTGAGTCAGTGTAGGGCTGCCAGAGGCTGTAGTTTTCAAACGGAAGCTCGTGGGACCAAACCAAATACACCAACACATTGGGGTGGCCTGGTGAATGCTATTGGAGCATTTTTTTTGGTTCCTATGCTGTCTGTGCTTTCGGGCTACCTCGTCCGGGCGTAGTCACTTAAGAGCCCTGAGGCCCAAACACGCCATATATTCGACGGGTGATTTCTTAGAATCTATGGCACCTAGAGATGTCTCGTCAGATCAAAGACCTCCATGTCATGGGCCTCTACAAAATCCTCTCTCAGTTTTCTCCGTCTCCATCCTGTTCTCTCGCTGTCCTATTGTTTGTAAACGTGCAAAATAGTGTAGTCTAAGTCAGTGTATTGCTGCTAGATGTTGTATTTTGCAAATGGTAGATTGTGGGACTAAACCATCTGGGCTAAAACATCGGGGTGTCCTAGTGACCACTAGTGGAGCATTCATTTTGGTTCCCTATGCTGCCCGTGCTTTCGGGCTACCTCGTCCGGGTGTAGTCGCTTAAGAGCCTTGAGGCCCAAACACGCCATATTTTCGACAGGTGATTTCTCGGACTCCACAGCACCTAGAGACATTTTGAAAGATCTGAGAGATCCATGTTAGGGTACTCTACGACAAAATATCTTGGTTTTTTCCATATCCATTCGGTTCTCTCGCTGTGCTATTGTTTGCAAACGCGAGAAATAGTGCAATCTGAGTCAGTGTAAGGCTGCTAGATGCTGTATTTTGCAAATGGAAGCTTGTGGGACCAAACCAACTATGCCAACACATCGGGGTGGCTTAATGAATGCTATTGGAGGCTTTGTTTTGGTTCCCTACACTCCCCATGCTTTCAAGCAACCCCATCCGGGCGTAGTCGCTTAAAAGCCTTGAGGCCCAAACACGCTATATCTTTGACATGTGATTTCTCAGACTCCGTGGAGCCTAGAGATGTATCATTCGATCCAAAACCTCCATGTTGAAGCCCTCTATGAAATCATCTCATGATTTTCTCCATCTCCATTCGGTTATCTCACTATCTTATTGTTTGTAAGCGCGCGAAATAGTGTAGTCTAAGTTAGTGTAGGGACGACAGACACTGTAGTTTGCAAACAGAAGCTCATGGGACCAAACCAACTATGCCAACATGTCAAGTTGGCCTGGTGAACACTAGTGGAGGCTTCATTTTGGTTCCCTATGCTCCCCGTGCTTTCGGGCTACTCCGTCCGGGCGTATTCGCTTAAGAGCCCTGAGGCCCAAACACACTATATATTTGACATGTGATTTCTCGGAATCCGTGGCACCTAGAGATGTCTCATTAGATCCAAAAACTACATGTTAAATCCCTATATGAAATAATCTCGTGGTTTTCTCCGTCTCCATCTAGTTCTCTCGCTGTCTTATTGTTTACATACGTGTAAAATAGTGCAGTCTGAGTCAGTGTAGGGATGGTAGATGTTGTAGTTTGCAAACAGAAGTTCATGGGATTGAAAAAACTATGCCAACACGTTGGAGTGGTTAGGTGAATGCTAGTGGAGTATTTGTTTTGGTTCCCTATGCTCCTCGTGATTTCGGGCTACCTCGTCTGGGCATAGTTGCTTAGGAGCCATGAGGCCCAAACATGCCATATATTTGACGGGTGATTTCTCGGAATCCGTGGCACCTAAAGATGTCTTGTCAGATTTGAGACCTCCATGTCAGGGCCCTCTACGAAAGCCTCTTGGGGTTTTCTTCGTCTCCATCTAGTTCTCTTGCTATGCTATTGTTTGTAAACGCGTGAAATATTGCAGTCTGAGTCAGTGTAGGGCTACCTCGTCCGGGTGTAGTTGCTTAAGAGCCATGAATGAATAGATTGGCTTAAGAATTAATTTGATAGGGGTATGTCTAAGAACACATGGGAGTTATCAATTGCCTAGTAAATCTTTCTTGTTTATTTTTGGATGGGAATCAGTTATACTATGGCTTAGTGACTTTCCATTCATTGATAATTTATGTTATGATAAACCCATGGATACTTTCAAAAGCACCTTAAAAAGGATAGGGGTAGTCATCAAGCCTAGTGAAGGGTGTGATGTGATTTCCAAATAACTTGAAATGCCTATAGATTTAAAGGTAGTAACACGAATTGGACATGATTAGATAATCAAGAATCATTGAGTGTCTGACTAAGAATGTCATTGCATCTGGAGACATTCTCAAGCATTGGAGTAATGTATATGGAGAGACATTCTCAAAATATCAACAGATGAAATGCATCAAATTGTGATGACTGTCAGGTGTTTTAACAGGGGAGAAGACTATGAAGCATAGAAGAATGTAGTAAGTGCATGATAAGATAGGAACCAGTACAAAGAGACCATAAGCAAGAAGAAGCGCAAGTAAGGTAAATACACATATACACATTGATAAATTAAATGAATGACTACTCAGATTAGGTAACTCTTTATATACATACATTATATAAATATTAATTTCCAAAGTTTGATGCTTATTATACATTGAAAATGCTAATACATGTACATCACCAATAAATGAAAAAATAATCCATAATGTCTTAAATATTGTCAAGTGCACATCATATTAGATTCATGCAAAAATAATCTCAGAAATGTAAGGTCTCGTACAAAATGATCAAGTTCCAAATAGTATTTTAATGTGCATAATAAATACAAAAATGCCCAAATAGGTCATATACCATCAAGTTCAAATGCCATATAGGTTTACATACAATTCCATGCACATAGGCATACAAAAACAATGTCATGTAAGACATATATATTTCCTACTCATTAAAATATATCCCTCTCTTGGCCTTGCTCGAAGAATGCCCTCCCTTAGGCGAAGATGGAGATCCATGAGATGACTTTGGATCGTCCGAGCCCATGCTTCGAGTTATCTTCCGCTGAATACTCGCCTGTAAATGCAAACAATGTTTTTTTGTCAAAAATTAATTTATATATGTTTTCACCATGTATTTAAGACCATGCTAGAATGAAAGTATTTACATAAATACACAAACTTACTGCAAGTTATTGATCACGCTGAATTTTCATCTCATGCTCAGATGAGTCATCGGGAGCTCTTGCAGTACGAACGGGGGTACGAAGAGGACAAGATGGAGGTGTCCGTGCCCTTGAAGTCAAAATGGAGGGGGTTAAAGTTCCCTACATACACATAAGATTAGAAAATATAACATCATAATTAGCAAAAATAGAGCTAAGTACATGTATCTACATAATGACAATATTTTAACTAATTTTATTAATATAGAACTATTGTTTTTACCCTGCCACGCCTGTGAATCGAATGAACAGGGTTGCGCCCTTTCACAGGTAACTCCTACATACACACAATGAAGGACATTATTAACATAATTTAATAATTCTACAATGAAAGACATTACTAACATGTAATTTTACATAATATGAATTACACGAGAGATTAATAACAAAATTTACGTGTTGTTTGAATACCTCAGTGAGTTGCTGTGCAGATGAAATTGCAACGGCAACACCTTTATCTACTTCTCGCAGAAATGGTGGGGTGTCTGGTGAAGTCAACATCTTTATCAAACATGTATATCACGTGAGTTAGATGGACATACAAGAACATACATATATTTGACTTCAAAACTTACACACACACACACACACACACACACACACACACACACACACACACACACACACACATGTATGTGAAAATTTTACATAATTAACATTCTAAATTACCTTTGTGAATGTGTGTGTATACATGGTGCTCGACGCCTATGGTCAGGATGAAGATGTGCCTCCTGCGTGCTGTAATATCAATGCATGTACATGTACAAATACAATTATTTCAAAAATTTAACATATATAAGTAAATCAGGTACTCCAAAATTTTTGTAACACACATAAAAAAACATAACAAATTTACCTATGAACGTGACATCGATGAATGTAATCCAAATGTATCACTCAAAAGGACATCTGACATAGTGACATTATCATGTTCATCCCTAACACCAAGTGCACCAAAATAATTATGCATGAAAGTATCATCCTCCTCGGGCCCCAAACATATGCTACCACATGACGAGCAAAAATGTGGCCTCATGCTAGTACTCCCTAAGGTAATACTCTGTGTACCTCCATGAGCATCTGGCTCAGAAATCTCCCTCGTATGTCGAACAAGGGTCGTAGATAGCCCTTGAAGCGCATGGAGTGTATCAATCTCTATTGTCTCCTTCAATGCTTGAGGGACAATCTCAGGGTGAGGTGGGTTCTGTGTGGGGAATTTACCCTACTGAATAGGTGCACATTGTGCACCTAGTCGATTCTATGCAGATCTTTTTCCTTGGCCCTGGGAATCTCGGAAATCAAAATAATTTGGGATCTCGTTGAGGATAAACTCATAATAGAGTATCCTCAGAAAGTATAATGACACCTCGTTGTTATTACAAGGTGGAAAATCAAACACCATCCACCATCAGTCCCAAAAATTATTTTTAATCAAATTATTATTGCACCAATGGATGGGAAATCATTTACATGTCAACGGAACAGTAAGATCAGTGCAGGGGTCCGTGCATAAGGTGCATATGAGTTCTTTTGAAATTTCTTTTTTCTTTACATCCACATATGACAATTTTTTGGAATAATAAACCCTACAACCCTATCTATAAGTTGTCCAATGATCAATTTTCCCCATTTTCACATCAATTTGAACAAGTAATGCCTTTAATGTGTTTGCAAGAGAGGCGCGGTGGGGGTTCGTAGATTGTGCATCCCTCATTGTTTTTATTAAATCCTCAATTTCAATTTTGTTTTCAACTATTTGGGCTGCTAAATCTTATTGACTACCCAAGTGATGTTGAGCAATTGTGGGAGTGTCGGGAGGGATGTTAGGAATAATAGGGTTTGGTTGTGGTTGAATCCCTCGACCTCTAATGGTAACAATAAAAAATATGTACTCATTTCAAATTTTAATCTATAATTATCATATTTCAATGCAATTTTGAGAAAAGAATTGTGCTTACCTCTTCTCTGTGGTGCCATCATCGATTCAGATCTTCCCGACGACCCAGAAATGATTCTTTGAGCTTGAGATTTAGCTCAATGAAAAAACGTGAGGGCACGAACAAGCTTTGAAACTCGCGTTTGAGGGAGGAAAAATGATAGAGGCTTGGGCCTCTTTTTTTGGTTTATAGTCGGCATAACGCGTAGGCATTATGCTTTGGTGATTCCCGAGCTAAAAAAACTAAAACGTGAGCACGTTTTGGTTTTTTTTCATATTCTTGTCCACTTTTTGGCCCCCCAACTTCGTGCACTTACCCTGATATGTTAAGGATCTATGTGACTGATATAGTTGTACATGTGAATATAATATGTAATTTTTAATCAATTAATTTCATTTAGTTATGGAATATGATGTCTTAAAAATTGTCTGTAATCACACCCCTCTTTTCTCTGCTTTGACATACCTTGCCATAAGGGATGATTGAATAGATATGAGGATGTTGTAGAGGAAAAAGGAATCATTCTATAAGATGAAAAAATTGCTCTTCCATGCATGTACCTTTGTCTTCTTGGTCCGTGAGGAGGGTTCTCCTCAATTGTGGACATTTAGATAGTTTTGCAAAAAAAATTAGTATGTTTAAGACATAATTTTACAGCCACATGTTACATGAGCCCATTTTTACTTATCCTACAGATATAATAAAAGAAAAAAAAAATTACAAAGTTCATAAAATGAGTATGGTCTGCTGCCATTTTTTTATTTCCTACAAATATCGAGCAATTCGGTTCTTTTCCTCTATAGCATAAGAAATTATAAGCATGGTACAAATTTTGGCAAAATCCCCAAAAATAGAACCTGCAATGTTAGCAATGCATCATGTTCAAGTGATCTTCACAGACAGATAGAATTGTGCTACAAAATGGATTCATGTAAATACCAGTAATAGATAAAGAAGTGACGAGTTTTGCATAAGTCTTAGTCAGAGCAAACACCGCCATAATGTAGGCCATGTGACATCATCTCATCATTTAAGTACAATAACCCATGTGACTATGTATTACCATTTCATCCCTAGTTAGGAGCGGGTTCCCACTTCCCTCTCTCTTGAGATGGGGTTCCATGAATGTTGTTTTGTGTAACTATAGAAAAAGCAAAATCTTAAGAAAATAATTTTTGACTTAGTGCATGGATTTTATGCTAGTTCTATGGAAGCATTCCTTATTTTTTCTCAACCAAAAAGGAGAAATTTTAGTAAGTGCATAGCCAAGTTTCACGAACCTGTGACTCCCGCATTCTACTTCCCTTGCCCCACCATCCCACTGCGCACTCACATATGAAACAATACGGCACTGGTTCTTTTTAAAAAACTACAAACAAAAATTTGATGGAATAGGTAACAACGTACTACGTTGTTACCTATATAGGTAACAACGTAATACGTTGTTACCTATTCCGTCAAAACTAATGACGACGCGATAGAAAATAGTTTTCCCCTATTGTGCGAACTTGCGTGAGAGATAGGCCTAGCCCTTAATTCCCCCTCCTTGGTTAATTAAAAATCATCCCCAATTTTTGTCCAAAATGTGTGGTAGATGCTGCTTAAATACTGAATGAGGCATTCACTTAGCTTGAGTTGACGATGAACCCCTGTACCAAAATAAAGTGGTAGTGTAGTAGTCCCCAACATCAAGAAGAGTATCTTCATTAAAAGGATGCTGAGAATGTGGATTGAAAGATGACCTCTTCCTCCAAACATATTCACCCATATATATTATATGTTTAATTACATTTCCAACATCATTTATGCCAAGTTGGGAAGGAAATCCAGGAAACTCATACTCAAAGAATTTTCTCAAATATCCTTTTAAATGGAAAGCTTAAAACCTCATACTCAACACAAAAAAAACTCCAACAGATATAAAAAATAAAGCCTTAATATAACCACAAATAAATATAAAATTAAGATGGTCACAACGTATTTGTAATATAGGAAGTTGTTGGAAGCCAATTTGTTTGATCAACAAATTTGCAATTTTAGAAGTTGCTTGTTGGAAGCCAATTTGTTCAATCAAAATATTTATAATTTAAGTAGTTGCTGGAAGTCAGTTTGTCCAAAGAAAAATAATGTGTGAAATAAGGCTTCAATTGATTGTTTGGTTAGCAACCATAGTCTCAAAAATTTAGTAGACAAGGCTTAAACATTTCCTAATATATATCCTTGGAAAAAGAATTTATGTGCCAATCCAGGTTGATGTGTTTGCATCCTCCTCCTTTCTGTAACTAACATGCCTTAGAGGTACTTGATTGCTTTTTTGGTCCTCTTGCCTTGTGATTATTTCCAATGTAGTTGTTGTAATGCATAGTACATGACACTAGCACATGAAATTAATGGTAACATAAGCACAAAGCCACAAAGAAAAAATTACCCACTCAATTCTCAGTTATCATTTAGTTATAATTCACAAAGGCTGTCTATGTGATAATACATGACATAGTGAATAAGAAGAGATTAGGCCACTCTGAAGACCATACACAGAAACCAAATTGTTATTGCAGTCTTTTGAGGCATTATGTAAATACCTTTGCAAGCATTCCCATTTTCTTCCACATTTTGCCTACTCGTTTACAAGACCATTACCAACAAATGCATAAGAGGCCAGCCCTAATGTGGTTATTATACAATGATAGGTGTTTTTCTTCTTCTTGTTAATCATGGAGGTTAGCAACACGACGAGGACAACATGGAACATAAACATATTTGGGATAACGATTTAAAGAACCTGTGTGCTTTCCTTGGCTTCCATTGCCTCAAATTATCACCATCCATAAAAAAGAGTACATAAAAAGTCAAATGTCCAAGCCCAACAATCAAGAGAATAATTTAGCAAAAATGTAGTGGTGCTTCCCCCAGGCTGATGAGGCCACTTCAACACTCAAACTCAAAGGCTTAGACTGAAAAAAGAAACAGAGTACCTTCTTTACCTCAAAGTTGAATATTGGCCGCAAAACAGTCCAAATTGGCCAACAACCAGTGGCAAAACAAAGCCTTCTCCGTTACAAAGTCCAAGAATTTGCAGATTGGCAAGGTGACAACCTAATCTGTTCGCAAGAACCTTTTTATGTTGCAGAAGGGTTCGAGCACATGAAACAAAAAACAATCATGCCTATTACAATTTCTTCAACACAGGTAAAAGGTTATAGAAGAAATCACTACACGTCAACAATAGCTTTAAAAAGTTATCAAAGGATGGCTCAAGTGTTTGCTCACTTCGCTGCCCTCATCTCTCCAACAGAACTCTGAAAAAAACACAATGACCTAATCCTAAACCGTAAGACAATAAGACAATGACATCTCATCTCTCCAAATCAGAATGGAGAAGTATGTAACAATTACATATGCAGAAAAGATGTGAAATTGTGAGTATGAAAAAGAATAAAACAAAATCATATATCTAAATAAAAATATTGAGATCTGAAAGCATTCAATTTTCTACCTGCACAGAAAACTTTATGGGTCTCCAAACCTTCAATTGCCTTGACCCCTTTGCCTGCCACACAGAATAGTCTTGAAGGAGACCATCAGAGAAAAAACACACAGGGTTCATGTTCACATTGGAACGAAATGACACAGTTTTGGGTAACAACGCTTTTGCCAAATATTGCGTTGTAACACAACCCCCTCCAAATTTCGAACTACAATTCACGAAAGAAGAACGATCCGAATTCAAAGCATGGAACTGTCAATTCACTGGGTAATTTGGAGATTTTGCCTCAAAACACAAAAAAAATATCAAAAAGCACAAATGTCCAGATGGCCGTCAAACCGTCAAATTTAACACATTCACAGAAACGTCCACAAGAACCTTTCCCATAGGTGGAACGCCTTCAACGCAATTAGAGTATGCACATATATAATTTGTGGGTAATAACATAACCAATGTTAAGTGAGTTGTGTTAACAACTCACGCATATGGGCTAATCAGTTTGTTGGTTGGATAGTTGAACTAACCCACCATTCTTAGATAGTCCAAATAATATGTGCTTGATTGTTTGTTGAGACTCCTTTAGAATAGGAGATCATAATACATATAATCTATATAATGTAACCTATGTTATTGAATATAGATATATATTATTCTCGTGGTTCATTTAATGCAACTATATCCAAATTTTACATCTGGTATCAGAGCGATATGTATACCTGAAAAGCATGGAGAGGCAATACTGTAATGTTCTGCCCTGAGTATGAAAAAAAATTCTCTATTGTTTCTGTATATTCTGTCAAATATTGTTCTTGCATAAAAGGTGTGAGCTGGTTTACTTTGACATAGGCAGTTTCAAACCCCAGAATAGAATATTAGTTTTGTATAGCTCGACTAATAGATTCTGGAACTGCGGATTGCTGTTCAAACTCGTTACGTTCTTTTTCCTCTTGAAGAACTCTTACATGATACACAGATCGAGCATATAATGTTATAGGGAGGCGTGATGATATTAATCCACAGTCGTGTGATTTGCAGCCTGATCCTGGTGTTTAATGTCATTCAAATCGCTTAAGTTGTGTTGTAAACCTCGCCCAATTCGCCAAGTGTTCTTGCATGCAAAACTACAGATCGGATTCTTTATAAGCAGCTGATTTCGTGTGGATGCCCATATGCAGCTAGGGAGAAGAATTATCTATTTGGTTGGCTATTCGTTCGACCACCTGTGCATTCAATAACCTGTCCATGGTTTTCTTCTTTGATAAGACTGATTTTCCCACGTCTTCACTACATGTTGCATTCACGACGTGTCCTCACAGGTCTTGTATGGTGGTTAATGTTATTATAGTCATTATTTCATTTGTTAGACCCAAAAACAAGCCGTCCCATGGCATGTGGACTGTAAAAACCTATTATTATTATTTATTATTTATTGTGATATTTCATTTAAGAGTGCGGTTTCAAATAGTCTAAAAGTGTTTTAGGTTTTCCTTGTCTTATGTTCGGGTATAGTAATTGTTTTAGAGTAGTTTTGTCACTATTTTGTCAATTCAGCTATTAACTGATCTCTCGTATATCGTTTTTTATTTCCATTAATGTCTTTGTAATCAAGTCGGCAGGATATGTATCAAGTTTATAAATTGCTTAGTTGTCAAAAATTCTTGTATCCTCTTAAACGGGTTTATGTTTAAAAGAGTCATTGTTTCTGATCAGCCATCATGTGTCGATTCAAAATAGTCTTTATATAATGCTTTATTACTCTACCATTTTTCATTTTAAGTCATTTAGTATTGTATAGGTGTCAACAAGTCATATTGTTAAAATCGAAAAAAAATTGCTTCACTTTTAGTTGGACGCATTTTTGGTGTTACCTGATGTCCAAGGAAATAAATGTTTTCACATTGTGGAAGGTAGTAATAAACAATGTGGAATTCATTGAAAGTCATGATCAAATTTTCGAAGTAAACAACACATCTACTGGAGGTCGGAGGCAATGGAGGATGGAGGGCAATCAATGTCTCTCGTTAGTCACCAACAACGGGGTCGCATACAACACAATGTCACCTTTTTATATATTATTTTAGTTGTGTAGTGTGTGCAAAATAAAATGGTGTGTGATTTCCTTCCCCTCTAATGATTGACATGAGGAGAATATATATTTTGGACACTGAGAATAGTTGTATAGGAGGGTAGCTGAACTAGAGTGATCCTCAGACTGCTGAGATTCTTCCACTGTCATACCTCTAACATCGATTGGCAGGTGAAAGAGTGATCACTGCAAGTGAAAGCGAAAACTGTTGAGTTCACATATGTAGGTGAATCGGTGGAAGTGTGATCATCTGGTATGGGATTCACTGTAGTGAAGCGGATTGGTCATGTGAAACGAGATCCAGACAACAAGATCCAAACTGACAGTTTGCAGACCTAAAAGTATACAAAGGCATACGATTATGTTTCTAGTTCTTAAGATGTGCTTTCTTCCCATGTTCACACGAAGGCGGGGAATGTTAGGAATTATAGTGAGCACATATATGATTTGTGGGTAATAATATAACTAATGTTAAGTGAGTTGTGTTAATAGCTCACACATATGGGCTAATCAGTTTGTTGGTTGGATTGGTGAACCAACTCACCATTCTTGGGTAGTCCAAATAATATGTGTTTGATTGTTTATTGAGACTCCTTTAAAATAGGAGCTCAAATTATATAATCTATATAATGTAACATATGTTATTTAATATAGATATATATCATTCCCATGGTTAATTTACTACAACTCTATCCAAATTTTACATCTGTAACATTTTCTATAGTGGAAGTATGGTTTTGGTTGAACACATTAGACCCTAGGTGTTTTACGAGTCTTGTGTATTATTGTTGTTATTTTGGTGGTAACCCCCATAGTTTTTGTTAGGGAAAACAAGTATTTCATTTAAACCATAGGTCCTACATCGTTATATATTTCTTCTTGGTCAAATCTTAATGGACTCTCTAAGGGTTCTTGGTAAGACTTGTATGGGCACTTCTACACATCTTTTCTAGTTTCCTTGTTAAGGGTGTGTAAGAAAAGTTTGCAGAGATCCCTTTGATCCATGTTTGGGGCAATGGTCGAGGAATAAATATTTTGAAACCATCTTGTGATGAATTGAGTGACATATTTGTTGGGGTCTTGTTTAATAAGGAGAAACTCCCTAATACTAGTCTCTACAAACTTGTTCATAATGAAAGCCTTGATGAATTCAACTGTATGCTGCCTAAATGAGTGTATAAATCATTCAGGAAAGCAGTAATACCAATCAAGTGTTATGCCTTCAATTTTCTTGGGGAATATTTTTATGAAAAATATATCCCATGGGTGTGATTCATGAATTGTAGTGATATATGCCTTGAAGTGGGCGTTAGGGTATCCTTCACCTTTATATTTTGGTAACTTGGGAAGAGGGTGAGGAAGGAGTGCCATACAAATGTTGGATTTAAGAGGTTATTTTTAAATATTTTTTTATAGGTTTCCAATGCACCAAAATTAGTAACAGGAACACTTGTTGTGCACATTCATTGATTGTAAAACATGAAAGTTACCAGTGTGAGGGGGATTTGGAACATAAGCGTAGGTAGGGACATTATGTGTGTATAAATCTAGGAATAATCTGTCAGGTTGGGTGGATCTGGAGTTCAATTTTATGTAAGGTAGTCTGGGACATGGACTAAAAAACTATTTAATGGGTTGGGGAAAGCGATGTAATGGTTGAGGACACATTTATAGAGGTTGAACATAGACTTGTGGTTTTTGAATATAGGGTTATGGTTGAGTTTAGAACTATGGAGTGATTATAGATTGATTGTACGAATGTGTGTGATTTTATACATTTAACAACACAAAGTATAACACGGTGTTATGTTGGCAAAATAATTTATCGTGTTGCAAATTATTGTTTTTTCACCAAAGGTCATGGGGATAAGCCCCTCCTTATTATGTATGGGGAGGCTCCCATTATTGAATGTAAACTAACCTAATTCTGGTAGCTAATAGGTTGGGGATAAAATAGGAATGCTCCACTAAACCTGTGGAAAATACTTGTACAAGGTATAAGAGACAAATTTTTAGTGGAGAGAGGTAAAGGGGAGTTGGGGAAATAAGGAGATAGAAGGTTATTGTTGTGAGTAGGCTTACATAGTTCACAGAAAATAACCAAAGTATGTCCAAATTCAATTAGAGGAACATAATGATGCAAAAAACAATAATATCAAAAAAATAATAGAATTTTTTTAATATTCACTCATTTATCAAAGGCGTAGACACCTTTCTTGGTTTTACAAGATTATCATGTATGCAAAGTTTGAAAGAGAGAGTAGAGGAACATAAGACAAGAAATAGAAGAATTGTAGATTTTTTTCTTGATGTAGAAGTGCTAATCTCAACAACATATATTCGATCAATAATTACCAAACCCTTGGAATAGATAATCCATTCCAATTTATAGAATTGCAAATTATCTCTTCATCTAACCCCCACATTACTCTCCACCTATTCCTATCATTTGTGACCTTTCATCTTCCTAGGAAATGAGTCTTTTTCTTATTAGTGAAAAAGGACTCTTAGAACGTTGAATTGAGGGTTACTTAAGTGAATATGAGGAAATAGTGAAAAGTACATTCTTAATTGAAAATTAGAATATGGAGAGAGATAGAGAAGGGGTTTACTAATTTGATGAAGATTTCTAGAGCCATTGTTCATGAAGAACTAGCCATTCATGATCCTTGAGGGATATTTCTTGGAATGAGCTACTTCCCTTTAAATTCTCTACTGAATCAAACTGCCAGATGGGCTGCCTTTTCTTCCTCTTGAATGCGAATGTAGCTAAAAAATTTGATCAATGTATTGGTAACCTCATTGATATATTTTCACTAAGTAAACCATTCCCTATGATCTCTTGCAATGTTGGAAATAGAGCCTTTGATGTTGGAAATAGATTCCAAAGTATCCTCACTGAATGAGAGAGGATCACTTACCTCCTTTTTTACTAGCTCTTGGAGAGGACCGATGAGTTCCTCTGATGATGAATTCCCATTAATTAGAAGGGATCCAAGCTTCCGAACATAGTTACTAACATCATCTAAAATATTGAAGGCATGCTGTTCACTAGACTCAATTTTGTAGATGGAATCTTCTACTGTGTCGTATCTAGCATTCATTATGCAGATCTAAATTGGGGACAAGTTCTCATCGATAGCTATGAAAAAATTACTACTCATGAGAGTGTGGGAGTTGTGCAACTCATTTTGGACACAAGTGGGAACAACTCATCACAATGGATATTTTATTTTTCAAAAATTTCCCTTGTTTTGTTCACTTCTGAAATAGTGGAAAGAATATACCTGAAAAAGAGAGTACCTATATGAGAAAATCCTTTCCTTTATGAAGAATATTCTTAATCCATTTGTCACTAGAATTCTCTTGCATCATATGCCATTGCACCTTCTTGATAATCTCAAGGTCAAAGCTACTGAGTGTAGAAATGTCTTCCACAGGAAGAGGAGCTACTGAATTGGGCTCTAAGAAAGGTTGAATGTAGGAAGATAGAGATCTAACATGCTCTTCTAGTTTCTCAATTGTTCATTTGTACTAATCATTTAGAGAAAGTATGCGGGTAGAGGATTCCTTGAATAAATGAGAATCAACTTTGTACGTAGCTTGACACAATAAGATGTGGGTCAAATCATAGTTCTTGTGAGTCATTTCCTCTACAATTTTTATAACTTTTCACCAAGCAACCTCAACATATATATTTCTAAAAAAATCCACTAAAGAATAGGAATTTACCTGTGCCTTCCTACCTCATTTGGTCTTCAGAATATTTGTGATGGCCCCAAGGTTAGGCATCACAGCTTGTTGAGTTTTCTTTGGTTCACTTATGAGAAATTCTTAGATCCATGGGAATGTATCTTCTGGAGTAGATGTGATGTTAGCCATAGGGACATCTTCATGAGCGTGATGAGAGAGAAATTTTTTCTCATGATGGGAAGGTTCCACCACTAAGGAAAATATACTTGAATGTTAATGAAGTATGGGAGGATACAATGGATCAGTCTTACTTGGCTCAAGAGGTTCAATGGAATTTTCAATGAATCTCACCTTCTTATGAAGCTTTCTAGAATAAGAACATACGTGATCCCTTTTTCATTATGTTTATTTTTAAGGTATATTTTCAATTTCTCTTGGTTTCGATGAAGTGAGATTTGATTGTCATATTTATTTCCTTGAGGAATTACTACATTACTAAGTGTTTAAGAACACTATTGTATATCACATCAAATGGATATGGGATGATTTCTTGTTCTTGGATACATGATTCCCCACATTAGCATAACCTATTTAATCTTTTAAAATATAGATTACTTCTTAAAAGAAATCATATTTTTCATGTTTACATACCTTTTTGCATATGTCTCCGATGGGAGAAGTTGATTCATTGATTCGTCACACCTGATGGTTTGAATACCTGGATAGCCTAACCGGATCACTTTGAATTTATTCTAAAAAAGATGACCCTTAACTTACTATGTGAATATATAATTTCATTTTTTAATCATGATGACTCCTTATGGATCTCCCCGAATCATTTGAAGAAGTTCAATTTCACATTTTGATTATTCATTCCTTACACCTAAAAACCCACTTTTTCATAGACAGCTCCTAAATTACCAAATATTTCCTAAACTAATTCCAACACCTTCAATTATCTCCAATAAGACCTCAAAAATTTTATGACCTCTTCAGAACCCTCCTAGAGAATACACACATGCCTCAAAATGGCCAAAAATAGCCTTTCAAGGCTTCCATGAGAACTAATCTTCTACTCCTCTTCATCAAATGGAAGAATGGACCTTACCACACCATTTGGAAAACTTATACATGTTTATTCAATGAATTAGGAGAACATGCAAGGTTAAGATGATCATAACACGGAATACAAAATGACCAGTAGAGGGATTTAGAAAGGTTTTGAATCAAGTTTTCACATTATGGCTTGGTTACCATGGTACAAGTTTTGAATTTTTGGACTAGTAATTTCACATGACAATAGCTGGCTCTAACTTGAGGACATTGGAAAAAAAAGGGAAACAAAGAACCTTAGATTTATCATGGGTGAGAAGATTAGTTCCTTGACAAATTGCTCCATAGAGTAAATTATTCACTACAAGAACAAGAGACAAAAACAAACAAGGGAAAAACCAAACGAATACACCAAACTGAAGAGAAACACACCAAACAGAAATGAAAAACACCAAACAGAAATGAAAAACACCAAAATTGGAAATAAATTACAATAAAGACAATGTTACATGAGGGTGGAGAAATTTATTGAGGTGGGAGAAGAACGTACACACACATGGTAATGGGTTGAGAGAAGTGCTTATCATCATGACATAATGGGTTGAATAAAAACTTTTAAAGCTCGAAGGAAATCATCTAATCATGCCATGATCTTGTGATGGATCTGCATGGTTTTAGGTGAAGGATAGAAACCAAAATTACATCCTCATATTGATACTACATAGAAAAATCCTTTTCATTCAATGACCACGTTATAACATGTTTGGAATTTTTCCCTCATGTATTCTCAACTTGATGTCCTGTGACCACAAGAAGCTAATTTCTCATGTTTTCAAAAATGGATTATTTTATTTTGTCATAAAAACATTCATCATTCTTGAGTGAATTCTGTAGCTAAGGATAATTTCCAGGAGCAATGGGGCATTTGGATTTAGTGATAAAAATTTGAATCTAACTCCATTCCCAAGATTCCTTCACATTCTCTTTCATTTATTGTAAATGGTTCTTATCTGTGCCTATTAACTCATTAGTGACCTTGATATCATTTTATATGATGGAGGTGTTTTCCTTATGATGGAAGAATTATGTTGGTGCTTCAAGTATTTACTTTAATTTCCATCCATCATGGATATGATCTTCATCAAAAAATGAGACGGGGGAAGACTTACCTTCACATTCATGTTCAACCACCAAGGCTTTGAAAAGAACATTGATCTTACCTATTTGTTCCATCTCATTGTTGATAATTTTTGCATCAAAAGAAGGATCACAACTGAAATCATATTTATCTTAAAAATTCATGGCATATATTATGATCTTAAGAATGAGTTGAGGGTATTCAGTTTCTTCCGTATTTTTCAAGATGTCATGAACAAATTCTTCCTTCGAAGTTGCCACATAATCATTTTCACATTCATCTAAAAAATATACACATTGGGACTTAAGGAGATGGATGGAAATATGATCTTCACATGTCCAAGAATCATTTGAAAATCCCTCCTTCTCCTAATCCTTATTTCTTGTTATTTGAAGGCTACCTTCTTGCAATCTCAGGAATACCTGGTTTTCATCATTTTCAAATAGAGAGAATAGATCCATGCTGCATGGGAAGGGAAAATGTTTCAATCTAAGATTCATCAAATCACCTTCATGAAATGAGGAAGAATTCAATGTTGGGGATGTGACACAAGGATAATCTTCTTCTCCACCCTTAACATATCCTATAGAGTCTTCTTATTCACAAAGAAACATGAAAACTCCATAATTCCTATAGTGATCAACATTACACTCCTTCGATGATGACATGAAAATAAACTCCTTAGAGAAGTAATGTTTAATTTTTTCATTTGCAATTATCTCAAGAAGAGAATTGGATTCTTCAATTTGCTCCATTTCGTCATTGGGAATTTGTGCATCAACTGAAGAGTAAAAATTTGAAAGGAAACCATAAATGATTACCTCAAAGTCATATTCTTGAATAACTTGAGTCGGGGATGGAAGATTTATTTATTGAATATCTTTATGGTTGGTGGAGTCCTCAACAAGCACTGGGTCACCCGTCATGGAACAATAATCTTCATCTCTCATGCATATTGCTCCTTCCAAGGACTGTGCCTTGAGCCAAAATGAATTTATTAATGAAGGTTACACTCTTATGATTTATTCATTATCCTCTAAAGTGTTGAATTCAATTTCATTAGGAATCTCAAGAACATGGTAGTCATGAGAAATAATAGGAGTCTTTCAGGAACAAACACCTCATAATATGGAGAATCATCATATCTACCTCTGAAGGATTAATCTCTTTTACCCCACCACCATGGAGTGCTTCAAGATACTCATATATTTATTGCATAGCCTCACCATAATTTATAATTTCAAGGTTGGTTTGGGGATCAAAATTTCCTTCTACAATGCTCAAAATTCTTCACACAAACTCTCTTTTCAAAGCTATTATTTCTTCATCTCCTTATGCAAGAAAATCATCCAAGGGAAGAGTGATAAAATAAAATGCTTTGAGTTTCTCAGTTATCCATGTGAAGTTAAAAACATTACCTTTAGGAGATTCTTCGTCCTCATGCTCCTCATGCAAAATCTCGTATCTCTTCTTTAGCTTTCTCAACAGGTTTTTAGATTCTTGGTCATCGATAGGTGCAATTCCCTTCCTCTTTCCTCTAGTAGTAGCTCACTTGAATTAAAGACACAAGGATTTGATGGTAGGATATTTACAAGAATAATTTTTATTTATTCTAGATACTCTTTCCATAAATTTTACTAACATCCTTTCCTTTTGTTGGTTGCAGATTTTTGGTTGAAGAGAAAGACGTCTTTGGTGTGCTAGAATCCTTGATTTTACGAGACTTGGTCCAGAATGATGACCAGTCAAACATTTTCACATCTTGGTGGTCATATTATTCTTCATGGTTGTTGCCACTTATTGGTGTCAAACACTAATCTTGAAACTTCATCATAGTGATGCGGGAAATAAATGTGACATAGATTCATTCCTTAATAGAATCACCTTGAAATTCTGATTTTTAATTTGAAATATGATTTTTTAGTTTTTGAATTTATACTTTTTAATTTTTTTCCATAGATCTTTAAGGGTGCACAATGGCACATCTCTACCCAATGGATTCACCAAAAACTATTGGCAAAATAGTTTTTCATTTTGTAAATTATTGAGTTTTCACCAATGGTAATGGGGCTAAGCCCCTCCTCCTTGTGTATAGGAAGGCTCCCATTATTGAATGCAAACTAACCTATTTTTTTGGGGTTTCCAATAGGCCAATGATCACACATGAATAATCCACTAAACCTGTGGTAAATGCTTGTACAAGGTACAAGGGAGGAATTTGCAGTAGAGAGAGATAAAGGGGAGTTGGGGAAATAAGGAAAGAGAGGGTTACTATTGTGAGTAGGCTTATAGAGTTCACATACAATAACCAAGTTAGGTCCACATTTAATTAGAAGAACAAAACAATGAAAACAACAATAATATCAAAAAATTATAGACACAAAATTCCATTAACTTATTTATCAAAGGTACTGACACCTTTCTTGGTTTTACAAAATTTTCATATATGTAAGGTTGGAAAGAGAGAGTAGAGGAGCATAACAAAAGAAATATAAGAATTTAAGATTTTATTGCTTGATGTAGAAGTGGTAATCTCAACAACATACATTCAATCAAAAATTTCCAACCCCTTGGAATGGATAAGCAATTCCTATTTATAAAATTAGAAATTATCTCTTCATCTACCCCCAACATGAATCTTCACCTAATCCCATAACTTGTGACCTTTCATCTTCCTAGGAAGTGAAGTGAAAAATAACTCTTAGAATGTTGAATTGAGGGTCACTTAATTGAATAGGATGAAATAGCAAAAAGTACATTCTTAATTAAAAATTAGAATATGGAGAGAGAGGGAGGAGAGACATAGAAGGGGTTGAATTATTTGATGAAGATAGAGACATTGTTAATGAAGAACTATCCATTCATGTTCCTTGAGGGAGAGTTCTCAGAATGATCTCCCAACCTTTAAATTCTCTACTAAATCGGATTGCCATAGACACCACCTTTGAGCTCCAAAAGGCTCGGGTGAGTTTTAAATTTGAAAGGAGCCAAGCTATTTAGTGCAAGAGCTGACACAATGCTCCTGAGTGAGTTGTAATATGTACATGACTCAATATAGGTTAGGAATTAGGAAAATATGGGGGAAAAGCATGGGGATTAGCTCACCGAGCCAACTCAGTGAGCTCTGACGAGTTCATAGCGGAAAATGTGGCTTTTGGGTGCACAAATGGCCTGCTCAAACCTTGGGATGAGAGTACACAAAAGGCCCGAGAACACCACATGGAAAGAATCTTTGCGGAAAAGGCAGGGAATCAGATCCCAAGTAGCCTGAGTGAATTATATCCTCACGGGACGTAGGAGCCTGAAATGCCTAACTTCTATGCAATACGGGGATGTGGTGTCTGCATGTCCTTAGTGGCCTTGGGTCTCACGTGCTGGGGAGATTTGAATTCACCGTGGTACATAGAGTGTGGTGGAGTCAGTGTTGGTGAGTCCAAGTGGCCCATGCCAAGCTGGCGATACATAATGCCAGGGTGGATTTCGATGGCCGAGATGGCATGACGTCAATACAATGCAACGTGGCACTAAAACAAATGGTGGGGCAGAATAGTTCAACTAATGCATAGGTGGATGCTTGAGTGGATCCTGAGGTAATGAAAACCATGCACCAACACAAATAAAAGGGGGTCTGATGTATGGAGTAAGTGGGTCGGTGGTATAGCAAGGTGCTATCTCAACCAAAATGGCTGAGTTGACTATCAATATGAGATTTAAACATACACTCACCCTTTCCAAAACATAAGCATAAAATTAGTGGTCCCTAAATCTTTTAAAAGGGGTCCACCATATTTTAAATTCCCAAGTAATTTAAATGATATAAAAAACATTAGAAAAGGGAGAAGTATTTAAAATAATGATTTCCAGCCAAAATTAAATTGCTCAGTTTCGTGGAATAGAAGGAATTCCTGGCAAACCAAAAATAGCTGTAGGTGCTTAGAGGGGCATAACTTCTGTGTTTCTCATCCAAATTGAACAAAATTGGTCTTGTTGAAATCAAAACTCCAATATATACGCATAAAAATCAAGAAATCTAGAAATTGATGGAGTTTCAAGTGAAAATTTTGTAGTGAACAATCCTAGTTCAAAATAGCAATTTAATAGTGGTTGGGACGACAATAAATGAGCATGGACAACCATTTCTCCACTACTGCAAGTTATGGGCTAGTATGGGGTGGATTTTGTAGGTCACAAATCATCATTGTCACCCAAATTTGGTAATTTTCAAGCAAGTGGAAAGCAAAATATGAAATTGTAAACAAATTCTCTCTCTCCCCACTTTTTCTATAAATTGAGGTGTTCTCTCATTTTGAAAGGGGATGATTCTTGTAACAAAACTTTGTCATTTTTTTTTTGGAACAAAAATGTGATGCAAGCCTTTGTATTGGACTTCTAGTATATTGATCCAGGCCCTTCTCTTGCTTTGTAAATGAACTGTGCATATCAATGAAACATTAGATGCAAATTTGTGGATGTTTCCTCCCCTTGTATGTGTTTATTATTTTCTGCTTACCTCTTTATATCATTTGTAGGTGTATTGTGTCTACCTTATGCATTTTGCAGATGTTCATTATTGTTGTTTTTCATGGAAATGATGTTGTGAAGTGCTTTATTAGACTATGGAGAGCTGTTTTCACCCTTTCTAATAAACATTTCTGCTCTCATTTTCACACATTGGAGAGTTTTCTCATTCCCTTTTTTGGTGCATCACCTATTAGTGTAGATTTCTTTCATTACTTTCATGTTATTTCTCTCTCCCTAGTCCCTTGGAAATTGTAGGATAGAGATAGTTAGTAGTTTTCTTTCATTAGAGTTAGCTTGCACTAGATGAGGAAGATGAACTAGCCTTCTTTAGAGGTCTATCTCAAGTGGCAAGTCCCACAACTTGAGAGATAGTATCCATGTTACCTAGTCACACTGCTTGGCTTAACACACTCACATGCTAAGCAAATAGAGGGTGCTGTGATTTGGTGATAACCGTTCTGATACGCCTGGTGGGAAAAAGAAGCATTCATTTTTATTGCAACAAGATTGGTGTGATCTTGTTGTAATTTATAGCCTTTTGAGGTTTTTTAATAACACATATGACAATTCTAAAAGGTAGAATTCACTGGTTTTAACAGCCCAAGCTTTTCAAATTTATGAGAAGAATTTAAATGAGGTCAAGAACTAGAGAAGAAGGCATTTTTGAATATTTACAGCTATCTCTAGGTAGAGGAAGAAGGGGAAGAAGAGCTCAAAGGTCTCCATCTCCACCGAATGGAACATTATCAACACCTCCACTTGGTAGGAATTTTATTCAATCAACTAGAGTTCTCAGACCAATCAAAATGGCTCATCAACTACCACCAAATCCTTTTGTAAATTTCATTGGAAACAACCCACTTGCTCTCAATGCACAAAATCCAATCCTAGTTGCAGCATTGAAGAACATTCCATATTTCATTGGGGAGAACTATACAACTCCAATTGATCACATTCAAGACATTGCAAATGTTTGTGTAATCCACGAGGTTAATGAAATAGATGTGGTAGTCAAATTATTGGCTTTCTCTTTTAAAGGCAAAGCTCTACAATGGTTAAGGATCATAGGAGTAGGATCAATTCAAAATTATGCCCAATTATGCATAACTCTTTTTGGCCAGTTTGGAGAAAAGGTAGACATGTTGTATCTATTGGAGTAATTAACCACAATCAAGAGAGCACCAAATGAGTAAATGGCTGACTTCAACTTCAGATTTTAAAGAACATGAGATAGGATTCCACTTGCCATGAGACCGACAACTGAAGGTGCTTCTCTATACTTCCTAAAAGCTTTAAATTCTGATATTTCCATGATGATACAATCTATGGGAGGTATAAATTTACCCGCAACCTATAACATTTCTATTAGAGCTGGAAGTTGTTTGATTCAAGCTGGGAAAATTGCACCTAGGAAATCCATTCCTCTTTATCTAGAATTAGGAAATCTAAGCTCTAGTCAAGCACCTACATTATCTCCCATTCCTGCCCCAAAAAATAAAAATTCTACCGAAGCTTCTACCCCTTCTTCTAGCACCTCAAGTGAGCTCCAAGAAGTCATAAAACAGTTACAAAACTTAGGCAATGAATTGGTGACAATTAAGAGGTAACAAACCAAAAATTTCAAGTCATATCAGCCTCAAGCCCAACCAAATAGACCTCCACATTAGCCTAATAGGCCACCAACTCAAGCTACGAATTAGAACAAAGGAAAACCTCCTTCTAATAGGCCATTTCAGCCTTATAATCCTAATGATGCATATTCATCTAGAGCCTTAATACCAATTCAAAATAACATGGCACAAGAATATGACTGGTGCTTCCCATGCCATCAACCTCATAATCAATCAATATGTTTTAATGGTTCTTTGAATCAAAATTAGATGGTAATAATGGTTGGTGTGGAACAAGAAACAAATCAAGAAGAATAGCAACAACAAGCTAGCACACCAAAAGCATCTCTAAGTGAGACTATGCTTGTGAATTGGCAAGTTGAAGATTTATATGAAATAAATCAAACTCCTTCCCAAGGTGTAGCAAATAACACAAGGAATAAAAATAGGAATATAGAGGAAGGAAAATTTTCTAATCCAAGTGCTTCTCATCCCTCTATCACCCTACAAGGAGTTAGCAACAAAGTGTAGCTCCAAATGTGCAAAATCAGCCCAAACCACCTTCTAGACCAGCTCATGTACAAGTTGTAGCAGCTCATGTGCAAGAGAAGGTTGTGCAAAGAAAGGGGAAACAAAAGGATAGTTCTTCTCCATTATATATCATTGAGAAAATGAATGTAAACATCTCAATGTGGGAGTCGTTAGCTATCCTGAGCCAAAGATATCTATTACAAGAAGCAATGGCAAATTGGTTTGCATCAAATGAATCATCTAAGAATCAAGAGAAGGTGTTCACTAATGCTTCACCACAAGAAGGTAGTTAAGGAGGTTAATAAGGTTAAAAAGTGAAACCTCCTCCATTTTATATATCTCTGATCATTGGAAGCAATATTGGACATAATTGCATGATTGATTCGAGAGTGAGTAGTTCTATGATGCCCAAACAAATAGCTGATTAGCTCAGCCTTCAATATGAAGTCATTTCTAGAGGTGTAGTGCAATTATATGGGACAACATTGACAATAGTTGGGGTGATCAAAGGGTTGAGCCTTACACTACATGCATGCCCCAATGCCACAGTCTTGTAAGATGTGTCATTCATAGAATTGACACCACTCTTTGCGTTGTGTTTATCAAGAGACTTCACCACTAAAATTCGAGACTACTTGTCTGTTGATTGGTCACATATGTTGTTGAGAACGAGCTGCGTAGCTAAGGCCACAATCAGGTTTGAACCTATTGCAAACTTTTATATTGAGCCTTATGTACCAAGTCTGATCAATGCAAATTGTTTAGCTTTCAATGAAGAATATTTTGCAAGCACTCATGAAGTAGATACCAAGGTCAGGAACATTCTAGTATTAACTCTTGATGAATGGGAAAAAAAATGCATCCTTTTGATCCATACAAGGAGATGGAGGAAGCCAAACTAGGAGTCTATTTCTTGCATGAATAAAATCCACCTCTCCATAGAATCAACAAGCCAGATGATAAAGATAGCAATGAAGTTTGGCAACTATCTTTCGATGGATCAAGGAGTAGACAAGGTGATGGAGGAGAAGCAACACTTGTTTCACCTCAAGGTATGACATATTACTAAACCTTATACTTTCAATTCAGATGTTCATATAAAACAACTGAGTATGAGACACTGATTCATGGGTTACATTGGGAAAGAAAGAGAGGCCTTAAGAACTTGCAAGTTTTTAGAGATAACAAGTTGATTGTGAACCAAGTTAGAGGGAAAAATGCTGATATAAGAACCAGTTATGGGATATCATTGAATATTTTGAAGCTTTTGGCATCGGTTCTATTCCAAGGAAGAATAATGAGACTGCATACAGACTTGTAGCAATTGGGGAAACATTTTATGTTGTGGAAATTATCAAAAGTGAGAAAACCTGTCCTCATATCAAAGTGGTTGTAAGACCGGATGTTCCAGATAACAATGTAAGTTGGAAAGTCTTAAAAAATGATCAACAAATCATAAATGTTTTACAAGAAGAAGGTGAGTTATCCACTAGAAACCAAGATAAACTGGAGCAACAGTATGGTGACCAAGTGGTTCAGTTGAGAACAAACAAATTGCCAAAGGGTCTTGTGACTTTGGAGTCAATATTCAACCTCAATGATCAATTCCAAAGAGAAAAATAAAACATTTAGGTAAAGGGTGAAGACTAAGATCCCATTTCAGTAGGAGAAAGCAAGGTATTGCAAATTGGAAAGGTGAGTACTCAGTAAGAGAGATTTGATTTTATCCAACTCTGTCAAGAATTTCTATATGTCTTTTCCTATAATTATAAAGATTTGAGAGGCTTCAATCCAAAATTGGCACAACATACTATTGAACTAGATCCAAAATCCAATCCCACCAGGTAGAAGTAGAGACCGGTGAATCCTCACATTGAGCCTCTCATGAGAAAATAATTGAATAAATTGAGAAATAAACATAATTTTTCCTATCAAGCATTCAAGTTGGGTAAAAACTTGGTGCTGGTGAGAAAGAGAAATAGAGAAATCAGATTGTGCATGAACTTTCATGATTTGAATAGAGCTTCACTCAAGGACAACTATCTGCTTCCTTCCATGGAGTAGGTCTTGCGGGTCGTAGCTGGTTCTGAAAGGTTCTAATTGCCAGAGGGATACTCATGCTATAATCAAATCATGGTGAAGGAAGATGACCAATTCAAGACAACCTTCACTACAAAATGGGGCACATATGCTTATAAGAAGATACCATTTGGGATATCAAACGTTGGAGTAACATTTCAACGAGTATGGATATGGTGTTCAAGGGATTGATCAACAAGATAGTGCTTTTTTATTTGGATGATATCACTGTGTTCTGAAAAAATGCAACAGACCACCTCTTTCACCTAAGGCAAGTGTTTCAAAGGTATAGGAGATTTAGAGTATCCTTGAATCCAAAAAGTGTATTTTCTTGGCACATGAAGGAAAGTTCTTGGGCCACATTGTTTCAAAGGAAGGATTGATAATTGATCATGAGAGAGTTGAGGCCATCCGAAAACTTCCATTGCCACACCACAAGAAGGCTCTTCAAAGTTTCTTGGGAAGAATAAATTATGTTCACAGATTTGTGCCTGATTTTTCCACTTTGGTGAAGTCATTGAAAATGATGTTAAAGAATAAACTTACATTCAAATGGACAACAAATGAAAAGGAGAATTTTGAGGCCAATCAATATACAATATCTCAAGTTTCAACTCTCATTAATCCAAACTTTTCCAAAGATTTCATTCTCTATGCTTTTAGAGGTTTGGATACAATCTCAACCATCTTGGTACAGATGAATAAGGAATTATCGAAACAACCCATAGAATTCTTCAGTCAAAGCTTGGAAGATTACAAAATGAGATATTATTTCATTAAAAACCATGTTCTTGTTGTGATTAGAAACCAG
The DNA here is from genome assembly GCA_019776745.2 of Taxus chinensis. NCBI lineage: Eukaryota > Viridiplantae > Streptophyta > Pinopsida > Cupressales > Taxaceae > Taxus > Taxus chinensis. Next base: position 268,715,544 of record CM034149.1, on the reverse strand, counting down.
AAGAAGTTTAGACACTTGGTCTCAAACAATAAGATTTAATTGTTAGTGTCTCATGTCGAAGTCAAGGAATTTTTTTAAAACAAGGATATAAATGAGAAGAGGGTAGGTTAGATCACTCGAGTAATGCAACATGATATTAAGATCAAAGTGACTAAGTTGGTCAATGTTAAAGGCCCATGAAATTAGCTAGCTTCCAAACAACATGCTGAACCAGAAAGTGAAGAAGAGACTGTCTTGGTGCTGTAAAATGGTCAAAAACAACCAACTAATGAGGCACCCACTCCATGTTGGACCCAAGATATGGTGCATTGTCTTCAAACATGTATATTCCCTCCATAGTGGAGCAAATAAAAGAGGATATATTTTAGATTACAATCCATTTCGCATGTGCTTATTGATGGTATCTTATTCAAGAAAGATGTGAATGGATTTACCCTAAGGTGTGTCCCAACAAATTAGATTGAGAAAGTGTTGCAAAAGTTCCATGATGGAGAAGCAGGTTGTCACTTCGATCCATGAGTAACAACTCTCAAGATCATGCAAGCTGGTTACTATTGGCCTACAATGTTTAGTGATTGCTACTCATGGATTAAAAAGTGCAAATAATGTGCATTATTCATAGGGAAGGAAAAACTAGCAGCATCGCCACTTCATCCAATCTCATTGGATCATCCGTTCATGCCATTGGGATTGTAATTCATTGGAGTCATTAATCTGAATTCAAGCCAAGCCCACAAGTGGATTCTAACAGCAATAGACTATTTCACCAAGTGGACTTAAGCAGTGGCACTCAAAGAGGTAAATGAATCCAACATCTTGGACTTCTATGAGGAGACAATGAAAATATTTGGTGTACTTACCACTATCATATCAGATAATGCATTGGCTTTTCTTGACACAAATATCACTGAATGGGATGTTAAAAATGGAATATATCTCAACACTTCTTCTAATTATCACCCTCAGGGTAATGGCCAAGAAGAGTCCATAAAAAAGAACTTGTTATGAATCATAAAGAGGACTCTGGATGAAAATAAAAGAACCTGGCACATGAAACATAAATCAACCTTATGGGATGATAGAATAACACCCAAGAGGTCTACATGTAGTTCTCCATATAGACTAGTATACAGAAAAGAAGAAGTGCTACCCATATCACTTGAGTTTTCGGCATTAGAGATCATGAAGTAGCTGAAAATAGTTGAGTTTGAGCCTATGGAAGCTAGGTATGCAGAGCTCATGGAGTTGGAATAACTAAGAGAGCATGTAATGCAAACAATAGAAAAAGACTAAACACTGATCAAGAGGAGCTTTGACAAGAAATCTAAGGCCAAGACATTCCAAGAGGGAGATTTGGTGCTTAAATGGGATGCTGATTGGGAAAAACTAGGAAAACATTCCAAGTTTGATGCCATATGGAGTGGTCCCTACATTATCACGAAGTGCAAAAGTAGCAATGCCTTCCGAATGGCTAAATTGAATGGTGATGAATTACATATTCCAATCAATGGAATCTACCTCAAACATTGCTACTAGAAGGAAGATTTCTCACCCTTGTACATAGTACTTTAGATTTTTAATTCCACTAAGTGCTTATGCCAATTGTTGCTGTGGTTAGAATAGGTTTCAATTTCCCTAAGTGCCTTGGGTATATACTCTATTGTTTCTAGTGTTGTTCTTATGCAGTTCATCATGCTTCCAGAAAGATAAATTGTAGCAAAGGGACTCAAAGATGCAAGCAACAGTTGCTAAAATTCAAATCAAAACAAATGATAAGCAACTAAAATCAGATTGAGAAGAAAATTTCAATGTTATCATTATTTTTCTCCTTCAGATTAGTAACTAAGTTTCTCTTTCCATCCACCAAATCAAAAAGATCAGTTTAGGGCAGCATGTAGTAGTGGATGGCCGTGTTGTTAGTTGCAGAAGCCCAAATTATGTGTGAACAACCCTACCCAAAAACACCCCTAAAAATATGTCAGAGATGGAACATTCATAAGAAGAAAGGAAATCAAGTCTTAGTAGAGTTCCTTGATTCCTGAACCAATAGTTGTTTTACCCTAGACTCTATGGTGTTCCATAGTTGCCAAGTAATCAAATGTTGGGGCTGCAGTTATAGGTATCATCATTCATCCTCATGGATCACAGTTGCAAGGAAAGGTGGAATTCAAGTTTGAAGAAAATTTTCCACTCTCACAAAATAAGTTTCAATATTTTCTTATTGGATTTATAAGATGCAAGCAACAAAAGGTAGTCTTAGATTCATGCAACAGTGTTTCAATAGGCTTCGAGGTGCAAATTTTAGTCTCAAATCAGCTCCAAGTGCTTTAGAGGAATCCATGCCCAATGGATGAGCTAGATGCAACTGGTCATGCTTCACCTAGCGGGTAGATGGCCCTGTGAGTCACCAAATTTTTATCTAATTTCCCCCCTGGGTGACTTATGACAACTGAAAAGGCTTGCACTGAGGGAATCTCGTAGCCAATGGGAAGCTCACAGGTAGTTTTAGGTGTTTATGGGACATCATCATTATCTTTGATGAGGTTGAAAATCAAAAGAGGAATTTTTCCTCTTCTTGGCCTTCACAGAGTGTAGAATTTTATTTAAGATGGAGAAATGAGAGCAGAGCCTACATGCTGCAAAAGTGGAAAAGGTCTGAAGGGAGAATTGAAGGGTTTAAAATTTCCATTTTGGTCTAAACTGAACTATAGGGGTTGTAGGTGCATTATATTCCATGACTGAGCTATTCAAGAGGATAGAGTAAGTTGGTCAACATTCTATTGACATTGAGCTCATTTGAATGAGACCGAGCTCCTTAGATGCCTCATATTGTAATCGAGATAGAGTGATGCTAAGTTGTTTTAATAAAGGAATCAAACCCATACAATATCACAACGAGTTAGCTCAGGATTTGTGAAGGGAATAGGTTGTTCAAATGAGCCAAGAAGGTCATGAGTGGAGAGATTAAGTTAAACTTGTGTCAGGGGAAAAGAGGCTGAGGAAAATTTGAGGTTGTAGTCATGGCAACGAGCTCACCTGGGGATTATCTTCTAACTATCTCCCAAATGATCACAGTGAATTGTAAGGATGAAAATTGATCGGGCCATGTTTAGAGAAGTCAAAATGTTTCCAAATCATGGCAGACCAAGAAGAGTTTAAAACGAGGTTACGTAGTTAAGGCTCATCAGACTTCAACCAAAGTGACCAATGGGTACGTGATGGAAAATTAGAAAATTTTGTTCCAAGGAAGACCGATTCATATCAAAATCTTATCTCACTACCGGGGTGGAACGAATGAAAAAGTCTAAGTCGGAAACATGAGCAAAGGATGGCAAGTTGCGGGCTTTATAGGCCAAATTGAGCATCACCATGAGGGAATCTAGCTTCAAAAGGCTTGGGTGAGTTTTAAATCTGAAAAGAGCCGAGATATTTAGTAAAAAAGCTATATCAATGCTCCTGAATGAGTTATAATATCCAAACAACTTGATCTAGCTCGGGAATTAGGAAAATATGGGGGTGAAGTGTGGAGATTGGCTCATCGAGCCAACTCGGTGAGCCCTGGTAATTTCATAGAGGTGAATGTAGATTTTGGGTGCACAAATGGCCCACTTGAACCTTAGGAAAAGATTACACAAAAGGCCTGAGATCATCGCATGATAAGAAGATTTGTGGCAAAGGCAGGGAATCGGGTCCTAGGTAGCCTAAGTGAACTAGGGCCTCGTGGGACTTAGGAGCCCAAAATTCTTGACTTCCATGCAATGCGGAGATGCGGTGTCCATATGTCCGTAGTGACCTTGGGTCTCAGGTACCAAGGATATCTAAATTTTCCGCGGTGCATAGAGTGCAGTAGAGTCGGTATTGGTGAGTCCAAGCGACCCACACTGAGCTGGCGATACACAATGCCGGGGTGGAGTTTGATAGTTGAGCTGGCATGCCATCAATACAATGCAAAGTGGCACCAAAGCAAAAGGAAAGGTGGATATGGTTCGACCAATTCTTAGGTGGATTCTTGAGAAACTCCCAAGGTAATGCGAACCATGCGCCAATAAAAATAAAAGGGGTCCGATGCATGGAGTAAGTGGGTTGGTGGTATAGCAAGGTACCAGCTCAGCCAAAATGGCCAAGCTAGCTATCAATATGAGATTTAAACATACACTCACCCTTTCTAAAATAGAAACATAAAATCAGTGGGTCCCCAAATATTTTAAAAGGGGCCCACCATATTTTAAATGCCCAAGTCATTTAAATGATGCATAAAACATTAGAAAAGGGAGAAGTATTTAAAATAATGATTTCCAGCCAAAATTTAATTGCTTAGTATCCTGGAATAGAAGGAATGCTTGAAAAACCAAAAATAGTTGTAGGTGCTTAGAGGGGCATAAATTTTGTGTTTCTCAGCCAACTCGCACAAAAGTGGTCTTCTTGAAATCATGAATCTGAGCTCTAAACACAAAAATTAAGAAATCTAGAAATCGATGGAGTTTTGGGGGTGAATTTTGTAGAGAAAGAGCCTGGTTTAGAATGGAAATTTAATGGTGGTTGGGATGACAATAAATGAGCATGGATAACCATTTCTCCACTGCTGTAAGTTATGGGATGGATTTTTCAGGTCAAAAATCATTATTGTCACCCACTTTTGGTACTTTGCAAGTAAGTGGCAAGAAAAATATGAAATTACAAACAACTTATCTCTCCCCCCATTTTTCTATAAATTGAGGTGTTATCTCATTTGGAAGGGGGATGATTATTGTAAAAAACTCTTTCATTTTTGTTTTGGAACACCAATGTGTTGTAGGCCTTCATATTGGAATTCTGGCATGTTGATCCAAGCCCTTCTCTTGCTTTGTAAATGAACTATGCATATCAATGAAGTAGTAGATGCAAATTTGTGGATGTTTCCTTCCCTTATTTGTTTTTTATTGTTTTTTACTTTCCTCTTTATTTCATTTGTAAGTGTATTGTGTCTACCTTATTCTCTTGCAAGGTGTAATATTGTTGTGTTTTCATGGAAATGATTTTGTAAGTGTTGTTGTTAGAATGTGGAGAACTGTTTTCACCCTCTCTAATCAACATTTCTTCTCATTTTCACACATTTGAGAGTCTTTCCCATTCCCTTTTCTCGGTGCATCACCTATGTTAGAGTATTTTATTTCATTTTCATGATCTTTCTCTCTCCCTGGTCCCTTGGAAACTATAGGATAGAGATAGTCAGTAGTTTTATTTCATTAGAGTTAGCTTGCACTAGATTAGGAAGAGGAACCAACCTTCTCTGGAGGTCTATCTCAAGTAGCAAGTCCCACAATTTTAGAGATAGTACCCATGTTACCTAGTCATACTGCTTGCCTTAACACACTCACATGCTAAGCAAACAGAGGGTGATTTGATTCAGTGATAACAATACTTACTACGGGAAATAATCTCCCTTGGAATTGATATCTCTTTCTCTAGATGAAAAATAATAGTAGTAGTAAGTATTCTTTGGAAAATGTTCAAAAATATGGGGGAAACAAATGAGCACTTAATTTTTCTTAATAGAAAATTTCTAAGTGTTCTCAATTTTTTATAGAGATTAAAAGTCTAAGCTATGGCTTAGATTGACTCACTAAGAAGTTAACTCAAGTGCTATGGGAAGGACTAGTGAGTTGGGTGTAAAAATAGGGGAAATGCATGCATGGGATAAAAAAGGATGAAACATCATGAATGGAAAGTGTGAGTTGAAATACATTTTCAAAAGTTTCGGAACCACCAATTCCCGTAGGCGGTAGTTACACAAATGTTGGTAGGTGTGCTAGAACCACTAGAACAATATAGTCCCAAGTGGGCCAAAAGGGAAAAGAGGAGAAGAAAGGAAGAAAACAAGGCTTTGGGAAGGTATGAAAAGTCCAGAAAGAGGTGTAAAGGGTCAAAAGGGAGTTGGGAAGTTGTCTTGAGAATTTCAAAACATCTTGTCATGTTGTTAGAGATCCTTGTCATCATCACTGATTATTTTTACTTTGGATTAGTATAAAATGGGGTGCATACATTACCTCACTCTTATTTATCGCTCTCTCTCCATCTATCTCTCTTTGTCTCTCTATCTCTCTCTCTTCTCCATTTTGTGTTAGGTTTCATGTACCCCAAACTCTAGTTTCTCCTTGTCATAATTGGGCACTGATCACCCCCAATTCTTTAATAAGCTTAGCAATACAAATCTCCAAGTGTAATAAAAGAACAAGAGATTCTCCCTCTACAAAACAAATAGGTGTATTCCTTCATTGTTTTACATCTCTTTATTTCACTTTATGCCAATAAAATTTTTACACATTACGTCTTAAATTTGAGTTAAAGTTCAATTCTCTACTATATACATTGAAGAAACTCTATGTTGAAGGTTTATCATGGATCATGCCAACAAAAACACAACATGAAACTACAAAACGAACTCTGAGTGAAGATAATGTGTTTCTATAAACTCATAAATCTTTTCTTTTAGACATGTAATTTTCAATTCATACTTAAACATGGGGAATATAAACACTAAAATTTGAAAATTTACCCTTTGACACTTCTAGTTTTGACAATGCAATCTTACTAAGATAAAAACATTCTATTTATCCAATCTTAGTACATCCTGAGGTCTTTTGTCTAAATTTTTTATTCATACACACTGATATGTCAAAAAATTATGAGAATTAAGTGTGTAAAGTCAATAGGAAAACTCCACTTGATAAAATAAAAACTTGACATTTCATGTTTCTCATACCCATCTATAAATTTTCACTTTGGTTAGCTTGTGAAATCCATTCTTGGCCAACTTACATGGTTTTATAATGATGTATCCTCCATCTTTACTTTCAATTTCATAATCTTCATTAGATCATTTACTACCTCTAGAACAACATTTCCATGATAATTTACCTTCAGATCCCTGTGTAAGCAAGTTAAATTCACATCATTTACAAAAACCTAGCATTCTCATGAACTCTTATTTCAAACACTAGCACTAAAGGCATACAAGGATCTCTAAATATCACCACATCTTATGTAAAATCATAGATAAATAAATATATATATATATATATTCTACCAAGTTAAGGAATCAAATTCTCTCATTTGGAGTAATTAAAACATCCACACTTTAAGTATTAGAAAAATCCAAACTCAATCCAATCATTTTAAAAGATGTTCCAATGACCAAATCTAGTTTCCTTAATCCAGAAATCACATGCTAGGTATAGATTGATGTATGGTTTGAGGTCTTTGTAGAGTAGTGTCAATGTTAGCGATGCAAGGATTACACTTCAAAACAATTAATGTTTGTTTTTTAGGATCTCCTACCCATGACTAGGGTTTGAGATCTTACTCAAAATATTCAGAGGGATTCATATCAAAAATGAAAATTATGGTTTGAATGTGAAATGTTTCTAGGTAGGTATAAATCTCATAAATTTACGGAACATGGTTTATAGGAGTGTAAAAGCCTTACAACATGTGTAAAACTATATATATGGTTCCAACTGATCTATACCCTCCTGCACTAGGTCACTTTCCAACTATAGTTCTAGAGAGGAAGCACTTGCAAGTTCAAATCTCCTAGTTCTAGAAGTTTGTACACCGAGAAATTCCCATATCCATTTATAATGAGATAACTTCTCTCATTCTATTGTATTTTTGAGATCATAACATATTGTATACACTAGTTACAAAAATTAATGCATTTTAATGATATTACATGATTAATGTTGGAAGTTACTTAATCAAAATAACCTTATGTAGCTCCCCTTACATATTTTTTGTACTTAATTCACTAATCTATATTTTTTTATAAGGGTGTAACGACCATGATCTTTTCAATCTCACTCTTATGTAGATAAGAGCAATGATAAGTTTGAATATTGGTTGGTTAGCGTCTTGGTACTATCTCAATAACATGATCATGATCTCTTTTTGGAGGTAACCCTTTTGTCATATCCCCAAAAACTATTGAATACTCATAGATAATTGTCTATATATCTGATGGTATATGAATTTTTGATGGTTGACCTTCTAGTGAGAATAGTTGTGCTACAAACCTATTTTCACTATTTTGAAGCATCTTCTACATTTGATGAGAACTCAATAACTGTGGAGATTTTCCCTTCATCATATGCAACGCAAAATTCCTCCCTTCATAATGGAACTACATGAAAAAATCCTAGAAGTTCATCTTACTAATTCCCAATGTAGTAATCCATTAGATCCCTAACACAATGTTTGTGCCTACCATTGAAATGGAATACATGAGGCTTTTTAACAGGTAGTATCACATGGATAGTTTAATCTTATGACACTTTTTTGAACAACTAGATTTACCCCCATTTTCCACCATGACCTAACACTATAGGGCTGGATAAACATAACAGTTTAAGCACAAGGACGACTTATGATTGATGAATTTGTGAGTAATTATATAGAGTCAATAAATACTATCATCCTTCGTTTCTTCATGAACTTGATAAAATTCAGGTTTTATGGGGTGCTAATTACTAAAATTGTATGGCAAGAGATAATAGGTTGAAATTCTCCATATTTGATCTTGAGGACCTTTTCCTCTTCACTAACTACTTCATCCTCATATTCTTCCTCATCTGGTCATTTAATGCAACACAATTTCTTCTCAACATATTGATGACCCTTTGCTCCATTTTCAATCACAACTGTAATGTTAACATTTGTCTCTCTTTTCTTCAATTTTTTGAGGAGAAAGTTGGGTGGGTTGGGGAAATGAGTGTGTTGGAATCATACACTCCTTGTGAGTAATGAAACCCCCTCATTTTATAATATCTCTTTCATTAATGGATTATGATATTGAACCTAGATTAAGGAGACAAACATAAAGTTATTTCTATCCTTGAGACCACCTAAGAAAAAATCATTTAGATGATCCTAATAGATTCCATCCACACGTAAGGATATATTTTAGAATTAATTTATATAATATTTGATTGTCTCTATTTGTTGAAGATTTTCTATCTAGATAAAATAATTCTCTGTAGCATCACTATTGAAATGTATTTGGATCTCATCCGTGAACATTGATAGGTAATAGGGACACCCTTATTTTTCTTCTACTAGTGAATCCATCTATAAAAAATGAAATTTTCTAGTTCCTGATATAAGGATGCACATCAAAAAATTCTCCATTTGGTTTATCCAAGTGACTAGATCAGTACCATCATTTTTTTTCATCTTCAATTTTGTAATAATGTTTCTATTCCCCACATTAGAAAAAGATGATTGATGTGGAAGTGATGAATTAGAGGCATGGTTGATGGTGGGACCTAACAAACCTTGTTGGGAGTTGGTGGCCTATGGTTGAAGACTAAAAATGGTTGTCATGAGTTTTGATTCCATTATTTTCAAGCGAGCATTAAGATCAATTTTTCACTACTAGTGAATGCATATTGTGGAATTACTGAATGACATTATGATCTATTGAGGAACACCCTAGATTTGAGTATTCAATAAGTGCTTCCAAATCCATATCCTAAGTATTTTTTCTAGGAGTGGTACTACCCTTGTTTTTTCCTCTAGTTTGTGGACTCGTCTTGGCTATTCAGATTTAGGGTTCAAGCTTAGGGTTTATGGTTTAGCATTAGGGTACACATTCAAGGTTTCATATTAGAGATGTATTTTAGCCAAATAAATAAATCCAAGAAATAAACCTTTAATAATTTTTATAGGCTTTTTGAATATGTAAGAAACTTAGAAAAATTGTATCCTATGTGGAGAGTTTTTTGGATATTGGTAAAAGTTTGGGTTTCTGGACATGGGCCCTACCCTATTACATAAAGGCCACACATCTCATATAAGCATTAATAACCGATAAGAACAAAAAAATGTGATAACTTCCGAGAAATACTAAAACAATATAGAACAAACGAATCCTAGAACAAAAAAATTAAAAAGAAATCAGTCTGAAAAATAAGACTTGAGTGACATATGCAAAGGTATCAATGCCTTTATAGGATAACTTCTTTCATCAATGGACTATGATATCGAACCTAGATTAAGGAGACAAACATAAAGTTATATTCTATCCTTGAGATGACCTAAGAACAAATCATTTAGATGATCCTAATAGATTTCATCCACATGTAAGGATAAATTTTAGAATTATTTGATTGTCTCTATTTGTTGAAGCTTTTATATCTAGATAAAATAATTCTCTGTAGCACCACTACTATAATGTATCTGGATCTAATATGTGAACATTGATAGGCAATAGGGAGACCCTTCTTTTTCTTCTGCTAGCAAATCCATCTATAAAAAATAAATTTTTCTAGTTCCTGATATAAGAATGTACATCAAAAAATTCTCCATTTGTTTTATTCAAGTGACTAGATCAGTACCATCAAATTTCCTCATCTTCAATTTTAAAATAATTTTTCTATTCCCCACATTAGAAACATATGAGTCATGTGGATGTGATGAATTGGAGGCATGGTTGATGGTTGGACCTAACTAACCTAGTTGGGAGTTGGTGGCTTATGGTTGAAGACCAAAATTTTTTGTCATGAGTTTTGATTCCATTATTTTCAAGTGAGCATTAGGATCATTTTTTCATTGCTAGTGAATGAATATTGTGTAACTCCCATTCAAGTTGAATGAAATTATGATCTATTGAGGAAAACCCTAGATTTGAGTATTCAACAAGTGCTTCCAAATCCATATCGTAAGTAATTTTTCTTGGAGTGGTACTACCCTTGTTTTTTCCTCTAGTTTGTAGACTCATCATGGCTATTTAGATTTAGGGTTCAAGCTTAGGGTTTATGGTTTAGGCTTAGGGTAGGCTTTCAAGGTTTCATATTATAGATGGAATTTATCCAAATAAGGAAATCCAAGGAATAAACCCTTAATAAGTTTTTGTAGGCTTTCTGGATATGTAAGAAACTTAGAAAAATTGAATCCTACATGGATAATTTTTTAGATATTGGTAAAATTTTAGGTTTTTGGACATGAGCCCTACCCTATTACACAAAGGTCACACATCTCAGATAAGCATTAAGAATAAATAAGAACAAAAAAAATGTGATAACTTCCGAGAAACACAAAAACAATAAAGAACAAATGAAGCCTAACACAAAACATCAAAAGGAAATCAGTCTGAAGAATGAGATCTGAGTGACATATGCAAAGGTAGTGATGTCTTTATAGAATAACTTATTTCATCAATGGATTATGCTATCGAACCTAGATTAAGGAGATAAACATAAAGTTATATTCTATCCTTGAGACGACCTGAGAACAAATCATTTAGATGACCCTGACAGATTCCATCCACATGCAAGGATAAATTTTAGAATTATTTGATATAATATTTGATTGTTTCTATTTGTTGAAGTTTTTGTATCTAGATAAAATAATTCTTTGTAGCACCAGTACTGTAATATATCTAGATCTCATATGTGAACATTGATAGGTAATAGGGAGACCCTTATTTTTCTTCTACTAGTGAATTTATCTATAACAAGTGAAATTTTTTAGTTCCTGATATAAGAATGCACATCAAAAAATTCTCCATTTGGTTTATCTAAGTGACTAGATCGGTACCATCAAATTTTTTCATCTTCACTTTTGCATTAATGTTTCTATTCCCCACATTAGAACAAGACGATTCATGTGGATGTGATGAATTAGAGACATGGTTGATGGTGGGACCTAACAAACCTAGTTGGGAGTTGGTGGCCTATGGTTGAAGACCGAAAATGGTTATCATGAGTTTTTATTCCATTATTTTCAAGCGAGCTTTAAGATCATTTTTTTCACTGCTAGTGAATGCATATTGTGCAACTCCCATTCAAGTTGAATGACATTATGACCTATTGAGGAATACCCTAGATTTGAGTATTAAATAAGTGCTTCCAAATCCATATCCTAAGTATTTTTTCTAGGAGTGGTACTAACCTTGTTTTCTCCTCTTGTTTGTAGACTTGCCATGGATATTTAGATTTAGGGTTCAAGATTAGGATTTGTGGTGTAGTCTTAGGGTAGACATTCAAGGTTTCATATTATAGATGGATTTTAGCCAAATAAAGAAATCTATGGAATAAACCCTTAATAAATTTTTGTAGGATTTCTAAATATGTAAGAAACTTAGAAAAATTGTATCATATGTGGATATTTTTTAGATATTGGTAAAATTTTGGATTTTTGGACAGGGGCCCTACCCTATTATACAAAAGCCACACATCCCATATAATCATTAAGAATCAATAAGAAAAAAAAAACGTGATAGCTTCCGAGAAATACCAAAAGAATAAAGACCAACTGAAGCATAAAGAAAAAACATCAAAAGGAAACCAGTCTGAAGAATGAGACTTGAGTGACATATACAAAGGTATCGACGCCTTTATAGAATAAAGTATTTTCTTATTTTGGACAATTGTCCACTCAGCCTAGTTCCTATCATAATCTCATTCAGGCCCAAACGGTAAGTGAACCTATAAAGTATCAATTGGCCAAAAAGAATTCTTAGGAGGGGAATTAGAAGTATTTTCCCTATTCTACCCAATTGAAATAGGAGGGATAATCTCTTTGTGATCCCTTTTTTCCTCAACATAAGTTTTAGGTATGGTCTCATCCAGATCCTATAGAATTGAAAATGAAGAAGGAATCCTTACAAAATTGTTGTTTTTCACTAAGTGATAGGGAAGGGCATCCTTCCACCAAGTGTTTCACCCTTTCTTACATTCGAGCTCTGGAAATCCGAAGCAATATGTCCCAATTTGAAACATCTTCTATATTTATGATAAACCCTAAAATGAATATAAAATTTGTAAAACCAATTGAAAAATCTTGAAATTTGGAGATAACCTTACGTGACTTATTTTACCACCGTTTGGGAGATATAACTAAATCTTCAAAATTAGGGTTTTGACTTAATTTTGACCTAAATCAAAGCTTTGATACCACTTGTAATGAATTTAATTGGATAGATATGCATATCAACAGTAATAGATTGCCAAGATACACCAAAATATAGAGGAATGATCACATTATGAAATTAGAATGACTTAGAAACTTTGAAGGGAAAACCTCCAAACCATACAATAAGACTAAAGTGCTCAATATGATGATTATCTACTAGTTACTAACTCCTACCCTACTATCCCACGTATAACACCAAGGTTGACCTATGAAGCATATGAAAGCATACATAAATGTGATATGACATGATAAGAGATTATGTTAGGCATATCCAAACATATCTCGATATATTAGGTAGGATTAAGAGCATAACAAGATTGACGTCTTGTGCCACCAATTAGTAGGAATTTTTTTTAGTAAGAATTTTTTAAAATAATATAATATTAATTATTAACTAATGGTGCATACATAAAACATAAAATAAGAGACATGAAATCAATTTTTAACAATTTTTTTAGATAGATGTATTTGAGATATATTTATTAATTGTAATTCATTGATCCATATTACACCAAAATAATGTAAACAATAATAATTTTTTAATACAATAATATAACTCTCACTTACCCTTGTGAAGGTCTCCCCTCACAATATAAAATATTAGTAAATAAAAATTTATTTGAAATCTATCTCAAAAATAACAAATCAAAATGAGAAAGGACACAAGACATGAGACATGAAATATGAGGATACAATAGGGTTTTGTGGTTATGGCTATTATTGTAGCCAATCTTCCTATGCCTACTGGATGCCACAATCCAACTCCACGTCTTATGATGGCTACTTATCATGTGGTCATTTTATGCCCAAATTTGGAAAACACACAATCTTAAAGAAGTAGAATATTGGCATAGCTCATATCTCATTGTCCAATAATGTAGGAAATGAAGATATTTGGATGAAATTAGGGTGTTATAATGTGGCTGAAGAAGATCCTATTATCAACTTAAAACATAATGATATGAAAAAGAAACAATCAACCTTATAAATAAGGGTTTAATATGCAAATTTGTAGGTCGAGGGCCTCACAAAAAGGAATTTCAACCTTGGGTAGAAAAAAAGTGGAAGGTGAAAGGAAAAAATTATATTCACCTTGGATCATGAGGGTTCTTTATTGCTAGATTTTTCAATCAAAGATGATAAAGAAAATATATTAGGACGCGGACCTTGGTTCTTCGCAAGATTAAGGTTATTTATGGTATTTTGAAGCCACAATTTATACCTCTCTCAAGAGGATCTAACATCTACCATAATTTGGGTAAGATTTTTTAACCTCCTTGCACATATGTGAGAAAAATTTAGTTTTATCAAGAATCAATAACTCCCTTAGAGGCATGATCTACATTTTTTCTTAAACTCATAATAAAAAACATATTGCTTATACAAAATTTTGTGTTTAGATGAATGTGGTAAAGTCTCTTCCTCGAAAAGTATGGTTAAAATACCCTAAAGGAGAATTGTTTGAACAACCATTGGACGATGAAAACCTTGCTTTTTCATTTTTGTGGTGTTATAACCATGGACATTTAGGTCAATATTACATCTTTATTGCTAATAAAAAGGGATACGATTGTTGTAAAAAAGAAGAAGAAAAAATATCAGTTTGTTGGAAGAAAAAACAATACAAAGATGAAACATGTCTCTAAAGGGATAAATAAAATTAAAAATAAATTGAAGGCCACCAATCCATGTGTTGATCTAAGATCCAACTCTTTTGCAATTCTAGGCTCCCATGAGGATGACCTTAAGAAAAATAATTTTTTGGATTCATTAGAAACCCTAAAGGTTGTGACTATGAGTCACGTTATTTACAATTGATTAGCTAAAGCTCATGTTAATATCTCTATAGTGTTGCAGGGCGATATGCATAAAATGCTCTATCCCATTTATGTTTATGGACTTTGAGGATTATCATCCCTTACACTTCAAGGGGAAGAGAAGGGAATAAGACACGTGTATTACTTGTTCTTCTAAAATGTAGTGATTCTTTTTCTTTCGGTTTCTTGTTTTTATCAACCCATTTTTCTATTGTTTTGCATGTGGTAATATTTCTTACATTGATAAGTGTTATATAATGGTAGTTGGTGGTGGTGGTGGTAAATAGTAATTTTTTTGAGTAGTTGAAAAATAATTTTGATTTTAAAGTAGACATTTGTTTATCACCATTAATTTTTTTTTTTTTTTTTTAACTTGGAACATGGAGAAGTTCATAAAAAAAGCTATTATTAGAGATTTTCTTATTGTTGTCAAAATTTTTCAAATTAGTTGAAATTAAATTGATGTCATTTAAATAATTTATAAGAAAGGTAATAAATTAATTAAATAGTGTGTTGTGAAAAAATGTAAGATAACAACCCTAAGATTTATATCTCAGCTAAATATATTTGAGATATATGTAATAATGGTGTTTGATAAAAAGAGGAGGAAGGATGTGTCCTTCTAGTTTATTTGGTCAATAAGAACTCATCACTTGGGAGTCTCGAGAAATCATAGGAAGGGAGTGTTATTGGAAATCCTGTCCCACATATCATTTATTGCTTTGAGAAAATCTAAACGAAATCTACGTTTTTGTGACCTGACTTACACAAGTTGATGACATAATTTTGATGTGGATCGTAATTCTTGGTATTAAAAAAATAAAATGAAAGCCATCCTTCTTCCTTGGGTGGCAAGCCGCCAGAAATGGTGAAAACTCAAAATGATTGGAAGTTACGAACAATGGCTTACTTTATTAAAGCAGGCGCAATTGTCAAGATCTGAAAATTATTCTATTGCGTACCGTTTTCTTTCTTTGATCTCAACTAATGGAACATGTGCCTGCCATAATTTCTCTCTCAAACAAAATATACTGCTAAATAATTCCCCTTTCACTTTCAAAAGCAATGATATCAGGCAATACTAGTTCAACAGCATTGCCAGATTCTGTAGTGTATTCTCCAGTGGCAGTGGAGAAATATTGTGGAATTGCTCGGAATCGAGTAGACAAATGGGCACCATAAAGCTTGGATATTGTTTTGGGTGGCTCTTTGCTTATGCCAATGGTCAGTAGAGGAATAATATTTTGTCAAATCAAAGAATGCTTTGCCCTTAGTGGACTCTCAACCTCCTCTGCTCTTTATTCCATTGTCAACTGAGGAGCAATTTAGAAAGCATTGCATATCCTCGAGAGTTTATATAGCAGCCTGTATGCAATATTACAATTGAAATACCAGAAGGACGCAGCTGGCACAAGGAAGTCAACCAGCACTAAATCTGGTAAGCTAATCTAAAATGAAAAATATATATTCTACTCCATTATGCCTGTGATATTAAGTTTTTCATTAGAAACTTAGTACAGCGCATTTTTATGTACAGGTTTGAGTGGAAAATTTGAAGTAGGGTAGGCTATAAGCCCTATGAGTTACAATAAAACTGCAATTCATGACTACTCGCCGTGGAAGTCGCCAGTTCCATATTTATTTGGAGGAATTGTAGCGATGCTGGTGCTAATAACATTTGCACTGCTCTTTCTGGCTTGTTCCTACTGGAAGAAGTTGGGCCAGTCTGGTCATGGAGCACACTTTATTGACATGAATAACAGTAGCTCGGTTGAATTATCCTCCAGTCGACGGAATGAATTCGCAACGCCCTCAGAGAACTTGGAAAACAAAGTGGTGGTGATCATGGCCGGAGACAAAATTCCAACATCTCTGGCGAAGCCCGTGTGCAGAAGCGTATGATACAACGGAAAAACATTGTGGATGCAGGTAGTAAGCCCACTCAAATGCAAATTGCTTTGATCAAACGTGTTATTATTATTGCCTATTCATGAGGAGTGCAAGAAGATATATATATACCCCATCTATGGAAGGGTTATTATAAATGGCTTCAGATATGTACTGAAATTCCGTAAGGCTTTTAAAAATATAAACATCGTAGTATATATTCTTACTTCCTCCAATTGCCTAGCATGCGCAATGCCATATGTTATTCACTCTCACTTTCGTGTATATATATATATATATATATATATATATATATAATATATATCGTAGTATATATTCTTACTTCCTCCAATTGCCTAGCATGCGCAATGCCATATGTTATTCACTCTCACTTTCGTGTATATATATATATATATATGCACTGTCCACTAGTTGATATAAATTAATAGTAAAGTGTGTTCAATATATGAAGTTTTTAGTCGTGTAACTTCCTTTAATGTTACCATGCTCTTTTGTTTTAAGTTTTGCTATAAATTTAAAGTTATACATTGAAAAATGTAACTACAAAAATTGGATAAAAATACAATTTCGAACATCCCATAACTTGTATGAGAGGAGATTAAGCATTTAGATGAAGTGAGATTAAGGGTATAGAAGAAGTGAAATATAATCTTGATTTCACGAAAAAGAGCTAATTGTATGTTTTTGATTGATTAAAGGAGGTTGGTATGCTGTCACCCTTACACACAAATATATGTCTAATTTAACCATTTTTCATGAATTATAATATTCAAGTAATGTAATATACAAAGCTACATCTATTATCTTTTTGTGGCATTGCCATTAATTTGTTATTAAAAAAAACTATTATATATTAGTGTATTGTTACCTTCCGGGGTAACATTGTCATTACCTTTACATCATGTCATTAATTTTGTATTAAATTAAAATCTAGTTGTATGTTTTCAACAAAATACTCATTCAAATAATAAAATAGATGCATGATAAAGAGAAAATCGTGGAACTGAATGTTACAAATGAAAACAAACCATTGAAAGGGCGTGTGTAAATGTGTTGGACATGTTTAGAGTTGATGAACTCCAAATAAACTATTAACTAAAAACTAATGTGATAGTTATACCCATCCAATTTTCTCTCAAATATATTTATGCTCCATATCATTCTCTTGGCACATATAATATATATTAATGTAAGAGCCACCCTAGTATATATGTTACAATATTTATTAGGTCTATTAGTAATGATGTATGGCTTTCAATGAACCCACTAAGGATTAAGTCTTGTTGAGTGCAAGGCTTGGAGACTCCCAACACGGAGAGTCAAACAGTTGAGGCCATGATCTCGCCCTGGGTGATTTTGATTACTTTGCATTGTTGAAATATATGTTCCCTCCTAAGCAGAGATGCCATTAAACTATGTAATCCAATGCCCAATTGTACAACACCCCTAGAGGTGCTCAACCAAAAAATATTAATTCTTGCTATAAATCAATTTTATCATGAAGGGAGAACTTAACTAGGTGTTGAAATAATAATAATAATAACAATAAATTAAATATTATTAAATAAATATTTAATAATTGACAAATATCTTATTATTATTTATTGTATTAAAAGGTAAGTAATAATTATTAATTATTGTAATTACAACGTGATTAATATGAAAATTTAATTTATAATTAAATTATTCAATTAATAAAGAATAAATTTAATATCACAGTTTATTTAATATCAACAAATAAATTTATTAAAAAAGACTTTAAATAGTTAAGAATTTTAATATTTAATGCAAATTATAAAATTATATAAAATTGTTTTAAGACTAGAACCAATAAAATTAAGCGAATCTTAATCATTAAAAAGTCTTCATAAGAATAAATTCTTTTATTAATACTAAAGAAAAGTATAAATTATAAACAGTATATCATAAATATATTCGTTTTAAGGATTTGTTTGATCTCAACAATTACGCAACATTTATATTCTTGTACAACTGATGCTACTTATTAAGGGTGCATTAGACGACTAAGAGAAAAAAAGAGTGTGCTTTAATGTTTTCTTTTCGTTAAGAGTGCTTGTTTTGTAGCAGACAAATCAATGCAAAAGGTATATCCATTTATTCGGCCTATTTACAACTAAATACTGATATTTGGGAGCACCAAATTGGAATCAATGGCCAGACCCAAAAGAAGATGATTTTTAATAAAAGGATACCATATATATATATATATATATATATATATATATCGCCTGTTTCCGGTAATGCAGGTGATTGTCCGGTCATGATAGTGGGTTGTTAAGGCTGCAGCCTTTCTTTACATACGCCGGACATCTGTGCATTCAAAGGAAAAGGGAAAAAGAGATCAATCCTCTGGAATTTGACTTTGTTGTTACGTTGTGATTCCAATTTCCATTCCCCATGCTGCAGGAAAGTAGGGACTTTAATTGTTTATCTTGGGCAATATAGCTATAGCTATTTTTTGAGATTGAGAAAACAATATATACTTGTTTAATCCAAAAATAGATGGCCATACGGAGAATACATAGCCAATTAAGCACAAGTATATGATATATAATTGTAGCAAAGTATAGACAGGAGTCTATGACTTTGGAGTGCTTTGAAGAAGGATATTCACTCGTTTATATAATTACGTTCTATGGATGTTCCCTTTCAAAATATATATTTGTTAATGTTTTTAAAATTAAATTATTAGTAAGGAATTAAAAAAAAGATATTAATGCATTAATAATTCTCGTTAAAGATGAAAGTGGTTTTATGAAATGTAAGGTTTATTTTATCAACATTTTTATAATAGAATGAATGTTTTCAAAATAATTAAATGTTTTACCAAATATTTTTGCTTTAAATTATTCAAAGAGACATTTTTGAATTATACATGTATGTTTATATGTTTTAATGTCTTAAATGTTTAAATGTAGTTAATATTATATTTATAATTTTTTTAAAATTTAAATTAGAATATTTTTGTCATACAAGTCATGTAAGTGATCACATGGTGTGTAAGAAAACTTATAAAAACATTAACAAAACCTAGGGAGTCAAAGAAACGTAAGGAGCCATACATTAAAATTCCATTACAATTATAAGGGGGAAACAAAATGATTTGTATGGTTCTATGGGAAACACGAGAAGATGGGGAAATATGAGGAAGAGAGAAAAATATGAGAGGAGAGAGAAAAGTGGGAAACACAACATGGAAGAAGGAATAGTTATATAATTGGGAAACACACTTATAACAGTCTTGTCTTAAGCAATACTAAATAAATATATAGGTGTACAAGTTCACAAAAAAACCAGGTGTCTAGATATTGTCCCAATTTGATGTACTCATGCACAACATACATATCAAAGTAAAATAGAAAGTCAATACTTGTGTTTGTAAAGAAGCCCCAATGTATCTACAACACCCACTAAGAACATGTACACATGGATATGTTCCAATCAAACAATATTATATGGAAATCTAGAAAGAGTACCCATAATTTGGTTGACGGTTTGATAGTGACATTTGTGGAAATCCCCTACATCTCTGGATTTTTCTAGATGTCCCTCTGAAGCTTATAAGAACATATACATAGATATTCTCACATTGATGTACTAAACTTAAGAAAGACATAGAAAATGATGCATAGATATCTTCAAGATGTCTAATTTGTTAGTGTACATTATGTATTTCATATATTCAAATTGATGAAAACACAAAGGAGAGATTATATCATTAAAGGGGAATGAAAAAGGAATAAAAAACCATTAAATTTTTTGACAAAAACACCAATGTTACTTTTTATAAATTAACAATCAACAACTACATAAATGTGACTAATAAATACCGATAGGCCATATTTAAATTACGCCAACAAATTAGTATGAGGTGTACTCAAAGATCTCCACCATGACTTGAACATTACCTCTCAAGATTCATATATTTATTTATTTTTAAGATTCTTTTTGCAATAATTATTTTGTATTTAGATTCTTCTACAGTAATTGATCATGTATTTCATGCAACTAAAAAATCAACAATTATACGACTTTTATGCTAAGTTAATTTTTTATAAATGTTAAATTTTATTTCAACAAATAAACTATTAAATAATAATTTCAGCAACATAATTTGTATTTGCTAATTTTCTATTTTCTATATTAGAAAAAAGTATTCTTTCACTTCACACAAATCATGCACAAAATCACTAGAGAAAAGGATAAATATTCACTTCCAAATAACCAATTAGTTTAATCTTTCTATTTCAAAATAGCAATATTCTTTTTTAGCACTAAGAGTACCTAAGTCGGTGAGCTTGAGGTTAATCTTATCTCACGCTGAAAATCAAATTTTTTTGCAACCAATTTATAAATTTGTTAAAAGGTTTTTGTTTATTTTCGAGAAAGAAAATTGCTCCATGAATATATATTGGCATGCTTAGGCTTGGTTTGGAAGTTTTCGCACATCTTTCAAGATATTTTTCACAATTTCCATGTTATGATTTCTAGAGGACATGTAAAATGTCATGTGTAATCAACAATATGGTAGACGAGACAAAATAATAAAACAACAATCATCATACAAGACTTTGAAAATAAAGATTTAGGCTAAGTTTTAGACCTTTATAGTCAAAACGTTTGATCCTTGTTACCTTTACCTTTATGTATATTTTAATAACTTAAATAAACATCCTCATGGATGACAAAGAGTATTTTAGTAGTTAGGAAAGGTGGTCTAGGTAAAAAAGTAGCCAATAAAGGAAGTAAACAATGTACTATTGCTTCTTTTCTTTTTACAAATTTTTATGCATGATAATATATTATTAGATATATTTTTGAGCAAGGTATCATTGATTCAATATATTGAATTGTAAGTAATGTTTTGTTTTTCAATTAAAAGGTAACATGTTGTTTAATCGAATGGCCATTGGTCCATTGGTGATGATGTTGGTTCATATAGAGGCCACCATAGATAAAGTCTTGCTGAGTGCTAGGCCTGGAGATACACGACACAGAGAGTCGAAACAGTTGTGGCCAGGATCGTGCCCTGGGTGACTTTGATGGCGTGGATGCCCCTCACTCGTAACTACTTAGCTGAAGGTGACACTAGTATGGTTCTATGCTTACTTATAATTGTCAACTCGCTATATGCTTCCTTCGAAGTATGAGAAGAGATGTCGACAATCTATGTAAAAGTAGTGCCCAATTAAGTACACACCTCAATAAAAAAAAAGTTATTTAATTTATCATTTACAGAGAATCTAACTCAACCCAACCCTTCAAATTAAAATATGGAAAGCCCTTCTACTCATTCCATGTTAAGGAGCGATTAGATAACAAAGAGAAGTTTGTTTTTAATCCTTTTCTTTTGTTGAGGGTTCTTGTTTTTATCAAACAATATATGGCATATTAACAAACGAATACAAAAGTCTTCAATAGGTATATATTGATTTATTGGGGCCTACGTTCACTTGGAAGCTGCATGGAAATATTGATAGCATGGGTCCCTAACGAGAATCATTAGCCACACCTATGGATGCTTAGTCTAGAAGAAAAAGATTTTAGAACAAATTGGCCCTTTTATTTCCGGTTGTGTGGTGATTGTCCGGTTATGAGAAGTAAATATGATTGTTGCAGGCTTTAGAATCACAGGACATCTGCGCATTCCATAAAAAGTTATCCGTAATAAAAAGAGATATAAATCATCTCTAACTTTAACTTTGTTGTGGGGTTTTTCGGTGGTTCGTCATTCCAGTCGGTATGCGGTGGGAAGGAGTTGCGAGTCATCATATTCTAACAGACTTTCATCATTGCCGTTTGGCTTTTTACTATGGAATTGTACCCTTGTAGCTTTTAGACCATTATTTTTTTGGTGATAATTCTTGTCCGTGAAGAAAGCCTAAATCTTCTATCTACTTGTTTAGCCCAATAACTTAGGACGTAGGGAGCTAAATTTAATGAAGGATGGGCCTCACTTTAAAAATGATCACAATCCTCTATTTTTTTAATAAGTAAGTAAGGGTTGTATGGGTCACTTTCTCATATATTAGTTTCGAAGTCAAATATATGTATGTTCTTGTATGTCCATCTAACTCATGTGATATACATGTTTGATAAAGATGTTGACTTCACTAGACACCCCACCATCTCTGCGACAAGTAGATAAAGGTGTTACTGCTGCGATTTCATCTGCGCAACAACTCACTGATGTATTCAAATAACACGTAAATTTTGTTAAATTTCTCGTGTAATTCATATTATGTTAAATTACATGTTAGTAATGTCACTTTCATTGTAAAATTATTAAATTATGTTAATAAAGTCCTTCATTTTGTGTATGCAAGAGTTACCTGCGATAGGGCGCAGCCCTGTTCATTTGATTCACAGGCGTGGTGGGGTAAAAAAAATAGTTCTATATTGATAAAATTAGTTAAAATATTGTCATTATGTATATACATGTACTTAGCTCTATTTTTGCTAATTCTGATGTTAGATTTTCTGATCTTATGTGTATGTAGGGAACTTCAACCCCCTCCATTTTGACTTCGAGGGCACAAACTCCTCCATCTCGTCATCTTCGTACCCCCATTCGTACTGCAGGAGCTCCCGATGACTCATCAGAGCGTGAGATGAAAATTCGGCATGATCTATAACTTACGGTAACTTTGTGTATTTATGTAAATACTTTCATTCTAGCATGGTCTTAAATACATGTTGAAAACATATATAAATTAAGTTTTGACAAAAAAATATTGTTTGCATTTATAGGCTCATCTACAGGTGAGTATTCAGCGGAAGAGGACTCGAAGCATGGGCTCAGACTATCCAAAGTCATCTCATGGATCTCCATCTTCGTCTAAGGGAGGGCCTTCTTCGAGCAAGGCCAAGAGAGGGATAGGTTTTGATGAGTAGGAAATATATGTCTTACATGACATTGTTTTTGTATGCCTATGTGCATGGCATTGTATGTAAACCTATATGGCATTTGAACTTGATGGTATATGACCTATTTGGGCATTTTTGTATTTATTATGCACATTAAAATACTATTTGGAACTTGATAATTTTGTATGAGACCTTACATTTTTGAGATTATTTTCGCATGAATCTAATGTGATGTTTACTTGACAATATTTAATACATTATGGATTATTTTTTCATTTATTGGTGATGTACATGTACTAGCATTTTCAATGTATAATATGCATCAAACTTTGGAAATCAATATTTATATAATGTATGTATATAAAAGAGTTACCTAATCTGAGTAATTATTCATTCAATTTATCAATGTGTATATGTGTATTTACCTTACTTGTGCTTCTTCTTGCTCATGGTCTCTTTGTACTGGATCCTATCTTATCACACACTTACTACATTCTTCTATGCTTTGTAGTCTTCTCCCCTGTTAAAACACCCGAAAGTCATCACAATTTGATGCCTTTCATCTATTGATATTTTGAGAATGTCTCTCCATATACATTACTTCAATGCTTGAGAATGTCAATAGATGCAATGACATTCTAATTTAGACATTCAACGATTCTTGATTGTCTAATCCTGTCCAATTCGTGTTACTACCTTTAAATCTGTAGGCATTTCAAGTTATTTGGAAATCACATCACACCCTTCACTAGGCTTGATGACTACCTCTATCGTTTTTAAGGCGCTTTTGAAAGCATCCATGGTTTATCATAACATAAATTATCAACGAATGGAAGGTCACTAAGTCATAGGCCAGCTGACTCCCATCCATAAATAAACAATAAAGATTTACTAGGTGATTGATAACTCCCGTGTGTTCTTAGACATACCCGTATCAAATTCATTCTTAAGCCAATCTAGTCATTTAGGGCTCTTAAGCGACTACGCCCGGACGGGGTAGCCCTACACTGACTCAGACTGCACTATTTCACGCATTTGTAAAATATAGTACAACAAGAGAACTAGATGGAGACAGAGAAAACTGTGAGAGGCTTCGGTAGAGGGCTTCAACGTGGAGCTCTCATATCTAAAGAGACATCTCTAGGTGCCACGGAGTCTGAGAAATCACCTATCGAAGATATGTCATGTTTGGGCCTTAAGACTCTTAAGCGACTACGCTTGGACGAGGTAGCCCGAAAGCACGGGAAGCATATGGAACCAAAATGAAGCCTCCAGTAGTGTTCACCAGGCCATTTGGGCATGTTGGTGTAGTTGGTTTGGTCCCACAAGCTTTCGTTTGCAAACTACAACGTCTAGCAGCCCTACACTGACTCAGACTGCACTATTTCGTGTGTTTGTAAACAATAGGACAACGAGAGAACCAAATGGAGATGGAAAAAAACGTGAGAGGATTTTGTAGAGTGCCTCGACATGGAGGTTTTGGATTTGACGAGACGTCTGTAGGTGCCACGAAGTTTGATAAATCACTCGTTGAATATATGGCATGATTAGGCCTCAGGGCTCTTAAGGGACTACGCTCGTACGAGGTAGCCCGAAAGCAAGGGGAGTGTAGGGAACCAAAAATAATGCTCCAATAGCATTCACCAAGCCACCCCAACGTGTTTGCGTAGTTGGTTCGGTCCCACAAGCTTCTGTTTGCAAACTACAACATCTGGAAACCCTACACTGACTCAAACTGCACTATTTCTCGCGTTTGCAAACAATAGCACAACGAGAGAACCGAATGGAGATAGAGAAAACCGCGAGAGAATTTCATATAGGGCCCTAAATTAGATCTCTCAGATCTAACGAGACATCTCTAGGTGCCACAGAGTCTGAGAAATCACTCGTCGAAGATATGGCTTGTTGGGCCTCAGGGCTCTTAAGGGACTAAGCCCGGACGGGGTAGTCCGAAAGCACGGGGAGCATAGGGAACCAAAAGGAATGCTATAATAGCATTCATTAGGCCACACTGACATGTTGGCATAGTTGGTACGGTCCCACAAGCTTCTATTTGCAAACTACAGCCTATGGCAGCCCTATATTGACTCAGATTGCACTATTTCTCGCGTTTGCAAACAATAGCACAATGAGAGAACCAAATGGAGAAGGAGAAAACCATGAGAGGATTTTTTAGAGGGATACAACATGGAGCTCTCAAATTTAACGAGATGTCTCTAGGTGCCACAGAGTCTGAGAAATTACCCATCGAAGATATGGCGTGTTTGGGCCTCAGGGCTCTTAAGGGACTATGCCCAGACGAGGTAGCTCGAAAGCACGGGTAGCGTAGGGAATAAAAAAATCATCCACTAGTGTTCACCAGGCCATATAGACGTGTTGGCCTAGGCGGTTTGGTCCCACAAGCTACCGTTTGCAAAATACAACATCTAGCAGCCTTACACTGACTTAGACTACACTATTTCACGCGTTTACAAACAATATGATAGCGAGAGAAATGGATGGGGATAGAGAAAACCACGAGATGGTTTTGTAGAGGGCTTCAACATGGAGCTCTTGGATTTGACGAGACATCTCTAGGTGCCACGGAGTCTGAGAAATCACCCGTCGAAGATATGGCATGTTTGGGCCTCAAGGCTCTTAAGGGACTACGCTCGGACGAGGTAGCTCGAAAGCACAGGCAGTGTAGGGAATGAAAAAAAATCCTCCACTAGTGTTCACCAGGCCATACGGATGTGTTGTCTCAGACGGTTTGGTCCCATAAGTTACCATTTACAAAATACATCATCTAGCAGCCTTACACTGACTTAGACTACACTATCTCCCGCGTTTACAAACAATAGGACCGCGAGAGAACCAGATGGAGATGGAGAAAACCATGAGATAATTTTGTAGAGGGATTCAACATGGAAGTTTTGGATCCAATGAGACATCTCTAGGTGCCACGGAGTCTGAGAAATCACATGTCGAATATATAAGGTGTTTTGGTCTCAGGGCTCTTAAGAGACTATGCCCGAATGAGGTAGCCCGAAAGCACGGGGAGCATAGGGAACCAAAATAAACCTCCAGTAGTGTTCACCAGGCCATTTGGACATGTTGGTGTAGTTGGTTTGGTCCCACATGCTACCATTTACAAAATATAGCATCTAGCAGCCTTATATTGACTTAGACTACACTATTTCGCGCGTTTGCAAACAATAGGACAACGAGAGAACTGAATGGAGATGGAAAAAACCGCGAGAGGATTTTGTAGAGTGCCCCAATGTGGAGCTCTTAGATCTGATGAGACGTCTCTAGGTGCCACGGAGTCTGAGAAATCACCAGTCGAAGATATGACATGTTTGGGCCTTAGGGCCCTTAAGGGACTACGCCCGGACGAGGTAGCCCGAAAGCACGGGAAGCGTAGGGAACCAAAAAGAATGCTCCACTAACGTTCACCAGGACACCTTGACGTGTTGGCATAGTTGGTTCAGTCCCACGAGCTTCTGTTTGTAAACTACAACGTCTGGCAGCCCTACATTGACTCAGATTGGACTATTTCTCGCATTTGCAAACAATAGCACAGCGAGAGAACCGGATGGAGATGGATAAAACTGTGAGAGGCTTTCATAGAGGGCCCCAACGCGGAGGTCTTAGATCTGATGAGATGTCTCTAGGTGCCACAGAGTTCGATAAATCACTCATTGAAGATATGGCGTG
Source organism: Taxus chinensis (assembly GCA_019776745.2). Classification (NCBI taxonomy): domain Eukaryota; kingdom Viridiplantae; phylum Streptophyta; class Pinopsida; order Cupressales; family Taxaceae; genus Taxus; species Taxus chinensis. Next base: position 268,688,287 of record CM034149.1, on the reverse strand, counting down.
ATTAAGCCTCAGGGCTCTTAAGCGACTATGCCTGAACGGGGTGGCTCGAAAGCACGGGTGGAGGAAACCACCAATGTTCAATGATTTTTCCATAGGATGCAACTATGTACACTATGAACTTAGTTTTGTTGGGGAGACCACCAATATTCCAATAGTTCATTTTGAAAGAATGAATATCTTCAATCAAATAGAGAATGAAGAGCCTGAATTTTTTTGGACATTACAAAAGGTCGTTTGTGCCCAAAAAGAAGCTAAAGGCCATATAAATATTCAGTCTTCAACTTTAGATGACAATGAACATCATGAAGAAAAAAAATTAGGTGAAGATGTCACTATGATTCAAGAAGAAATGCCTCTTGAAAGTCATAAAGAGTCAATTTGATTACCCAAAAACATCTAGAAGAACTTAAAGACAAGATACGAGCAGAAGAAAAGGAAAAATGGGAAGTGTGGAAGGATCACAACTTAACTAGAATGGAAGATCTATGTGATGTTGTCGATAGAATCATGGATAATCTTAAGGAAAACATGCCAAGTTGATTATTTTTATTAATCCCAGTTGCTTCAACTTCACAAATCAAACTAGGTAGTTCCAAAAGCAACATACTGGCAAGAAAAACTGCAATGAAGTATTTATAATTGAGCCTGAAACTCATTTATAATTGTAATTTATTTTTTGATTGAGCATTCACCCATAGTTTCTTTTTTGAAGGTAGAAATTCATTTTATATGTGAGAAACAGAATGCTGAATTAGTCTATTACTCTGATTATTTAGGTTAGATTTTTTTAGTCTATGGAAGCCTCTCGCGATTTTCTCCGTCTCCATCTGGTTCTCTTGACGTGCTATTGTTTGCAAATGCGTGAAATAGTGCAGTTTGAGTTAGTGTAGGGCTGCCAGAGGCTGTAGTTTGCAAATGAAAGTTCATGGGACTGAACCAACTCCGCCAACATGTCAGGGTGGCCAAGTGAATGCTAGTGGAGCATTTGTTTTGGTTCCCTACACTCCCTATGCTTTCGGGCTACCTCGTTCAGGCGTAGTTGCTTAAGAGCCTTGAGGCCTAATAATGCCATATCTTCGACGGGTGATTTCTCAGACTCCGTGGCACCTAGAGATGTATCGTCAGATTCAAGAGCTACCTGTTGTGGCACTCTACGAAAGTCTCTCGTGGTTTTCTCCATTTCCATCTGGTTCTTTCACTGTCATATTGTTTGTAAATACGTGAAATAGTGCAGTTTGAGTAAGTATAGGGCTACCAGAGGATGTAGTTTACAAACGGAAGCTCGTGGGACCAAACCAACTACGCCAACATGTCGGGGTGGCCAGGTGAATGCTAGTGGAACATTCGTTTTGGTTCCCTACGCTCCTTGTGCTTTCGGGCTACCTCGTCTGGGCGTAGTCCCTTAAGAGCCATGAGGCCCAAACATGCCATATCTTTGACGGGTGATTTCTCAGACTCCGTGGCACCTAGAGACATCTTGCGTCAGATCCGAGAGCTCCATGTCGGGGCCCTCTATGGAAGCCTCTCATAGTTTTCTCCGTATCCATTCAGACTGAGTCAGTGTAAGGTTGTCCATTGCCAATCACTTGAATAATATAGGTGGTTCATACAATATAGGTGGTGAAATGAGAATTTTAATAAGATATTTTTACAATATAGGTGGTGAAATGAGAATTTCTGTTTGTTGTTCCTTTCTAATATTTAATTTTTCTTAGCTTCACTTGGCTTTGAGAATAATAAATTCTTTACTGACAGTGCCAACCACGTGAAGGTGGAAGCTTTTTTGGCACCACTAACCTACATAAACATGTTAGTAAGCAATTAAATAGAATTTTAAATCATACAAAATTTAAACAAAATCATTTAAGTAAATATTCAAATTAAATTCACGAAGAACATACCTTTGCAAATTCAATCCAATGAACTGCAAGGATCAACTCTAATCTTGACAGTAGCAAGAATTGCTTCATGATTTGATTCACGAACCTTCCACATATTTTTGTTTGATGGCCGACCTTGATATTTGATCAATTTAATATTTGTTGCAAGGACCAAATGTGAATAGTGAAGTATCTTTTGATGTACTTCATAGTCTTCAAACAACCAAATGTTTGATTTTTTGATAGGATATCGTCGAAGCCAAGTTCCAGTGACTACCACTGATCTAGTGGGATACTCAAGGTCTTCACCATCAATCACTGTGGAAGTCAATTTTTTTCCCCTCTACACAACAAGACAAGAAGTAGTCTGTTCCCTCTTCATTAAATTCCATCGCAATAACTACAAAAACGTGCCCTATGTATCACAAAGTAAAATTATTCAGTCAATTTATAAATACATTAAGAGTTGACCATTTAATAATTTATAAATCTAAAACATGGCATGTACATATATGTATGTACGTTGTTGCACTAAATCAGAGACTTGGTCAAAGTCAGGTGATGTTGTCATTTGATCTGAAGACCTTGCAAGTTGTAATGCTCATGGAACTTGATGTGTGTCCAGTGGAATTAGAGGTCTACAAGTCCATTCATCCACCCACTGCTGTGACTCACATTCATTCCATGTAAAATCAATGCATGATATATAAAAACATGTCATGCACCTAGTATAAATAGTCCAAGCATTTGCATCTGAACTATGGAATGAGTGCATATCACTTGATCCTGCAACTGTCATACAATCTTCAAAGTTTGTCAGATATTGTTGCTCTATCAACTAAAAATATCTATGAACCACTGATCTCCCTTGAGATTCATGGCCCATATTCTTGACACACCAATCAATAATGCTTTTTGCATCTGTAAATTTAGCACCATCCTTGAACTTTAACTCTTCTCTTACAAGTTCTCTTTTCACACATGCTCTTGCACCATCATGCTCTCCTTTTCCATGCCCTACCTCAGTAAAACTCTAGATATGTTGTACATTTGTTTCTTTGTGCATCCTACTTAGCCAATAAAACATCCGTGCATTCTTGAATTGTGATGTGTAGTTGTCTGACCAAATGTAATGTTGATCGAAACTAATGTTCCTCTCATTTAAGTTTGCATAAAACACTTGGAAACACCCTTGTACATATTCTATAGAATGTGTCCGATCATCACTGATGTAGAAATTATACTCTCTTAATATTTTTCGATCTTGCTCACTGCTTTCAGGAGAGTGCATGAATGTTATACGCACGAAAATAGAAACTTGCACCGAGTTATAATATTGAGATTGAACCTCCATTTGTGGTTGCAATGTGTAATTCTATGCGAAATCAACTATTGAAATGATAGTACCAAGTGGGAATGTGTCCTTGATTAACTTTAATTTTTCATCCAACCATCAAGCTCTATGTGTGTGCCTTTCATACTCATAAAAAATTTCCTCTCTGAATTTGACCATATATTCTGATATAGGTAATTATTTTGTAAAAAGCTCACACCTCTTAGATTCTTTTCCATATTTTAATTGATATTCCACTAAGTTTATATTTGGTGAAATCAACCAATTCTTTTCCTTATTGAATATGTACTCTCCTCATGGATACAACTTTTCAGATTTGGCAAGCCACCACATACATTGCACGTTCCATCCAAACATGTTTTGTTATAAAAAATTTGTCTTGTTGATTTTTCAAAAAATATTGTAAGGATAAATTCCCTTGAATATTTTTGTAGGAAATTTATTCCACACTCCTTGCAACATGATGTCAGTATGCAAAACACGACATATTTGACAAAAAACATCATAATGCATTGAAAATTCAACATGATGCCTGCAACAACAAGTGGTATGTGAGTGATTGATTTTCACATAAAAGGGTTTGCTCATTTCAAAGAATCTTTGGCTAATGTTAATTTGTGGATTTTCATTCTTAAACTTAGAGAACAATTTTGTTTGAGTCATATCTAAGAAATGTTTTGCACACAATTCACGATTACGAGAACCTATTCTTCTTTTTACTGTATGTCTTTTATTCGGTGACACCCTTGTGTTCTCATTCCAAAATTTTACAATTAATTCTTTTAGAATATCAGATGTATTCTTTTATTTTCATGGAAGTCTACTAGAGAAAGCCCAATAGTCAGTGTTATTGACTAACTCAAGACGTTTACATCTCTCTATTGCTTTCATTAGTGTTTTTCTGTTTAGCTTCAAAGCACTACTTGTTTTTCTAATCAAGCGTTTATTAACTATTTTATCACTTACTATACAATTAGTAAGTGCACATCGTGTAGCATTACTATCTTTGGTGCATCTTTTGCCACCTACAGTTTGGTATGCTTTATGTATGTTTTCAACAATTGACGCATTTTGATCAACAACATTAGATGTTCTTAACCCCAAGGTCTTCATTATAGGTCTCATCTTAATTAATTTCATCAATGAAACAAATAATTGACATCTTTGTGTGTCATTTAAATTCTCAAAGTAATTATCCCAAATTCCACTAGCTTTTCTTCTCGCATTTCTTTCAGACATTTTTGTTAGGCATTGGTTTTATAATGTTTTCATCAATTTCAATTATGTGAATTAGTTTTGTTCGCGAAATGGAAGGAGGTGTTTTTAGAGGTGAAGATTCATTTACAAGGTTACTTTCCTCATTCAGTGTTTTCATACAAATTTTGGGGTTAACATTTGGATTCTCAAGTAAGGGTTCAACAATTGGATTCATATCAATTTCTTCATCCATACCAACATTATCATTCAATTCAATATCATTATTCATTGCAAAATCATTATTCTCTACATTTTCATTATGTATTTCATCCCCATTTTCTAATACATTAGCTACATTTGATATAGCAGATGTACGTTGCCCTGCTCAAAGTTTTTGCATTCTCTTCAATTTCTTTATTATCTTCTCTTCCAATTGCTCCGGTGTCTTTTTCTTGATTTTCCACTTGTCCTTAGCTCAATGTTTATCATCCCATGATTAGAAAAAAATCAACTATTGGGGTAGGGGATAAAATGAAATACTAAAAAATCGTGCAAGAATGTAGAGAATATTGCAGACAAAACAGAATGTTTGTAGAATTCCTGTGAAAGAGATGAAAGGGACATTGGGGGGCCACACTATATAAACAAAGAAAAATGTGTATGCATTATGTAATGCGTACACATTTTACATTTTCTCTTTTCCCAAGCCATGCCTCAAGGCTTGGGATCTGGTTTGGATCCCCAAGCCTGAGGCATGGACCTGTACAAACACAACAAACAACAAGTTTTTACAAAAAATGTAAAAATGAAACTTCCTCTATGATAAATCAAAATAAAACAATCGATCCATTTTTTAAAAAATTATTACCACAACGTAGAGTAGAGTTTCTTCTTATTTCTAAAAATATAATTTTTCAAATTTTCTGACTTATATAAGGTTTGCATATTATTTATTTTCTAACTATGCCTTTTTATAGATATTTTTTGAAGTGTAAATATGTCTATATTTCATGGTGTATCTTTATTTTGGGTGATTGAAATTAAAAAAAATTTATACTAGCCCAAACTAGGAATAATTCTCTACATATTCAAAAAAATAATCTAATTTTTGATATTTTTTGAGGTAGTTAGGGGGGGGGGGGCACGATCGGAGCTCTGTTATTTTTCAAAACATAAAAAATTTTGTACTAGAAAAATCATAAATAAAAAAATATTCTCTAAAAAAATCTAAAAAAAATGGAACCCAAACTAGATGCTCCTAGTTATCTTTCTACCAAAGGGTTTTCAAAAATACTAAATGGTGCTCAAAAAATGGCGGGGGGCACGAAAGTCACTCTATTAAGTTTTTTAACAAAAATAGGAGCATCTGTTGGTATTTTAGTTATTTGACCCACTTAAACTTATCCGTTTTCAATAAAATTTAGTAGCTTAGAAACTAGACTCAAAATTCTATGATTCATATTTCTACAACATCTTCCAATTTTGAGTGTAACTATTTTGAAAAACTCATACAAGTTGAAGTTTTTTTTTACAGAAAAATGTGTCCACTTAAGACCCCCTTTTGGCCCCCCAACTTGGTGCACTCACCTAGTGAGAAATAGCTAAGGATGACATAATTGGTCAAATTGAGCAAGTGTGGGATAATGCAAGAATATTGTACAATTTGTGTTGTTGCAAGACATGAATTACAAAAATGAGTGTCTACATTTTCCCTCTTATAAGTATGAAATTGAAAATTGCATGCTTATAGGAATGGCCACCTGAGTGTTAAAATACATTTTCCCTTTCTCAGAGCACCTTGTGCTTATGCTAGGACTTTGTCTTTGTTCTGGTTATGTTTGTTTTTCCAAGATGTGTACTTGCAGAGAAAAGTGTAGTGAATGGCCATAGTATAAGAAGTTGAAATTTAACATGAAAATCTTGAACTTAGTGTGAAAATAGCAATATGTAAGTAGAAAATAAAAATAAAGGAAAGAGTACACATGATTGTTTTGCAAGAGAGGGTGAGAGAGTAATCATGCTATTGTTTCCATAGATATTTGTTGAACTTTGTGTTGGATCTGATTAGAAGGACTTGGGGGTGATTAGTCCCCAAGTGAAATGTGCTAAGGAAAATAGAAAGAAGTGAAAATTCACCCCACATGGTGAAGATAACTATATGGGTAGTGTTCCCATTTCTTCGCATTCCTCTACAAAAATATGAGAAAAGGGAATTCAATCCTACGAGGATAAAAGTCACCATGACGCTTCCCAAGTCCCATAGATAAGTGCCACAGTAGATGAACATGAACCTAATTGAATTGTAAATGATGACACAATGTACTGGGGTAATGCTAGATTACATGTTTCCTTGGTGCCAATGTAATCTAAATTGTACCATGCATAATGTCATTGAAACTGAGTAATGAATGTATACATGTCCTTGAGAAAATATACCAACTGAGGAAAATATTAAATCTTCCCCTAGGATGGAAGCATATGAAATGGGATATAGTGTTCTGACGCTATGGTATTTATTGTACTTTTTTGTCCTTTTATGTTTTTTGACCCAAGTCTATTTTTGAACCTATGAAATGTATGCTTTTGTACCTTCTATTTTGTATCCTTATTTTAAACTATTGTGAGGGTAAGATATCATCTGATGGTTTTCCCCCTTGTTTGGGGTGTGTGAGATGGAGCAATGTGAGCATAGAAAAAACAAGAGGATTTGTAGCTAATGTCTACATGTGTTGTAAGATTCCAAAGTCTCTTTTATCACTTTGGGTTGGATTTTTAATTTTTTGTGATGAAATTAAAACAAGTGAATCATATATATACATGCCATACTCATTATTATTAGGGGTTGGGAAATGAGGAGCTAATACTTACTATCTACTACTTGGGAAAGGAAAAATGCTTCAAGAATGCATTTTGTGTTGTATCATTCGCTACATAAGAGGGCTTATTCTGAATTGCATCTCACAAGTTAATCTTGGGTGAAAAAATTTGTGGGACACTATCTTGGTGCAACTGACACAAGGGAAACCTAGCTTTAACGAACATAATTCAAATCACACACTCACAATAACTACATATATTCTAAAATGTAGTGTAGTGCTCGGAGAAAATCACATTGGGGTGACCTCCAAGGTTAATCTAACTCAAATATATGCATTATTTGTTTCATCTAATGTTTTCTTGAGATTTGTGTAGGTAGCTAGGGTTTTTTTGTAGGAACAAGTGTGATGCAAGAAACCTATGATAGATATGAGGAAAAAAAAATTAAATGAAGGAACTAAGTTCAAACCCTAAAAATATCAGAAGCTAAACTACTGCCACCCTGATCAGATACTAGCGCCTGAGTGGTCCTATCCTCCTTTGGGTGCTCTTGTTTGAAGAAGAGTCAGATCCCATTTCCTTAGAAAGAGCCCGCATAGTCCAAATTCATCATTTTCTAGTCAATTTCCAACCCAGAATCAACCCAGATCTCTTGATACAAGCTAAGTCACTCTTATCTCTTATGTTACAAACTTTCTTGTTTCTTGCATTCTAGATCTTGTTTGTTACTATTATATTCATTTGATATCCATCCTATGATAAATATTTAAATTTTATTAAATCATTTGGTGAACCCAATCCTCAGATGGCCATTCTTAGATATTTATATCTTTTGTCATATCTATAACCTCTCACGAGTTTACCACTGAACATCTTAATGACCTAAATATATACCATGCTAATCATATTTTAAAATATTGATCTCTTGCTCTTTGTTGCTAAAAAATAATTCAAGAAAATGTCTTCCTATGCTCCTCTAGATACCATTGTTATCCCCAATACAAATTCCACATATTCTATTCCACTCCCCTCCCCTTTTATCAGTGTGGGGGCTTCCACTAGCCATATTCTTATTTCCACACCTAACTCCATTTTTTCTTATTGTCTCATTTCACATATCCAACCCACCAATTCTTCAAGAACCGATGCCTTGGAGTCTTTGTATCATGATTTATAGGCTCAAATTTTTCAATTACAACATTCCTCTTCTTCTTCTTCTCCATCTCTTGATTCTTCACTTCTTCTTCATACTCCTCTTGCACCTGAGGTTTCTTCTTAGTGACTTCCTCTGAATTTCACCTCACCTAAGTTTCTTCTCTTTGATGACCATAGATATCCCCAAGATAACCTTAGATAGTTTGATGTTGCATGCTTGGATTATGTTTGTGATGAAACACTCTTGATCAAGTTGTTCCCTAGGAGTTTATAGGACTATGCCTTACAATGGTTTTATGATTTACATTTGCACTCCATTTGATCTTTTAATCCTCTTGAAAATATTTTTTTAGCTCACTTTTATATAAATATTAGCAAAAATATTTCATATGCACAAATGGTCAAAATGAGGCAAGGAACTAATGAGAATCTTAGTAAGTATGTGTTGCGATATAAGACTAATCTTTTTAAAATGAACATTGTCTTGGTTGAATTTGAATTGTGAGATCTTCTCAACCAAATCCTATTACCTCCTTTATAAGATTGTGTACTCTTTGATTATTTTCACTCTTTTGATCAGCTATGTGATACTTTTAAAAGTTGCAAGATCAAGTTACTTTATTTGGGAAAAAATAAATATAGTGCTATTGTTTTTGATGTTCTTACTAAAAAACAAATTAGCCTTCAAAAGCAATCCTAGTGTGCCTACGCTTAGTGTCAATGTTGTATCTCAACCTATAAAAATCCAATTGTAGCCTACAAATTGTATTTTTTATACTAAATTTCCATATCCACCACGTATGTTGTTGCCTCAAATCCTAGAAAACAATATGATCTCTCTTCCGTCTCCTCTTGAGCTCAATCCTAATATACCATGTGGTAATAAATTTGATGAAAATGGACATTGTGATTACTATAGATGTAACGATGATTATAATTAAAGTATTTCAAACTTATACATATAATCAAATATCTGATTGACAATCATGAAATTGAGTTACATGAGTCTACTGTTTCTATCCAAAATCTACCAACGACAATCAAAAGATTAGAATATTCAATGACACTTTACCTAAGCAAGAAAAATAAGCTCTTGAATCCTCTTTAAATCATGCATATCATATTGTTCCTCCTCCTTCATCTTTAGATCATCCTCTTCGATTTTTTGTTGGTACTACTGATCTTCCACCACCTTCAATTACTTTTACTGATGATTATTTTCATGTCACTTTTTCATCGCATAATACATATTGATTTTTTTTGTTGGTACTCATGTTATTAACAATGTAATGATACATTCTACTTATAAGCACAATGCATGTTACTTATCTTTCTTGTAAGCTATCAGATTTCCATTATCTCAGATGACCTGTCAATCTCCTAGTTCTCATGGGCATGTTACTCTTCTGTCACGTTTGGGCCTCACACTATCTCTATGTGATTCATTGTTGTGTCTATAGTTACACATTGTGACATGGTATTATGACTCCCTTGACTTAGGAATGTCAAATCCATACCATCCATAGTTCACTTATGCCTAAGGATTTCCATGGAATTCACATTATCACTATTCTAGGAATTCCACCATGGACTCCTTTACCATTGACACCTATTATTGATACACCTTTATTTTCTCCTATCACTTGTGCACCTATTTCTACATATCCTCCTAACGGTCCCATAGTTTTGGCACATACTATTCCTATTGCTAATTTTACACATCTATCTCCACCACATGTGGCTTATGCTTCTCACCCATGAAAAATACATCGGTCTCATAGTCCACCTCATAGGAATAGGGCACATTCTACCCCTGGCACATTTAGACCCATTTCTCAGTATCTTTCTCCACATATAGTACATCATGGCCATAAAGTATTTTATCATGATAACATGCACACCTCTATAAAACTATTGGATAGTGGGGCCTTTCCCCTTACCCTCATTGGGTAGGTCACTGTAAAATTCACACATTTGGGGTATATTATCCCCCCTACTACCCAATGACACACTTTTGTTCTAGGTTCATACATGATTGTTGAGGGTAAATTTAATTACATGGACCTCACTTTGCACACATACACGAGGGAGAAACCTTCCTCCCCTCTCATAACTATTATATTTCATGCTCACATATTTATAAAAATAAAATTTTTACTAGATTAGATCTTGGTTGGATGTACTCTTGCTAGTTTATTGTATTCTATGTTGCATGTTTCTTATCATGTTGCCTTGATTCATAGTATGCTCTATATTTTTCCATACACACATGTACATTCACATGGTACTCTTGAGGTGAATGAATATTGCTTAAAAGTTACTACACAATGAATGATGCTTGGAACTATACCTTACTAGTCCCACTGAGACTCCTTAGGCATCTTCCTTTCCTATTTTCTCTATATTCAAGTTCTATCATCACAAATTTTATTACTTTCATTCATATTTCCCCTCTATATACATTGTGGCATATTATCTATATTTTTAACATGTAAATGATTTATGCATGTGTAGCATTTTTCTTATAAGGCTACTTCCAATCACGGTTCTTTGATTTACTTTTATCGTGTCTTCTTTTCTTATGTCTTGGTTGTCATTGTTTACGGGCTACACCCTATGTTCATTAGTTTTTTTCTTATACCACACTGAAGGATTTGATTGTCTTGTGACATTTTGAGTGATGTCCCATGTATTCAACCAAATAGTCGTTGTGTCTTTTGCAATGTTATTGTTGTTGGTACCCAAACTTAATCTCCTTTATAACTCAAGCAACATCATGGATCTCACAAGACACTCAAGGGTAGATAAATGATTTGTGTGTCATTTGTATCTGAGGATCACATCTATTTGGCTTGTTACCACTCAAGATTTGAAGGATTGGGTAGCACCTCAAAAGGATTTTGATCTAATCCTCACTATTCTAGGTTGTGCCTTTCAACCAAGGTAAGAGAACCTATATTGCAGCCTTTGTTTGATGAAGGATGTGGAGATATCCCTATGCTTTGCACATTGTATAGAGATGGCCTTGGGAAAACATGATCAATTATCCATTATTCAAACTCAAAAGAGTTGTCACTACTAAATGATGGAAATGCTTTCAAGACAAGGCTAAGGCTGCTAGAGACATGATAAAATCTTGATATGCTTTGTGCATTTTTGTGAATGGATTGTATTCTTTTGTTGACAAACAATGCAATGTAGGGGTAGTATGGGTAGGATGAGTTAGTTTGAATGAAATTTTGTTGGGAGATGTTTAGACAAGACTAGCTAGGAATTACCAACTTCTTTGAGAACCTTTGCAAGAGATTTGCAACACCTAAATAGTAGATATGTTTCAATGGGTTTAAAATACTCCTTCAACCAGGATATGTGCACAAATGGAGGCCCAGATCTGCACTCTTCCACACAATTTTTGACAACATACCACAAAATCTTGAAGCAAATATATCAAAAAAGTATCTAGAAATCCCTATTTGATTATGACCTAAGGTACCCCCAAAGGTTTACAAATAATCTCAAGATTCAAGGACAGTAAAATGATTTTAAATATGTTTATCTTCTATTAGATGAAGACTCTTCTGGATATAAGATTACAAATTCCATCAAACTATCAAAAAGAAATGAGACCATGTATGATCAAAGATATCCTAAACACAATATTGCAACATGAGCAAGGAACACAAATTGAAATCATTTTGAAACATAAGCATATAAAAATTTTGCCAAGAGATATCACCAAATAATCCAAAATTTGATCAAATACATTAGCAGGGGAGTGCTATAAGAACAATCTCAGAGCCTGTTGATGGATTTACAACTAAAACCAACTCAACATGATGAAATCTAATACAAAAATGGAATTGAAAATGGCTCTCAGGTGGTTTTCTCAGAGAAAAATGGGCTTCTTCCTGTTTCTTCCTTGAAAGATTCTACGTCCTTTTTTCTCCTCTATTGAAAATTCTCCCAAAATACATGATATACCTCATGCCATTATGGAGTCTTCCTTCCCAAGAAAATAATATGCTTAAGGGATCAAATTTGTTACAAAAACCCTTATCCTTTCATGAAAATGACATAAAACTGAAAACAACTCGCATATTGCCAGGAATGCACAAATTTTTTAAAATATTACACAAATTTGGATCCTTATCCATCCCAGGGTCACGTTTTTGTCATCCAGGCATACCAACATGTTTTACTTATCATTTTTTACCTTTTCCCCTCATCATTTCACCTCTGCAACTTTTGATTTTCATTTTTCACATTTTTTACATCGGGCTCGAGAAAAAATGTATAAAAATACCACAGATCAGCGAATTAGGTCATAAAAATGTCACAAATGTTCTCAGAAAGCTGAGGTGACCCAAAATCATATAAGGTTCGATGTAATTTGATGAAGAAATGATGAATCCAAGCTTCTTGGAGCTCACATGGCGGCCAAAACGAACAAATGCACAGTATCCGTCGATTTTGATCAACTTTTAATATTAGCCCTCCATGTTGACAATGTCATTTCAAAATATAAGCTCAGAGATACCTTTTTGAACTTTGAATGGGACTAGACATTTGTCAAAATGTGATTGAATCAAACTCCCATCCTTTTGGAATGCATTTGTGACCTTTTTAAATTTTGGAATTTTTTTCACAAAATCCCCCATGGGCCCGAAAGCCTGATTCATCCCTGCCACGTGGCATTCTCCAATTAGCCATGGGTCTAAGTCTCCATTCCTTCCCTTTGATCCTTTTAAACATTCATAAAATTCAATGTTGACCCGTGCCACCCTTTGACATTGTAAAATGTGCCACGTGTCTTCATCCGATAGGCCGTGAAGCCAATTTTTCATTTTCACCTTTCAGAGAACAGAGGTCAAAAGTTAAAAAATTCTCCTCGGCCCCTTCCTCCACATTTTACAAATGTGGACACATGTCATCTCCTTATTTGATGCGGGCCTTCAGGCCAAACCTTAATTTTTTACCATTTAAAGCTAAAATTTCAAAATCATCACAAAACCTGGTGACCCATCTTCCTTCTTGGAAACGTGTTGCTTCATGATTCCTTGCAGAGCTGTGGTTCGAATTTAAAATTTAAAATTTTGAAGTTAAAAAACTTCAAATGCATAAAAATATCTACCCCCTCATATTGATTTCTCTAGACACATGTCCAATTGTGACTAGACACGAGCCTTCGGGTCAAAACTTTCCCTTGACACCTTGAGCCCAAAAACATCAATTTTTTCCAAATGCCTTTGCTACTTGCATGCCCTCCTTTCCACGTGTCGTCTTCCCATTCGTTGTGGGCCTTCGGGCAAAAAATTAACTTTGAGAATGTTGCAAAATGAAAGCAAAATTCCTAAGGAACCTCTGCTACCCACCAATCCTTCAGCCAATCAGCACGTGCCACATTGCAATAATATTATGATGATGAATTTGACTGGTAGAATATGCCTGTATGACCATCAAAATGTCAAAAATTCACCAGATGCCCTATAAATCGAATTTTTTGACAAGGAAGGTGGATTTTTTGATTTTAAATCAATTGAAACATGATTTTACATTGTTCTCGACCTGGGGATTGGGAAATTAATTACACAAACTTGGGACTCGATCAAACTCAAGTTTTTTCACAATTTGACAAAGGAGAAATGACACAGCTCGAAAAATCGAAAAAACTAAGGAACGAAAAGGGGCATATGTTGATTTTGTTCAAATTAGGGAAAAATAATAACATCTTAGGCATTTTCGAAGGTACTCAATTGGGGAAGATGAACTGTAGACCAAAAAATAAAAAAATGAAACGTTTTGAGCAAAATCAAACATGAAAAATTAGGGCACATTATGAAAACTCAATAATGGGACCAACAATTGTGTCTTGTAACTTGTTTCTATTACATCATGTATGTTTGTTTGTGAGTAACTTTTTTGGCTAATCTTTCGTTTTCCCATTGTTTTCATAAACCGTGGTTGTTACCATGTGTATTCCCTATTCCCCCTGTAATACTTAGATTTCATATTTACACATCAGTTTCATCTTTACTCATTTGGGTTGCGCTCACCTTGAATCATCTCACACACCCCAAATGAGTGGGGGAACTTTTTAGGTGACTATTTAAATTTCTGAGTAGTCCATAAACCATATAAATATTGGAAAAATAAAAAAAGGATAAACAAGAGATAATAAAATAGGTTTAGAATTGTACTTGAGCCAAAATTTAGTGTAAGACAAAAGTTCCCAACTCAGATAGGAATGGTGGGTGCTAGTGTCCCACTTGGGCACTCCCGTCTTAGGGAAAAAAATGAACATTACAAGATCAACAAGTTTGTAATGATAGTTTTATATAATTCCAATATTAAAGAATTAGTTATATATTATAATCAGTTACCAACATGAACAAAATCAATGGAAAATTATAAGGGAACTAATTACTTTTTTTTCTTGAAATCAAATAAATGAAGTGGAACCTAAGGCATATGTAGGACAATGATATGTTTGGAACAATGTGACATGCTTGACATGTTTCAAACAAGTTTGTGGCAATTTGCAATAGGACTTATCCATACGAAAGCATTAAGTTTTGGAGGGAAAATATGATCACTCTCCCAATACTCTTTCCTTAGTAGTAGGACACTCAAATCCGTAGTTCAGCAAAAAGATTCTCAAATCCTATGTTTGGCGATAGGATAGACAAATCCTTATTACTATTCCAACCATCTCCATGGTAGAAAACATACATGAATAATTCTATCCCTTCTCTCACGACGTAAAGGTGTATTCTACCCTTGATTAACTTTTTTTTCATTACACATTTCTATTTTTACATGTACTAAGTTAAAGTTAAATTTCATTTACTATGAACATTGACTACACTTTTTTCTTTCTCAGGTCTACACTTTCTCTGACAAAAGGGAAACAAATAAATGGAACAAAAAACAATCTCAAGCACAATAAACTCTAACAAAGGCAATATCCAAGTACCACATGTATACATTATTTCTACTATTCTCGTAAAGGTCAACCCTAGGATCCTTATCCTCCTCTAGTTTTAAAAATTTACGTTCTATTATCTCCATTTGGCACAATATCAAATACAACCCTCATCCAACATGCTATCAGTTACAACTCTCTTTGGCTCTGCACAAGGTATGCTCTTCTTATCTACTTTATGTTACTTAATATTCATTCACCAACATAAAGTCGGGGAAAATGTAGTCACGAAATCACTCACTTTATACTTACATCAATGCCTCTAGGTATGTCATTATATGCATGACTCATAAACTGAGAAGACTAGACATTAACAACACTTGTTTTACTCTTTCATTTATTTTATCTTTCCCACACTCCTATTATTTACTTTTCTGAAATGACCACTTTATTTTTGGACACTAGATGACATGTTACCAAACTCTGTATTGACCGTTATATATTTTAAGCAACCCCGACACTACCTCCTATTAGGGACAAGAGTGTCGTATATACTACTATCCCCTTTTGGTGCTTCTATCCCTCCCCTCCTTTCTTGATTTTGAATTTCTATATCATCTGGTATCTTTTCTAAAGTATCTTTTATCAGTTTAGGTTGGATTTTCAGGTGTTAATGATGAACTTAAAATAAGGGAATCATATATATACATGAATTTCTCACTAATTTTAGGGGTTGGGAAATTGGGAGATAATACTCACTATGTACTACTTGGGAAAGGAACAACACTTAAAGAGTGAATTTGGGATGCATCATTCATTATGTAATAGGTCTTATTTTGAATTCCATAACACACATTTATCTTGGGGGAAAAATAGTTGTATCCTAATATCTTAGTGTGATTTGCACAAGGGAAAAATAGCTTCAAGAGACATAATTCAAGTAAAAAACTCACAAGAACTACATATAGTCTGAAATGTAATGCATTGCTCAGTGATAATCACATTGAGGTGATAACCAAGGTTAGTCTAATTGAAGCATATGTATTTTTATATAATATTTTCTTGAGCTTTATACATATATATACGGTTTGTTTTGTAGGAATATGTGTGATATAGGAACCCTATGATAGATTTGAGGTAACATATAAAAAAAGGAAGGAACCAAGTTCAAACGTCAAAAACACTAGAAGTAGAACTGTTGCCAGGACATTACCACCTAGATTAGACACTAACACCCAGACGATCTTTTCATCCCATGGGCACTCCTATTTGAATAATTCTCAGATTCCAATTCATCAGATAGAGCTTACATAGTCTAGATCCATCATGTGCTAGTCAATCTCCATCCTATAATCAACCCAGATATCCCCATACAAGCTAAGTCACTTTTAAATCCTATCTTACACATTTTCTTGTTTCTTGCATGCTAGATCTTGTTTGTTACTATTATATCCATTTGATCTCATTCCTCTAATAAAGATTTAAATTTTATTAAATTAGTGTATACCATGGTGCATACATAGTAATATAATAGAAAAAATAGGAAAGTGTTAGTAATATAAAATAGGAGAACAACACAATAGAATTAAGAAAAAGCATGCAAGGACACACAAATGGAACAACATGGAAAAAAAATATTCCACATACATGGGACATCACTTAGGATGTCACAAGATAATTGAGACACTCGCGCCCAACAAGAAAAAATCAAGTGACATAAGGAATTTCCTGTAAATAAGTAAAATAATAGAACAAACACATAAAACAAGAAACAATCCATGGTATGAAGATGATTCTAGTTTGGAAGTAACACGAAAAATAAATACTAAACATGAAGCACCCATCAACATGTTTGAGTAATAAATATTATGACACGATGTATGTACTAAGTAAATGAGGTAAGATAAATTAAATTAGAAAAGATTGGAATAATAACACATGTTGTAGACACCCTATATTCTGCCTACACCCTTCACACCCTCATTTGAAAATCCCTAAACCTATCACATTACCCTAAAACATCATTTCAACCCCTGTAAAATCATATTTTACTGTACCATAAAACCTATTTACCTATCCCAAACCTCCATAATCAACCTTAATCTATCTAAACCCATTTTTATCCATACCACCCAACCTCTTAACCTCCCAAAAACCTCCCCAACCATTTACAATAAAAAAACCCAAGAAACCTCATTTAGAAGTGGTTAAAACCACCTCCAAGTAGGTCTCCCCACATTTCTTGGATTGCCTGTGGTTCTAATGGAATCACCATTGATTATAAATAAATTGCAAAACCTTCCTGAAGGGGATCCTCATCCATCCTTAGCAAACCTATGTTGTGCTCAAAACCAAGACGAAACCACTACGAGGATCTAAACACTTCCATCACATCAATTCAACCTCTTGAGCATCTAAAATTCCTTGTATGGCTTCCTCATATTTGTGTACTTGTTTACATAGTAAAAAGTAAGTATTATCTTGTCATCTACATTATCAAGTCCTTTAAACGTCATCTATTAGTCAAATTCAACCTTTTTCTTAATCATTTTACATCCAATCTACATTCTACTAAGGAATTTATCTTTTAATAGTAATCAAGAGTGATTCTATGAATTTCCAATGATTCACCTTGAATCATCAATGATTACTATCACTTTATCATTTTAGTTACATCTGTATGCTTTCAGTAACTTCATCACTGTATTTTTATCTTGTCAATCTATTTTCAAGCTATGTCTCGCTGTAGATGATAGTGCCAGGTCAATCACATCCCATTATGATCATCTACAATCTTTTGGCCATGCATCAACCCTTCATTTAGGAATAGTTTGACATCACACATGAACTCAACCTTTATGTCATCTCCTTGACACTTGAAATCGAAGACATATAATACCAACTCAAAATCATATAAGAATAATACGCTATTGAATAAATCTGGTTTGATTAATTCCTTGACTTTGAGCTCAATGTATCCCTCACCTAAGCCACCTACCATGCGGAATAAGATCTCTTTATTCCCTTAGAATTCGAATAATTCCTTGTATTGTCAATTTTCATTTTATCATCTTTATCACTTAATTGTAAAAATGAGTTGACACCCTTCGAGGTAGCCCATTGGTTCCTGGGATTGGCCTATACCTAGAAAATTATCAAATCACTATCTAATATTTATTTTATTTAGTTGTCTTTGTATACAGGTTCTCCCATTTGTAGGAAGAAGGATCCCCATGTTCATTACACATCCATTCATCCTCACATTGCACTTTAAGTATAGGTATCGTTAAACCCTATTGTCTTCTAGTTTTTTAGCATTTTATCATATAATTGACGAACTGAAAATCACCACAAACATTCTAGAATTCCCAGAGGGACGCAAGATTGTTTGAGCCTAGTTGTTAACACTTCACAAGTCGGGAATGCTATCACTTGACTTAGAAAAATGTCTAAGTGCTCACCAAGAGCACGTGTAACTACTTGGTTTCCCCTTTGTGTCACTGATCATGATGTGTTTTTAAGTATATAGCCATTTATCTCATGTGGAAAGATAACATTTTAGTATGACAAGCTTAACAAAGATAATATGTAATAACATGACTTGATCAACCATCCAATCATATGAACACCATTCAACAAGACTAATATGCTATTCCGCTAATATGTTCAATCCATAACAGTTAATTCATCATAATTAAATCTATTACACATAATCACAACTGATTACATCCATGAACACAACATTCATCCAATACTGCACTTACACACTAACAATACTATCCACCTTATCCACATATATCCTTAGCACTAAACTACTGTAGACACAAAATCACACACGTTGGGTATTATTTAGTCCTAGTATCATACTACTATTCATATGAATTTTGAGTAAAGAAATTACTAATTAACCCATGTCCTTTGGCCTTTTTTATTTTGGTTTTAGTCATCACTTCAGACCTTCAACACATACTTGCCAAATTTATTTTTTTCATTCCGTGTCATTCTACCCCTAACTGGAGTGCCCAAAGGAGTACTGGGGCACCCTAATCATTTCTCCACTTTACACACATCTTTTGGGCACTTTCCACATGTTTGAGCTTTCCATATTTTTAGTGGTAAGCCTTTTTGAGGTTAATTACAAAATTAGAACAAGAGAACCATATAAATATAAAGTTATGAGACCATAATGAGGGACCAAACACTAGGCACTAGTATCATCACCTAAGATTGCATCCATCAAAGGCTCCATTTGCATCCATCTTGCTCCATCACAAGGGACAAGGCCGGTTCATCTGCATCATATTGCATAAGAGGGAAGTTTATTCTATTCCATCCACCATTTTATTACATTTCTACATCTAGTCATTGCTTGCTACCTTCACAAAGTGTGATTGGCACAAGAGTACCTAGGGCATGATTTTACACACACACATAGAACTACATCGGGTCTAAGATGTAGTGAAATTATCAGTTAGTAAGTCCACCATTGTGGCCACTGAGGATAGTATGACCCCTTCATATGAATCTTTCTTTTTAGGGGTTTAATGCTTGTCTTGGGGTTTTATAGGTATCATCTTCATCATTGATTTCCAATGACATACTATGTAGTCTAGTGAAGCTAGTGTGATAGGAAGAAAAAATAGGTAATCATACAACAACACCTTGGAGGAGGTTTGCAGAGATTTTTCAAAGACTAGGGTGCCTAGATATCAGACCAGAGAGCCCCAGGTGCCCCAGTCTAGCCTACTGTTCCAGATCTGTGATTTTTGGAGTTTCTGTGTGATCATTCCTACATTATGTTTATCTATTCATTTTTCGTGACAAATTCCCACACTTTCTTCAAATCAACTAAGTTCTTCCTAACCCTCTTTACTCATTAGGGTTTTTCATTTCTACTCTCATAGTTGCTTGGGTCATTTACTTTATTCACTTAGCTGTTACTTAATACTTTGCATAACATCTGATTAAGCTAGAATAGATTATTTGTTTCTATTTTAGTTAATCATTTTGGTGAACCCGTACTCCATCTTCATGCTTATAGGATCCACATTATTTGTCATATTTAAGTCTAGTCATCATGAGTATCTCAATAAATGATTATTTGCTTGCCAATCCTAATTTATGTTATAGAGTCCAACATCTTCTTGCTACTACTTAGATTCATGCTGATATGCATCCTAACTCAGTATATCTGAATTTTGTATATGCATTTTCTCAAAACATAGCATTCACATCTAATCCTCCCACCAAGGTTCACAATTTTGACAACGAACCACATTTGGATATCATATGTCGTATTCAAAATATAGGTGTTAAACACACTTTAATTGATAATGGATATGAACTCAACCTATGTCCCATGTCATTACTTGAGAATCTAGGTCTTTATTCTCACGATGTTAGTCCATCTTGTCTTTTAATGCATGGATATGATGGTTTTTTTCGTCCATGTGTTAGTCATGTTACATTACCTATCGCTGTAGGACCAAAAAATTTCAACACTGTGTTCTTTGTTATTGACTTCCCAATCTCTTACAACTATTTTCTTGGTAGGTCATGGCTTCATGCCATGCAAGCTATCACTTATACTATCCATCAGTGTATTAAATTCCTCCATGGAGGCATTGAGTGTATTATTTTTCATGATTTCGATCCATTCCAATATTGTGACCGTGCTCCTAATACTAGTCTTCCTATTCCATGTATTGACACTACAGATGGCCTTCAACCTATGGAAAAACCACCTGACTTTCCACCACTTGAAGGTGCCATTTGTGTGATATATACAATCCATTCTACGCCACCTACTAGTACTATTGCTATGATTCTTAATCCGGGGCTTGTCTAGTATATGAACGTAACTTTATCACCTACACCTTTGCACATACCGCCTCCTCTAGCATGCACACCATTTACTTACACACTTTTCATGAATGATTCATATTGGGAACATATTACATCTGATTCTACTTATTATGACACCATTTTCTCACATGATGGTCTATCTTGACTCAACTTCACTTTTGAGGGCTTCTATCCTCCTACACATGCTCCTCATCGATATTATGGATTCATCACTATTACTGCTGCTTATGGATTATGTGTATTACATCTTATAGTCTATTTATAACACATTCATCACTCTTCCCCACTCACATTAGGGAAATCATGGCTTGATTACGTTGGGGGAATTCTAGATCCTGATCATACAAACATATCTTTTCACACGCCTTTTGGTCGTGTCTTTAATTTCAATAGTTCATTTCTTGGTTATACACAAAATATCACTCGATGATATGTACATGGTTGTCCACTTCCTCCTTTCACTAATGAGGAATATGCTATGGTATGTATAATTTTTGCCTCAATGGCACATTAAGGGATCAACTAGAAACTATTGATTATCAAGTAACCAATGCTTATCCATTCGACTACAACCCCCAAAGTTCTTGATGACATTACATGATTACATTATTTATCTCAAAAGATTGGGGGTCATAACATCCAACACACCCCCATCTCTCATATTAGAATCAACACATCGATCATCTTTGCATTATCATTCATCAATCTCGTCACATAGGAATATTCATCTACACCTTAACATCGACCATTACTCGATGACACACTCTTATGCTTTAGTTCACACTCGAATGTTGAGGGCCAAATACCACACATGAATCCCACACACTACACAATAGGCACTACACATTACATCTCTTCACATTTCTCATATCACATGTCTTAAATCTTACATTCTACATTCTACATTTAGTCTACATCCTTTCAACATTTACACATCTACACATAATTCATATTCTATACCCCATACTACTATTCATCACATGTGTCACACTACTATTGTCTACGAGTCAAACATTACATAATACTCACCATGCATATCACATAGCACACATCTTCACACTACTAGTCTATCTACACATCTTGCATTGCATCTTATACATCATACATTTGACAGTATACATGGTCATATCTCATCATTTCACACACTCCATCTACTTCTACGTGCCGCACTCACTACCCTATGATGCACTATAGTTCCTTAGTCCATACTCAACTACCAAGGGCTTACAAATCAAATGGACCTTATCATACTCACACGTTCATCATTCAACCTTTTACCATGCCACATTACTAGGTTAGTGAAATACATTATAGGATAAATGGTTACATATTCCTTCATCTTGTAGTGGTATATGATTTAGGCTACCTCACCACCCTATCTATTCATCCTATAGTGGTATATGATTTAGGCTACATCACCACTCCATCTATTCATCTTGTACTGATATATGATTTAGGCTAAATCATCACTCCTACACTCATCTTGTAGTGGTATACACTTTAGGCTACATCACCACTCCCTCTATTCATCTTGTGGTGATATACACTTTAGGAAAAATCATCATTCCTATGCTCATCTTGTCGTGATATACACTTAGGCTATAGGGTCACACACATACTTCATATATAGGTTGCATATCATGAACACACATACACACTCATCACAAAACATTAGACACAATATACACTTTGACCATTTCCCGATGACACATTCTCATTTACAGTTCATTCTTGACTAATGAGGGGGAAAACCAAATGAATCTCACTACATACAACGCCATTCACTTGGGGGCACACGATTCCTATCATTCATCTTGCATTCCATTCCATCTATCCACAACATATTACATATCTTGGTTTCTTTTACTATTGCTTACATTTTCCTGTATATGGTCATCTTATTATACATGCTAGACAGATCTATTGTATGCCATTATCTTTACCATACACACATGCACGCTCACGCATTTTTCTAGTTGTGATCATGCAGATACAAAGTATCTTATTATATAAGACTGGATGCTCACCTGATACAACTACCTACAATGGTTTCTCAGGGCACCAACATGCATCTACTTATAGGTGTTATTGTTTCATTTTGGTATTCATAGCACACTATTTCATTACTTGGTTATACACGCTTTCGACATACTTGTTATTTTTTTGACATGCTAATGGGTGATTCATGTGTAAGCATTTCTTATGCATGAAATATTTTATTCCATGGCTTATTTGTCTACATTATCTTACTATTGTTTGTCTCTTGTTATGCTATTATATACGGGCCTTATGCCCATTGTCTTATGGTGTGCACACTTGTTTGTTTGCTATGAAGCCATTGTGGACTTACAGTGTCTTGCAACACCGTGAGTGGCGTCCCATGTTTTCAACCTTCCATTGTGTGGCCTAAATTGTCTTTCTTATTTGTTTACATTATCTACTTATGTTTTATCTTACAAAATATTTGTTTGGCTTACACTTGTCTTTCTACATCACATGGTTATTCATAATAACACTTGTTTCTCTAGCCACTTGTTTTCATGTGCACCTTAGTCGTTACCAAAACATATTTCATCCCCCATTGTAGGGTAGAGTTTTAGTTACATAGTCAATCCTCTTTTGGGGCTCGCATTCTCATATTAGCTTGACATTTTATGCACCCCCAAAGATGGGTACATAATTTTGGGTTTTACCACACTATTTACATGACTTTCTAATACCGGTACAATCCATTTTTTCAGTTGTATTTCCATGACATAGTGGGTTAGACTAACCGAGTGGGTTCAGACCAAGTTTACGAACTCCATAAACAATGGATTTTACATGGTATAGGTAGTCCTTAATAATTTTTGGGAGTAGTTATACAGTTTGGAGGATACAACAGGACTTTCCTATCTCTATACTTCTTTGGCAAGTAGTGTTAGATCACCTAAAAAACTAGGTAGTACAAAGATCTCCTCATACCATCTCTTAGGGAAGTAGTTATAGGCTGGAGAATAATGACATCTTTCTTCCTACACTTCTTTTCCCATAGGCTGGCATCTAATCATTAAAAAAAACTCACACTTCATCGACAATTTATACGATATCCTTTCTATACCATGTTCTCTCATAACGGATTAGGTGAACATGCTCCTTTTGCTTTTTGACAATTCCATTTACAGTCTTTTTACTATATACATACGTCTTTGCATGTATTTTTACACATATACATGCGTATTTAACTACTTCATCATATTCTCCTTTTTAGGTCCCTCTGTATGAGATGAGAGCAATCATTAACAACAAAAAATAACAACAATGACGCCAACAACATTACACATGGTGGAGTACATTACACACATGATACTAACCATGTAGGTACATCTACACACATTGCGACATTTTACACACAATATTTTTCTACCCTAGGTTCACTCTTAATCACTTTTCTACACTTTTTGCATCTTTAGTCTCCATGCTTCATCTTTTTTTCACTTCATGATTTGTCTAGTCCTTCGGCAAATGCTTTCTACATCACTCTACATGGATTATCAAGTTACACATCTCTAGAGTCTATCTACATTATGCTATCTTAGCAATTTCTGCTCACCAACATTAGAAGGGAAAAATGTAGACAAAAAATCACACACATTCAGACATTATTTAGTCTTAGAATCATACTACTATTTATATGGTTCTTGAAGTGAAAAGAATAATAATTAACCCATGTCCTTTGGCAATTTTTACAATGCTTGACTGTTCAATAGTTTTTACTGAAATTCAACACCTGCATGTGCCCAGTCTGTATATTTGTCATTTTACGTATCATTCTACATTTTAGACTGGGGTGCCTAAGCAAGGACTAGGGTAACACCCATGGTGCCTTGCTGCCCTTCGGGAATTTCCATGGTCCTCTCTCTACATTTTTTCCCTCACCTTTTGGGCACTTCCTTAGCCAGTTTTAGACCTTCTATATTTTTAGTTGTCTTGCCTTTTTGGGGTTAATTATGAAACTAGAATAATAGAACCATATAAATATAAAGTTATGTGACCATAATGAGGGACCAAACACTAGGATCATCTACTATCAGCATCCAAAGGTTGCATCCATCAAAGGCATCTAAAGCTAGATCTATATCTATCTAGCTCTATCACAAGGCATACAAGGCCAATTCATTTTAATCACATTTCATAAGAAGGGGAGTTCTATTGTATTCAATATACACATTTACTACAATTCTACATTTATTTATTTTCTCGCTACCTTCTTAAAGTGTGACTGACACAAGAGAAAACCTAAGGCACGATTGCACACACAACACACCCCTAGAACTTACATTGGGTCTGAGATGTAGTGCAGTCTATTAGTGAGTAATTCCATTATTTTGGCTAGCTGAGGACACTCAGAACCCCTTCATATGTATCTTTCTTTTTTAGGGTTTTGATGTTTGTCTTGTGGGTTTTGTAGGTCTCATCCTTCATCAGTGTAGGTCTTATAATCGCCATACTGTCGATCATTACAAAAACATCTCAGTGTGAAAGGTAGCGAATATAGGTGAATCATACAGTGATACCTCTAGATGAGGTCCCCCTAGCCATTTTTGTAGACTAAGGTATCCAGATCTCATACTAGGATGACCACCAGGGTGCCTCTATCAATTTCCAGGCAACCCATTCAAGTCATGATAGCTCTATATTTGTACTTTCTCAGGATTCTGTTTGTGTTTTCATTCCTAAATCCTATTTAACCTGGTCATTTTTTGCGACACAGTTCCCATGATATTTGTCTAATCAGCTAAGGATTTTCTTAACCCTCTATTACATCATCAGGGTTTTACATTTATACTCTCTTAGTTTCTTGGGTCATTTACTTAACTATTATTTACTGCTTTGCATAACATCTAATTAAGTTAGAATAGATTATTTATTTCCATTTTAGTTATTCAACTTACAAAAAGTGCGACACCTGACACATATATGATGGGATATTTTCCAAGACCACTGAGAACCTAAAACTTAAAACTTGTAGATCGACCCTAAAGATATCCCACAACTGACCCCTAATCTCATGCTCTCACTCTAAAAAGAGAGACTCTACATTGCTCAACCTTATCCATGATGAGAGATTAGAAAGAAGAAATCATTCTTGTATGTTATTTACTTCATGTCACTCAACTTTATTTGATTCATTAAAATTCTATTTCTAGACATGCATGGAAACTATGCTACACCAACTTTGATCCCCCAATGTCTTTAGGGCTTGCTCTAGAAGGAAAGAAGCTAAATAAGATCAGATTCTGGGTGTGTTATAGCTATTTGAAATCTACAAATTAATGGCCCAAAATATTAT
Organism: Taxus chinensis; assembly: GCA_019776745.2. Lineage (NCBI taxonomy): Eukaryota > Viridiplantae > Streptophyta > Pinopsida > Cupressales > Taxaceae > Taxus > Taxus chinensis. The sequence goes on along the minus strand of CM034149.1, from coordinate 268,661,765 downwards.
TCCCCCTTTTTTCCATCCACTAAATAACGCATAAAAATATGATCTTTGTTCTATGTCAAAATCAAGTGTGTCCTCACATAAGATCCTTCCCAGTCAATAGTAAATTCCTTGTGAGATTCATGGAGTAGGGAATCAAAAGATATGGAATTTCAAAGTCTTTCATGGCATGTCTAGGAATGATCCATAAGAAAACTGAACATGTGACCCAACACTTTGATTAGCTTAGTGAATACCTCTTCGGATGTGTGCATTGATTTTATGTTTTTCCATGTTTTGTTCTTTGGTTGGCTTACAGGATTGAAAGCCCTTGCTTATTTTATTTTCCTATTCTTTCTCTCCTATTACGGGAAAGTCTATTCCTTTAACGAAATAAAAACCAATTAAGATTTTATTCTTCACTGCTCCTGTACAACTATTTTATTGTCTTCTATTTTGAATAACAGTGGAGAAGTTATGAGCCAATAGTCTGAATATTACATGTTCTAGTTGATTCCATCATTCGATCTCTTTGGCGGCTTTGTCTGGCACTGCCTCAAAAATATTGGGTATCCTCTCCAAAGTTATCTCTCCTACCTTATCCTTCATCTCCTTTACCATTACATTTACAGTAGTGCTGAAGATACTATCCAAACTGAACCCTCTTATCCACATCACCATAATTTATCAGAATCTCCTTGATAGTCACATCTGATCAATTATGTCATGCTGTGAGCCAATTTAGAAAGATCCACACACTTCTCAAACCTATAATGATCTTCCTTTTTGGATTTTTCTAATGCCTCGAGGTTTTGGTGAAATGGTTGACTACATAAGGTATTAGAGCGACCACGCTAAGTTCATAATGTCTTGACATGGGTAAGCTACTTATCTAACAAATTTGAAGTGTAAGCCAATAGGAAAGCTCCACCCAGGGTCATGCTGTTAGACCTTCTATACAGACTTGCCTCTAGCCCATCGTCTAGGCTATCAGAACGCGAAAGGAGGGCCAATGAAATTGCTCCTTATGTAGCGGATTTCAAGTAATGGCCTCAAGGTTGTAATGTAATTCTCCTTTGTGTCTCAAAACTTCTAACTTCAACAGACTTAGAAATTTTTCTCGTACTTATTGAAGTTCATGTATGCCATGTACGTCTTCTATTGACCACACCTATTCAATTCTGGTCCAAACAATACAGCCTTGGAGAGAAATCCTTGCAGTTTATTAACCAAATTTGAGGTCTTCACAAAAAGCATCCGACCTCCTTGAAGTTCGTGACTAGAGTAGTTCACATTATTCAACCCCTTTTTCTCACCCTTGATATTTAAGTGCGTGTCTGTGCTAACCTCAGAATCTTGAATTGTGTGCCATGACCTAAATGGATGTCAAATGAATTTTAACAACATAACCTGGTAACCAGAATCCTAAACTTATCATCCTTCGAGTTTTTGAATACCAATGAATGGTAGCTTTTGAGAGGTTGAAATTCGACGGTAATTTTAGGCTATCTCAGTGACCTGTTAAAAATCGCTAACCCTATTTTTAACCAAGTTTTCCAACTAGTATTTGTCAGCCGTTATAATTCTGTGGCTCATCAATGCAACTCTTGTAAACCTTCATTGAGTTCCTTCAACGCTTTATATTGTAGAAAATGGATGCATCCTCTACATTACGACCACTAAATCGTTATTATTTGCAAGATGTATCCTTACTTTGGCATCCATGAGTGAGCCTAGAAGCATTGCATACTTTGATTAATGTGAGAGATTATTAGAACCAGTTGATATGACATTTCTACAAAATCTTCTCTGGATCCTTCTTGCTAAGGCATGCATCTTTGACAACATGAATTACCTTGCTTACTTCTAATTATTGATCCTCCATATGTAATCTGTGTAAAGCACGGGGAAATATTTCGAATGCACATAAAGGGCATAGTGAAATTCATGAGGAATCTATCCAAACAAGACCAGCTCAATCCAAGTTGAAGTAGATTAAGCTCTAGAATCAAATCTCTAATAACACCATTGTGAAAGCTGAGTAATCAAGATATGGACCCCTCATTTGGGGTGCATCTTTGGTCTTTGCTAGGATTTGATGTCTCATACCCAGCGGATTTTGTAGGGTCATCTATGTTCACTATTGAGGTGCTCCATGCAACTTCAGGTGATCCCCTGTAGTGACCTCATGGAATGACCAAAGGAGAAAAACTGTGAATACTTCTTGCGACCACCTAAGAGGACATTTTCTAACTCATCTTTCATAGACTCTTCAAGATCCCAAAAATAGGTTCTAGGGTTGAGCATCACACGAACCCCTTTCCCTCTCCAAGAATCCTTCATGGTCCTCTAGGACAGATCATAAGCTTATACAGGTTTCCTAGGCTCTGATCCATGCACGCTTCCTCCCATACTTTTTTCATCTGGTCAGCACTTCGGCACAATCTAAATATCACTTTGAATGATGCTATGTCTTGTTACCTCTTCCTGTACGGGTTAGGGTTGTCATCCTATTTAGTTGGCTTAGTTATGTTTAGAGAATGAGGAACTTTCTTGTACTTAACTGCTTCATTTTATTAACTTCCTCATATTACAGACTGATCTGCAACCTCTACGCTCTAGATCCTCCACTTCTTATTCTTACAGTGGAGAGGTTTCCTTCCACCTACGCTTAGGGATATTTATTGTGTTCTTTATTGGAAGTTGTGGCATGTCACCTGATCAAGTTATGGATCAAAATCATTTATCCTACTTTCAAATCCTGGCAGTAGGAAGATATACACTTTGCATGTGTCTTTTCCCACTACCAAGTCCATAATCAGAATGTAAGTTCATACTCAACATCCTCCATAATCTTTGTTACACCTATGGCTTCCTAATTATATAGTATATCCATAATTACTTACGCGACATTCATCGTAATCCACACTGCAACAATTTCCATATTGAAATTTAAATCCCTCCACATCCTTAATTCTATGGCTCACTCCTCCTACTTCAAAGGGTTAGTTGATATCATTAAAAAGACTTAAGAAATGCATCATGAAAACATAATTCCCCATTTATGAACTTAACTGTGCAATGCACTTAAGTGTTCAATATACACTGCAGAATCCACCCTTCATTTATTCAACATTGAAAGTTATAATCTGTTTAAATGCACCATTTGCACCTTATCTAGTTCTCTCAAAAAAATTCCACGTGCTATATCATTTACTTAAGGAAAAATTTGTAAGGATTGGTAACTATGCCTTCACAAGTGTACATGGAATTTTTTTTTATTGGAGAATTTTGTTTAATGGGATGCTCCCACATATTGTCTTCTAGCCCATATATCACCCCAATGTCCAAAAATACAATCAAGAGAAGGATGGAACCCTAATTAATTTTGTCTCCTTTCTCTATTCGAGCCTTTTCCTCCTATAAAATTCCTTCATCTATTTACAAATAAATGCTATACATGGTATTTTTCACCATCTTATGCATGATGTGAACGAATTTCTTATTTACCTCTATCTAGAATTCAGATACTCCTAACTTATAGCTAACTAGGTGTAGATACTCTTATGCTAGGGTCAATAATCTTATTAATGCTGAAGGCTCGAATTACCCTCTAATATTGTAGCTTGGTATTTGTTTCCTCTATCTTTGTCTCATCTTGCAGATGTAGCTCTATCTCTTCCCCAATGTCACATAACCATGTCACCCTTCCAATTAATTTAATAGTTAATCACATTCTTCTACCTACAAAGTAAAAGCATCTGTCATGCACATGTGACATCAACCATTAATAGAGGTGTGTGGGATATACTCTCTCCAAGGTTTTGTGAATGATATCATTGAGGAATATCTAACCTTCTACACTCATTATTTTCAAATCTCACAAGAAATACTCATTTATGTATGCCTCATGTGTTTACGCTCGATGATTATACTCACTTATCTTGCATTTTCAAATTTACAATGCCCACAATTTCCCTACCACTACCTTTGGTGGATACTGCATATTAAAGAACAATTATTTAAGTAACTCCTCCATGGGGTTCTTGTTATTTGGTGTTCTCTTTGATGCCATTTTATACTTTTAAATCCTAGTGACTATTTCTTCATTTAATCTTGTGAATTGCATTCCTTAGGTGCTGTAAATAAACCACTTAATTTATGAGATTGTCCTTGCAGTTTCAAAATTCCAAACCCTTTCTCAACCCTTACTCTTATTCTCCTAAAATTTGTGCCCTAGCTTATCCAGCAAAACTCTGTGCCCTAACTTTACATGTGAGACCTTTTTTCCATAGCTCTATATCTTTACCTATGAACCCTATCCCCTTTTCTTTCCTTCAAACCATTTTCCTATCTTCAACTTCTCACAAGGAGCCCTTTTCCGTCAAGGTTTTGTGTTCATCCTCTCTTTACTTCAATCACCTTTAGTTCATACTTCATCATATCTCTCTAGTTCGTTCCTTACTCTTTGAAATTTATCACTATTGAGCTCTCTTTCACACAAGTTCTTCAAAGAAAGGTAAGAATGACATTGCTTGTGCACTTTTTATATATTTTTCAATTTCCATCCACATTAATTGCTCTCACCTACCAAAATTTCCTAGCTTTAAAGAACTTTTATTGTTTTCCCATGCTTTTTCTTACATTTTGTAGCTTGAAGAACATCTCCTACATGTAAAAATTTGTAACCTTCTCGAGTGCTATTACTTCCTAGAATAAAGACCTTCTCGTGTGCACTTTCTTGTGCCATACATGTTCTTTGTCTGCACTAATTTAAAATTAGGCTACCTCTACACTACCTTCCTCATAATTATACCAACTTAAAGCATGCTTTGCACCATGTCCAACCATTCATGACACTTTATTTTGTGTACCAATAAAATTTTCATTGCACACCATTATCACAGCCCATTGCACGCTCGTTCCTATTGGTGTGTGTATTTTCCACATCATTATGTGAATCATCTCACTTAGGTGAGATCATAGGTCCATGTGTCATTTAGGGGTCATTATGAGATTCTCTTATGCGTTAGTGCGTCATATGCGTCATTGGAAGTTACACTTCTATTATGGGAATGTAACTCCCCCTCTCTACTTGAGTTATCATGATTGCAATACTGGGGGTTACTCAACACCTCCTATATGTACACCCCATTTGATCCATGAGATAGAGGAGAGTTTTATGGATTAACTAGGTTCTGCCCATGTTTCAAATCTTTGCGTGCACATTCAGTTGATGCTCGCTCCTCCTGAGATCTCTTCACGCTGCCATTCACACGTCTATTGATGTGCACATCGTCCCTTGTGATCCTCGCTTATGGGTTTTAAACTCTCTTTCATGGTATCCAAGTGGATCTTGTGGATCCGTGCACTCCTTGGCATTTCTGTGCGTGTTTTCTGGCTTCTGGCGTGATATTTAGGTTCTCGTTGCGAGTGTTGTAATGGAAATTATGACCGTGCTCTTCTTGCATTTATTTGGGGGCCATACCTCTTACACGAGTTTGATAGTATTCGAGGTCGTTGTTCATGGTTTCTGGTTTTTAGGTTTAGTGTCTTCGACCGCTCGAATCTCGAGGGTTGCATGCGTGTTTTGGGGTATTATTTTTTTTAAAAAGAAAGAAAGAAAAGGGAGGTTCTTGTGTTTGGTTTTATGTTGGTGTTTTCTGTGTTGAGATAAAATTGTATGTTCAAGGTGCTCCTTCACGGTTTGATTGATCTTGATTACTGGTTACCAATCTCCTTGCACTTTGTGGACATTTTTCTACCTCTCTATTCAGTACATTGCTAGATCACACTTTTGAACTTGACCCTACATCTCTATGCACTCTCTTGGTTTGAGTTGTTTGCTGCCCTCCATGGTCTTGATCAAACTGGATGCTTTGGCCCTTTTTGAGTGTTGGTTCATTGTGGGATCAAACTGCAACTTGGCTCGGTGCTCTTAGGCTCCAACAGCTCCCACGTGCCCTCCTTTGCATTGGAAAACATTTTTTTGACTTCTGCTCAACCGTTGTTGTTTTGGTCACTTCAACTTGTGTTTTTTGCATTGGAAAATGTTTTTGGCTTGCTGTTTTGGTCACTCCAACTCACACGGTTACATGCATAGCTAGCCACACGCTGCCTCCAGCATTGGAAAAATGTTTTTTAACTCTGCTCAGCCGTTTTTGGCATTTTTTGGTGGTTTGGGGTCTTCAAACGGCTCCTCCAACTTGTGCAGACTTGTAGCACTCTCCAACCCTTCCGCCACGTGGCCTTGTGCAGACTTGCAACACCTCCCAACCGCTTCAGCTCACCTTAACTCTGCTTAGCCATTTTTGGCATTTTTGGCAATTTGGGGTCTTCAAACGGCTCCACCATGGCTTGACATTCCTAGCATGGGCCCCACTCCCTTTTAAACTTATTTGGTGGTTAAAAAAAACCTATTTTTTAATGTTTTGATGTAAAAAAACATTCTATTGGCATTGTAATAATTTTCTAGGCTTTATTTGCTTGTTTAATTACCTTTTTACGCTTGTCGAAGACAGAGGGCTAGGTCCAGGGTTGGCAGGAGGCTAACCCCCTCTCGCAAGCAAAATAAACCCCTGCTAAAATTCTGTGCCATTTCCAATGAGTAGTCACACAATACCCTTTGCAATCGTTTCAAGCACTTTTTTAATGCGTTTGCAACGTTTAGTGGCTTTTTCCATCAGTTGCGGGAATTATTATAATGCTATAACTTTTGACTCGCTAATCGTTTCTGAGTGCTTCCTTGGTCAAAGTTACATGATTTTTTACACATTATGTGATGGCATTATAAAATTTTGTAAACACACTACTTTTATAAAGTGCCACATTCTGCGGGGGTTGCTTGTACTCTTGGGCCTACACACACAAATGCATTATCGGCCGATTCTGACGTCTTGCTTTTGTGCATATTTCATTTTACATCATGGAGAGTGCTCTTTCTAGACTTGAGCATCGTAGGATTGCCTTACAGCCTCCACCACTTCTCACCGGGAGAGGGAACTATTCAGTTTGGCGTGCTTCCATGGAATGTTACTTCACCCACGAGGGTCTTTTACCCTTCTTGCTTGGGCCAGTTCCTGTACCCATTGATCATCGTCATTTGGAGGACTTCCTTGACACTTGTGACCATGTCTTTGGTCACATGATGATGCATGTCTCTCATTCTCTCTAGTTTCACGTGACACACTCAAATCCACCTCACCGTGTCTGGAGCATTCTTTAGTCCTTGTATGGAGACCCTTCACATACTGCTACCATTTTTGCTACTACTAATTCAGTTGTCTCCTCCATTTCTTCATGTGATGATAGCTCCATTGACACAGGCTCACTTGGTTCTACTTCTGATGATGAGGATTGTGCATCTATCTCTGATGTCGAGAGTACTATAAAGGACTCTTCTCCTCTTTATCTCACTATTCCAGAGAGTGTTGACACTTCTCACATCTCATCAGATATCGAGTAGTCCCCTTCTCAATCTCATATAGTCATCACACTTGTCTCCTTTCCACTTCCAGTGTGCGAGGCCCTTTTCACTCCTCTACCTTCATTGGATGACTCATACCTATCATACATCGCTCTTTTGTTTGTTGAGCCCCCTCATTGGGACGAGTATCTACCTGACCTTGGTCGTCTTTTCACAGAGTCTACTTGTGATGCACTATAGGTCTCTCATCCATCTACAGGTGTTTCAGAGGAGTTCATCATCTCTATTGTTAGGAGTGCCCCTTCCGGGAATCATGTCACTTCCACATTTCTAGAGACCTTCATTGATTCACCCTCAGTTGTGGATCCATTTTCTATTATGGAGGATGTTTTGTTCCCTTCACATCACTTGGACATCCTTTCTGTGGGTGTTCCTCTTCACTCTAACAGTTCTACACATGTGGCATTACCTTCGGTTCCTTAGCACTCACTCGCTAGACCTATGTCACACTTCCATGCACTAGACTCAGAGTTCTTCGTGTTGCTGCCTTTAGTTTCCTTCACGGAGTGGGCAAACTTCCAACACGTCATTTCTATCCTTCCTAAGGGTAGGCACACAGTTCGTTGTGGGTGGCTCTTCTTTAGTCTAGAGGTAGAGGATCTTGTCATTGACATTCTTCTGGGAGACTTCTTAGAGTTGCAGAGTTCAGATCCGTCCATGGCATCTTCTGTATTCCTCTTGTCTCCCTCTTCTTCTCTCTTATTCTTCTTTCCAAGAGATTACCTCTTTGTACATGGGTACCCTTTCAGGCTTGTCTGTGGCCAGGACCAATCTTTGGCATCTTTCTTAGATTAGAGAATGTTTTGTTCTCTTGTGGTGGATGTTTTTCCCACTAGGTTTTCCTTCACTGTTTGGGACCTTTTTCTTGTGCATGAGTACCTCATTAGGCTTTGTGCCAGGACCCATTTCTAATTTCTGACTTGCCACCTCATCCTAATTTAAAATGAAGGGGGGGGGGGTTGGTGTGTGTATTTTCCACATCATTATGTGAGTCATCTCACTTAGGTGAGATCATAGGTCCATGTGTCATTTAGGGGTCATTATGAGATTCTCTTACATGTCAGTGCGTAAGTGCATCATATGCATCATTGGGAGTTACACTTCTATTATGGAAATGTAACTCGCCCTCTCTACTTGAGTTATCATGATTGCAGCACTAGGGGTTACTCAGCACCTCCTATATGTACACCCCATTTGATCTATGAGATAGAGGAGAGTTTTATGGCTTAACCAGGTTCTACCCATGTTTCAAATCTTTGCATGCACATTCGGTTGATGCTCGCTCCTCATAAGATCTCTTCACGCTATCGTTCGCACGTCCGTTGATGTGCACGTCATCCCTTGTGATCCTCGCTTATGGGTTTTAAACCCTCTTTCAGTTCCAAGCCACATTTATCCTCCATTTTTCATCTCACACACCTGCATCATTTCCACTACACTCCTTACCTACCTACCCCACACTAAAAGCATGCATGGTCTTCTATGTATTAGTATAAAATTGAGTAATCAAATCCTACATGTGGACGTACTTATTATAAAAAAAAAAAAACAAAAAGGGAAATTTAATCAAAGTGGAAATACCACCTTATTACAAAAAAGAAGATTACTTATAGTAGGGCTTCAACTTAATCTCATTGAAGTAACTGGGAAACATGGTGCCATCCAATGTTTGTAACAAACAAGCACCTAATTTCAATATCTTGGTTACTAAAAATGGTCCCAACCAATGCACCTTGAGCTTCCCTAGATGGTGTGCAAACTTGGAGTCATACAAAAGCACCATCTTCCCCACAGTAAAAGAATTATTCTTAATATGCCTATCGTTCCAAATTTTTTTTCTTATCAATGTACTCCCCTACTTCCTTGTTATCAACAAGTACGCCTGTGCGCATAATATACACGAAGGGTAACATGAATTCCATAGGAAATACTAATTTTGCACCAAACACAAATTGAAAATGTGTGGTATTATTCAACCTATTATATGTATTACTATATGCCCATAACATAGCAGAAGCTTTGCCATCCCAATATTTTCTTCCTAGATCACAAATATTTGTTAATGTATATCCGAAGATCTTATTGAAATCCTCTATAGTTACATTGGCTTATGGGTGATAAAGGGAAGTCTTATGATGTGTGACCATAAAATATACTAAAAATATTCTAATTGTCTCATTTAGGAATTTAGTTCCCCTATCACTTGTAAGGATCAATGGAAAACTATACCTACTAATGATAATTTACCATAGAAATATTACAATTGTAGCTACAGTGCAATCCTTTATAGGTACTACCTCTTCTCACCTTGTCAAGTAATATGTGCATCTAATAATGTAGAACGTGCCTTTCCTCTACGTAGCTAGTGTGATATGGATAAAAAATTCATTTTCTATTTGAGATTGCAATAGGTCACAACGAAATGTCATCCCAGTTTCCTGGTTTACCTATCCTTTGAAAATGATCACATGCTTTCAAAAAATCCTTTGTATCCTGAATAAACATCTCCCACCATAATCCTACTAGTAATATGTTGTGCGTCATTGTTTCTCCTACATAGTGACCTCATGGAATTTGTCCATTTTTCTATTCCATTATAGCTTCACACCCATGCTCCAACAAATTCATGTGAAATAATTAATTTCTACCCATGTTGTATAAGTCTCCTCTAATTAGCTGATAGGGTGATGCGTGAATCATTAGATATTTATTTTCTAAGGTCTTCCCACCTTCAAGTGTAACTCCTACTCTGAAGAATATTGCAATATGTTATAAGTCAGCTGACACGTGGTGTAGTGTGAGTAAATAAGCATTTGACATTGTGTCTTCTAGATGATTTTTGCATCCTCACCAGAGTTAATCCATGATAAGTGATTTGGTCCTAAATTGCTCTTTCTGGGCTTGAATATAACTCAAAAATTAAATTCTTGAAACAAAAGGATCCATAGAAAAATGTGCCCTTGTAAAACTAGCTTCTTAACTAGATATTTAAGTGCCATATGATCCATATAGAAAATTAATGGTGCTTCTAGAAAATAATATCTAAACTTTTGAAGTTTGCACATCATTGATAAGACCTTGTGCTTTGCGGTTGTATAATTCTACTTGACTAACACTAGCTTCCTACTTGAAAAATAGATCTAGGATGGTATACACTACCTTCTTATGGTTACGATAAAACTACTCCAATGGATATAGACAAGGCATTTACATGGACATAAAATAGTTTATTCTAAGAAGGGAAGAATAATATAGGTGTGGTGGTTGGATTCTCTTTTAAAGCATCAAATTCTTGCTATTGTGTGCACCCCAATAGAACTTTCCCTTTTCGTTTAGCAATTATTTTAGTGGCTAGGAAATCTTTGCATACCCCTTAATAAATTTACAATAATAACTAGTATGTCCAAGGAATCCATACACCTCACTCTAGTTGGTTGGCTCCTCCAATCCCAAGATAACCACACTCTTGAATGGATCTATAAGAAATCCTTCCTTATAGATAATGTGTCCGAACAATGTACCAACTGGTGTTGTAAAGATACAATATTTAATGTTCAAGGAGTTAATAAGGCACCTGCATATTTCAAACATCAACCTTAATAAATTACATTGGTCTTTAACTGGTCTAATCATTTATATATAAATGAAGAAACTTATGAATGAAGTCATGAAATTGTTGAACAAAAATGCGTGATAAGAATTCAAACACATTATTCAGTCCAAAGGAAATAACCTTGTAATCAAATCATCCCCATTCAGTTATAACAGTTTTATTTTCCTAGTCTTCACGTGTGATCCTTACTTGATGATAACCTAGAAATCCATCTCTAAAAGCATGGATCTCACACCCTACAATACCTTATAAAACATATTTGGTAAACAATGTGGGAAAAGGATCAATGACTTATGAAGCTTTCAAAACTATATAATCAACACAAATATTTATCCTACCATCATTTTTAATGCTTATAACCATTGAGCTTATCCATTTTGACTCTTCAATGGGCTCAATAATGCCTCACTTGAGAATTTTATCAATTTCATCCTTCACCTTCATGCGTAGATTAGGATTCATCCTGTAAGGCCTATTCCAAACTGATCATGTGCCATCCTTGAGTTTAATTTTTATTTCTCCTAAACAATAGATGCAAACCCTTTAACTCAAGGTATCCTCTAGGAAATAGATCCTGGAAGTTACACAGTAGCTCAATTATTTTCGCTACCTCTAGCTCAGACCAATAATCACCAATTACCGCCTCCTTTGACACGTATTTAGTTCTAATGTTTACTTTCTTGGTCTTCAATGATACTTGTTAGGATTGTGCTTGCTAATATGCGTAGTCTAGTACCTCATATGCACCTTTTGTGTGCTTAATATCCATATCTTTTACCTCTTCATTGTCTATAACATAGACACGATTTTATCTCTCATTATCTTTCCAAGCGTGTCCCAACATGGTCTCCTCTGATTCCACCATGTTGTCGTGTGATTCCTTATCAGCCTCGCCAAATAATTGAGTCATAATTTCTTCAGCCTTAGTGCTATCCCCCAATGTAATGCACTTTATAAGTTGTAGAGCTTCATGAACCAATTGTCTAGTAGAAAAAAAATAAAAATTATGAGCAATGCATGAAATTATCTCATGTCATGTTGTTGTTTCCTACTTTTTATCAACATGTATATACCACACATGTGTGCACCCATGTAAAGTAGAATAGAACTTATGCACCCGAAGAGATGGTGGCAGAGAAAATTGCCTTGCTGTCCAATTTATGTTGCAATTTTGAATATGTACCATGTGAAAAGTCTTCCCATCATAAGCCTGTATTAGTGAAGTGAGATTGTTCTTGGTAAACCTTGTCAAGAAAGAAACTCTTATCTCGAGATAATCAAGTAGGTTGTCCCTCTCTGTATCCCACTAGCACACCACTATCCCTCTCAATGAGTAGAACAACATATTTCTTCTATCCCCCTTATTGCGTAAAAGTTCGTCAATGGTACACAAGAATGACTTATGTTTTTCTTCTCTAATGTACTTTGGTAAACTGACCTTTCCTAACTGCATGACTGGGCATGGTGTAATCAATCCTGTCACTCTTCCCTGAATTATTAGAAATAAAACTTAGCTTAATCCATCATTAGTTGATATTTGAATAAGTGTAATAAGTGAAAGTATTTAATTAAAATGCTTTAAACTTATGCCAATAGGTATTAATTGTCCTTAGTTGTTAGTTAACTAAGTGATAGCATTCTCATCCCAATGTTTGTGGGATCATGTTCTATCTTGCATATTTTTTTCCCGGATGATTTCCATGAGGGGAAATAGGGGAAATTAGGGGAAATATGCTATTTTTGCATATTTTATTAGATTAGTTGATTTTTTTCCATATATTGTGGATGAGATAGAAACTATTTAATATCTATAAATATTACATCTCTCTCATTTGTTTGTAATGCTTTATTTCATATTAATAAAATTATGCAAGCACCATCTTATTTTCTATAGTTAAATCTAGTTTGCAGATAAGATTTGGTATCAGAGAAACATTATGATCCAGAGAGGAGTGTAGGAAGTTTTAGGGAAGTTTAGGGAGATCTAGAGAAATTACAGAGCTAGGAGGAGCCATAGTTGTCCCTAGCCATTTCACAAACCCTACCCTAATTCACACCCTGGTTCGTGGTTGATTTATAGTTGAAGAACACCTGGAGTGCAATCATAGGCCCTTGCAGACCTAGATGTAACTCTCTTATAAAAGATGACATTGTTTCATTCTCTATTTTTTTTAAAATTACCTATACGTGATTTTTTTTAAAAAATTGGAAGCATTTAAAAAAAAAAAACAATATTTTTGTATTGTGGGGACCCAATATTTTCAAGATCCCCACATAACTTCCACCTCCTCTTCTTTGTGCTTTTTCTTTTCATATATCTAGAAAGATAATTCTACGTTCCTGTGAGAAAATCTCTGTCCAAAGCGACATCCCAAAGTCTCCAATCAACCTAGAGATTGCATTCACTATACAAGAGCATTCAAGAGAAGAAGAAGACATGCCTTCAAAGAAAAAAAAATAAATCCAACGCAGAGGAAGCAATAAATTCAACGCTTCTTGCAAAATATCCAACTTCCAAAATTCCAGCCTAGTAATAAACTTATGTGAAGCGAAATCAAGGAGGAATTTATTAATTAAAAAGGTGGACAAGGGTTATTATAATGCTTGGATAAAGTGGTTGAATTGTAGTTGTGCCCTAAAATTCACTACGCATGCACGTAAGTCCTTATCTGTGTTCGGTTTTAAAAAAAATACTTCAAAATTTTTTCCATTTTTGGACGTCACGAAAAAAATTAGAAGGAAAAAAAATCCATTTTTGGAAATGGGCCCGGGAAGATATTGAAATCGTAACTTAAAAGAGTCATAAATTTTAGTTGGTAGCTCGGATTGAGGTGCCACTTTTTTGAAAGTGTGTTTTTGCGAGCTTTATGTCTTGGTCTCGATTTTAATAAGATTTGTTTTGTAAAAATTGAGCAAATTAGATATTGTTTATATTTCAAAAGAGGCCAAAGAGTCCAATTTTTTTTCTATTTTTTCAAATTGGCCAAGAGAGCCAATAGTACCAAAAATTCATTGTACATGACCGAAAAGGATCCCAAAATAAATAAAATAATATTTGGGGGGGGGCGGTGTGCATGCTTTAAGGGGGGAAAAGTGTTCAATTTTTTCTTCTATTGTTTATCACTTTTCACAATGGCCGCAATTATGACACCAAAATTATTTTTGCCAGATTCTCAAATTTTGCATTTTGATAATTATCTAGCATGGAAAACAAAAATTCATGCACAACTTGATTTTGAAAATATATGGTCCATTGTTTCTGGTACATTAACAAGATCTACAACAAATGTTACACAACAAGCTACATTTGATCATGCAAATCAAAAAGAAAAGTTAATAATCTTTTTTAGTGTTTCAGATGAGGTACAATCTCATATTCATGAGACCAAAACAACAAAAGAATCTTGGGATAAGTTGAAAATAGTATATGATTCAAAAAAATAAGAACACAATACTTCATCTCCATAGTCAACTATTGAACTTGAAAATGCAACCAACTGAGAAAGTTTAAATGTTTTTGAGAAGAGTAGGAACTTTGTGTACACCAATTCAAGCTTTGGAAGAATAAGTAACTGACATATCACTCGTGCCTATAGTATTGAGAGCTCTTCCTCCTTCTTATATGATTTTTGTGACCACATTAAACATAACTAGTCAAACAAATTTTTTTGAATATTTAATGAATATGCCATAACAAGAAGAATCTATTCACTCAACTACCAAAACTAAAACTGAAGAGCAAGCACTTGCTTTTAATCAAAAAGGAAAAAACAAGCTAAGTCTAATAAACAACCTCAAAAGAAAGGTAATAGTCAATAAGGCCAAAAGGACCAACAAAAATGTCTTATTTTTGGTCGAAAAGGACATGAGTTATAGAATTGTTAGTACAACACATTCCAACAAGGATCATCAAGTGGTAAAAATATTGATTACAAACAAACAAAATTAGGCCAAAAATAGAGTAAACAGGGACAAAATTATCAAAAGTGGAAGAAGAAACCAACTCAACAAGGAAATGTAGCCAAACAGGAAGATCAATTTGATGATGATGACTTCCTCTATTCTACATAGTCAAATGAAGTATCCAATTCTACAAATAAAATTTTGTATGTCGACTCTGGTGTAACTCAACACATGATAGGAAAGAAAGATTGGTTCTTCACAATGAGTAAAACACCCACCAAAATTCATGTCTCTTTGGTTGATGATACATCATACAGTCTTGAAGGAATTGGTTCCATTTCACTACCACTTGGGCATCATAATTGTAAAATTATAGATGTTCTTTATGTCCCTGGTTTAACAAAAAATATGTTATCTGTGAGTCAATTATTAGATCACAATCTCAAAATTGACTTTGATTATAAAGGCGGTAAAAATATGTGCCTAATTCAAGATAAGTCACGAAGCTCCAAAATTGTTGCAAAAGCTTCAAATGTGGGAAGAATGTTTCTATTGGATTTTGTTCAATGAAATTATCAAGAACTTGTAGCCAAGGATACATCATCAGCTCAACTATGGCATCAAAGACTTAGACATGTGAGTTTTGGCTATCTTGATACACTTCGTCAGTACAACATGGTTAGGGAGGTTTACCACCTCTAAAAAAGGGTATAGATAAATGTCAGCATTGTTTTGCAGGAAAACAACATAGAGTACCATTCAAACATAGTAAATTTTGAGCTAAGGCAAAAATTGACTTGGTGCATATCGATCTGTGTGGAACAATGAGACCTAGCCACTCTGGGTTTCAATATTTCATGCTCTTTGTTAATAATTTTTCAAGAAAAATGTGGATATACTATCTTTCTATAAAAAGACCAAGATTTTAAAACTTTAAAGAAGTTTAAAGCCCTTTTTGAAACAGAGTCTGGTAGGAAAATAAAAACACTCCACTTAGATCGAGGGGGAGAATACACGAACAATGAGTTCAACAATTTTTTAGAAACACATGACATTCGTCATCAAATGGCTCCTCCTCACACACCACAACAAAATTGTGTTGTTGAAAGGTGAAATCCCACTATCATGGATATGGTGCAATGTATGATTGATGATGTAGGTTTATCAAAAAAGATTTTGGGCCTAAGTAGCTAAAACGGAAGTCTATTTACTAAATACAGTTCCCACTACCACTCTTAACGGAGTAACACCTCAGGAAGCATGATCAGGGAATAAGCCATCTATTTCACACCTTAGATTTTTTGGATGTAAATCAAGTATGCACATTCCTAGGAAACAAAGAACTAAGCTTGATATAAAATTAGAAAAACTTATCTTCTTAGGATATAGTGATGAAGCACTTGGCTATAGACTTATGGATCTAAGAACAAGGAGGGTGTACACTAGTCGGGATGTTGAGTTCTTTGAGAAGAAAGAAAAAGATGCTCCTTCCATATACTCACATGATGAAAAAATTATCCCTACAGTGAAAATAGAGAATGGTAATCACTTTGATAACGATTGTGATGATGGGGAAGATGGTGAAATTAAACCTCCCACAGGAACCAAAAAAAGTATGCCTAAATGTTATACAAGTATGATTAGAGATACAAAATTGTATAATGTCCCTGACACATCTACCAATGGAATGAGGACTCACAATATGGCTTGAAATGAGGTCAATTTGGCATTAATGGGTAAAGTTGTTGAAACTACTAAGCCATCCATAGTTTCAGAAGACATAGATTCTACACCTTAGAAAGATGCTATGGATGCAAAATATAAGTAACTTATGAAAAATAATATATGGACACTTACAAATATTCCACGAGGGAAAAAATCGATTGGATGCAGATGGATTTTTAAAACGAAGTACAAAGTAGATGAAAAAACTGATAAACATAAGGCTAGACTAGTTTATAAGGGATATGCTAAAAAAGAAGGCATTTATTATGAGGAGACTTTTTCTCCCACAAATAAGATAAAAAATTTCAGGTTAATATTTTCTCTAGGTGCACAATTTAGTTGGAAAATACACCAAATGGATGTGAAAAGTGCCTTTCTCAATGGTGATTTACAGGAAGAATTTTACATGACTCAACCAAAAGGTTTTGTCATACCAGGTAAAGAGGAAAAGGTATGTAAAATAATAAAATAACTATATGGTCTAAAGAAGTCTCCCAGAGCATGGTACATAAAAATCAACGAGCATCTCATTCAACATGGATTCAACATGAGTCCATATGATCCTAATCTCTATCTCAAAGAGAAAGGGGGGGGAGATAGTGATAGTTGTAGTATATGTCGATGATCTAGTCATCACTGGAGGACTAATGAGGATGACTTATTCAACAAAGAAAGATCTAACATGATCATTCATTATGAATGATCTTGGGCTTCTGTATTATTGTCTTGGACTTGAAGTTTGACAAAGAGAAAATCATATCTTTGTGTCACAATTGAAATACGCCAAGAAAATGCTCGAGAAATTTAATATGATGGATTGTAAGCCATTTTCCACACCTATGGAGATAATACTTAAAATGTCTTGAAAAGATCAAACACCATAAGTAAATTCAACTATCTATAAACAGTTGATCAGGAGTATCATCTACTTGATTTACACTAGGCCAGATATCAGCTATGTAGTCAGCTATCTTTCACGGTTCATGTAAGAACCAAGGGTTTCTCACTGGAAAGAAACAATTTAGATACTGAGGTACATTAGAGGAACTATGGACTATGACATAGAATACAAGAAGAATAATAACTTCTTCTTGATAGGATATTCAGATTCAGATCATGTAGGAAACATAGATGATAGGAAATCCACTTCAGGATTTGTATTATTTTTGGGATCTAGACTGATATCATGGGGGAGTAATAAGCAGACTGGTGTTTCAAGATCCTCCATAAAGTCAGAATATCACACAATAGGTGGAGATGTTTGTGAAGTGATATGGCTCTGACATATACTTGAAGGATTTGGAATACCACAAAAATATCCAACTATCCTACATGTTGATAACGAAGGAGTAGTAAAACTTGTTTGGAATCTAGTTTTTCATGAGCCCACCAAACACATCAAGGTGTAGGTACATTTCATTCATGAACATGTTTAGAACAACAACATCTAACTCCAATATTGCCCAACAGATATGCAACATGCAAATGACTTCAAAAAGTCACTTGCTCGAGGTAAATTTGAGGTTTTTAGAGAATTTATCTCCTGTTCACTTGAGACCATGCTGAATTAAGGGGGGAATGTTAGGATTAAAACTAATCTTAATTAGTCATTAGTTGATATTTGAATAAATGTAATAAGTTAAAGTATTTAATCAAAATACTTTAAACTTATGTTAATAAGTATTAGTTGTCCTTAGTTTTTAGTTAACTAAGTGATAGTTTTCTCATCCCAATGTTTGTGGGATCATGTTCTATCTTGCATATTTTGTTACCAGATGATTTCCATGAGGGGCAATAGGGGCAGTTAGGGGCAATATGTTATTTCTACATATTTTCTCAGATTAGTTGATTTGCTTCCACATTTTTTGGATGAGATAGAAGCTATTTAATATCTATAAATATTGCATCTCTCTCATTTGTTTATAATGTTTGATTTCATATTAATAAAATTATGCAAGCACCATCTTGTTTTCCATAATTAAATCTAGTTTACAGACAAGATGAATCTTGTGGAAAAACAACTCATAAGTATCATGAGCCTAATTATCAAAAGCCACACTAGTAGTGTCACTTATGGAATGCACATTCTCCCAATGAAGCATGCCCTCCTTTGATGGCTCCACATTCTCTAGGTCTCGCACTGCATGCGTATAGAGTCTGTTAAAATATTCTTCATTGATGGTACCTATGTAAGGTGAAATATTCATGTGATCCATTGGTATCACAAAATGCTCCTCATTATTCTCAAAATTCATGTAATGCTTATTAAAACACAAATTTTTGTTGTTTTCATAACACCAAGGATGACCTAGTAGCGAAGGAAAGTTGTTTGCTTCAGCTAGCTCCAAGATCTTAAATCCACCCTTAAAATTGGCTACCTGAATGGTGATAGAAGAATCCTTGAAAAATACAATGGGCATAACCCTCATCTTATTGGTCATGTATAGTAAATTAGAGGATTGGTGCAATGCCAACCTTTCCATTTGGTTCCATGAATTGAGTGTGAGCATATTTACTTCTGTTCCTGTATTGATGAGGTTATTACTTACCGGCCACCAATTAATCACTACATTTAACATGATTTTTTATCGTACTCATGGTCCTGAGGTGGTAAGTTAGCATGGAGAATTTGAAACTGTCTTTCTACACATGTATGTGACATTTGTTCCCATTACCATTCTCCCAATAAGGGTATGATATTATTCTTCCTAAACATCCTACATACCTCTGTCAAGTCATCCACATCATTATAAGGTAATTAAACATTCCTGGTGTGTTACATCATACGCGCTTACTACTTTAGGAAGTGTATCTTCCCTTAGAGCTCCCTAATGATGTCTAAAGTCTTTTGATATAATTCCTTGTCCTAGCTTACATCTAGATACTTTGTATGAAAATGATCCAATCTTTTAATGAATGGTCTTGATCTCCCTCGATTTCATACATGCACTACCTTTGTGTACATAATGACTAATAATGTATGAGGTTCTACTACATCTAATTTCTTAGGCATCCATTTCCCTTACATGTCATGTTTAACTTAAATAATGGCTGCACTCTTATCTTTTTTGTTATTTTTGCACATGTGGGCACACAAATCTAGACAATCTTTGACCTTATGCGCCTTACCACAATATGTGCATACACAATTCTTTGGGCACTCACGCTGATAGTGATCAGGTGACCCATAAGTGTAGCATGTGCCCTACGTAAACCTTCCTTAGACACCATCGACGCTTCCTCAGTATGTGCCTCTAAATCCTCCATTATCATTGTTACACCCATAATTAATTTTTCCTTCTTATGCCTGCAAGATACCCTCTACACTGGTCTGGTGCGACCTTGTTAAAAAATCCTCATGGATCTTATCATTCAAATGATAATTGGCTATGTCATGAGTATGCATATAAAATATTTTATAATACAAAGAAACATTATTTTGTATAGCACATTGCAAATGAGGGAAGTTTTGGAAATCATGGTTCTTGTGAAAAATTTCAAAAGTTGTTATTAGTGAACAAATATTCCTATGTGGAAAACCATACTTGGAATTTCCTTCTAATTTGCAATCGGTACAAAAAATACCACTATGTGTATCATGATATTAATTGACATATAATTTTCAAACTGAGTGGTCATTACTGTGATCTGGGCCTCAAAAAATGGACTTACCCATGTGTCTACATTCCCAATCGCTTCTACACATAGTGCTACTTCCAAATCCTCACATGGGTGGGTGAACATATTATGTGATAAGGCCCTTAAAAAATGTGTCAACAATCCTCCTACAAACAATTTTACATGTTGACATAGATCAATTTTGTAATAAATATTAGACAAAAAAGTCTTAAACCATGCATCACACTCTCTATTTTTTTCTTAACTCTGTTTAATGTCCTTCAACATGCTAATGCTCTACTGCTCAAATTTGGGTATGTGGAATTCAAAAAAGAATGTAACTCACAATACATCATAGTCAATTACTGTCTTCTATGGATCATACTTCATATACCATCTATTCATGCATCCTTGAAGTGTTGTGGGAAACTGACTAGCCTTTTGGTCTAGGGATGTTATTCGCTTGACCCTCTATAAAATTTCACACTTGTGTACATTCTCTACTACATATTCCAAACCTCTATATTTTGGAAAATAAAGAGACATCTCAAAAATATATGAGGGGATTATTGTTGTGGTTGTTGATGTTGTTGTGATCCTTGTCCTGGAGTTGGGATAGATCTTGATCTTGAGCCTTGACTAGGATTTCCTCTACGTGGTGGGGGACTTGAGCCTGCCAATCCTCCTACCATGACTTAAGGACCATTAGAAGTACTAGCTTATGTCCCTATAATAGTTTTGAACTACACCCTAACCACTTGTCCCACTACTCCACCTATAGGAGTTCCTCCAGTTGGTAACACACCAATTATGTGTCCTAAATTTAAACCCACCAGACT
Organism: Taxus chinensis; assembly: GCA_019776745.2. Classification (NCBI taxonomy): domain Eukaryota; kingdom Viridiplantae; phylum Streptophyta; class Pinopsida; order Cupressales; family Taxaceae; genus Taxus; species Taxus chinensis. The sequence goes on along the minus strand of CM034149.1, from coordinate 268,640,605 downwards.
ACTCCCAAACAAAGTATTCCCAAAGATAGGAGTATGTTGTGATGCTATATGTGCTGGTTTTATCTGTTGTGTCTCCTATGAAAATATAGAAAATGTTCCTACCTGTATCTCCAACCCAACATGGTGATCCTTGGTCACCTTCTTTCTCACCGTCACTATGATGATATTTTATAACAACTTCCAAATTCCAAACACCAAGTGCAATGCATAGGTGTCCATGTTGGGTTAGATGCATGTCAATGTTTTTTTATAATTTATTCAAACTCACTTTCATCGGATGCTGAAGGGGTCCTTCTACCTTGTTTTCCCAATATTAGAGGAAAATGGTCCTATGGTCCCTTTCCTTCTTCAATGTTCTCATTACTTCTATCTAGCCCCATTCTTCTCACTCTAAGTTCCTCTTCAACTTCACTCTCTTGTGCATCATTATACCTACAAAGTATCTCTTCTTTTTTTGTCTTCTCCTTAGACCAACACCATCCTTCCCAAACCTACTTCCTTCCCCTATGTGTGGTGGAGTTTTAGCTCGCCATAGGTAAGCTCTCCATCTTAAAATCAATAATAAATATCTTTATAGCTAATGACACCGCATATAAGTATGATCCTATTGGTTCATGTAGAAACAAGAACTTTGCTTCCTCTGGGCACAAGTACGTTGAAATTACGTACTCTAAGGTATAATTACACAACACACCTTCCCACCAATAGTCTACAATGGTCTTCCATAGTGCACTAAATTAGATAGTTCTTGGTACTTGTCATGAATCTACACTTACTTCTTTCCTAGCCGAATACCCTTGTTCTACACGTAAGTTGATAGCCACTCATATAACTCTACTGAGAAGAAGATGAAAAATGTCTCATCTAGTGAATCATATAAATTTTCTTCCACCCATTTATGGCCATTAAAATCCCATCTAGTGTTGTATCTGTGAGGAAATTCATCTTGGCCATCGTCTACCCAATGCTCAATATTATCCAGTGATATCTGGAACACCGTATGTGAGCCACATCTTCATGAGTAGAATAAAAAAAGGTCCTTAAAGTGGAACCAAAATGTTGGAGCCTATTAAATACACTTCAAAATTTGGGCATGCTATCACTTCACTTAGACAAAAATTCTAAGTGCTCACCTAAAATGTGCACAACTACCATGTTTCCCATTTGTGTCACTCACCAGGATGTGTGTTAAGTATATAACCATTTATCTCATGCGGAAAGATAACATTACAATATCAAAAGGTTAACAAAGATAATATGTAATAACATGACTTGCTCAATCATCCATTGATATGAAATACACTCAAGAATACTAATAGGCTATTCCACTAATTTGTTTAGTCCATAACAGTTCATTCATCATAATAACATCTATTACAAATAATTACAATTGATTACATCCATACAGAAAACATTCATCCAGTAATGCACCTACACATCAACAGCACTATACAACTTATCCACATATATCCTTAGTAGTAAGCTATGAGGAGTGTAACACCTATTTATATATGGTTGAAACTTGTCCTTCACTACTTACATGCTTTAACTATTACAATATATGTCCTAAATATAGGTCACATGCCCTTTAAACTCCTGCTTTAACTCTAGATCAAGCTATAAATAGCTCGGCATTATCCATGCTTTGATCCTATAATTAGATATCCTACTTGCATGTGCTTTTACTTGAGTTCACTACTTTATCTAATCCTTATATATTTCTAGACATGCCTTGCTTGCTATACTGACTATGCTTTTCCTATTTTTAGACTCTGACAGAAATTTGGCTAATTCCTGAAACATTTGTGTGTATGTGTAGGTCTTTGTGCACTGATGTCCCTTTTCCTCACGTGCATACCTTTCAAATATTGACTTATCTCTATTATTTATTCACTCTCATCCTCTCATGCATTTTTTCTCATCCTTAGTTACTTCCTTTTAGTTCATGTGCTCCTTGTTCGCACAATCTATACATTTCATGCATGGCTAGTAATTAGCCATTTTATTTGCTCAACAAAGTCAATTTTTTATATATTTAATATCTTCTATTTCTCATCAAATCATCTAACATTGAAACTTAGATTATCTTCTATCTACTTTTCAAAAACATGTAGAAATTAAAATCAAAATAAAAAAAGGAAAAGTGAATATAGGTACGTCTCTTTTCTTTCAGTATTGCACTTTGTTTGATTTTTCTTCATTGAAGTAAACACTTCCTTTTGGATCTAAAACAAACTTTCATATCTACTTGTTCAAATAGATTAATTAGGATATCAAATTATTACATTCACAAAAATCCCTTCACAGATAACCAAATCACGCATTAAATTTAATTTATATCTGAAAAATCCCTTCTTGACAAACCTACTTGGATTTCATCACCAAGGAGAAAAGTTGACTCGGTGTTGTTTATGATTATAAATAATTGGTGGCAGGTATATTGGCTAAGCACTCAACACAATTATCTCTATGGGACCGTGAAGTGAGGGGTTAAGTCTCAATAACATGCCTCGTGCCGACACCAACATAGATTTGGGCCTCACGTACTGTCAGGTGTATCGAGAAATCTGGCCTTAACGAACCTAAAACTAACCTTAGCTGGCCTTTTTTTAGATCCCTTATATCCATTTTTTTCATTACAATTTTTTCTTAAGTTAGTCAAGATAATCAAAATTCTTCTAATTGTGTGGTCATTTCTTTTCTGAAAACAAACAAATTTAGTTTCTTTATTGATTATTTGCTTATTTTATGGTCCTAACTAGACTACAATATCTTTTTAAAAAAATTTCAAATATGATAGAATTGCATCAGTCCCATATTCAAAACATCCCAACCGTGACATATCCACCCTTAGAAACAAACCTGTAGCTTCCAAATTCTACCAACACTCCTTCGACAACATTTGAGGTGCCTTGTCTTGATCCTATGTAGTTATTATAGAGTGGTGACCATATATTCATAAAATTTTTGGAAAAAAAATGGAATGAGAGGGGGGGTGAATATGTCCTTTCAAAGTTAAAAAAAATTCAAATTTCTTACTCAAACCAAAAACCAATTAACCATCCATTAATGTGTGCACAATATCAAATAACATGCATTTAAATAACCATGAACAAGAGAAAAAACACCATAACACAATATATAAGTGGGAAAACCTCAAGGGGAGGAAAAAACAATAAAAATTCTAATTATATTACTAAAATCAAAGTTTTTTAGTGAAGCACCAAATTCACAAGGAGCACCAACCCCTAGTTTAGTAGAGCACCAACCCTACAAGGAACACCAACCCCTAGTTTAGTGAAGAAAGAAATCGAAAAGAAGGATAAAAACCCCTAATACGATCAAGAAAAAAATCAAACACCTTTTAATATGATATATGATGTCTTGTTTCTTCCACAACTGATTGAGATCACATATTTAACTCACACACCTTCAAACCCCTATTGAAACCCTAACTTCTCCAACTCTCTCTATGTATCACTTTCATCCCTTCTCTTTGCTTCCACCTATTACTCACACTCTTCCAAACATTATTCAACCTATCATACATTTTCTTAGATATCAAAAAATTTCTTGGTACCTGCAAATCACTCTCACACTGGTCACACTTTTTACCTCTTTCTCAACTAGTGCAAATTTGAATTTAAACATTCATTTTATACCTTCCTCTTGATTCAAAAACTAACCAAGACAGTTTCCCTCCTTTGGTTACATATGACCCATATAGGTCAGCCATTCCCAAAACCAATAATCTTGCATGAAACATGCTCAAAACCCCATTACTAGGATGAGTAAAATCCACCAACACCAAAACCATGATTAGTTAAGCTCTAAAAATCATCACACATGTGTAATATATCAAATAACCATCATTAATGGTCACATATTTTTTTGGAAAAATCAAATAAATCATAACATGGGAAAAATACTCTTATTCTTCACTAAACAATTGTTTCAATTACCTTGTCTTTACCTTTGGGAATCAAGCACACTCCAAAAAAACTCAACTATGGCATAAAACCAGTATATGGAATCCTAAGGACATGTACATCAAATCTATGCATTTTATATCTCTTGAAACATACATTTTTTCAATCCACAAAAAAATTCCTCTTCACCAAAACATGATGCCCCAGAAACCAGTTTTGCAAACTAAACTCTCAAGGTGATATAAATCATAAAAAATCCATTTCATTCCTCAACCAACTCATTTTTTTAGCTTGAGAAGTCCTATCCCAAAAAATCAAGAAGCCCTCATCTCCACAAACTGACCTAGATGAACCATAAAATATAATAATCACAAGACAAATCTTATATTACTAGAAATCCCTCTAAATCCTCTTTCCATAATATATTGGAAATCCTTCCAACTCTACATCAAAGGCTTTCAACCAAGCCTATCTCTAAAAACTACCTGAAATTGCCCCAAAATTTTCAATTGAATAGTCTTCACAAATAGAGAACACTTTAAAATTTAGAAGCATCACCATGACTTGAAACTAACATGAAAATAAAGATCAATTCCCATGATAAAAACAATTTCCATTTATTTTGCAACTCCTTAGGAAAACCTTGTCCCAAACTGTACTTCTTCAGAAACATGTCTGTTTGAGTGGGGTTGACTAATCACCACATGATCTACCATTCCTTTATGAAAAACTAATGGGGTCCTCTACAACATAAAATCATCATATGTGCACAACTAATAAATTCTTGGCACTTAGGAATCATATATCTCATACCACTTTCTATCTAGTGTTTTAAGCACAAAAAAAGTTGTTTACCTTCTTAACATTTGTTCATAAAAATGTGACAATGAAATGGCATCATTATTTTTGTGAAACCTTCTAGAATCAATGTAGAAACATACCTTAAATCCAAAAGGTCCCATGCAAATAACACAATTTAGGGTGGGCTTCAGAAGGTGAAATTCAAACTAGAAAACACCCTTTTTGGACCCTGTTTCACTAAAGCTGACTTATCTTGTAAAATCCTATTTAAAATGACTCCAAAGTTTTATCACACATCTAGGAAATTTCTATAAATCATCTCCAATCATCATAATATATCAAATAGTTCTCCATATTCTCATTTTATCTCATTTGCATGACTATCCCTTAGGGTTTTGCATGATTTAGGATAGGGTCAACTGAAACAACACATTATATCATCACGAAAACTCTCCAAAAGGTCCCAAAATACCTGTTACATCATGAAACAACTACCTACATGCATCAATGAGATCAGATGGCTCCCCAACTCATCTTCATGCCTCCAAGCACCTAAACATAGTCTAGATGAACACCTAAACCTTGGTTTTCAACTTGTACATGTACCCTGAAACTCATGTGAGTTCTTAAGCACTCCTAATTCATGATCTCTATACTACCAAATTCTCCTCAAGATATTGAGAAGCTCTAACTATCATGCACCATCACCTAGAATAGTTAGGTCACATGTCAAGGCTTGCTAGAATAGGTCAATCTCATTGAATCAACTCAAGAAACCATGAACATAACTGAAACACCATGTCACCAACATACTGAGCATGCTATGAATCCACTCCATTAACCTCTTTGTCATTAATGGAATTTTACATCAATGAAAACACCTAGAACACAACATGCCAACAGTCTCCCCCTTTTTACATTAATGAAAAAACATACATGTTATGTCATGATATTTACCTTTCTCATCTTCATAGGGTCAATTTTTTTAGAAACATCAACCAAATTCTTAATTTCAGCTCACAAACTTGGAATTTCTCACAAAAATTTGATTTTCTCCTTCTTTCCAAGCATATAAACATTGTACTCCCCTAGGAAAAGCATATTAAATCACCCATATACAACAATGTTCATGAAATAAACATCATTTCACCTCTACTTTGAGCAAGAGCATAATTATCCACCATAAAAACATGTAATAATTGTCATTGTACACCCAAAAAAACTTTGTTTTGTCTTCTTTCAAAGAACAAAAGCACTATAGAAAACCTAAATCTAAAGCATATACCTTGTAAAACATGCCAAAAATGATGATTGAGAACCAAAATTACAATTCTTACCTTCATTCTTGAGTTGTTTTATCACACAAGGTCCTCATTTGGACACAAGAACTTTTTTTCTTCATCACATACCCCATTTTTGACCTTCTTCACCTTCTGAGAACATTGTAACAGTCCTTAGAATATGAATACAATTCACATACATGCCAATAATGATGATTGTGGATTAAAAATTCCATTCTTACCTTCATTATTGATTTGAATCACCTTACTAGGCCATCAAACTTTCTTATATGATCAAACATCTCCTTCAAGGATTGAAATCCCTAACCTTAACCTTCAGTGCATTCTAGCCCAAATTTGATAAGTCCTAGAAGCACAAACATCCTATAATATACCTCCTGATGTCTTCCCATGGACTCATACCATCACACACTAGTTGAAAGGAAAAAAGTTTGACTTCATTCCTTGATATCATTCCATGATAATGACACTACCACTTTGTCATAGTCCTAAAACATTTTCTAAGTCCTTACAATCATATTTAGATGAGATAATACAAATTTGAAAGCTAACTTGCTTGACCTTGGAGTAGAAAATCATATCATACCTTACATAACTTGTTGGGAATTCAGGACTGTGGAATAGTGTTATGATTTAATAACAAACAAAATCATGCACACATGATCTAAACAATTCCCCAAAATCTACAGCAGTAGAAGTATAAACAATAATAGTGCAAATCACAAAAATTACCCACACATAACAAGCATGTACCATGGTTCACCCAATGTGGTCTACATCCACCAAAGATAGAGGTATCATATATATAATATAACAAGAGACTACAAACCAACTCATCTGCACAAGAGTACATGTATCTCTACAAGAGTATCTCCTCCTCCCAATCTCCAACCAGATCTACCTGAGTACACTAAATCATGCCTCCATACCACCACGTGTGTCTCCTCCAGATCTCTAACTGGATCTACTTGAGTGCACTACAAATGTGCCTCTGAAACACCACCAGATCTCACATACCTGAAGCTATCCTGCATCTGCCACTTTACAATAAAGCTCTAATTATAATATGAATATGAAAACAAGACCTCTAGAAGGGTCTACTAATGTGCAACCATAACCATGCACCAAGAATTAAGTCTCTCTTCCATCACTGCATCAACCTATGCAAACATGAAGATAGCTTCCTCTACAATACTAGATTCCTATGGATCAACAATACATCATGATCTTATGGATATGTAATATAAGATATCAAACCATGTGGATCTACAAGAATGAACAATAAAAAGATCTCACAATAACCTATGGATCTAACAAGAAGAAACACTAAGTGATTTTCTTAATATGCAAGCCATTACACAAGACTAAACAATATAAAGGAAAAATAGTAGAAGATAATACCATCTTCTCATCAATAATGTACCTACACTTTCATTTTTTTCAGCTTCTCTCCATGAAAGGTCTCGTCTTCATGCAATCTAATTTTTCTTCTTCTTATTCTTCTTCTTCATCATTTCAACCAAGGATTATGCTCATCTTCTCATCTCACACCTTTAACCCTAGTTTTCTAGCTTATATAAGCCTAGACAAAATTAGGGCACAATAGCAATGTAATTACATCCAATAGATTTGCTTTAAAATAAAATCTATATTAAATCTTGTGACTTATAAATAAAACACTCATGCACAGGTAACATATGTCGATTACTACCTGATCGATTTCGATCACTTCCTGATCAATGTCATTCACTACCTGACCGATGCCAATCACTTCCTAACCAATGCCGGTCACTGTGTAACACAGTCACTTTGTAATGCATCCTCCAATGAAGCTATTTAGGTCCATAATCTAACATAAAATGTTTTCTAGAAGTGAAAATTATGCTCCCCTTATCATGAAGACCTCCATACACCTGTAACATCATATCAGACCTATTGAGGTTGATGATACATCATTTGTACTGAAGAAAGACTAATAATCCTAGTCAATAACTTCACTATCATACTAACTTATTCATCCTTTGATATAAATCAAGGCACCATGTAACCTTCAAGAACGAATTCCTCCATAATTTATCATCACCTACATTCTTGTACGATGCAATTCTGAGACAAGATAATCATCTAGAGTTATAACACTATTAAAATTATTTCTCTTAGCAACTGTACCAAGGACTCCATTACTCATATAGAACTATCTTCTTAACATGGATGCCATTCAATCATGAGTAACAATAGAGTATCACCAGTCCATCATTAACCTATTGAGACAACTTTTAAACTATGATAACAACAACAAATTCAATCAATAAGATCATACATTTGATGATTCCTTACACAAATAATTGTTATACCTACCTTCATAGACTTCAAGTTCTTTAGAACCATTGTAGACATCCCATACCCTTGATCAATATAATTTTCTTATCTTAGTAACCTACCTCATCCTCGTAGAATCTCATACCATATTCTGAGCTCATTGAAGCATTATACTCACTTTCCTTAGTGAACCTCTTACAAGATTCAACCACTTATTCACACCTATGGAATCCTTTAGAGGGATCAAACCTTCTAGATCAACTAAAATAACTCATAAGAGCTTTAAGACTTAGTACTAAGTTTTTCATACCTGTAGCATTATTCTCCTCTGTGCCTCAGTCATGAAGCTCCTAATATTATTCTTCACTATGATCCAACATTTGAATGAGATGACACATGAAGACCACTCTCCCTTATTATGAGACTATCCCATATATTTAATATCCATGTTCAAGCACAAAGAAATAATATATACCATCAAAAAGTCAACCTACAGGCCTGTGATAAGAATTTACTCTCAAGATCACTATACATTGTTACTTTATGGGTGAAAAGAGACAAACTAACAAAAATTTATGACCTTGCAAAGTATTTTAGTATCCTTACACAACTTTAATCACCTTATTCATTCCTAATTGAACTTTGAGAATCATAAAAATATAAATTATACCATCTTCACTTCATCAATTTTCTCACACATCATATTAGCCTTGAATCAATGGGAATTCACACTTAGAATTTAATTCATGTAATTTCGTAAGAAGAGCAAAATTGTTTAGAGTACCCATTTGGCCATATTGTCACCTCTATGATCCTTGAATCCTTGTACTGAAGGAAATATTTATAGCTTGCAACATACCTCTGGCAATCAGGTCTTATAGCACTCTCACTATCAAGAATGAACACTATCATAGATTCCAACTATTTGAGATCTTATTAGAGCATAAAAATTCTTGAATTATGATGCATACATAGTATATATTATTTCTTCCACATTTTAGCTTTGGAATCCATAATTTTCACCTTTAAGCACAAATTTTCTTACATACCACTTCTTGTGAACTCCTAGAACCCAGTCAGGATAAAAACACCTAAAAATGAACATAGTTTTAGTTTCAAGGTCTCAAATTTTTCTATAATCTCCACATCACCATATTCTAGTGCCATGATAATTCTTGAAATGATTAAGAATCATGAACAACACTTGATTACTTGATGATCCGTAAAATTCTACTTAGGAACTCTACGAATCACAAAACTATGTTGTTCTACTTTCAACTTTGGAAAATGATTGAATTTCTTAAAAATTAGAGCTTCGTGACTGATTATCTAGTGTTATAGAAAGGAAATTGTAGAGAAGGAAATAATTCAAACTTCAACACCAACAATTTTATCTTGGAAACCTCCAAGGAGGAAAACCAGTCGGGAAGGGAAAATCCTCTTTCTTCCCACTTTTATTGGTCTAACATAGACAATTACAGATTACAATAAGTAGGAAAAGAAGAAACAATGTAAACCTTCTCTTCAATTACTTGCGTGCTCTATTTTTATACCTTGCTCGTACAATTCCATTCCCAGCATTGAAGATCTTGCTCACTGATCTCATTAAAATTTGCTTCTTGATCTCTCTGGATCTTCTAATGTCTATTATCTTGCTCCTTACATGTATTTATAGGCCTTACCATGTCCTCCCGTGCAATGGAGGATGTGAAAGGGCATGAAAGGGAAGAGACACAACTGGGTGCTTCAAGAACACATCCACTAGCATTCCATTCTTCTTTTTTGATCAAAAGTTTCATGACCACCACCTTGTGCAGACCAGCGGTCTCAAGACCTCTACCTTGGTTGGGTGGCAGTTTCAAGGTTGCCGCTGTGCAGGGTGGTGGTTCTGAAACCACCATTCTATGCAGAGTGGCGTCTATCTAGAACCTCTGTTTACCTCATTTTATTTCACTTTCTTGTTTTTCCTTCTTACTGCTGGTGGAACTGATGAAGTGGTGTGTTTTCTGGATCCCCATAGATCATACCTCCCCTACTTAGGAGGATTTTGGTCCCATAAAAGATTAGTGGGGGAGTGGTAGAGGAATCAAATTCCTCTCGTGCTCATTCAAGTACCACTAGGTTTGCCTTGGTGTCTTCTCTTGTCTAACCTATGAAAAATCCTGTGGATCTATGGTTTCCAGTGCTACATCCTCCTTCGAGATGCCTCGAGTTCAATCCTCTTTGGAAGGTAAATTTTTTATATTTCCTTCTTTGTCATGCATATATGGCATTAGTGTATGTGAGCTCATGTAACTTACTATCGCATGCATCTGCATGAAGTATGGCCTAAATATTTCTTTTCTAACCTACTCAAGTATGGCGAAAGTCGCATAATGTAGTGGTTTAGTCCTTTTGTTGTCTTTGTCTCTTGAGTTGGATTGGCCGAATCCTCTCCAAGTATGATGCTGCTATAGTCACCACCGTTCCTTGTATCTCCTCTTCTTCTTTCTACCCCACTGCCAGGTCTAGTGAATTCATAGGTAGATATAGTGACTACATAGTGGAAGTTTGTTTTACTCCTTAAATGAGCAGTTCCTATGGTGGTTTATTTTGTAAAAAATGACAAGTGATATCCAAATTCTCCATCCTTTGGTCAGAAATATCCATACTTTTATGTCCATTTTTCTTTTCCTCCAATGAAAGAAAACAAAATTGATGATTTTCTTGAAAAAGTCTTGGTGCTTGGCTGGTACTTACCATAGCTTTCTTTGACTTGCTCTGGTGTGCTCGTATGTTAAAAATGACTCCATCCTTGATCCATCTGAACTAGTTCTCCCTCCTTGTGAACATAGCATCCCTGATATACAAGTAAGGACTTCCAAAGACAATGTCAAATGCATCAAGTGGAATAATATCAGCCTCTAATACATCTATGTATTGGGTATTTATCCCAAAATGAAACTTACACTTCCTTGTAACTTGTATTTCTACACCTTTCTTCACCCATCCCAGTGGGTATGGATGTGGATGCACGTAAGTATCTAGACCAATCTGTTCTACAACCTCATCAGAAATTAAATTCGATTGAGAACCAAAATCTACTAAATCATTTACCTTAGTCTTCTTGATTTGGATTCTGATTTGAAATAGCTTACTCATATCTTCTTCTCCTGATGCCCCGTACATGTTAGTGGCCATGCATCTCATCCTCTCATCTACATCCGAATATCATCCTCAATCTCCACCTCTCTTTCTATCTTCATAGTGGCCATGAATTTCTTGGAATCCTTGGTTCGGTGCCTTGGGTGAAATTTCGGATGTAACTTCCAACATGTGACATCAATGTGTCCATTTACATCACAATTCTTAGGATCTTTACAAGTATGCAAAGCAATGGCAACATGTTTACCTTTCCATTTACCTCTTCTACTTGTCTTCCCTTGTTCTTGTCCTGCTGTTCTATTGACTGGTCTCCCTTTGGTTCTATTTCTCCTTGCTTCTTCTTGCCATCAATGTAGTATTCTTGTACACAAGCTTCATTGAGATACTTGGGATTCGTGGAGATTACCTTCCTCCAAAGGTGAGTGTGAAGTCCTCCCAAATACTTGGTCAAAATGTCCTCATAGTACAAGTCCATATTAAGCAACATGGCTTGTCGCCGAAATTCCGTAGTGTAGTCTTGCACACTTTGACCACTTCCCTGTGTAAAGTACTGCCACTTAATCATCATGTCAGTCTTATGGCCAATAGGATAAAATTTATCTCTAATAAATTATTTAAAACCCTTCTAAGTACTGACAATAGGATGTTTCATCTTCTCATAAGTGGCTAGATGGATTTCCCACCAAACCAGAGCATGACCTTCCATTTTGAGATGTGCAAAGGTGATCCTTTGTGCCTCAGTGAAATTATACACACTAAAATAGACTTCCAACTATTTTATCCATTTATCCAGTAATTATGCATATACTTTTCCTTCAAAATTCTTTATTTCCACTTTTGTTTCAACTTTAAAAGGTGTATGTGTAGATTTTACCTTCTCGCTTACAACTGGTGTCTCTTCATGCTCTTTCCATTCTTCCTTAGTGTGGCTCTTCCCGATACCAAAACTTTTAGATATTTTTTGAACCATCGAGTCCATAGAATCTTGTTTAACTGAAGCCGTCTTTTGCATATCTAAAAGCTCTTCTTGTTTCCTATGAAATCTATCCATCATGGTCTCTAGCATCTCGACTCTATGGACCAAGTTATCTTCCTCCATTTGAGCTTGAACTCTCTGTTTCCACTTCTTCATAGAAATATCTCGCTCGCAAGGTAAAAATTATTCACCTTTGAACCTTTTCACTATCATACAAAATCATAAGAAAGATTCGAATACCACAGTCTTGGATATATAATCAGCTTTGATACCAATATGATCCATAAACTTCTACTTTGGAACTCTACGAATCACAGAACTATGCTGTTCTACTTTCAACTTTGGAAAATGACAAAATTGCTTTAAAAATTAGAGCTTCGTGACTGATTATTTAGTGCTATAGAAAGGAAATTGTAGAGAAGGAAATAATTCAAACTTCAACACCAATAATTTTATCCTGGAAACCTCTAAGGAGGAAAACTAGTCGGGAAGGGCAACTGCTCTTTCTTCCCACTTTTATTGGTCTAACATAGACAATTACATATTACAATAAGTATGAAAAGAAGCAACAAAGTAAAACTTCTCTCCAATTACTTGCTTAATTTGTTTCTACACCTTGATCCTATAATTCCATTCCCAACACTGAAGATCTTGCTCACGGCTCTCATTAAAATGTGCTTCTCGATCTCTCTGGATCTTCAAATGTCTATTCTCTTGCTCCTTACATGTATTTATAGGCCTTTCCGTGTCCTCCTGTGAACTAGATGATGTGAAAGGGCATGGAAGGGAAGAGACATGGCTGGGAACTTCAAGAATGCATCCACTTGCATTCCACTCTTCTTTTCTGCTTGAAAGTTTCAGGATTTCCGCCCTATGTAGACCGATGGTCTCAGAACCCTCATTCTACACAGAGTGGCGGTTCTATCTAGAACCTCCATTTACCTCATTTTATTTCACTTTCTTGTTTCTCCTTCTTGGTGCTGATGGAACTGATGAAGTGGTGTGTTTTTCTGGATCCCTATGGATCACTTGAACCCGCCTTGATTTATCCCCATCATTCCTTCAAAAAATCTGCTATAGAACTGCTTAAAAAATTGTTCTGATCAAGTCATCATATTTGATGACGCATTCCTTTTCATCTCTCTTTTATGAATCTTGAAAATCCTTTGGACCATTTGAAACATGACACAATGACACCTAATTCAGTTGTTGACATGGAACAACTCTTTTGGCTCATAATCCTATACACCTTTATCATTTGACAATACTCCATGATATAACTCAACAAATTTTATACTCAAGACACATTTATTGACTCACACATACTCAATCAACACTATACATCACGAAGGAGTTTGTTTTGTAACATTTAAAATAACATATCCTTCTTGAATTGACCAAAAAGGACTCATAACTATATTTATGAGGTAACCAAAACCTTTTTTTCTAATCATTGACTCAAACCAAGGGAAGAATCTACACATAAATTTCATGAGTTAATAGACCTCTTATGAGACACCAACATTACCCTTAAAATCAATAAGTCTTTATAAACTAACAACACACCATGATAAGGAAGATACATACTTGGGAACACAAACATACCTTAATACCTTGGAAGAGAAAAACACAAACCTAGATAGCTCCCCCTCACTCCAGTGCTTTATATGAACTAATATACCTCTAAGAAGGATATTAGAGGCATATGATACCATGGATAATCTAGACGAAGGAATTGAAAAGGTCCTAAGCCTTCTTAAACACCTGAAAAAATCATTCTTTTTCTTTTTTGTAATATGTTCCCTAAGAGACACCCTCCTTAGAATTTACATCAGCTCTTTGTGGACCAATTTTATTCCTTCTAGGTTCCCAAATCATACCTTGACTATTTTTATGCATCATAGAATTATGAAATATTCTCTCTTATACCTTAGGTTTCTAAAAAATCTTGTTTTTCTTGGAGCGATCATAGTGACACTCTCTAGCAGCATGACCAACTTCATTGCAACTAAAACACAACACTGAATTCTTCCCTTTTTAGCACTCAAATTTTTTAGATGGATCATTCAAGAAAAATATAGTAACATGACCTCTCTCATTGCAATTGTAGCATACCACACTCCTAGCATGCTCACTCCTACTATCCCTTGATGGATTATCATCTCTAGTAAATATTATACACTCCTTTTCCCTATGACCAAAGCCATCACATGTAAAATAATAACCATTAAAATATCTTTCATACCTTGAGGCATTGAGTTATATAATAGGCTTAGTCTTCTCATTTTTCTTCATGAATAGATATTCCTTTCCATCCTTCGTTCTTGGTTTACCTTCTTCCTTGCTTGAAACCATATCCTCTCAATTCATTTCTTTGTCCTTGATTTCAAATTTGAAGCGCAAACTAGCTCTATCACATGTGGATTTCTCATTGCTCAAGATATCATCAAGAGCCTTGGAAATTTTCTAAAACTTCTGAAATGATTTATCTTTGGTGGCTACATCAGATAGCCCCTTCTTCAGAATAATCACTTCTTATTCTTCCTTAGATTACAAGTTTAGAGTCATGGTATTGATTTTCATCTCTAATCTTCTCACTGATTCATCAAGCTTCTATGTAATATCCTGTTAGTGCAAATCTATAGCACCCCCTAAATGACCTTTAGATCTGCAGTTCAGAATTGGTTTATTTAGTGTGATTGCACAACATTGAGTTTTCTCCAAGGTGTGGGACCTTGCAAGGTGAGAAAAATCTCTAGATTAAAGCTAGTTCTTACTCCTCTGTTTAGGTGTATGCATGAATTTACAGAGGTTTAATACTAAATCCTACTCTAAATTCCAAGGAGACAGAGATAAAGGATGTAAAAAAGGAAATAAAACTAAGTAAAAATGGTGATACACTAAAGGAGTGATGAACTTCTAGCTTGTAAATAAAAAAAAATCATAGAAATGTAACACCAACCATGCATAGATTTCCAGAATGCAATGAAAGACAAAAAAACAATAATAAAGACATGAGATGATTGGGGGATCATTCACAAAACATGCATTACCATTTCCCAAATCTGATACAATGCATTACACTGGTAGAAAGGAAAAAACATGTCACTGGTTCCATGGAAGGTTTGAAACTACTCAAATTCATGTGCCAAGGGGAAGAGGGGAGTATGTAAGAAATAAAATGTTCAACCCTTTACAAATGAGCCAAATTTGGCTTTTAACGATGAAAAACAGAGTCCAGGAAGGAGAAACACAGGAAAGTTGAAAAAATGTTCAACCACCAACAACATTCATCAAAATTGCATGGGTAACCTTAAAATTCCATTCCCCAAGAGTTTCCACCATGCTAGAGAAGAATGTAAGCCATACTGCATTAAAACTAGTGGTTGAATGTCGGTTCTGCGCTTTTTCCCATGCCAAAGGCATTTTTTCAATTTTCTCTCACCAGACTAACCAATAAAAAAAATTGAAGATCCCATCATGTAGAGGACTTCAATATCTTTCCAATGACACCAAAATTGAGAAAAATAGAGCTCTAGATCAAAATTTACACCCCTCTGAAGATTCACGAAAAAATTTGGCAAAATTAGGGCAAAAAATGGATTCGTGGGCCAGAATTTGAATTTTTTCCCTTTTAGAAATTTTTTCCAAAAAACCTCCGTGCCTCCACCACTTCGGGACACATGTCACCTTCCCATTTGATGATGGGATCATGGGCTAAACCTACCTTTTTTCCTTCTATTTTTCTTTGGGAAAAAAATCCACAAACACCCCCGCGCCCCACTCCGCCGCTGCCACGTATCACTTCCTCATTAGCCACGGGCATGCGCTTCAATATTTCCCCCTTGTGCCTTTTACAAATATTGGAAAAAAACAAAAAAATTCCCCATGCCTCTAACTTCTGCCTCTGATTAGACACGTGTCGGCTCCTCCTTCATTCGTGGGCCCGCGGGAAAAGTTTTCCCTTTGCACCCTCCGCCAACTCCTTGGCAATTTTCTCAACTTCGCTTCACCGTCCCAACCCCAGCCACCACATGGCACATTCTTATTGGTCATGGGTCTATCTAGGGAAGTTTTCCCACAAAAACTCCACCGAGCCATAACTTGAAAAGTACAAGGAGTTAGAAGGAAAATTTTACCTTTTTGGAAAGGTGAGAAATTGCTCTATTTGATGGAGCCATTTCTAGAAAATTTTGAGTCTCTGAAGCATGTCAAAAATTCATTTAAGTGCCAGAAAAGGGAAAATGAAGGTACGTTAGCCAAAATAAGCATGGGGCTCATTTTGGATAACAATTTTGGCAACTCAGAGGGATTATTTACTTGCTAGATGAAGTGACCAGCTACTTGAAGCAATCCATTGGGCAATGGAGTCATGAACTTAACTGCTTGTTACTCTCAATCCATTAGAAAATCTCTAGGATGAAGATTGTGAGAGTAGAACATCACTTGATTTGGAACATGATCTGAAAAAGATGTATCCTTGGGAAAACAAAACCTATACCAAAGCACTTAGGGAAATGTGAAAATAAGCTACAACAAAAAAATTTGCATAGGCACTTGGAGAAATAAAAATCTAAGCTAGTATGTACAAGGTGAGAAGTTTCCCTTCTAGTAACAATGCTTTAGATGGATTCCATTAACTGGAATTTACAGTTCTTCACCATCCAATGTAGATAATTGGAAGGAATTGTTGTTCTTGCATTTTGTGACCATGTAGGGGCCACTCCAAATGGCATCAAACTTTGAATGCCTTCCTGGCTTTGCTCGGTCTGCATCCCATTTCAACACTAGATCTCAAACTTGGAAGGTTCTAGCCTTAGCTTTCCTATCAAATCTTCTCTTGATCAAAGCTTGATCCTTCTCCATTGTTTGGGCTGTAAGCTCTCTAATTTCTTAGAGTTCCATCAATTCTACATATCTAACCTCCATGGGTTCAAACTCCAGCAATTCCAATTGCTTCATGAGTTCTAATGTTGGAAACTCAAGTGACATAGGAAAGATTGTCTCTCTCCCATAAACAAGTTTGAATGGAGAGTTACCTGTGGATCTCTCGGTAGTTATCCTATTAGCCCATAGAACTAATTTGAGCTTAGTGTGCCAAGTCCTCTGATTCTTATCAAGAGTCCTCTTGATGATCCTTAATAGATTCTTGTTTGTAGATTCAGCTTGGCCATTACCTTGAGGGTAATAATTTCATGAAGTGCTCAAATAGATCCCATTTCTAACAACCCATTCAGTGATCCTTGATCCTATGACTACTAATGCATTATCTGATATTATAGTGGCAGGTATACCAGATCTGATTGCTATCCCCTCATACAAGTCTAGAATGCTGGTTTCATTTGCCTCTTTGAGTGCCACTACCTCAGTCCATTTGGTGTTCTAGTCTATTGCTATTATAATCCACTTATGCCCTTGGCTTGAGTTTGGATTAATGACTCCAATGATGTCCAAACCCCATTTCATGAATGGATATTCAACTGAGATTGGGTGCAATGGAAGTGCTACTTATCTCTCCTTGCCTGTGAAGAACACACTATTCTTGCACCTCTTGATCCATGCATAACAATCACTAAAAATTTTGGGCCAATAATATCTAGCATTCATAATCTTGAGAGTTGTCACTCTTGGAGAAAAATGACCCCCAACTGATCCACCATGGAACTCTTCTAACATTTTCTCAATCTGATTTGTATCAATACATCTCAGCAACACTCCATTGATATTCCTTTTGAACAAGACGCCATCAACAAGTGCATATGGAATAACCTGTAATCTGAAGTGTCTTCTTTTGGCTTTGTTCATCTCTGGAGGGCATAGGCCTGTTTGTAAGAAGTGCATTATGTATTGGGTCCAACAAGGAGTGAGCATGCAACCATTTTCTTCTTGAACATCTCTTTGTTCTTGACTGTCCTGCAACACCAAAACAACATTCTTCTCTTTGCTTGCTTCAATTGATTGGCTTAAGGAAAATTTATCACACAATCCCTTTCCTCCGACCATCTTGGTGACTTTAATCTCAATTTCATACTCCATGACATGAGTAGTCCATCCTGCATGTTTTTTATTTAGATCCTTGTTGAGGAGGAAGTCTTTAACTCCCACATGAGAAACCAACAGTTGAAACTTGTTGTTTGAAACTAGATGCTTAAATTTCTTCAATCTCCTAATCACTACAAGAACATGGTTCTCAATGAAGGAATGCCTTACTTCATAGTCCTCCAAACTTTAGCTAAAGAAGGCAATTGGCTACTCTACATTTTCTTCATTCTGCTGTACTAAAATTACAGAAATTGTATCGTCACCGCCAAATGCATAAAGGATGAAATCTTTGGAGAAATCTGGGTTAATAAGGGTTGGAGCTGTTGAGATAGCTTCCTTGATTTCCTCAAAACTTTCCTTACCTTCAACTATCCATTTGAATGCCATACCTTTCCTCAACATCATAGTTATTGGCTTGACAAGGGCTGTAAAGTTTGGGACAAACCTTAAAAAAAATTGATTCTTCCCAAGAAAATTTGAAGAGCCTTCTTATGCCTTAGCAATGGTAGTGCTCTTATTGCTTCAACCATCTTTAGATCAATTACTAACCCTTCTTTGAAAACAATGTGGCCTAGGAGCCTTCCTTCATGAGCTAGAAAAATGCATTTCTTGGGATTCAAGGATACCCCAAATCTTCTACATCTTTGGAACACTTGTCTCAAATGAAAGAGATGATCTGCTGCACTTTTAGAAAATACAATAATATCATCTAGGTATACCAACACTATTTTGTTGATCAATCCCTTAAACGCCATATCCATTTCCCTTTGGAAAGTATCTCTGGTGTTAGACAACCCAAATGGCATTTTTATATATGCATAGGTTCCCCACTTGGTGGTGAAGGACGTTTTGAATTGATCATCTTCCTTCACCATGATCTGATTATAACCTGAATAACCATCTAGTAATGAAAACCTTTTAGAGCCAACAATAACTTGTAAAATTTGCTCCATAGAAGGAAGTGGGTAGTAATCCTTGAGAGATGCTCTGTTCAAATCTCTAAATTCCACACACAACCTGATTTCTCCACTCTTATTTCTAACTGGAACCAATTTTGCAACCCAGCTTGAAATCTTGATGGGGAATATGATACTTGCCTCTATTAATTTATTCAATTCCTTCTTCATGAGAGGCTCAATGTGTGGGTTGACCGGTCTCTGTTTTTTCCTGATGGGCTTAGCACTTGAATCCAGTTCAATTATGTGTTGAGCTAGCTTGGGATTGAAACCTCTCAAGTCTTCATAGCTCCAAGAAAACACATCCAAAAACTCTTGGAAAATTTGCTTGAACTCATACCTTTCTTGCTTGGTTTCCACTTTACCAATTTGAAGTGATTTGCCTTCTCCAACTGAGATGGGCTCAGAATCTTCTCCCTTGACTTGGACGTTTGCTTTCTCTTTCCTAAATTGATCATTATGATTAAAAATAGACTCCAAAGTGACAAATCCTTTTGATGGTTTGTTGGTTCTTAGCTATACCACCTGGTCACCATACCGTTGTTCTAACTTTTCCTGATTTTTGGTTGAGAACTCAACTTCTTATTGCAAGAAATTGATGATTTTTCGGTCACTCTCAAACGCTTTCCAACTTACATTATTGTTTGGCATTGATGGCCTCATAATCACATGAATGTTTGGCTACATTTTATCTTTTCTGATACTCTCCACAACATCAAAAGTTGCTCCAACTGCTGTAAGCCTATCAGCAGCTTGGTTTTCTTTCCTAGGGATGGAGTTGATGCCAAAGCCCTCAAAATACTCAATGAGGTCCCACACCCTATTCTTATAACTCTTGAGTAGGTCATTCTTGGCAGAATTTTGTCCTTTAACTTGATTAACAATCAACTCACTATCACCAAAGACTTGTAAGTTCTTGATGCCTCTCTTCCTTGACCAATGCAACCCATGTATCAAGGCTTCATATTCAACAGTGTTGTTAGAACATGAAAATTGGAATCTAAAGGCTGAATAATACTTAATGCCTTGAGGTGAAACACACATAGCTCCTCCTCCTACACCTTGTCTACTTATTGACCCATCTAAGAACAACTACCATACCTCATTGTCATCTTTATGGTCTGGCTTGGTGATGCTAGGAATAGGCTGATTTTCTTCATGTATGTAATAAACTTCCAGCTTAGATTCCTCTATTTCCCTATATGGATCAAAAGCATGTATCTTGCTTGTCCATTCATCAAGAGTCAAATATGGGATTCTTCAAAATTTGGTGTCAGCTTCATGTGTGCTTGGATAATCCTGTTGATCAAATGCTGAACAATTGGAATTGATTGGGCTTGGAGTATGAGGCTCAATGTGAAAGTTTGCAATAGGTTCAGACCTGATTATGGGCCTGGCTCCATATCTTGTCCTAAAAAACATGTGTGACCAATCAGCAGATAAGTAGCCTCTAATTCTAGCTATGAAATCCCTTGACAAACATATGGAAAAAAGTGGTAATAAATCTATCACTGACACATCTTGCAAAATAGTGACATTGGGGCATGCATGTAAAGTAAGGCTCAAATCTTTAATTACCCCCACTGTTGTTAGTGCTGTCCCATCTAATTTCACCAACGCTTGGAGATGACTTCATATTGAAGGCCCAGATGGTCAGGTATTTACTTGGGCATCACAGAAATACTTTCGGACCTAGAATCAATCATACAATTATGTACTAGTTTATCCCCAATGATCAATGAAATATAGAATGGAGGGGGCTTCAAAATTTTACCTTGCTGTCCTCAAAGCCTTCCCTCAGGCTGAGTTACATTTGTGAGTACCTTTTCTTGTATGTGAGCTTGCTGATTTGAGGATGACCAATTCTTCATGGAAGCTTGTAGTAGATCCCTTTAGCCTAGGATGGATAGTGACTCCCACATAGATTTGTTCACATTTTTCTTATTCATTTGTTCAATGATGTTAAATGGGGATGAAACATATCTTTGATACACCTTAGTCTATACATTCTTTTCTTGTACATGGGCTGCAACAGCTGGCATTTGAGCTGGTCTAGAAGGTGGCTTGGGCTGTCCTTGCACATTTGGAACTGCATTTTTCTTGCCAACACCTTGTGGAGTGATGGAAGGTTGTGGATCACTTGGGGATAATGAATTCCCTTCACCAATGTTCCTCTTCTTTGACCATGTGTTAGCTGCTACACTCTGATCAGGTGTTTGGTTCTCACCACAAAAATCTTCAGCTTTCCGATTCACAAGTGTAGTCTCATTTGGAGTTGTATATTGCTGAGATATTCCTTGTTATTGGTTTGTTTCTTGATTCACTTCACTCTCTATACTAGTTGTCACCATTAGAGCTTGGTTCAAAGCACCATTAAAGAAAATAGACTGGTTGTGAGGTTCACTACATGGGAAACACCAGTCATACCCTTGAGCTACATTATTTTGCACTGGCACTAAGGCTTTAGAAGTAGATGCAACATTGGGATTATAGGGCTGAAATGGTCTATTGAAAGGAGGCCTTACTTGATTTTGATTTACAGCTGGATTGGGTGGCCTGTTACATTGATATGGTTGCCTATTAGGCTAAGTTTGAGACTGATAAGAAGGCCTAAAACTTTGGGCTTGCTGCCTCTTGAGTGTAACTAGCTCATTGCCTAAATTTTGTAATTGTTTTATAACTTCTTGAAGCTCATTTGAGGCACTAGAGGATGAAGTAGAAGTTTCATTTGAAATCTGATTTCTAAGAATGGGAATAGGAGCTAAAGTAGGTGCTTGACTAGTGCTTGGTATTTCCAAGTCTAGACATAAAGGCATAGGAGGTCTAGGTACAATTTTACCAACTTGGATCAAACAATTCTCAACCATAATGGAAATGCTATAAGCTATAGGTATAGTTACACCTCCCATGGATTGGATTAACATAGAAATGTCAAAATTTAAAGCATTGAGATAGTATAAGAAAGAACCTTTAGCTTTTGGCCTTATTGTCACTGGGATTCTATCCCATGTCCTTTGAAACCTGAAATTGAAGTCTGTTAGTTGCTCATTGGGAGCTCTCTTGATAGTTATCAGTTGTTCCAATAGAGAAAAATTGTCCCCCTTTTCTCCAAATTGGTCATGGAGAGCTATGCAAAATTGGTTCCAATTTTGGATAGAGTCTACCCCAAGGCTCTTGAACCATTGCAAGGATTTCCCTTTGAATGAAGATGCCAACAATTTGACAGCAATTTGCATCTCAACAATCTCATGGATTGCAAAAACATTAGCAATGTCTTTGACATGATCACTAGGAGTGGTATAATTTTCCCCAGCAAAGTATGGGATATTCTTCAATGCTGTAATTAGAACTGGGTTTTGTGTATTGAGAGAAAGTGGGCTGTTGCTAGTGAAGTTGACATAAGGATTGGGTTGTGCCATTCTGATTGGCCTGAGAACCCTTGTTGATTGGGTGAAAGGTCTACCGGGTGGAGGAGTTGATAGAGTTTTATTTGGTGGAGATGGAGACCTTTGAATCCTTCTTCCCCTCTCTCTTCTTCCTGGGGATAATTGTAGATACTCATACAATCCCTCTTCTCTGGCCCTTGACCTTGTTTTTATTCTTCTCATGAATCTTCAGACCCGGACTAGTGAAACCAGTTGATTCTATCCTTTTGGAGTCACCAGATGTGAAAATCAAGGATCTTTTCAAGCAAGAAACTTACAAAAAATGCACATGAACTTTTTTGTAATGAAGATGAATACCTCTAAGGTCCCACCCGGTATGCCAAAATTGTTAGTGCAAATCTACAACACCCCCTAAATGACCTTCAGATCTACAGTTCAGAATTGGGTCATTTAGTGTGATTTCACAACATTGAGTTTTCTCGAAGGTGTGGGACCTTACAAGGTGAGAAAAATATCTAGATTGAAGCTAGTTCTTATTCCTCTGTTTAGGTGTATGCATGAATTTTTAGAGGTTTAATACTAAATCCTACTCAAAATTCTAAGGAGACAGAGATAAAGGATGCAAAAAAGGAAATAAAACTAAGTAAAAAATGGTGATACACCGAAGGAGTGATGAAATTCTAGCTTGCAAATAAACACAAATCATATAAATGTAACACAAAGCATGCAAAGATTACTAGAATACAATGAAAGACTAGAAAATAATAATAAACACATGAGAGGATTGGGGGATCATTCACAAAACATGCATTACCATTTCCCAAATATGATATAATGCATTACACTGGTAGAAAGGAAAAAATGTGTCACCGGTTCTATGGAAGGTTTGAAACTCCTCAAAGTCATGTGCTAAGGGGAAGAGGGGAGTCTGCAAGAAATAAAACATTCAACCCTTTACAAATGAGCCAAATCTAGCTTTTAATAATGAAAAAAGAGTCCAGGAAGGAGAAACGCAGGAAAGTTGAAAAATGTTCAACCACAAACAATATTCTTCAAAATGGCATGGTTACCCTTAAAAGTCCATTCCCCAAGGTTTTTGACCATGCTGTAGAAAAATGGAAGCCATACTGCATTAAAACTGGTGGTTGAATGTCGGTTCTGCTCTTTTTCCCATGCCATAGGAATTTTTTCAATTTTCTCTCACCAAACCCACCAAAAATAAAATTGAGTATTCCATCATGTAGAGGACTTCAATATCTTTCCAATGACACTAAAATCAAGAAAAAATGAGCTTTGGATCAAAAGTTATGCCCCTCTGAAGATTCAGGCAAAAAATGGATTCACGGGCCATAATTTGATTTTTTTCCCTTTTGGAAAAAAATTCCTAAAACCCTCTACACCTCTGCCACTCTGGGACACGTGTCACCTTCCCATTCATTGATGGGATCATGGGCTAAACCTACCTTTTTTCCTTCTATTTTGTTTTGGGTAAAAAATACCCAAACACCCCAGCGCCCCGCTCAGCCGTTGCCATGTGTTGCTTCCTCATTAGCTGCGGGCATGCCTTTAAATATTTCCCCCTTGCACCTTTTACAAATTTTGGTGAAAAAATAAAAACTTCCCCGCCCCTCCGACTTCTGCGTCTGACTAGACATGTGTCGGCTCCTCCTTCATCCGCGGGCCTGCGGGAAAAATTTTGCCCTTTGTGCCCTCCACCAACTCCTTTGCAATTTTCTCAACTTTTCTCTGCCATCCCAACCCCCACCACCACGTGGCATTCTCTTATTGGCCACGGGCCTTTCTAGGGAAGTTTTCCCACAAAAACTCCACCAAGCCATAACTTGAAAAGTACAAGGAGTTAGAAGGAAAATTTTACCTTTCTGGAAAGGTGAGAAATTGCTCTATTTGATGGAGCCATTTCCAAAAACGTTTGAGTCCCTGAAGCATGTCAAAAATTCATTTAAGTGCCAACAAAGGGAAAATTAAGGTAAGCTAGCCAAAATAAGCAGGGGCTCATTTTGGATAACATATCCCAAACAATATCTTCTAGTTCTTAAATCTTTGCCTCATTTTTTTTTACTTATAATTTCAATTTCTTATTATTCTTCTTAGCATATGTCAATTCATATTGAACACAATCCAATTTTATTTCAGCATCACCTTCTTCTTCTTTAGAATCTATGTAAGAACAAAATAAGAAGTCACATAACAATGTAGAGCCTCCACTAGTGGATCTCATATAATATTTTTTCATAAACAAGACCTCATCACCTACATCTTTTTGATTAGATTCAGACTCAGAATCTGATCCATCATTCTCACTACTTCCATAAGAATAATAGGCATCTTTCTTAGTGTAAAAAATCTTCTTACCCTTCTTCTTATGATAAAATTTCTTGAACTTCTTATTCTCTTTACTATACCTCTGATATTTCTTTTGATAACCACATTCATGATCATAATTATCTATCTTTTCATTCCTATGAGGAAAGTTAAATCATTTAAAATTAAGTTTCTCCTTGTAATTACAACTTCCAACATTCATCCTTATAGCAACCATGAAAAATATCTCTTCATTATCTAACTCATGAGTAGCATACTCAACCTTATTCCTCTTTTACTTTGGCATCTTATCAACCTTGAAAGCTATCTCTTTCTTAGCTAGTTTATAATCTACAATCCCCATTTCATAAGAAAATCAAATTCACATGTAAATCATCCATCTTCAAAGTATTCAAATCCTTGGCATCTTCAATAACGGACACTTTGGAATCAAACCTAGGAGTTAGGGAACTTAAAACCTTTTGGAATACATCTCTCCTAAACCTTTCATGTTGTTGACAATATTGTAAACTCTAAGCCAATATGAAGCAATCGACTCATCATCATTCATCTTAAGAATTTCAAACTTATTTCTAAGTTTGAAGCTTAACAATTCTTACCTTGGAGTCTCCTTCATATAGAACTTGAAGTTTCTCCCATAATTTTTTTTTTCTGATTTACAATGCATTATATTTCCCATATTATATTCTCCTAAGGTACTCATGATAGCATTCATAGTCTTTGAGTTGTCATTACTTCCCTTATTTTCTGCAGCAGTAGTTGGGGTAGTGGTAGGAACATTATATCCATCTTCCACACCTTGCCAAATATCAAAACCTAGAGACATTAGATGAGTTTTTATCCTCAAACTCCAAAGATCATAATTTACTCCATCAAACAAATGTTCCTTGCTAGTAGAGAAACCATTCTACCGACTCGCCATTATTGTGCTTCAAAGGATCTATTTTCAACTGATCAAACTTCTCAAAAAGGACTTTCTCTGATACCAATTTTTTGAAGAAAAATGGACTAGGGGGTGAATCAATCCTTAAAACTTAATTCAATTTCAAATTTCTTACTCAAACCACAAACCAATTAACCATCCATTAATGTGCGCATAATATCAAATAATATGCATTCAAATAACTATGAAAAAGAGAAGAAACACCATAACACAAGATATAAGTGGGAATCCTTCAAGGGGAAGAAAACCCAATAAAACTTCTAATTATATTAATCAAATAAAAATGATTTAGTGAAGCACTAACTTCAAAGGGAGCACCAACCTCTAGTTTAGTAGAGCACCAATCCTACAAGGAACACCAATCCCTAGTTTACAGAAAAAACAACTCCCAAAGGAGGCTACAACCCATTAAGATGATTAATCACCCAATAAACCACATTTTAAGAATATATTTGATGTCTTTTTTCTACCACAACTGATTGAGATCACATATTCAGCTCACACACCTTCAAACCCTTGTTCAAATCTTAACTTCTCCAACTCACTTTATCTATCACTTTATTCACTTCTCTTTGCTTCAACATCTTGAACACACTCTTCAAAAAGTTCTTCAACATATCATATAGTCTATCATATCTCAAAACATGCCTTAGTACCTACTAATCGCTCTTAAATAGGTTGCACTTTTTCCCTCTTTCTCAATTAGTGCAAATTTAAATTCAAACATGCACTTTATACCTTCATCTTAATTCAAACAATAATCAATTCAGTTTCCTTACTTTGGTTCAACCAAGTAAACTTAAAAATATTCCAAATGAATAATTAAAACATTTACATATGATCTATATAGGTCGGAAATACCCAAAACCACTCATCATGCACCAAACATGCTTAAAACCCCATAACTAGGATGAGTAAAATCCACTAACACAAAAACCATGATTATTAAATCTCTAAAAATAATAACACATGTGTTATATAACATATAAGAGTCATCCATGGTCACACAATTTATTGCACCAATCAAATAATTCATAACATGGGCCAAAAGGCTCATATCATTCATCAAACAATTATTTCTAACACCTTGTCTTTACCTTTGGGAAACAAGTACACTCTAAAAAAAATAAAAAATGAAATATAATATCTATATATAATTTTCAAGACATTTAAGTATCATGCATGAATGTTAGTGATCTTGAAACATCCATGTGTTCAATCCACATAAACTTTCCTCTTCACCAAAACATGCTGCCCAGAAAGCAATTTTGAAAACTCAACTAGGTCTCCCACTTTCTACAATTTTCAAGAGCTCCAAAGTCCTTAAATAGGAAAAAATCACCTATACTTATTCTCAAGATTATATCAAGTATAAACCAATCCATTTCATTCCTCAACCAACTCATTCTTTCAACCTAAGCAGTCATGTCCTAAAAAAGCAAGAATCCTTCATCTCCACAAACTGACCTAGATGACCCATAAAATATAATCATCATGAGACAAATCTTATACCAATGGAAATCCCTCTGAATCCTCTTTCTAGAATATATTGGAAATCCTTCCTACTCTAAGTGGAAGGCCTCTGAATAGTCTTCACAAATAAGGAAAAATTTCCATTTATAAGCATCACCATGACATAAAAATAACATGAAAATAAGGCTAAATTCCCATGATAAAAACAATTTCTATTTATTTTGCATCTCCTTTGGACAACCTTGTCCCAAACTGAACTTCTTTAGAAATAGGAGCATTTGAGCGGGGTCCACTCATCATCAAAAGCTATACCATACCTTTATGGAAACCTTACGGGGTTCTCTATACACTCATCATCAAAAGCTATACCATACCTTTATGGAAACCTTACAGGGTTCTCTACAACATCCAATAATCATACGTGCACTATCAATAAATTATTTTCACTTAGGAATCAAATATATCATACCAGTTTCTAGCTAGGGTTTCAAGCACAAAAAATTGTTTACCTTCTTAACATTCATTCATAAAAATGTAACAATGAAATGACATCATTATTTTTTAAAAACCTTCTAGAATCAATGTAGAAACATCTATTAAATCTAAAATGTCCCATGTAAAGCACACAATTTAGGGTGAGCTTTAGAAGGTGAAATTTAAGCTCAAAAACACATTTTTTTTGGACCTTGTTTTAGCAAAGATGACTTATCTTACAAAATCCTATTTAGAATGACTCCAATTATTTCTCACACATATAAGAAACCTTTATGAATTATATCCAATAATAATAATAATATTTAAAATAGTTCTCCATATTCTCATCCCATCTCATTTTCTTGACCAACCCTTTAGGTTTTGCATGCTTTAGGCTAGGGTCAAACGAAAAGTGATTCTATCTCATCATTAAAATTCTGTAAAAGGTCCTAACATTCCTGGGACATCATGAAAGAAATACCTACATGCATCCATGAGTTCACATGGCTCCACAACTCATTCTCATGCCTCCAAGCACCTAGACCTGGTCTAGATGAACACCTGAACCTTGGTCTTCAACTTGTACCTATACCCTGAAACTCATGTGAGTTTCTAAGAACTACCCAAACATGATATCCATACTATCAAAATGCTCTTAAAGCTATCAAGAAGCTCCAACTATCATACACCATCACCTAGGCTAGCTAGGTCACTTGCCAAGGCTTACTAGAATAGGTCAATCTCACTGAATAAACTCATACAACCATGCACATACCTGAAAAACAATGTCATCAACATACTGAGCATGCAATGACTCCACTCCATCATCCTCTTTTTCATTAGTGGGATTTTACATCAATGACAACACCTAGAACAAAACATACCAACAAAAACTCTTAGACACAAAATAGATTTTTGTTTCTTGCTTCCTTTTTACCAAAGGTATATGTATTACTTATGCCCCTATCATGGTCCAAATTCCAAAGTTACCAATTGAGATTATTACAGACTCCACGATTTTTACTATCAATCCATAATAGAAAAATAATACTCTTCCCCTTCACTAGTGATATAAGAACATCGACACCCACTTCATTAACTCTTGTCACTAGTTTTGATATTCATGGTATCTCATCACAAGAAAATTTCAACCAACAAAAATCAATGACATAAATCCCATCTGTCACAATAATCCACACTATAACCTTTCCATCCACATTCAATCCTTTAGCCTCCACTACTCCTCTTGCACCTCTTGCAGGCTCATTTGGTGTTCTTTTCACTACAATCCCTCCTATCACATCTCAATTTATCCCACTACAAAAACCTACATATTCAATCCAAAATATAGTTTTATCTATACACACATTTATATCTCCTTTTAATATGAGTTCTATCACTAGAAATATGCCATTTAATATAAAATATCTACTACCCATGTCTCACAATATAGCACCATCCCTTCTCAATATATATCACAACCACCCAAACATCTTATCAACACTTCCATTCTATTCCTTATTAATATATCCAACCCTTACAACTATTAGTATCTTAACATACCTATAATATTACAACAAGTTCCATTATTCATCATAATACCCCATTACCATATCACCTCTATCAACAATCAAATTCCCATAATTATAATCAAGCCTTTCCCTCTTCTTCAAACACACAACAATATTATAATGATCCCATGCATGCATTAATAAGGAAAATCACAAGCCTTAAAGTTGCTACCATAGGACCAAAAAATAGTCTTTCCTATGAACAAATGTCCAATGAACCTGTCATTCCATTTGTACCACTCAAATCCTATCCTCCTCACCGGGAAATACCTAAGTTTATCAAATTTTATAGTAAAGAGGATCCACAACAACACATCCTGGCATTTCTTCATGCCTGCCACCTAATTGCCTAAGATCAAGATTTGATGTTGAGTACCTTTCCCATGTCATTGGATAGTCCTGCCATCAAATAATACAATAGTATTCCCCAACATTCCCTCTTCTCACTCGTTTACCTAGTATAGTTATTTTTGGAACACTTCTCTATTAACATAGCCCGTAAGATCTCCATCATCGATCTCTACACTATCAAAATTTTAAAAGATAATTCTATCACTTATTTTGTCACCAGATGGTGAGATATTATTAATCAAATCTCATTCTCCCTTTCAAAAACTGAGTTAATCTAGTTATTTTCTATACTATGAACTTAACATATCTCATCCACATTACAAATCAATCATTCAAAACCTTTGATGAAACATTCACTATGGACTGAAAATTGGAACTATGATCCCTTAAGGATGGTAAAGTGAAATTATGGTCCTATAAACCTAAACTTGACCCCTCCTTGAAAGCCTCTTCTAGAAGAAACCAATCCAAAGGCTCCACAAATGCAGTTGTTTTGAAAACTACATCCAAAAACAAAATAGAATTTGAAAAGTCTTGACCTTAGTGGAAATATACTCCCCTAGGAGAATCATATACTTCCATCTTTGAAAAAATTCTTTCTACTTTTATGATCACCCTTCCTCCCATTCGACTCGTAAAAATTTCCACATCTAAACCTTCTTCGTATAGAGAAAACGACTACTGCAAATATCACCAAGTTTAAGGTAATGACATCGAAAGGCACTGATCATATAGAAATTTCCTTCATTCTCATTGACCAAGGTGAGTTTCAAATTGATAACCCTAATGAACCTCCTAATAAAATTTGAATTGTTAAAACAACATTTTACAAAACATCCTTTGACTAGTGGTAAACCTCGAACAATTGTTACAAGATCTCATCACATCATCATTACCATCCATGAAATCTTACCCATGTCCAAAACATCATTAGTTTCTACTACTAAAACCCCAAACTAATAATGAAACTCTCTAGAAAACATCACTACATAGGCCTCGAGCCCATTCGAGCCTCATCCCTCAAAACCCATCATATATACTCACATAGAAACATTTGATACTGTTACGTCAACGTCATAAGAAAATAAAATCATTGAAAATCTGAAAATCTCCTTCAACGACCATGTTTCCATGCACCGAATGAAGAACCTTAACAATCCCTCATAAAAACCCATCATCTGCTAGACTAGCAAAGTATAGATCTCATAGGACCATAACCAAACCAATACAATCCATTTTCCCTCCATTTTGGGGCCACATATGTCTTCTATGCTTAAAATCACTATAAAAATATCCAATCCAATCACCACAATAACATCTAGACACACCATCTCAGATATACATTATTTGTATTGTACCTATGAATCATCTAATGACACCCATAATCCTAGCCCCTTGACATCATCTCAACAAGGATTTTCATGGTATTATACGAAGACCCTTGAAAAACTCATTCGATCATCAACTATCACATTACCACCTATCAAAATCTTTGAACCTTGGGGATGGAAACCTTCTTGGTGTAATCACCACGAATCTTATGGTTATCATTAGATAATAGGAAATTACACTAAATTTTGAAAATCCCTTCATGACATCATTCAAAATATTTATACTATAAGAATCCTCCCAATCAATAAAGATCATCCTAGTCCACCCATTAAATCAACCAAATCACAACACTACATCACACATGCTCATATAGCTCCTAAATCATATATTCCAAAGAAATCATTTGAAAGCATATTTGAAAAGATAGTGCCCCCTTGTAGTAAACCATCATGTGTTAGTATTCACTCTATTCGTATAACCACCTAAGCTAACACCTTCGACTTAAAGGCCCAAAATTAAGACATGCCCAAGGTACCTATCCCCGTAGCTCCTTTAGAGTCACCCAATCTGTCATCATCTAAAGATAAAATTTCCATACTTGTTGCCCCTTAGAATCAGTCAAAACCGTCAATTCAAAACACCATTCTCAAATAGCTATACCAAGCATCTGTTAAATTGTACCTCTACGAGATCATCTAAAATTCTCCCAAACATCACCAAACCATGATCAAATCCCTCTAATTAATCTCCCTTCTAATGAACCCCTTACATTCGATACCTCATAAGTCCTATCAATCCAACCTAAAGACCATGATCTTCCCCTTCTTTTCACCACCTAAATAATTGATACTCTTATTAAAAGTGTTATGATTGATAATGGTGTTGGAATAAGCATCATATAGTCTCATGAGTTCAAACAACTCTAATAACCTAACACCATTTTTTCCCAATCACTCACTATCCTACGTGTGTTCAATGATACTCTTTCCCCCACACTGGGAATAATTATCCTACCCATCAAAATAGGACCAAGAATCCTGCAAAAACTCTTTTACCTTGTAGAAGGAGAGTTCTAATATAAGGTGTTGATTGGTTATCCTTAGATACATGCAATGTTTTGTGTCCCATCCACTCTACATGGATGTATAAAATACAAACACGAAGGTAAAACTGTCATGGTCCCTACCAACCCAAATCCATTTAAAGCTTACAACATGACGTAAATACCCAACAACATCTTGCTTCCTTTACAAAATCCAACATCTGCAAACAAATATTCCACAAGTTCTTTGATCCTCACATCTAAATTGATAAATGGTGACTATTTCAATAAATTTATACAACACATTTCACTAGGGGAGTACTTCCTCCTATCCCTTAACATGCTTCCCATGTCTAAAGCTTATGAGACACCCAAAAAAAATATATCTATGAGCCCAATGTAGGAAATATTATTTCTTTTGGTCCCCTTTTTCTTCGAACATAGTTAGTGTATGGAGACATCAATAGTCCTTCATCTAACCTTGACGATCAAAAACATGTAAATACCTTCTCATCTAAATTTTTATTATTAGTAAACCCCAGTTTTCCCAAACATATGTCTACCATTATACATGGTAAGGATTCAATTTATGTCGATATGAGCAAGGTCCACATGATTTTTTTTAAGGCTAGAAAGAACCTTATGAAAAACATGGCCTCAGATTCAAAGTGTTTCCTCCTAAACCATCACCATAAATATACGAATCATAAGAAGTAACATCACCATTGTTATACTCATCCTCTGATGATGATGACACCATATCTATCCCCCTAACATTATTTAGTCAATACCATTTCACTGAGACCATTAACTTATTAGGTTAATAGTAAAACAAAATGTATTGCTTTAACGTTACCACACATTATAGAGGAAGAGACCCCTACCACTGAAATTCTCCACTATCATGAAGATGATGCCATCCTAGCCTTTATGGTTGCTGAAGATAATTATCTAAAGGCCCTTCCATCTGACACATCTAGCCCCCTTAATGAATCCATTGTTGACGTTAACATTGGCACACCACTAGAGTCACACATTGTTAAGATCAGACAATATTTAGATCCACATGAACGTCAATAATTCACCCATTTCCTATCTAAAGATAGTCAATCCTTCACATTTTCCTACATTGACATGCCATGTATAGACCCTAACATCATCATTTACAATATTGTTACCATCTCGGATGCTAAACCTATCTAGAATAAACTTTGGAAAATGCATCCTCACATCACACTTGTAATAAAATAAGAACTTCAATGTCTTCTTTCAGCCAACTTCATACTACCCATTGCTTATCCAAAATGGGTTTCTAATATCGTACTCATCACTAAAGCCACTAGAAAAGTATGCATCTGTATAGAATTCTGAGAATTGAACCTCACCTTCCCCAAAGAAAATTTTCCTCTTCCCAATATCGATCATCTGGTTGATTTAACAACATGCCATGAAATGTTCTCTTATGGATAGTTTTTCTAGTTATAATCAAGGATCAACAAAATATTTCTTTTATCATCCCTTGGGGAACCCTATGTTATAGAGTAATGCCATTTGTCTTGAAAAATGTAGGATCTAATTATCAACATGTTATGACCTATATTTTTCATGATCTTATCCAAAAAACCATGGAAGATATAGTTTTTCTTGACATAATCTTTATGCATCATCTATAGTTCTTACTTTGTCTTAATCCCGCTAAATGCGTATTTAGATTTCTCACTAGAAAAATCCTTGGATTCATTATGTCTATTAAGGGAATTGAAGTCAACCTTTCCAAATTCAAATTCATCATCAACCACTGTCTAATCTCAAACAACTTTAAAGCTTTCAAGGAAAACTTCAATCTATTTTTCGTTTCATCTTATAGCTGTGAAACCACTATTAACCCTTCCATAATATTTTGTGAAAAGACATTGAATTTTACTGGGATGATCATTGAAAACATTCCTTTGAAACACTCAAACAATATCTTCTATCACCACCCATTTTCACACCTCCACGTGAGGGATATCCTTTACACACACACACACACACACACACACACACACACACACACACACACACACACACACACACACACACACACACACACACACACACACACACACACACACACACACAATTGACCATGCTTTGGGAGCATTGCTTACACATTAAGACAAACAAGGTGAAGAACAAACTTCCTATTACATAAGTCACACACTTTATGAGTACGAAACTCGCTATTCCAAAATTTAAAGGTTGTGTTGTGCCTTTTACTTCACACTTCTAAACTTTTCACTACCTTCTCAATCAAAAAACATATGTTTTCACAAATTTAAATCACCTAAAAACAATGAATTTGAAACATTATCAGAATGATCACATCACTAGATGGCTCATGCTCATGACTAAATTTGACCTCAAGTTCATCTCTCAAAAATCCATTAAGGGGTAGGTCATTGTTGATCAAATCACCAAATCTCCCCCTCTTCCTAATCAAATTCCTTGTGAATAATTCAATCAAAAATCAATCAAGACATCACCCCTCGAAAAATGAACTTGTTTTTTTTTGAGTCCAAATTTAGGCAGGGGAGGTTCCAAAATAGTCATAATACCATGCCTTGGGAAACCCTTATTCCACTATATTTAAAACTCAACTTCAAATGTACTAATAAAATGGCAGAATACACAACCCTCATTATAGGGATCCAAAATTCTATCTTTCTAGCTGTACAAATCCTAGACATCTATGGCGACTCACAACTTGTCTTCAATCAAATAAAAGGAATCTACCAATGTAAAAATTAAGTCCTTCAAAAACATAAAAGCATCGTCAAAAATATCTTCCTAAATTTTGACCATTACAAAATTTAAACCACTCCTCACTCATCTAAAAAAATTGTAGACACAATGGCTTCTCTCACCTCTGCCATTCCCCTATAACCCAATGAATCCAAATTATTTTTCTTCGTACACAAGCTTGATAAAAAATCTTACACCAACACTGATCTTCCAACCATCAATCATAAAGAGAACATGTCATCTGACACATGATACACACAAACATACAATTATCTTTCCAATAAGAAACTAGCACCAAATTTATGTAGAAATGGAAAATGATCCTTTCAACAACTCCCATCTCGATACATCATGATAAGGAGTATCCTTTAAAAAATAGGATTTCATGGTCTCCTCCTTTGGTGTCTTAAGACCTCAGAGGCTCATCTAACTATCTAATAAGTCCACAACAGCATATGTGGTGGACACTTCAATAGTTTGGATGTTTCCAAATACATTTTGTGCATAGGTTACTATTGGCCTACCCTCAATCAATACTGTTGTGACTACATTAAGAAAGGTGTCAAATGTCAACAACATGCCAACTTCACATATGTTCCTAGTCACACTTTTTAACCATCCTATGATATTTTTCCATTATCATAAAGGGGACTTGACCTCATTGGTCTTATCAACCCTCAATCATCACAATGAAATAACTCCATTATTACATCAACTAAATATTTTACTAAGTGGTTGGAAGAAATCCCCATAATTTATACAAAAAATATAAAATCGTCAACTTCATCCATCATCACATTATCTTTCACTTATGTATTCCTCATAATATCGTCATAACAATTGAAATTTCAATAAAAAATAAAAAGGTTCAAAAAAATTGTGACACCTACAATATAAAACTTGGATTTTAATCTCCTTACTATCAACAAAAAAATGGTCAAGCCGAAGCCTATAAAAAAAACTCAATAAAAATCCTCATGAAAATTGTTGAATAAGATATTAGAGATTGACATATCCAAATCCTATTTTCACTATGGGTATATCAAACTAATTTTCACACACCTACAAGCGCTACACCATTCTCTTTAGTTTACGAAATCAAAATTTTCCATCCTCTTGAAGTCTAAATCCCATCTCTATGTGGTTTCCTTAAAAATATCCTCCCAGAAAAGGATTATCATTAAGAATGCTTATCACAACTTGAACTACTAGATGAACATCATCTAACAGACCTTGAACACATTAACATATATCAGTAATGCATCTAATGAGCCTATAAGAAACATCTCAAGAAACATGAATTCAATATTGGTGATCTTGTTCTCAAAGAAAACCAACACATCACTATTAAAGAAAAGAGTAAACATGGAGATTTTTCTCCAAACTAGCTTGAATCATATTTTATTAATCATAATTATGGGTCTAGATCTTATCACTTAGCCTCCCTCAATGGTAAAACTGAAAAATATCATTTTCATGCATTGCAATTGTGGTTGTTCTACCGTTATCTTATTGACTCATGATATCTTAGTCAAATTGTGACATTCATATAACAACCTACACATCCTATCTGTCATAATGATTTGGAATTATGTGGTCTCTTTCATCAGTATACCAATCAACATCTTAAATATGGGCACCATAAATCTGACCATAGCATATTCCTCACGGAAAAGTTCTCTACAATCCTTACTCACACCATCCCCCATCTTATCTTATCGAATGTCATGATAAGGATATAAGTGTATATTTCAAACTTATCTTACCCCCTTCTACGTGGTTACCATAGGGTTTCCCTCAACTTAGAATAAAAAATTATATGGGATAGATACAATCAAAATATAGAATGATTCCATGAAGGATAGCTATCAAAAAAGAAAAGAATTCAAATAAAACCGTAGAACACTTGCTCGAAGGATGGCTACTGTCAAATTAAAAAAATTAATAAATTCATAGACCACTTGGGATCAAAGAATGGATACCATATAAAAATGCAATAGGGGCTTCCTGTATTGATAAACCCTCATACAAACAAATCATCCAAAGAAATATTCCCACATTGATTATATTTCCAAATGTAAGTTGTCTGCATTGATCATCTTGGTTCAATTATAATATAGCTTCTGCAAGACCATGAGACCCATTTAGAAGAACCCATTTCCATGTTCTTGTTACACACTAAACTTTTCCCATTTCAAGAAAGAAAAATATCCAACTATATCATGTTTTCCATGATCCAAGTATGACTAACCAATATGGGTCATACATTAACATCTAGTATAAGGTCATATGTAGTATCATATGTTTAAATTAGTTTACCATCATACATTATATG
This sequence comes from Taxus chinensis, assembly GCA_019776745.2. Lineage (NCBI taxonomy): Eukaryota > Viridiplantae > Streptophyta > Pinopsida > Cupressales > Taxaceae > Taxus > Taxus chinensis. Next base: position 268,603,103 of record CM034149.1, on the reverse strand, counting down.
TGTCCAAAATAGTGAAAAATAAAACATTTCATAATAAGTTCTTATCCGTCGTGTAAGTGTGTGAAACACACAACAGTATTACCATTTGTCACGGCCAAATCATCAAAAAAATTTGATAATCACATGCATCTATAATATAAATCACACATTTATAAAACTTCCATAACTTATCGTACCATCACATAAATCATCAATTAAAACATCATCAATCACATCTACATCAATCACATGGAAAATTAAAATACAGAACATAACTCAAATGGTAAAATCATATATATATATCAAAATGTCTCTACATCATCAAGGGTCTGAAAGGCCCTGTATGTCAAAAATATACATCATTAGGAAGGGTTTCAAGTGAGCCTCAATCATATTTGCAAAAACTATTAAGTAAACTAAATGTTCAATAAATGAAATTGCCCTACTGCAGTACTCCCCTAATCTCCATTTGACACTCTGTTTGGTCCTCTCTGGAACTTGTAGTGGATAACCCATAGTTCCACTACTACATAATGGATCCACCTATTGTCATGCTAAAAAAAATGTATAATGAGGCTCATCCGGAAGCCTCCATCGCACTATCTCCTCATAGTACTGTAATTTTTCACACAAATCCTAGTAGGTTGTCACACCTATACTACTAAGAGGTCCCATCTGACCACTAGTCTTAGTATGAGAAATATATATCTAAACTCCTAAAATTGACATACCTATTACGTCAAAGTAATTTTGTAAGGCATCTCTCTGCTATCAATATCCATATCTATTAGCTCTAGTCTATGTGAGTTCTACCTGCACAATATTGAGCTACTAACTTAGCCCATTTCTCTCACCAATAAAATTAACCTACTCATCTAACATGGAGGCGTTCTTGGCCTCTAAACACTCTATAGTGGCCTCTAATACTACCACTCTATCCTCCTCATTGCCACCACCACTGTCTCCACCATCATCACCACCACCACCTTATTGAGTTATAACCTCTACACGAGCCCTCACCCACTTATCTAAATAACCAAGTTGCCCCTACCACTACACAACGTAAACATTTGTCACCCCGACATCATCATGCCCCACCAATCCCTCCTCATCTACCATATCCACTACCTCATGAACATATGGTAGTGCCACATCAGTCTTTGCATCATCATGCCAATAGGCTACTGTTTCCTTCAACACATCCTACATCAATCCAAACTGTGTTTGAACATGACCAAATAAGATCAGCTCCAATTGATCTTCCATCAAGTATGCACTCATCTATCCTTCTTTTGTGCCCTACACCCACCCTCCACTCTAGTCCATAATGGGAAACCTAAATATGGCCTTTAAATAACATCCTTGTCCTGTAAAGTTTCTAGACACTTCCTGTAGTGATCCTCACCTTCTAGAGGCCCTTTCATTGTAAAATATGATCACAATCTCACAAAGCCAACAATATACTATAAATCCAACCATCTCATCATTGGTACTCCTCTCAATTGAGCCACATAAAATTTCTCGTACCCACAACACTTTAAAAAACATAATACATCAACCTGAACATTCATCTAGTGCTCTAGGACCATAACTCATTATATACCTATGCCAAAAAAGCAAGGTCCCAAGAATACATTTTCCTATGAACAAACATATCCACCACTACCCTTGTCAACATCCATGAGAACCACCCTCCTTTTGAATCTAGTAAGTTGCAACAAATAATCCCCATCATCATCATAGTCACCAATGTTCTGCCCTCCTCATTATCACTGTATAGGGCCCCATATGAAAAACCCCCTGAAGTATACACTACATCTCCTCCATCATCACCATACCAAATATGCATTTACACCCCTCTATCAGGCTCATAAATCACATAAATCCACTCACCTTGTACCTGAGGGAATAATAAACGGTGTTCATCCTCCAAAGTGATCATCATCTCCCTAGTAGGAAACCAAAATGTTCTTGTCACATGGTGTCATCTCTAAAAAAATCACAACAGTAAACACATGTCCCTATGGATACTCATGTAGTGATGCATCCCACCCAATCCAACTACCTCCAAGTGAGCCTAATCATCAAGTATCTTCAGGACTCTATCATGTGTGGTCAATCTCTCATGAGCTTGCTTCAAAAAATATAAATACAAAAATCAATCTTAATGCACGAACAATTGATAAAAAATAAATAAAATCATTTTTTTTAGAATTTCTAGTGACTCTAGCCAAATCGTTGATGACCCTATCAAAAATTTATGATGACCCTAAGTCACTAGCAAAAAAATGCCAAAAAATTAGAAAATTTTGTCTTTTTGTCTCTCAAGATTCTCAGGTTGCTGTTTCACTAGATTCTTAGCAAATTAATGAAATAGATAAGGGTAGTAGGCCAAGGAGGAATACCTATTTGTGATGTCAATTGAAGGTTGTGCACGCATTCTGATTTCCTGATCCAAGTTGATTGTGAGGGATCCCTTTTGGATAGGAGGAACTACTTGTAAATGCAAAACAATACCACTAGATAGAATTAAACAAAATAATGAGTGGACTCCCTAGCAAAAGCTAGATCTAGGAAGTGTGATGCTTCATGAACAGGTTTTTAATCCACTTTTTATATACAGTATTGATGCTAGTTAAGTCATACATGAAGTAAAGATCCTATTGAAATTGAAATGATTTAGGTATCTCGTACAAAACAATAAGAAAGGTTAGGTAAAAGGTGATTGAGGTCAAAATGGGTCAAGTAAATGGTTAGTGTTGCATTGCAGGTTCATAGATGCTTAGAAGGGGGGTGGAAGTAGGAGAAAGGGCCAGGTATGGTAAGGTGATAGATTGGTAGGAGGAGGGGAGTGTACGGATGTGGAGAAAGATAAATTACTCAGATGAATAATAAATCTTACTAGAATAAAACAAAAATAAATGAAAAGATGTTAGGTACTTATTGAAGAGTAGGTTTGGAGAATCAGGTGATGAGGATGGTGATGACAGAGATCCAGAGATAAGATACATTGTGTTCGTGCCATAACAGTTCAAACCTCCATGCTTCTCTGTGTGAATCCATGATTGTGAAGAAGATAATGAATGCCAATGGTTGTTGGTAGTGCTCATGTATGTTTTCCTTTTCTTGGGTGCTTTAGAAATTCAAGCACTCCAAGTATCTATTCATATGATATTCTCAATTGAATTAACAACATGGGAAAAGCATTTTGGAAATGTATTTAACCTAACTGATGACAGTTAGGGGACTGGTGTCAGTTGAGATATAAACAGTGTCAGTTAAGGTGGGAATATCTAGGTTGGCCAAAAATAGCCAGATTGTTGCTATTTTTGGCGTGATCTTCAACCTTCTTTTGAGTCTTGAGTGATGGATCCTGGAAAAATAAGTAGGATTATTTTTAGGTTTGTTAATAGGAGTTAAGTCTTGGTTTAGACTAAGTCCTATTTAAGTAGGGTAAGCTTAGACTTGGTATTAGGTAGTTAATGAGGTTTGAGTGGGTCATTTGAGTGAGGTGGCTATGTGAGTTGGCCAGGGTGAGGTGGTTAAGTGAGGATATTAATTAAGTTAATTAAGATAATTAATTCACTTAACATGTACACTAGGGGATATGAATGGGTAGGATATGGTTAATTTAATCAACGAGGTTTTAATGGAATTATGACCCAATTTTGGTATCTGCATTTTCTCCCTTTTGTCATGTAGCTTGTACTGGTAAGTGATTTTGAAAAAAACAAGAAGTGTTCCCCAAATATAGGCGAGAATGGAGTTGCCCCAAGTAGTGCTGAAGGTGATCCCCTTCAAAGTAGGAGCTAATGAGGTGTGAGATGGAATCGATGAGTGGTTTGATAAATGGGTAAGTGATGAAAGTGAAGGTAGGTGAGTTATAGGTAAGGGTATGGGAACTTTGGGTAATGGGTAAGGGTCATATTGAGTAATGGGTGATAAAAATAGTCAGCATACACACGTATAGATTGTGACACGGTACTGGGTTGAAGAGCTTGAAAACTCTACATTATCCAAGGTTGATAGGTTTATCCAAAAAAGGTTGAAGTGATTCAGGTATCCAAGGTACAATATATGGTCCAAAAACACAACTTAGGTTAGGTGCAGGAACATTTAGGTATGATCCGGTACACTGAAGGTTTGTTTGGGATAAACAACATGACAATAGGCAAGGTAAGGTCATTATGCTAAACAAAACGGGTAACGACATTGTAAGCTATAGTGAGGAAACAAGTTCAAAGGTCACAAAAAGATGGGTCAGGGCATGTTATATAGGTCATGACATGGGTAAGGCCAAGGTGTGGGTAAATAACAAATCCCTAAACACAATTAAGGAAATATGTGGGTAATTTAGGCTTATGGGTAGGGTGTATTGGGTATTGGTAATGTCAAAATATATTGGAAAGTAACGAGTTTTGTTTAAAATGGGAAAAAGGTAGGTGAAATAGTACCGACAGGTGATTGATGTTGGTTATAAGGTTATCGATGTCGATTTGGTATGACTGATTTCGGTCATGTCAGGTTAGGGTTATAAAGTTGAAATTCTATATTTTACAGAATCATTGTTGTCTTTTGACTTTGAGAAAATGTCATCACTAAGTGACTTGTGCATTTTTCTTGGAGGAAAAGAAAAGGCATTGTACCTTACTGAGGTGGAGGTTACTAAGTGGTGAAAGGTGGACCATAGGTGCAGAAACCAGACGTGGCACCATGTAGGTGACATCATGATGAGGTAGGGGGTATTTTATAACTTGTTATTTGCTAAAAGTTTGGTGAAAAATGAAGAAATTGGGGTGGGGGGTTTTCATTTTTAAATGTGGGTTAAAGGTGGGTAAAATAAATTTAGGGAAGGGAAAATGTAGGATAAATAGGATAATAAATGAATATAAGGTAAATTAGGTTGTATTGGGGTAGGTTGAAGGGTAGGTTGTGGTTAATTTTAGGTGAAATGGGTTAGAGGGGATGAGTTTCAGTTTTGGGTTTTCGTGACAAAGATCGACGTTGGTCTACGTCTGGCTGATGTTAGTCAGATTTGGCTGGCATCAGCTAGGTCTTAAAATACCGACATCAGTTAAATATAACCAATGATGGTAATGGAAAACTAGTGACGGTTAAGGAAAATTGTGCCAGTTATGGTTTAAAGAAAAACATGGGTAAGAAGGAATATTGTGGAAGGAAAAAGAGGTGGGAAGGGGTAAATGAAGGGTGTATGTAGAGGGATGAGGTAAAATGTGATTGTGGCAGGATAAGATATGTAAGTAGGCTAAATAATGTTAAGATGATGGGTCATGATTATAAAGGGTAGTGGGATTGTAGGTGAATTAGGTAAATGGGGTAAGCATAATTGATGTGGTTGGGTATGGTTTTGGGGTTAATAGGTAATTGGAGGTAATAATGTCTTAACAATGTTTTGGTTTATTAGATGTGGGATAGAGTACCACCTCTATTGGTAGTGATGCAGTCTAGTGTGACTATGGAGGAGTGGGAGCATATGATGGATGTTGGACTGATTGGGATCTGGTGCTATAGGTGTATAGATCGAGATCCTAGCTTGATGGTTACACTCATTGATAGATGGGATTCTGTGACCAACACATTTCATTTATCTATGGGTGAGATGACTATCACCCTAGAGGACATGTATAGGATCTTACGACTACCAATTGTTGGGGAGACAGTGTATTCTATTTCTTTAGAGGCATCAGTGGAGATGATAGTGGCTATCTTTGGGGACGCGACGGGTGAGCTGAGGTACCATAGAATGAGCCTTAGCTATGGAGACATGTATGTGGGCCATCCTCAGGAGACAAGATTGGTTATTTTGATGATGGAGGTGGTATGTTGTTTCACCTTACCAGATGCTGAGGGCACTGATGGGAGTGGTCCAGGATATGATGGAGGAGAAGATTTATTTTTCTTAGGCACTGACATTCCTAGTGCAACTATATAGGGAGATGTGGGCTTATGAGAGATTTAAATGGTTTATCTTATGTTGTACCTTTCTACTACACTGCTGGGCACACAAGCACATCGTATGTGTGCATCCTATTGGTTTGCCCCATATGATTGCTTAAGAGGTGGCTAGGTCAGAGTTAGATATAGACGATGGGTACCAATTGGTGGGAAGCACATATTGGCTAGGGCCACATGTGATGTTTTATATTAGAGATGGTTATTGGAGGGGCTTTCAACAGTCGATATTATGTGGAGACCCTATATTGGCTATCCATCATATAGAGGCATAGTGGAGGAGCTAGATGAGCTACAATTGGAGAGGTTGATACAGGGGTGATGTACCAATGAGCATGAGTTAATACTCATCGATAGGGTTAGATGACATTTTGGTCTACCACAAGATGTACCCCGCCTTTTCCATAGTACATGAGAGATGACATGGAGAGATCTATGTCTCCACCACGCTCGAGTGTGCCGATAGGGCATGAGGAAAAATCAATGGATAGGAATATTAATGACACTAGAGTCACCGATGGTTATAGGTGATGGTGGGGGGAACAACTATGAGTGGCACCATTGAGACCAGGGCAACCAAAATTAGCCATAATAATAGTGCAGAGAGATACCCTACAGGGTCAGGTGGCCACCCTTCAGAAACAACTAACACATGTCTAGGGGTAGTTGATAATAACTCAAGCACATGTGACCACCTTGCAGGCCCAAGTGAAAAACTTACAGGCTAAACTAATAGAGGTATAGGTGCCTGCATAGGGCAGTGACGGGGATGGAGTACTAGTATCTACTTTACAGGTACAGGTAGCAGGTTTACAGAGTCAACTAGCCACTGTAAAGGCATAGGTTGTGGCTTTATAGGCCCAGGTTGCAGCATAGGGACCTCTACAGACTCAGAGACATGGTCCCATATTATAGGAAACAATGGGACAGGGTCCCATGGTATAGGGAGGAGGGTATGGGTCACAGGGATAGGGATCTAGGACAAGCGTTAGCAGGGATAGAGATCATAGGTTTCTGTGAGACCTATGACACCACCGCAAATGGTGTCGATGGTGAGGTTCAAGGATGCCTTGAATGATTCATGGTATTACCAGGATCATCTAATGACTGTCAGGATAAATTTCCCTTCTTAAGTTGAGTACAAGGCACAATAAGTAGTGAGTGAGAGGACTAGATCCTCCACTCATAGTTCAGAGAGCACATGGGGGTCAATGGCGAGCCCAGAGAAAGGGTCAGGATGAGGCTACAGAGTTCATGGAGGTCAGTCCCAGGTGAGGGCCATGGCAGAGATTAGACTGAGACCCATAGCTAGGTGAAGAGATGTTGGTAGGTCATCAGGTTGGAGGAGAGGAGGAGGAGACAGATGAGACATGTATGGATATCAGGTGGGGTGATGATTAGTCACCTGATATGATCATTGTATTTATTTTTGGTATATACAGACATGTGTGTTGATCATAGTGAGGATGTATATGAGGGTTTTGATATTTTTATTATATATCATCTTGTGTACCGAAGATAGTGAGGATTTATATGATAATTCAGAGATACTGAGTATTTATTTGTATTGGTGTCCAATTATATTGATACACAAACATTTTCATTGTTATAGATGATGATATTTATGGTATGGATGATGTACCTGTGTTTTTAATTTTCATTGTTATTGTGTATGTGATGGAAATTAGGTGAATTAGGCATGATTGAGTCGAGGTCATGTAGGCATGATTGAGTTAGGTTAGGTTAGGCATGGTCAGAGTTTAAGTGATTTGTCAAGGCTAGTTAGGCATGGTGGAGTTAGGTCAGTTAGGCATGGTGGAGTTAGGTTGGTTAGGCATGGTGGAGTTTACGTATGATTTAGGCATGGTTGATCAAGGTCATGTAGGCATGGTTGAGTTAGGTATAGGCATGATTGAGTCATTTTTATGGGTATGATTTTAATTTCGAAATTCAGTTGGTAACATGGTTGAAATAAATAATGATGTATATGTATGTTATGGTGTCAATTTCCTAATACATCGATATGATGGAAATGTGAAATTATGGCATGTATGATATGATGATAGGTAAGTATATGGTGTTTATATACTTGTATGTTTGTTTAATTTCCAAGTTTATGTATAAGATGGAAACTAACTAAGATAAAATGTGAATAAAAAAAGTGGTGGAAAATTTATTAGGGTAAAGAATGGCTGATCTAACCTCAATTGTTTGTTTGCCCTTAGATTTCTAAGTACATGTAGCCTTGGCAAAAACTAACCTAATGGATAGAATGTAATTATCCTATGAGGTGGGGGGAGAATTAGTTAGGGTAAAGAGTGGCTGAGCTAACCTCTAAGGGCCCCATGCCCTCAAATTTCTTCCTATATAGCCCTGGAAAAATGGGGCCTCAAGCCGATGTAGTTCTCCCATAAGCTAGGGAATAATATAACGAGGTAGTGGGATGGGTTGGTAGGTTTTAGGCATGGTTGAGTCTAGGTCATGAAGGCAGGGGTGAATTGAGTTCATTTAGGTGTGGTTAAATATGAGGTGTCGAAGGCCAAGTCCTTTATAGGAAAATCAACAAGTAATGAAGAAGGTGATTGATAAGAGGTGACAAAATATCTTCCTATTTGATAAGAACCATAACATGTCTACCATACCAAATATGGGATTATGAATGTAACACCCTAAAGGCATTGTATGATTGAATATTCTAAGGGTAAATAAAGTCACATGATCACAAAATATCGCATTTACAGCACATCACTTGAGCCAGTATAAAATTAGGGTAAAAAAGCAATGATAAGGTGAAAATGGGTTAGTTTTAGCATAACCTTGGTGTGGGACAACCTACCTACTCGGCAAGAGATTCTCAAGATAAAAATAGGCAAGTCCATGACAAAAAAATTAATCTTTTTCTTTTTGCTTTTTCTTTTGTTTTTATTTTGATCAATTGATTGATGTGAGAAGTCTATCTTCGATGAGTATATTTTCCCCTTGAGGTATTCATGAAGCTTATCAATGCGAGAATCTTCAAAATATTTTTATTTTATTTTTTTCAAGAATAGTCTTCTTATTATGATAAATTATGTACAATATGGCTAGCTTGGTATAGTTTTCCTTCAAGGGAGAAGTCTATTTACAGTAGTGAGATAGAGAGAATGTAGATGTCCCTTTTTGAGGGATTCATCTGTGTTACTGAAACTTTGACTCAAAGAATTCAATCCCATTTTACTTTGGAAATTGTTTTTCTTTTGAATTTTAGGTCATGGACAAGACTATAAAGGCTGAAGGCTCTTGTGTTGCAGAAAAAACCATAACATACAGAGGATAACTATGAAAGAGATGGTGTAAGTGATAAATGACTATGGGATTCCATCTTGAAAAGGATGAAAATTATCCATGAGAATCATGCCATGAGTAGAGTCATGATACTCATATTGAATACAAGTTTGAAAGGTAATGGGTAATCACATGATCCTAGTTTAATCATTGATCCTTAGAAGATGGGTAAAATAGAAGGTGAATGGTGCTCAAGGAACAAGCGTTGAATAGATAAGAAGGTGATATATGACTTGATTCAATAATAGAATGGTCAAATATGCAAGGCATTAAAGGGATAAAGTTCAGGTTTACCTTCGAGTGAAGACAAATAATAAGCACCTGATCCATAGGTATGAGTAACTGATATAAGGTCTAAGCCAATTAGAAGCAAAATTTTCCCTGTTTACTTTTTTCCTCTTTTGTTACATGTTAATTTTCCTGCAGAATGAGGTCACCGAACCTAGAAGTTTTTTTCATGGAAATGTTTATCTTAGGCATGTTTCATATGATCTTTGGTATATTTTAGAGGTAGATCAACAACATTTTGACGAATGCTCTATCTAATAACTCGAGTTGTGCCAAGTGATCCTAGCAAAATTCATCATTGTTGAGCATCTCTTTGAGTGAGATACAAAGAGATGGAATCTAGACTTCAAGAGGCAAAAAATCCTTTATACAGTAGACTAGAGAAAAACATGTGTGGTAGAAGTTGATGTACGAATACTAGTGCGATAACCCCATAAGTGAAAAGGAATATGTGTATGCCAATCCTGTGTCCAGTATCAACCAACTACTTTCATAATAATTTTGTTTAAGGTTTTGTTGGTTGATTCTAGCTTGGCCATTTTTTTTAGGGTAGTAAGGTGAATAAAAAATGAGTTGAATGCCGAAGGTTTCATAGAGTTTCCGTAGGGTTTTGTTTTTGAACATTTTTCCGTTATCAGTGATGAGACGATGAGGAACACCAAAGTGAAAAATGATGTGATGGTTGATGAATTCACATATTTTCTCAGATTTTTTCAAAATAAGAGGTATGGATTCTACCCATTTAGTGTATTATTCAGTAGCGGTGATAATCCATTGATGGCATTGTGAAGAATGGGGATTAATCTCTCCAACAAGATCCAAACCCCATTGAGAGAAAGGCCAAATGTCTCGTACGACCTGTAAGGCGTGACTAGGCATGTGATGAATATTAGCATGTTGTTGGCACTTCACACAACGTCTAACATAATCACAAATAATCACCAGTTTAAGGTTGGCCAATAATAGCCTAGGCAGAGAATGTGTTTAGTGACAGCTAAACCACTGAAGTGACCTCCAAAAATTCCTTTGTGAACTTCCTTGATGGTGTAACAAATTTAGAACTTGTAAGGCATCATAAGAGGATACCATCAAAGCCATGTTTATAAATAATACCACCAATGATGACATAGCGAGAGACACTTTTGAGAAAGGCACATTGGCCATTGCGAGTAAGGTCTGGAGGTAGAATTGAAAGGGAAAGGTAGTCAACAAACTACTTATACCAAAGATCATATGGGTCAGGTTGAATAGTTCTGATGAGGTTAACATCTCGAAATAGATAAGAAGAAAGTGATTGTAACCTTTGTACTGTGACAAATATTTTTGAGTCAGAAGGTGAAGCGGGTATCTGAGAAGCAAGTTAGGCCATGGTATCCACAAATTTTTAGTGGAACGTGGAGTGGTTTTAAGTTCATAACAGTCAAAGGTAGTCAAAAGTATGTCAACATGATGTTTTTTACTTTTAAAGTATTTTGTTATGGCATTGGTATATATAATTGACTTAATTTATAACAAGTTGAGAGTCACCAAAGATATTAATCGATTTAACATTTAAGGTGATGGCGGATTAAAGACCTAATACGAGTGCTTCATATTCAGTGATATTGTTAGTACATTCAAAATCTAGTTTGAAAGATAACAACATAGGCTCACCATTGAGAGGAATGAGGATAACTCCAGCACCACCCCCACGCTGACATTTGGAACCATCGAAGAATAAAGGTCATTTGGTAAATGGTATCATCCAATGAGAGGGTAGCAATGGATTCATCTGGGAAATCAAAGTTAGAGGGCTGATCTCTAGAGAGAGGTGCGTTTGTAAGTTGGTTAATGATAGTTTTGCCTTTGATATATTTTTGATGAGTGAATTCAAGGTCTAGGTCTACAAGAAGCATGAGCTAATGTGTAGCATGTTGATGTTGGTAGGGCTTGGCGTACATGTAATGTAAGGGGTATGTATTGGTGACAAACAAAGGTTTTGTGGTTAAGTAGGTAATGGATGAAGTTTAGTGGTGACAAAGACTAAGGCTAAGAAGATTTTTTTGGTGTGGGTGTATCAAGTTTCATATTCCAAAAGCATACGACTTATATAATAAACCACTTGCTCCTTGTGTTGTTCATCGCGATGAGTGAGCATGGCTCCTAAGGAATGATCTGTAGCAGAAATGTAAAGGTAAAATGGTTGGTCATCCTTAGGAGGAATGAGTATAGGTAGTTAGAGGAGGAACTATTTCAAGGCCTCAAATTCTTTGTGACATTCATCATCCCATTTGAAGGAGACATCCTTTTTGAGGAGATGATGAAATGGGTGGCAGTGGTCAGAAACCTATGAAATAAAATGATGAATAGATTGTAACTTTCCCTATAAACTACGCAGTTGGCAAAGGCTAGTAGATGGAGGAATTTCAAGAATAGCCTTGATTTTAGTAGGTTTGACTTCTATGCCATGTAAAGAAATGATAAAACCAAGTATTTTTCATAAGAGAACAGTGAAGACACACTTCTTAGGTTAAAGGTGAACACAATACTTGATGAGACGGTCAAAGATGACCTTAAGGGATGTAACATGTTTGGCTCAATGTTTGGATTTGGACAAGAAGGTCATCTAAGTAATCTTCCAATATATGATGCATGATGTCATGGAAGATATAAGTCATAGCTCACTGATATGTAGCACCAACATTTTTAAGGCCAAAGGGCATGACTCGATAGCAAAATGTCCCCCAAAGAGTGATGAAGGTGGTTCTGTGTTGATCTTCCGGGGCATGTAATATTTGGTTATATCTCGAGAAATTGTCCATGAGTGATAATATCTCATGGCCGGTGGTAAGATTAACTAGTTGGTCAACACTAGGTAGAGGAAAGTCATCTTTAGGCTAGGTGAGGTTTAGGTCACAAAAATGCATGAAAATTCGGAGTCCCCCTGTCACTTTTTTGACCGGAATGATGTTAGAAATCCATTAGGGATAATCAATGGGTAGGATGAAGGAAACTGAAAGAAGGTGTTGAAGTTATTCTTTGAAAAGAAGGGAAATGTGAGGATGCATTTTTCGTACAGCTTTTATTTTACGGGTTTTGGCTTCAAGAATAGTTATGACATTGTGGACCAAAATGTTTGGGTCAATACTGGGTATATCAGCGTAGGACCAAGAAAAAGCATTGCTATGATCTTGGAGGAATGAGGTAAAATCCTCTTGTCTGACAACATCTAAATATTGGCCTATCTTTAGAATGTGTGGGTCATCTTGAGTGTTAATATTGATTTCGATGGTCGATTCATTTAACATGGTTTGCATCTCAGAAGGCAGTGACTGGTGAATATAAGAATCTTCCACACCAAGGTAGGTGATAATAGACTCATTGTCCTAACATTAAATGACATTAATATAATGTGTATCATCATCAATCATGTCAGGATAAAGGAAGGGAAGGGAAGAGGGAACCTCACCATCATGTTGATAAGTCAGAGGTCCCAAGGAAATGGTGTTTATGAAAAAAAAAGTTAGGAGGAATGGATTTTGGATCCATAGACTCCATTGGTGAAGGTGGTGAAGTTGGTAGATGGGGTGAAGGAAGTTTTTTGTCCTCAATGAGTTTGATGTAGGTTTTCTTAGAATATTGTTCAGAAAAGCCAATACCACTACGATCGTTGTGTTTACGTTTAGTACATGGGATAATAGTATGGCGGCCCTATTCGTAGAACCCAAAACGAAATCCTTTCCATGCACATCAGTGGAGGAAAGTGTGGGTAAAGTGACGGTTGGTGAGAGATTAGAGGTTAGAGGAAAATGGTCATGTTTGGGAAGGTGGCTCGAGGTGAGTAGGTGGAAGCATCAAGTCCCCCATATGTTAAGTTGGTGCAAAGGTGGGGAGGACCATAAGGGAACACCTCACTTATGTGATGGTCATAGCGATGATGTTGGAAAAGGTTACCATACTCTTAAGAAGTAAGGAATGCATCGATATTGTATAGACAATAATCCCCTAGAGTGAGGCATTGAAAAACACCTTCTAAGGGATCAGTCGTGGATATATGGGTAGAGGGAATAGATGTAGAAATATGAAATTAGGAAGAAGAAGCATTGGTCGGTTGAGAAGTATATGGGTTAGCGGATGGGTCAGCTGCAGAGGTTGTGGCAATGCTAGTGGGAATAGAGGAGGTAGGTGAAGGAAAAGGTAATAGCAGCATCATTGGTGTATGGGGTTGTGGGTGAAGGAGAAGTGATCGATAGTGGTAGATTCCTTGACTGGTATAAGGACATCATTAGGTCAGTATAACATGTTACAAGTTTTGAATGGTGCAAAGGGTCGGATGGGGATGGTATAGTTATGTCCTTCATGTTCAAATTTTACACAGTGATGTAAGGTTGAAGGAACACAACCCATGACACAAATCCAAAGTCATCCAAATAACAGGTTATACTAGAAGTCCCCCTCTAAGACATAGAATAGTTCTAGAATAGTATGGGATCCCACACGAACATGGAGGATGATGGTGCTGAGAATGGAAGTGATTGCATCATTGAATAAACACAGCATAACTGGATTATTATGCATGTAATTTGAATGTATTCACATTTTATTGTATGCATGGGAGGAGATGATGTTGATGTTGGCACCACCATCGATCATAACGTGTAAAAAACGTATATATTATCAATATAAACAGAGATGAAAAGGGTGGTATCAAGGATCATCTAATTGGAGAGGTATAATCTCGTTCATCAGAGAAACTGAGGGTGGCTACTTGGTGAGTAGTGGTAGGTGTAGAGAAAGAGGATGAATTGGTGAGAGAAGCCACATGGTGAGGGGTGATAATGGAGGCCATAGGTTTTAGGTCGTTAGGTAAAACCTTGATGGATTGCAGAACCTCCATGAGGGCCTGTCGATGGGATTCAGAAGTTTGGATGAGGTCATACAAAGACACTTTTAGAGGGGATTGGTGTAATTGTTTTATCATTGTACGATGGGAGAATCCCGTCAGAAATAGGATATGCGGGTCCCTAATGGTGATTTTTATTGCAGATGTAGAGGTTATGTTGGACACAAGATTAGCAGATGGGTTAGTTGTTTTATCCTTTCCTTTGTCTTTTTAGGCGTGAGTGGTAACTCGGATCATGTTAATCATAGGAGGAGAGGTGGATGGAGAAGGTGTGTCAAGAAAATGATAATGACATGATGGAAAAAAAGCTAGTGTGGGGTAAGAACCTTACGAAATGAATAGGGCACACTAGCTTTTTGGTGGGGTTTTGGTTAGGTCTCCTATACAAACCATATTAATCTCAAATTTTGGAGGTGGATAAAAGGGATGTGGAGGTGGTGATGTAGGTTACTGAATAGGAAGTGGGTAAGGATGTGTAGTGATAGGTGGAGGTGGAACTGGGTCTTCATCTAGAAGATCATTGTCATCAAATTTTTGTTTAAAAGGAAAAATTTGGAGAAGAAAAGTTTTTAAAGCCTTACAATTTTCTACATCATGTCCTGGCACACGATGGTAGGTGCAAATTTTATTATCATTAAACCCTTTTGGTTTAGGCTTGATTGGGTCGTAAGGTCTAAGGGGCAGCAATGCGATGACAAAGGTCTCTAAAAGGTTAGCTAGAATGTTGGCATAAGACCCTACCAATGGATCACAATGTGAGGTGAGTGTGGGTTTGGATTGAAGTGTAGGTGATTCTGATGTGTGAGGTACTACAGGAGGTGGAATTGGAGGTGGGATAGGTTTGACCATCGGTTTGGTAGGTGGTACTGTTTTAGGTCTTGGGTTATACCTTCTTGGGTAGAGGCGAAGTAGATGAACTAGTGATAGAACATTTTGTAGGCTTAACTACCTCCTTGGAGTGTAGTGGGTTTTTCAATTTAGTTTTCACCTTCTTAGGTAAATATGAAGGAAGTGTACGTGATGTAGAGGGGAAAATCAGATGGTGGGAAAGGATGAGTTAGCCAAGGTGATAAAGGAGGCATGGTGAAGGTTTTTGGCAGAGGCAAGGTAGAAGGTATGGGTTGAAGAGAAGGAAATAGCATAGGTACTAATGTTGTTAATGTAAGTGGTGGGGGTATAGGTGGTAAAAAATATGTGGGTAACAACGAAGGTGTACGTCGTGTTGTTAGGTTGGGTGTAATAAAGGATTTTGATGAAGAGATGGTCTGTTACACTTTTGATTTTCCTTGGATATGTAGTTGTTTGGCCAAGGTTGACAGGTGATACCCTAGGATGGACGGAAGGGGAGAGGGTGATAAAGGTGTGGTGGATGAAACTGGTGTGTGTGGCATACAAGGTTGGGTCTTCCTTTTAGGTGGAGGATTGGTTTTTGTGTGGTCTTGGGAAGATGTGGCTAAATCCAACTTGACGGGTGGATGGAATAGGCTTAATGTTTACATGACACCCAAGGTAGTGATGGGTCTAGATGCAAAGGAGGTGTGGATACAGTTAGGTTCTTAGGCATAGGAATAGGTTTAGTTGTTTGTTAAAGGTTTAGATGTAGGTGAGGGTTATGAAGAAGAGGTCATTTTAATAGGCATGGTCATGGTTGATTGGGTTCCTTGAAATACCTTTGGATAGATCGTGGAAGTATCTGTAGGCAACATTTGCATTTGGGTTGAAAAGGGTAGCCAAAAGTGTCCCCAAAGCATGGAATTATCAACGTAATCCAAGCAGTTGGCTAGGAATGAAGATGGCACTATTGTAAGAGAATATGAAGTTGGATTAGTAGAAATCCCTGTAAAATATGTCTATGAGACAGGGAACTAGTTGGCTTTAGAATCTATAGGTAAGAGAGTCGAGAGAAGTAGGTCAATAGGATTCTGGAATACTAATGGGGAATTGTCCCCAACATGACAGTGGCACGTCTAAAGGATCACCCTATGGTTAGGGGAGATAACAGTTGGGATGAGGTAGTTTCCTTTTTTTGACGGAGAGGAAAGCGAAGATGAATCTCCCATGGGTAGGAGAGTTAATACCATAGGTTGTTCATTAGGTTACAAGGTAAGCGGTGAAACGACATTGGCGGAACTTGTGGAATCCTCCATGGGTGAAGGGGGAGATGAAGGGGACTCCTATATGGATGAAGGATTAGAGGAAGTAGGATCCTCCGTGTGTGTAAAGGAGCTCGTACTATAATCTCCTCGATGGAGGGGATACGAGGAGAAAATTATGAAAGAGTTGGTACAGTGTCAAAAAAAGCATGGACCTTGCGAACACTACTACCATTAGTTTAAGGTTCATGGGTTTGGTTTGATGATAGGGTATGTTTAGGGAATGACTTTATTGTAGATATGCAGATTCTGATTTGTGGGTGCATTCAGGTTTTCTAGGATGATATCTCTATTATCTAACATTTCCTAGACAATGTTCTTGAAGGCTATACAATTACCATTGCTATGTGCCTTTTACGCAATGATAGTTACAGTATTCATGCTCCTTGTACCATGCATGTATAAGACATGTGGGTTCAAATCTAGTATGTGGGTTTATGGGTGGAAGAGAAATGCCTCCGATCCTTAGGAGGTTTTTCTAATACTGAAGAATAAGGCTCCCTAATTGGATTATATTTTCATTTCTCCCATCTAAACTGAAAAAATTTGAATGGGAAAAAGGTTGGAGGTAGATTTTGATTGATTAGAGGGATGAGATGGGTCAAAATTTAAAACTACCGTGTTGGTAGATCATTTGACTTTTAAATAAAATTTTTGGGGTTTCGAAGAGGAATAAGCATCATTTGATTTAAATGTAGTGTTTTTGTTAGTTAATTGAATTTTATTCTCTTCAATGGAATGAATTTCTAGTTTTCACGCCATGGTAAATGCTTCGTCAAAGGTATAGAGGGTTTATACTTTCATATGCTGTGAGATGTGCATGTCACAAGCTCTAGTGAACAACTCGATAAGCTCATTTTGAGGCAAATGGAATGTTAGTGAGTTGATGAGGATTCATCAATGAGTGATAAAATTGGTGATAGACTCGTCGTTGTATTGTCAAGTTGAGTACAAGTCAGTCATGGTGACCTTCTTGATGATATTGATTGAAAAATTATCTAGGAAGGCTTGAGTAACTTGATTAAATGAGTAAATGGAATATCGAGGTAAACCACTATACCAATCTAACATAGGTCCCATTAAGGACATGGAGAATGTTAGTAGGAGTAAAGAATTGTCGTGGGTGATTAGATAACACCCATGTTTGAAAGAATGCAAGTGTTGTTAAGGGTCTTCTTTACTATTGAACTCATTAAATTTGGGAATTTTCCAATGTGTAGGGTATGGGGCGAATGGAAATAGATAGATGGATGCGATCATTGCAGATTTCATCATAGCTTAAGGAGTTACGAGAGCCAGAAACTGATGCCTCTAATGTTTACATCTTTTGTATCATCATTTTAATGAGGTCATTGGTAGGGTGTGATGATTGGGCAACCCCTACAATATAAGGAGGTTGATGATGAATGTAGGATGTGGGAAACATTCAAGCATATGGTGGTGTCGAGTACGAGAACTACATGGGGGGAATAGATGCAGTCGACAAATATCCTGAATAGGTAATAGATGATATGAGGGGTAGTTAGTGATATGTGTAAGGAGGTGGGGTAGATGTAGAAATCCTTGTAGTGATTGGAGGTAAAGACTATGGGATGGAGAGGACAATGTTTTGGAATGGGGTATGTGTTTCCGATACCATGGGTGGTTACGATGCAATAGGTATATATGAAGTGGTAGGTGCAAACGGGGCTATGCTCAAGATGGCTGGTGAAGGGATGGTTAACACCAAGGGCACAACTGACATCAAAAGTGCAACTGATGCTGTAGGTGCTGCATGTATTGATGGCATGGAGTCAAGTTGGGATACTATGGGAGGTAAGGTAGAAGAAGGTAACGCCGAGCTAGTGGTAGCTGACACAGAAGTGGGGGTGAGGGCCGAAGCAATGGACATAAACATGTCGTATACTAACTGTCCTAATGAATCACGAGTAGAGGAATGGGTGAGATGATGTTGTAAGGCAACAGGGTTGTGTTCAAGGAGTCTTGCGAATTCCTCATCACCGGTACTGACGATAATGGGTTGAGTAGGATTCATAGGTGACAAGATGGAAGGTGGCGATGGGCTAGGCAGGAGTAGCTGAAGGCTTACGTGGAATAAAAGGGTGTTGGATTCACTAAGAGTAAAAACCATGTGAGTTGGCATAGGCTTGGTAATATATTATCTTTAAATGACACATAAAAATAGAAGAAATGAAGAAAAATAGGTTCCAGGAGGTGAAACTGGTCGTTGTTTTAATTAGGAATTAAAACACAGGAACCGATGGTGGTTATGTTAACTGATGATGGTGAGATGGTAACCAATGATGGTCAAGGTGACTGATACCAGTTACTATGGGAAAACAAAATTATTTGCAAATGAGGCAATAACTGATGAAAATGAAATTAAAACTAGATTTTATAGTGATTTTAAAGTTCTAGAAGTATGATGATGTTTCTGAAAACTTCAGAAAGAATAGAAAATGTGGTGAATATTGTATTTGGCGAAATGACTAAAAAAATATAGAATCTGACAACGGTTAGATAAACCAATGATGGTCAGATGAAAACTGACGACGGTTGTTAGACCTACGCCGATCACTGTGAAATTTGAAAAGATGGAAGAATTTGATTTTTGTGACTTAGATCAGATAAAATATCAACCCATAAACCTGAGTATGATAGTAATGGATCTTAACACACCCAAAAAAAGTTGGAATACACCAACTATAATTGTGGGGTGTGAAAGGAAGAAAATAAAATGACAAACATGACCTCATAACTCAAAACAAAACTCAAGAAAAAGCTATGAAAAACATGAAATTCTATGATTGAATTTTATGTTTTAGCTTATGCTATTTTTAGACTGACTTGTGAACAGAACAAAGTTTTTGGTTGGAAAGAGGGTATCCTATGAAGAGGAAAGATCTAAGGATGGTTTTAGGTTATGTTTTGGTGGAGGAGGTCCTTTCTTTGAATAAATGATTGGACAGAGAAACTAGTTAGGTTCCCATTGTTAATCCTTTGATCATGTGATCACTGATAACTTCTTCTAGGTAAGGTGTTGTTTAAGAAGATGTCTGATTTTATTTTTGTGAAATTTGGAAAAGAGAGAAGATAATGCGCTCTACAATTCAATTATGTTAACCATCAGCTGGGCATGACTTCTAGCATATAGGTTTCCCTCAGTTTTAATGTCAGCTATAAATGCAAACATAGAAGTATGAAATGTAATTATTTTAAAACCCAAATCAAAATGTGATATTCGATGTACACAAAGAGTGAATAAAAAAGGATATGAATTTCATTAATGTAAATGGAAGAAAAGGAAAAGAAGGATTCATTTTAGTTCCAGAAATACAAATGTCACTGAGACAAATAGAAGAAAGAGAAGATTTGCAGGGAGAGAATTTAATGTTAAATTCCTTTTGAAAAAGAAACAAACATACAATGGTTCCCTAAGAATGAATACATGAAAGAAACCTTAATGGGTCCCATCGGGCTTGCCAAAATGTTTCACCAGATTCTTAGCAAATTAATGAAACTGATAAGGGTAGTAGGCCAAGGAGGAATACGCATTTGTGATATCAGTTGAAGGTTGTGCATGTGTTTTGATTTCTTGATCCAAGTTGATTGTGAGAGCTCCCTTTTGGCTAGGAGGAACTACCTATAAATGCAAAACAATACCACCAAATAAAATTAAATAAAACAATGAGTGGACTAACTAGTGGAAGCTATATCTTAGAAGCATGATGCTTCCTGAACAGGTTGTCAATCCACTTTTTTATATACAATATTGATGCTAGTTAAATCATACATGAAGTAAATATCTTATTGAAATTGAAACGATTTAGGTATCTCACACAAAACAATAAGAAAGGTCAGGTAAATGGCTAGTGTTACATTGTAGGTCTAGTACAAGCTCTGGGTAAGGTCTAGTAAAGATTAGAAATGGTTATGAGCTGTTAAGAAATGGGTATGAGCTTGTTGGTTTGAGATTTATTGCTAGACACAGTAACTAATGTCGGCTGTGTGACTGATGCCAATTAGGTAGAATGACTTATGTCAGTTGCCTAACTTGCATTGGTAGGGGAAATTAGTAAAAAGTACTTATAACTTTTTTTTCAGACTCTCTGTGATTGCACAAAGGTTGGAAATGGTGTGGGTGAAGTTGTAAAATGGCCTTGTAGGCTTAGAGATGATTAGAAGGGGGGGTGGAAGTAGGTGAAAGGGCCAAGTATTGTAAGGTGTTAGGTTGGTATATGGAGGGGAGTGTACGAATGTGGAGAAAGATAAATTACTGAGATGAGTAATAAATCTAATAAGAATAAAATAGAAACAAATGAAGAGATGTTAGGTACTTACTGAAGAGTACGTTTGGAGAATGCAGGTGATGAGGAAAGTGATGGAAGAGATCTAGAGAGAAGAGACATGTTCATGCCATGACAGTTCAAACCTTTGTGCTTCTCTATTTGAATCCATGATCTTGAAGAAGATGATGAATGCCAATGGTTGTTAGTAGTTCTCCCATATGTTTTCCTTTGCCTGAGTGCATCATAAATTGGAGTTCTCCAGGTCTCTATTTGTATAAGATACTCAATCGAATGACCAACATGGGAGAATGATTTTAGAAATGTATTTAACCTAGCCATTGACGATTAGGGGACCGACTTCAATTGAGATATAACTGACATCGGTTAAGGTGGGAATATCTAGGTTGGCCAAAAATAACCAGACTGTTGCTATTTTTGGTGTGATCTTGAGTGATGGATACTGGAAAGATAAGTAGGAGTCTTTTTAGGTTTGTTAATAGGAGTTAAGTCTAGGTTTAGACTAATTCCTAGTTAGTTAGGATAAGCTTAGACTTGGTCTTAGGTCGTTAATGAGGTTTGAGTGGGTCATTTGAGTGAGGTGGCTAGGTGAGTTGGCTGGGTGAGGTGGTTAAGTGAGGATGTTAATTTATTTAATTAAGAAAATTAATCCAATTAACATGTGCACTAGCGGATATGAATGGGTAGGATATGGTTAATTTAATCAACAAGGTTTTAATGGAAGTATGACCCAATGTTAGTGTCTATAGTTGCAATGATAAAATGAGCATCTAAATCAACTATTTATATCAAATTTTTTCCTCCCACCCGATCGTCGATAATTGGGAATATCACTAGAAATTTATGTTGAATCAATAGAAATTCCCTCATTTTAATCCAAAACATCATTAAATGGCCTTTGAGCCTCGTTAAACCATCATTTATATTATCTCTTTCTAAAATTGCACATTTTCAAACATGTACTTCATTTTTGTGGCCTTGGGACCCTTGTTAAAATCAATCCATCTATATAATCCTACATGTATCAAATCCATTTTAGATTTCATAGCCATTAGGGAAACCTTTTCTCTTTTTTTCATTGAGTCATATGTCTATAGGTTGAGAACCCATTGTTTCCCTTATCACTATGCTTCATTGTCCCGTAATCCCAAATTTGTGGAAACATCCTTTATTTCAAGCTTACATTTGCTGATATATCATGGATACTATACGATTTGGGGATATTTTACTACAACTTCTTCCTATGATACATAATTCTATAGGTTGGAAAATCCTTGGTTCCCATATCACTTGACTCTCAAGTCACACAAGTCCACCTTTGTGGAATTTAATTTTCATGCCTAGTCTTGGGGAATATTAAATTAAAACACACTATCATATAAGCCTACCTTATATAGCAACATATTAGAACCAATTACCATTGCACTCCATCGTAATGGACCCTAGTTTTAGGGGGACCCCCTATCTAGCACAATTTGATCATTCGACTAATTTTTGTCTAGCGGATTGTCTGTCACAAACCACTTGACAAAAATGGGAAAATTTAGACAATTGAGTTTTTCCTACACTCCTCACACCCTCATTAGAAAATCCTTAAATCTATCTCATTACCCTAAACCATTTTTCCACCCCATGTAATTTCATATTTTACCCCGCTGTAAAACCTATTTACCTATCCTAAGCCTCCCTAACTAACCTTAACCTATTTAAAACCATTTTTATCCTTACCACCCAATCTATTAACCTCCTAGAAACCTACCGAACCATTTATAATTAAAATAAAACCCGAGAAATATCTTTTGGAATTGGTTAAAACCAATTCAAAGCAAGTTTCCCCACATTTCCCAAATCCCCAACAATTCTAGCGTAATCACCAAAAAATATAAATAGATTATAAAAAATTCTATAAAGGGGATCCTCAACCACCCTTAGTGAATCTCTGTTGCATTAAAAACAATACGACACCATTACAAGCATCCAGAAACATCCATCACATAAATTCATCCTCTTGAGCATCCAAAAATCCTTGTAATTATTCCTCAACTTTGTGCACTTTTTTGCACTACAAAAAGTAAGTATACTCTATCATTTACATTATCAAGTCCTTTAGACACCATCTAAATTAGTAAAATTCAATCTTTTCCTTAATCATTTTGCATCCAATCTACATTTTGTTAAATAACTCATCTTTTAATAGTAATCATAAGCGATTCCCCTTGAATCACCAATAATTACTTTCATTTTATAATTTTAATTACATCCATATACTTTCAGTCCTTTCATCACTCTATTTTTGTCTAATCAGTATATTTTAAAGATGTGTCTCCCTATAGAAGACACTTCCAGGTGAATCATATCCCATTATTAGAATCTACAATCTTCCGATCTTGGAACAACCCTTCATTTGGGAACAATTCTACATTGGGCATGAACTCAGCCTTTGTGCCATTACTTTGACACATGAAATCAAAGACATACAAGACCAAATTGAAATTATACAATAAGAAATGGAAGAGACTGAATTTTTTTGGCTTTATTAATTCCTTGACTTCAAGCTCCTTGTATCCATCACCTGGGCCACCTACCATGTAGAACAAGATCTATCTATTACCCTAGAATTCTAATCATTCCTTGTGTTATTAATTATAATTTTATCATATTTATCACTTA
This sequence comes from Taxus chinensis, assembly GCA_019776745.2. Taxonomy (NCBI): domain Eukaryota; kingdom Viridiplantae; phylum Streptophyta; class Pinopsida; order Cupressales; family Taxaceae; genus Taxus; species Taxus chinensis. Next base: position 268,579,527 of record CM034149.1, on the reverse strand, counting down.
ATTGTAAAATGAGTTGACACCCTTCAAGGAATCCCACTGGTTCTTGGGATCAACCTTTACTTAGCATACTTGTCAATTCTCTATCTAATGTCTATCTTGTTAAGATATCTTTATATATAGGTTCTCCCATTTGTAAGAAGAAGGATCCTCAAGTTGGTTGAACATAATTTCATCAGGACATTACAATGTCAATTTAGGTATCGTTAAACCCTACTATATTTTAAGTTTTTGGGGTTTTATCATATAATTGACGAACTGAAAAATAACCATAAAAACCTATATGTGAGAAAGTGTAAATTATATGCTCCTAGTAGCTTTGGAAGAACTAATATAGAGAAGTTCCAAACATCTAGCAATGTGTAACACTCTATGTGTAGCCTTAATTCAACTCAATGTACCACGTAAATGCACGTGTGTATAGAAAAATGGTATAAAATATTATGTATGAAGCTCACATGATAAGTAATGTGCAATATGAATAATATAAGCATGTAATAGAAAAAACCAAGCAAGACTTGATGGCATATTCCTATGTGATCGATTGTGAGACCTAGAGATACTCTGAGAGTGAGTGATGAGAACTCAAAGTTTAGGATACCTTTGTAAGCTAGTAGCTTATAGTGAAAATATGGGAATAAAACTACAAGTGTTGGAAAAAACCATAATAATATCATCTCAAAATGTAGGAGTAACTGTAACAATAGGTGGACTAAACATAATGCTAATTGAAGTGGGTAGTGCACTAGTTGTAGGGACATGTGAAGGTTGAGAAATAATAGGTAAAAGGATCATAGGTGGGATACCTTGAGTAGTGATGACCTGAAAATCATGTCTAAATTTTACACATTGGTGAACAATAGAGGGAACAAACCTAATAGCATTGAGCCAATAAATACCTAATACCATGCCACAATGCTTGAATTATGATGATATAACAAATGGTATGTAGATAGTGAGAGGACCAATTGTGATGGGAAGTAGGTCATTTAATATCTTGAGCTTATCATTATCATTGGTAGGTTTATAAATAGTAGGATCATCCCATTCAATTGCATCAATGCCGATTAAGTCTTGAATCACATGTTTTATATTGAAGAATTGATTGGTAGACTTTCCATTACATTATTGATAGTCACAATATAATTTTTCATCAGAGTTATTACCTTGAGGATCACTATAATAGAACTCGAGATTTAGAGGAATATAGATAAGGTTACTAACAAGGAGCAATTGTAAGACCACTCAAGGAAGCATAAGAAATTTATTAAAATGTCATCAAGGAACTTGAAGTTAGAGCTTTATTGGTTAGAAAATTGCATCAACAGTGGCCTTAGCCTCAACTCAAGGCTGAGTCGGTTTACACTTAGAAGTATGTTTACTTTGGAATTTATGATTAGAGTGAGTAGAAGTTAGCTCACTATATTTAAATTTTCCCATGGAAATTAGCTTCGCTTCACAATACTTAAGGATATGACACAGTGATCGAATGGTTTTTTTCATTAAATATGATTGGATCTTGAATAGGAGGCAATTTTTTTTACAAAAAGAGGTCTTGTAATTTATAATCATCTAAGACATTATTAATTTTAGTAATATAAGTATTATAACACAAAACATAGTCACTAGGGTTCTCATTAGGCCCTGATTTAATTTTAGCCATTTGTGCAAAAGGGATTTTAGTATCAATATTATTATGAAGATGTGCCAAAAATTGATTTTCTATTGGGGTAAATGATCATACAGAATGAACAAGTAAATAATAGAACCATTGCAATGCATAATATTGTAAACTTCTATGAAATAATTTTGTTAATAATGTATTATTGATAGCATAATCTAAAAAAACAACATGAAATGATATAAATTGTTATTGTGGATCTTTCTTACCATTTAAAAATGGAATTTTAGGTGAAACAAAACTAGGAGAAAGAGGATCCGATTCAACCGCAGGTGGGAGAGGACTGTGTAGAATAAGCAAGGAATCTCTCTCTCTCTCTCTCTCTCTCTCTCTCTTATATGGGCATAGTGTTTATAATGATTCTTTATTCTTTTTTGTAATAGTTGAATATCTTTAAGATGAATTTACTACTAAACATTTAAATTATTTAAATGCATGCATAGATGCCAACCTCATATTCTATATCTTTTCTTATATGCCTCCCATGAGTAACCACAGTGGCTCTAAACTTTTACTTATCTTGTTCCTAATTGTAATTTAAAAGCTCGGGCTAGTAGATCACACACAAAGGATTCTAAGGCATGGATTTTAAAAGAAGAATTTGGTTTAATATGAGAGATAAAAGGATAAAAATGATGAGTAGTATACATAGGAATGGAGAAATTAATATTAGATGCTCCCATGGAGGTGGGAAGAGAAGAAAATGGAATGGAAGATGTGGGAATCAACGAGGTGAAATCATTAGGAACAAGATAAGTAAAAGTTTAGAGCCACTGTGGTTACTCAGGCGGGAGAGGACTATGTAGAAGAAGGAGGAATCTGTAGAAGAAGAGGAGGTAGTGACACCCCATTGTAATTTAAAAACTTGGGCTAGTAGATCACACACCAAGGATTCTAAGGCATGGATTTTAAAAGAAGAATTTGGTTTGATATGAGAGATAAAAGGAGAAAAATGATGAGTAGTATACATAGGAATGGAGACATTAATATTAGATGCTCCCATGGAGGTGGGTGGAGAAAAAAATGGAATGGAAGATGTGGGAATCAACGAGGTGAAATCATTAGGAACAAGATAAGTAAAATTTTAGAGCCAATGTGGTTACTCATGGGAGGCATATAAGAAAAGATATAGAATATGAGGTTGGCATCTATGCATGCATTTAAATAATTTAAATGTTTAGTAGTAAATTCATCAGAAAGATATTCAACTATTACGAAAAAGAATAAATAATAATTATAAACACTATGCCCATATGAGAGAGAGAGAGAGAGAGAGAGAGAGAGTATTGAAGCTGAGTGAGTGGACGTCACTCGCTACTTTCAGTCTACGAGACGCGACGTGTCCAGAGGAGAGAGATCTTTTGAGACGATGAGAGTACTTGTATTCGCAGATTTTCCCCGCAGACGAGGGAGAGAGAGTCAGATGAGGAGTAGAGTTGCGAGGGGAGGAGAGATGCGATGAGATGAGCGAGAGAGATCGCAGAACGACGAGTGATCTCTAGAGAGATTCTTGCGCCGAGTGAGGAGGGGCTTAAGAGAGGAGAGAGAGACGGTAGAGATGAAGCACCGCAGAGAGATGAATCCACGAGACGAGTTTCTTTATGACGCAGTCCTTTTTTTGTTGCTTTTTCTCTTCCCTGTATTGTCTTTGATTTTTCGTGAGAGCACTGTCCTCTTGCCATTTCCCCCATGAGAGCGACTTTCCGAGGACGCTCCGAGTTCCTCTCCTCTTTTCCTTTCTTCCGAAACGACGAGAGACGAGACTGTCAGAAGTTTCGTTGTCCCTTCTTGAGAGTTGTTTGATCGGAGGATTCTTAGGAGAGAGAGCGTGCCTCTTGATGCGGAGCAGGATCGAGAATGTAGACGAGAGTGGAGAGATGATTCGACTTCGAGTTTTCTTGAAGCGGAGTAGAGATATTCGAGCTGGAGGTGGAGACAGACAGAGGAGAGAGGCTGCGGAGAGGGAGAGAAGAGAGGAGGCATTACGAGAGAACTTGCGAGGAGAGAGATGAGGACCGTTGGACGTTCGAGTTGATGGTGAGTAGTGGGTGGCATGCATCGAGAGAAGGAGAAGAGGAGGAGGAGGTTGTGGAGAGGGATAGCAGAAGAGAGATGGAGAGGAGATAGGGAGGGAGGAGAGAGAGGCCCAGAGAGCTAGGATGCGACGAGGAGAGAGAGGAGAGAGGGAAGAGCGAGACCGGGAGAGAGGAGGAGAGAGAGAGAGAGAGAATTTTTGGGTTTACTAAATTATTTAACTTAAATGGTTAATATTTAAGGGGGTAGTAACCGATGGTAGATTATCCTAGTCAATTAGTTTCCAAAACTAATTACAACAACTATCAAGAAGAATATGAATAATCAAATAATATGACAATGTAACAAAGAAACGAACAATTGAGAGGAATAAGAGACTGCTACTATTCTGCTTTGTGCTTACAAAAAAATCTAGGTGGCCTTGAGATGGCGTAAAGAAGGATGGAAATGATCTGACAGGGCTTCGTTACTAAAATTGTGTATTGAATAGATTCATGGACCAAAGCGTATGGTATGGACCAAAGTATACCCCTGTTATAGCCATTTATATATACCCTTGTACCTCTGCACTTTCAACTTATAAAAAATATTGGGTCTATGTTTTGCTTCCTAATATTCTCCTATATGTAGTTTTGATCTTCGACACTGTGCGATGGTCATTGTGCAACTTCTTGGATCAGAAAAACCCTAGATGGTGAAAGAGTCTTGAAAAATAAACATTAGTTAGGTTTTGGGCACACCTGTGCATTGCCAAAATCACCACTACTCCAAATATGGCTCTAACCACATGTCGTTCTCACCTAGCACGTGATATTTAGAATGTATGCAATCATATTAATAATCATGACCTTACAATAATGTGATTATACTTGAACCTTTTCCTTAGCTTGACTTGACATGATGTGTCTATTGTGCTTTCAGATTTGAGTAGATGACTACCCTATAATGAGTATGTGGAGTATATAAATATCAATGGAGTCTTGGAGTAAATTTTCTCATGATTTCTCCTAGTGTGTGCTCATTAGAATAATAGGTGTCAAGTAGATAAAATTCCCCCTTAATGAGAGATGTATAAGTTGTTTATATATGTGTTATGGGATGAGAAAACTTGGATAAAGATGAATATAAGTGTATCAAAGGAATTAAAATTAAGAAAAGTACCATTAGAGGAAGAGGGGAAAAAGTGGCTAGGTTGACCCATAACATATGGGAATTATGGACCTTTTTGGACGTTAGGGTACTAGATGCATCTATGAGTAATATGAAAGTTGAAATTTTAATATGTGAGGGTATAGTCTGATTTTAATGATTAATATGATCATTATGTGAACAAATAGGTTGTGTGCAAAAGAAATAATGAGTGAGATATAGCTTGGGATCATGTAATTGGTCAAATTTATAAAGTGTGGACTAGTACAAGAGTATTGTAATTTTTTGTTATTTTAAGACATGAATTACCAAAATGAGTGTCGACAAACCCATTAACAAAATTGAGAGATAAAAAGGGCCTCATATTCAAGAATTTGATATTACTAGTTGTAAATTAGACATATTTTCTTAAATAGAAATACATGACACATTATAATATTTTCACATCAAATTTTGTGATAAGTTTGTTGTTGGAGAATGATTCCTCATTGAAAATTATTTTATTTAATTCCTTCCAAATATTCCATATTAGGAGAGAGGGACTACATATCCAAGTAGAAAAAAAAACATCCTATGAATGAAGTAATGAAAAAGAGGATATTGTAGCCAAAATGGTATTATGATATTTTATTAGAGCAAGTTCTATTAGAAAAGTGGGTAGGGGAAGTGGAGGAGGAGGTGATCAATATGGTATGCTCATTATTTTGAAACAAGAAACATAAAGTCATACCCAAGAATTGTGGATGTTGTATATGATCATTCATAAGAATTATCCCATGAGAGACAATCCATTTAAAGACTTTGGTCTTAGGAAGTCTATTACTATTGTAATATCTAGTCTATTTCTCTTCCAATTAAAACTTTAATTTCATGATAACATTGAGCCAATTTTGATTATATATTTTCAAGAATTTATCGTTACCCAATGGTGTATGTATACCTTGGGGATATATAATTTTTTCAATTAGATATAGCATTTATAAGGGCATGGATGAAAGAAGATATAATAGGGAAATGCCAATGATATCTTTCCAATTTTATTTCTAGAAGCCATCTTTTTCAAAGATGGTCCAATAATCTTCCACCTTTGAACCCCAAGAAGTAGTGAAAAATGTATTATCATATTGAAGATATGGATCATTAACGAGGGGTGGGAATCCATTCCAATATTTAAACAAGAAATCTAATTGTTCTCCATTTATAACTTCCCATGTGATGAAGAATGATATGATAAATTTGGATTCCATCATGAAGTTCTAAAGGTTGGACCAAGAGGGGAGTTTCTAATAGAGAAGATACTTTCTAGATAGAAATTCTTCATATAATTGGTAGAGAGGAGTTGACTCCATTTTACAACGGGACGAGTGTACATTAACCATGTAAATTTAACTCTTAGTGCTTATTTTATAAATTCAAAATTTTAAACATGACACCCCCATTCCTCTAGGGCCGACAACGAAAATCCCATTTGATAAGTTAGATTGTGTTTTATTCCCCAATCCCGTGCTTTAAAAAATTTCAAGTAATGTTGATTAAATTATTGTAGACCCACGATGATGGAATCATGAAATACATCATATAAATGGGTAAATCAAATGTCACTACATATATGATTTTCTAGCTCTAATGAAGAGAGGGATACCCACATTTTTATGAGGTAAATATCCAATTTCAAATCCCATGATGTCTCAGATTTTATTCTATAGGTGACCCAGATTATTAAAAAAGAATATTTGGGATTTGGTTTTATTTATATCCTATCCTAATTGTGAAGAATAGGTATCAAGGATTTTCTGGTAGGTCTTATATTTCCTTATTTTAGATTGTTTGAATAGAAGAGTATCATAAGAAAATTGTTGGTGGAAGAAAGGATATAAACCACAATCTTTCCCTTGATACCCATGCTTCACCATGGTGAATCCACATGAAGGAGGAAAGAAGTAGATAAAGAGATCCATTGACAAAAAAAATGTGGGATAGAGATGTTTCCAATAATCCACTTGTAAATATAAATGGAGAAGCCAAACCTTAGAATAATCATCATGAAAAAACACTGATCAACTATGTCATTGGACTTGCTTATGTCAAGTTTATTATGTTCATTCCATTGTGGAAGCCCATTTTTTAGGAGTGCATGATTTCATGCAAAATGATAATACCTTATGATATTAGTCATCCTCAAATGAAACCACCAAGTTCATGTGAGATGATGTTGAACAATATATTTTTATTCTGGAATCTAGAATCTTATAGATTATATTGTAGGCTACATGATAGATTGAGATTCTCCTGAAGTTTAGATAAGGGCATGGAGATGGGGGACCAAAATGGAGCATTAAGTGGATGATTTTTTCTTGAAAATAAAGAAAGTTTAACTCGTACGATCTATTAGAGATATGTATACTCAAAATTTGAATATGTTATAAGAACATGAATTGTATCATTTTTTCTATTTTCTATAAGACTAATTTCTTTTGAAAATGGTTAAATATAAGTGGGTAAAAGAGATAAAATTCCAAAAGGTCCTATTTTTTCAAAAAAACTTATTACATAGTCATTCGTACATCCCCTTCTCCCCCCATTTTTGAGCACTTTTAGTATTTTTTAAAACCATTAGGTGGAAAGATATATAGGATCATCTACTTTGGGATAAATTTGTTAACATTTTTAGCGATTATTTATTTGTTAATGATTTTCCATGTAAAAATACTTTGATATTTGAAAAATAATGGATAGATGATTGGGCCCCCCAACCTACAAAAAAATAAAATTTTAGTGTTACGCCCTTAGTCCTATAGCTTATATTGGATATGTAGTGTTGAATTGTGGGTTACATAATCTCTTCTTGTCATATGCTATTTATTTATGCTTTCATATGTTTAGTAGGCTGGCCTTGGTGTTGGCTATAACATAGAATTAATATATATAGGTGGTAGTGAGGAGTAGTCAATTATCATATTGAGCATTTGAGTATTATTGTATGGTTTGGAGGTTGCCCCCTCGAAGTGGATAAGCTATTCTACTTGCATGTTGAGATTATTTATATGTAATCTTATGCTTTTTGGTGATCTATTGCTATTGATAATCATATTTACATAACTAATTTCATTACAAGTGGTATCAAATTCTGATCTCAGCTAACAATGCGTTAAACCCAAATTGTGAAGGTTTGGCTATATCTCATAATTGGTAACAATTTTTTTTGTAATTTTTTTTATGGTGTGGAGAAATCAATAAAGTAATCTCCTCTCAAAATTTCAAGAATTTTTGAATTATTTTGCAAAAGTTATAGTAGTTTTAGCTTTTCCATAATTTTGCTAACCAGGTTGCAATTTTAGGAGTTTTCTAAGTTTCTTATATTTTTTAGAAATATTTCCAAAAATTAGCTAGGGTTTCTTCTTTTTTATTTCCTCTATTCAACTAGTAAATTTACAAAACCCCAAATCTGGAAGTTTTTCCCTAGTCCATCTACCCCGAGTCCCAAAACTTACATCATGACTAGTAAATCAACTAAAGGCCAAGGGGAAGGTCAAACAACTCCAAGAATGACCCCAAATAAGGATGATATGGATTTAGAATCCTCTGGTTCAGGAATACTTGACGTATTCATACAAATTTAGTAAAGGGTAAACAATAAGTTGAGTAAGGATGACCTTAATAATTATCTTCTTCATTTAAAATTTATCCTTAGGGGTGAACTTCAGATGGATTTTTAATCAATGAAGTAGGAGATGTTTCTCACTCTTTTAAACAAAAATCCAAATTCTATCCATATGGGTTCCTCTAACAATACTCACATAGTAATCCAATCAAGGAGAATCATTTACACATTCAAGTGGATCTCCTCACTAATTTCGGGGAATTATTCCAAAAGTGGAAATGTATAAATTTGATGGGAATGATCCTCCCAATTTGATTACCAAAATCGAGAATTTATTTGATCTCTATCATATCCCATCAGGATAAAAGGTGGCCATGGAATTCTTATATCTAGAACCTAACCAATTTATTTGGTATCTTTAGTTATGTGATCAAAGGTAGAAGAATGGTCTAAGTGCCACATGGAAAATTTTCAATGAAGAGATTCAATTACACTATAGTTCTAGTGTGTCAGAGAATTACTTCAGCGAATTATCAAAGTTACAACAAATAGGTTCAATAAAGGATTATGTCCATCAATTCAAAAATATTTCCTTGCGTGTGGAGGATATTACATAAAATTATTTGAATGACCTATTTCTTGGGGGGTCTTAAGGACCATATTAGGCATGAGGTGTGCATGTTTAATCCACTCAAGGTTTCTGATTCTATTATCATGGCCCGTAGGGAAGAGGAAAATTTTATTTCCAGCAGAAGGTAGTCCTTCACTAACATAAAATATTGTAGCACCTTGCCTCCACTATATCCTTGGCTAGTTTGGCTGACACCTCAACAAATTGAAGATAAAAGAGAAAAAGGGTGATGTTTTAACTATGACAACAAATATGGACCAAATCATAAATATTCTGAGAAATGTTTTTTCTGCATTGAAGGGACCAGTGATGAGGAAGGATATGAGGAAATAGAAAGTGAGGAATTCTAAAAATTAGAGGAAGAATATCAAAATCCCCAACCTACTATCTCATGTCATGCTCTATCAGGTATTAGTACTCCATAAACCCTTCAAGTTGTGGGATATCTTAAGAAGTAGAAGGAGAAAATATTGATTGATTTAGGGAGCACACATAATTTCATCAATCATAAGATGACAACAAGGATAAATTGTTTCATCTACCCAACACTTGAATTTCAAGTAATGATCGCAAATGGTGGCATAGTCCAATGTTCATGTAAATGCCATAAAATCAGACTTATGATGGGTTAATACACATTGGAATCTACGATGTTTTCTATTGACATGGATGAAGCTGATATTGTCTCAGGTGTTCAATGGCTCACAAATTTGGGCACCATAGAGCTAAATTTCCAGGAATTGTTCATGTGATTTCATTCTGAGGGTAATTTTTTTTAACTTTACGGACTACAAGAAATAACTCCTCAGGTGGTTAGTTCTCACCAAATGCATAAGATTCTTAAAAAGGGGGCTGAAGGTTTTGTAACATGACTGTTCTCCATGGAAGTTCAACCACCAATGATTGTAGTGCATCCTGACCTTCAGAAGGTTTTTGACCAACATGTAGTTGTATTCAAGGATCCTAGAGGATTTCCTCCTGAAAGAGATCATGATCATGCCATTCAGTTAATTCCAGGAAGCTAACTCCCCAACATCATGCCTTATAGATACTCATATGTGAAAAAGAGTGAGATCAAGAAGATGATTGAGGAAATGTAAGAAATGGGTATTATTCGATAGAGATAGAGTGTGTATTCTTCTCCAATGGTGATGGTGTGCCATAAGGATTGAAGATGACACATGTGTCTAGAATAAAGCAAACTCAAAAAGTACACTATCAAAGATATGTTTCCTATTCATGTCATTGATGATTTATTAGATCAATTGCATGGTGCAATTTATTTTACAAAAGTAGTTGTGTTCTGGGTATCACTAAATTAGAGTAAAGAAAGAAGATATTTATAAGAAAACCTTCATAACTCATCAAGGGAATTATGAATTCCTAGTGATGCCTTTTTTTCTTACTAATTTACAGTCCACATTTCATAGCTTGATGAATTTAGTATTTAGACCATTCCTGCGAAAGTTTGTCTTGCAATTTTTTAATGATATCCTCATCTACAAAAAATCCTAGGAGAAACATTTATATCATGTCAATACAGTATTGGAACCCCTAGAGAAACATAAACTATATTCCAAGCCTTCGAAGTGTTCTTTTGGGTTATAGGAAGTGGAGTACTTGGGCCATATTGTCTTTCAAGAAAGTGTTAAGGTGGAACCTCAAAATATCCAGGCCATGGTAGAATGGGGAGTACCAAGAACCCTTAAGCATTTACAAGGTTTCTTAGGTTTCACAGGGTAATATTGCATATTTGTAAAAAATATGGAAGTATACAACACCACTTGCAAAATTATTGAAAAAAGAATACTTTCATTGGAATTAGGAAGCTTCTAGGGCATTTGAAAAATTGAAGGTGACAATGTGCACCACTCCAGCATTGAAAACTCTAGATTTATACAAGACATTCGTAGTTGAATGTGATGCTTCAATAAATGGGATTAGAGTAGTAATCATGTAAGAAGGATATCCCATAGAATTTGAGAGATAGAAACTAAAAGGAAATAATTTTTTGAATCCCACATATGAGAAGGAAATGATGGAAATATTACATGCAGTCAAACAATGGAGACCATACTTGATGGGTGGAAAATTCAAGGTAAAAAATGATCATGATAGTTTGAAATAATTCTTGGAGAAAAAAATATCATTAAAAGAGCAACCAAAATGGGTCACTAAGATGCTGGGGTATGAATTTGAGATTATTTATAAGAAAGTGAAGGAAAATGTGGTTGTTGATGATCTATCTAGGAGGAATGACTCCACGGAAGCATTTTTATGTTCCATCTCTATACTAACAGTAGATTGGGTAGATCAATTAAGAGAATAATGGAATAAAGATGCAACAACCCATACTCTCATTCAGAATATCTAGACAGATCCAACCATATAAGAAAACTTTATATGGAAAGGGGATACATTTTGGTACAAATATAGGTTATATGTGTGTAAGAACTCTACACTTAAGCACCATGTTATTTTAGAGCTCCATTTTTCTCCGTTAGCTGGCCATTATGGGTTATTCAAAACTTATCATAGAGTTATTGTTATCCAAAATGTGCCCCCTGCTCATTTTTTGTGGCTAACTCCTTGTGTTCCTACCTCTCTTGTGCCTTAGTCTTCATTTTTTTATTTTTAGGCACTCAAATCCTTCTAGAAATGGCACCATTAGATAGATCTCTCTCTCATCTTTCCATAAAGGTAAAGTTTGCCTCCTAACTCCTCATATTTCTCAAGTTATGGCTCAGCGGAGTTTTTGTGGGAAATTTTCCTATTGGAGGCTCGCAGCCAATAAGAAGTTGCCACGTGGCAGAGGATTTTGGAGGTCGGAGGTGAACTTGGAAAATTTTCCAATTTTTGGTCAAAGGTTCAAAATAGAAAATTTTTCCCGCGGGGCCCGCGGACCAATCATAGCGTGACACGTGTCACAAGGAGAGGCACAATGAAAATTTTTCTAAGTTATTTCCACAGGAATTTTTTTTTAAATTTGGCCCTAGCCAATAGGAACTCGCCACGTGGCCGAGGAGGGTCACGGGTATCAGGAGTAAACTTTGAAATTTGCCAAGTTTTTGACAAAAGTTTCAAATGAAAAAATTGGCCCGCGCAGCCCGCATCCAATGACAGTGAGCCACGTGTCTTCATCAACCGAAGCGGCGGGGGAGGAAATCAAAAATTGGCTAAGTGTTTTGGCCGATTTTTTAAGGGGAAATGTTGGAGGATTAGCCCAAGCCAATGAGAACATGACAGGTGGTAGAAGGTCTTGGGGATCTCACGGCGCAGGGGGAGAAAGGAGAAAAAGTTTCCTAGTGTTCGGTGTAATTTTCAAAGGGAAAAAATGGAAGCAGAGGGCCCGTGGCGAATAAAAATAGGACACGTGTCCTAGGTGGCCGGGGAGTCAGAGCTCTAATAGAAAATGAAAAATTTGGCAAAGTTTCGGCCAAAAATTCAAAGAGTGAAGGAAGAGCCCGCCCCCCTATATGCCATTCAAAAGCCGACATGTGTCCCGGCAGGGCATAGTGCGGAGGAAAATGGGAATTTTTTCCCAAAGTATAAAAAGTCAAATTTTCAAAGGAAAACCTGTGCAGGAAGGAGAGAGAATTCTAGCGGTGAATTAGAGCCCAACACATGGCATCTAACTAGTGGAGTGTGGGAATTTTTTTGAAATTTTTTCCAAAGACAAAAAAGAGGTAAAATTTGAAATTTTTTCCCACCGATCCATTTTTGGCCCGTTTTTGCCCTAAATCTTCAAACGATCATAACTTTTGATCCAGAGCTTGGATTTTCACGTTCTTTATATCATTAGAAATATGTTGAAATTATCTACATGATTTCGTGTTCAATATTGAATTTTGGTTCATTTTGGAGAGATAAAATTGAAAAACACTTCTAGTATGTGTTCATGGCCAGAAATGACATTTCAACAACCAAATTTAATACAAAATTTGTCGTATTCTTCTCCAGCATGGTAAAAAATGTCAGGGCATGGGTTTGTAAGGACCCCCATGCTATTTTAATGCATTTATAGTCAATGAGGAATGGTTCCCATGTTTTTTCACATTTTCTCTCTCCTGGGCTCGACCCATGTACTGTAAAAGCCAGATTTGGCTCATTTTCTCATGTTTTTGAACACTTTTTGGTGCATCACCATCACTAGTTAATTTTAATTTTTACATTTCTATCCCTATATCCTTATAATTTAGGGTAGGATTAGGATCTGAACCTCTGTAGTTGTGCAAAATATAGATCTAAATCAGAGGAGTTTGAGGAACTAGCCTCTAATATGGAGATTCCTCTCTCATTTTCACAAGTCCCACACTTGGAGAGAGGTTTCCATGTTGTGTAATCACACTGGATGCCTAAGAAATCATTTAGAACCTTGATTTACATCTAGGAGTGCTACTGATTTGCAACAACAGTTTTTCACACCCGGTGGGACCTTAGAGGTCTCATTTTTATTGCAGCAAAGTTGATGTGCATCTGCTGCAATTTTTTTGCTTGAAAAGAGCTATAATTTACATATCTGGCGACTCCAAGGGGAAGAATCAACTAGTTTCAGCAGTGCAGGCCTAAAAACTCATGAGAAGAATCATCACAAGGTCAAGAGTTGGAGAAGAAGAAGTGTTGTTTGAATACCTATAGTTATCTCCAAGAAGAAGGCAAAGAGGAAGAAGGATTCAAAGGTCTCCATCTCCACCAAACAGAACTCTCTCAACTCCTCCACCTGGTATGCCTTTCATTCAGTCAACAAGGGTTTCAAGACCAATTAGAATGGCACAAAACAACCCCTATGTCAACTTCATAGGCAGCAGCCCACTTGCCCTTAATGCACAACATCCAATTCCAATTGCATCCTTGAAGAAAATTCCCTACTTCACTGGAGAAAACCAGACTACTCCAAGTGATCATGTTAAAGACATTACCAATCTTTGTGTAATTCATGAAATCAATGAGTTGTAAGTGGCTGTCAAATTGCTGGCATCTTCATTCAAAGGGAAAGCATTACAATGGTTTAGAAGCTTTGGAGCTAGTTCTATCACAAATTGGAATCAACTATGTATAGCACTTCATGAGCAATTTGGAGAGAAGGGAGACAACTTGTCTCTTTTGGAGCAGCTGATAACCATCAAGAGAGCTCCCAATGAGCACCTGACTGATTTCAACTTTAGATTTCAAAAAACTTGGGAGAGAATTCCAGTGGCAGTCAGGCCAGCAGTAGAAGGTGCTTTTCTCTACTACCTCAAAGCCCTAAATTCTGATATTTCTATGTTGATTCAGTCCATGGAAGGCATAAACATCCCTATGGCTTATAGCATTGCCATTAGGGCTGAAAATTGTTTGATCCAAGCTGGCAAACTAGCCCCTAGACCTCCCATGCCATTGTTTCCAAGTTTAGAGAGCCCAAACACTAATCAAGCACCTAATTTTGCTCCTTCTCCCATTCCTAGAAATTAGAGTTCAAATGAAGCTTCTACTTCATCTCTAAGTTCCCCAAATGAGCTTCAAGAAGTCATGAAGCAATTGCAAAACCTAGGCAATGAGCTAGTCACTCTCAAGAGGCAGCAAGCCCAAGGTTTTAGACCTTCTTACCAGCCCCAAGCTCAGCCCAACAGGCAGCCATATCAACCACAAAGACCACCTAATCTAGTTGCAAACATGAATCAAACAAGGCCTGCTGTAAATAGGCCATTTCAGCCCTATAATCCAAATGCCATATCTGCCTCTAAGGCATTGGTGCCAACACAAAACAAATGTTGCTCAGGAGTATGATTGGTGGTTCCCATGTAATGAACATCATAAGCAATCCATGTGCTTCAATGGTGCTTTGAATCAAGCATTAATGGTGAAAACTACTAGCGTGGAGGGTGAGGGCATTCAAGGAAACAACCAACAACAAGAAACATTCCAATAGTAATCAGCTCTAAATGACACCACGTTGGTAAATTGGCAAGCAGAGGATTTTTGTGGCATGAATCAAACATTCTCTCAAGGTGTGGCAGCCAACACAAGGTCAAAAAGAAGGAATTTAGGAGAGGAAAAGCCATTGGCTCCCACCAATCCACAACCTTCCATGGCTAAACAAATGGTTGGCAAGCAGAATCCAATTTCAAATGCACAAGGGCAGCCAAGAACAACTCCTAGGCCAACTCAAATATCAGTTGTTGCTGCCCACATGCAAGGAGTGAATGTGCCAACCAAGGGACAAAAAAGAGATCCTTCATCACCATTCAGTATCATTGATCAGATGAAGAAGAAAAATGTGAATATATCAATGTGGGAATCCCTATCTATCCCAGGACAAAGATATTTGCTACAAGCTGCCATGAAGGACTATCCAACTTCAAATCAGCAAGTTCAGATGCAAGAGAAAGTGCTCACAAATGTTGCCCAGCCCGAAGGGAATCATGGAGGAAAGAAAGGTAAAATGTTGAAGCCCCCTCCTTTCTATGTTTCGTTAATCATTGGAAATCAGCTAGTGCATAATTACATGACAGATTCCGGGGCAAGTAGCTCAGTGATGCCTAAACAAATAGCTAATCAGCTAGAGCTCCAGTATGAAACCATATCTAAAGGGGTAGTGCAGCTGGATGGGACAGCAGTAACAATAGTTGGAGTGATTAGAAACTTGAGTCTTATCTTGCATGCATGTCCAAATGTTATCATTTTACAAGATGTATCAGTTATAGACCTTCCACCACTCTTTTCCCTATGCTTGTCAAGGGACTTCACAGCCAAGATTGGAGGATATTTGTCTGCTAATTGGTCACACATGCTGTTCAGAACAAGGTATGGAACTAAAGCTACAATTAGGTCTGAACCTATTGCAAAATTTCACATTGAGCCTTACACTCCAAGTCAGATCAATGCCAATTGTTCAGCATTTGATCAAGAAGATCACCCAAGCACTGATGAAGCTGACACTAAGGTTGGAAGCATCCCAGATCTAACTCTTGATGAATGGAAAAACAAAGTGCATGCTTTTTATCCTTATCAAGAAGTAAAAGAATCTGAGCTAGGGGTCTATTGCATACATGAAGAAAATCAGCCCATTCCTAGCATCACCAAACCAAACCACAAGGATGAGAATGAGGTTATGGCAGCTATTTTTTGATGGATCAAGGAGTAGATAAGGTGCAGGAGGTGGAGCTATGCTTGTTTCACCTCAAGGAGTAAAGTACTATTCAGCTTTTAGATTTCAGTTTGCATGCTCCAATAACACTGCTGAATATGAAGCCTTGGTGCAAGGGATGCATTGGGCAATAAAGAGAGGAATAAAGAACTTGCAAGTCTTTGGTGACAGTGAATTGATTATAAATCAGGACAAGGGACAATATGCTACCAAGAATGAGCTACTCAAGTGCTACAAGAACAGGGTGTGGGATCTCATGGAAGACTTTGAGGGTTTTGGCATCAAATCTATTCCTAGGAAGGAGAATCAAGCTGCTGACAAGCTTGCGGCAGTATGGGAAGCCTTTGACATTGTGGAAAGCATTAAAAAAGACAAGGTACAACCAAACATCCACATGATTGTGAGGCCTTCAATGCCAGATAAAAATGTTCAGTTGGCAAGTATTTGAGAATGACGAGAAAATCATCCATTTCTTGCAAGAAGAAGCTGAGTTCTCAGCTAAGAATCAAGGAAAATTAGAACAGCAGTATGGTGACCAAGTGGTACAGCTGAGAACTAACAAGCTGCCTAAGGGACTTATCACTTTAGAGTCCATTTTTAATCCCAATGATAAGTTTAGGAAAGAGAAAGCAAACATTCAGGTTAAGAGAGAAGATTCAGTATCCATCTTGGTGGAAGAGAACAAACCATTGCAAATTGGAAAGATGACAACTGAACAAGAAAGGTATGAGTTCATACAGTTGTGTCAAGAGTTCCCTGATGTGTTTTCTTGGAGCTATGAAGACTTGAAAGGTTTCAATCCTAACTTATCTCAGCATACCATTAAATTGGATCAAATACTAAGCCTGTCAGGTAGAAACAAAGACCAGTCAATCCACATATAGAGCCTCTCATGAGGAAAGAATTGAACAAGCTGATTGAGTCAAGGATCATATTCCCAATCAAGCATTCTAGTTAGGTTGCCAACTTGGTTCTAGTTAGAAAGAAGAGTGGAGAGATCAAATTGTGTGTTGACTTCAGAGACTTGAATAGAGCCTTCTCTCAAAGACCATTACCCACTCCCTTCCATTAAGCAAATCTTGTAAGTTGTGGTTGGCTCTGAGAGGTTTTCACTACTTGATGGCTACTCAGGCTACAATCAAATTATGGTGAGGGAAGAAGACCAATTCAAGACAGCCTTCACAACCAAATGGGGAACTTATGCATATAGGAAAATGCCATTTGGGCTATCCAACACTGGTACTACCTTCCAAAGAGCAACGGAAATGGTGTTAAAAGGTTTGATTAACAACGTGGTGCTGATTTACCTTGATGATATCACTATTTTTTCTAAAAATACAGTAGACCACCTCTCTCATTTGAGACAAGTCTTCACAAGGTGTAGGATATTTGGAGTGTCGTTGAATCCTAAGAAGTGTATCTTCCCAGCACATGAAGGAAATATCTTTGGCCATATTGTCTCCAAAGAAGGATTAGCAATTGATCCAAAGAGGGTCGAAGCCATAAGAGCACTACCATTGCCAAGCCACAAGAAGGCCCTTCAGAGTTTCTTGGGGAGAATAAAATTTTTCTGGAGGTTTGTACTAGATTTTGCAGCCCTTGTCAGGACCATCACCAAAATGTTAAAGAAAGGCATGACTTTCAAGTGGACAACAGAAGGCAAGGAGAGTTTTGACCAGCAATCAAAGAAGCCATCTCTCAAGCACCAACTCTCATCAACCCAGACTTCTCTAAGGCTTTCATCCTCTATGCATTTGGAGGTAATGACACTATTTCTGCCATTTTGGTACAGCAGAATAAGGACAATGATGAGCAGCCAATTTCTTTCTTCAGCCAGAGCCTAAATGACTATGAGGTGAAGTATTCTTTTATTGAGAAGCATGTGCTGGCAGTAATCAGAAGCTTGAAGAAATTCAAGCATTTAGTCTCAAACAACAAGGTCCAGTTGCTGGACTCACATGCTGGGGTTAAAGACTTCCTCCTCAACAAGTATTTGAATGAGAAAAGGGCACATTGGATCACCCGTGTCATGGAGTATGACATTGAGATCAAGATCACCAAGTTGGTAAGAGGAAAATGATTGTGTGAGCAGCTGGTTTTGGGGAAGAAAAAGGAAGCATACAATGAAGAAGAGGCTGTTTTGACAGTTCAAGACAGCCATATGCAAGGCAACACTCAAGAAGAAAACAATGCTGCCCCCACTCCTTGCTGGACCCAATGTATTATACACTTCCTAAGCATAGGCCTATGCCCTCCAGAGATGAACAAGACCCAAAGAAGACACTTCAGATTGCAGGCTATCTCATATGCCATTGTTGATGGAGTTTTGTTCAAGAAAGATGTGAATGGAGTGCTGCTGAGATGCATTAGCACAAATCAGATTCATAGGGTATTGGAAGAGTTCCATGGTGGACCAACTGGTGGTCATTTTGCATCGAGAGTGACAGATCTAAAAATCATGAAGGCTGGTTATTATTGGCCTAAAATTTTCAGTGATTGCTATGCATGGATTAAGAGGTGTAAGAATTGTGCATTCTTCACAGGAAAAGAAAGACTTGCTGCCCTTCCATTGCATCCAATCTCAGTTGACCAGCCATTCATGCAATGGGGTTTGGACTTCATTGGAGTCATTAATCCCAATTCAAGTCAAGGGCACAAATAGATTTTGACAGCCACGGACTACTTCACCAAGTGGATTGAAGCAGTAACACTCAAAGAAGCAAATGAGTCCAGCATCTTAGACTTTTATGAGGAGATAACAACTAGATTTGGTATACCTGCTACAATAATCTCAGATAATGCATTGGCATTCATTGGATCCAAGGTGACTGAGTGGGCTGTCAAGAACGGGATCTACCTAAGCACTTCATCAAACTATTACCCTCAAGGTAATGGCCAGGCTGAGTCTACAAACAAGAACTTGTTAAGGATCATTAGGAGGACTCTTAATGAGAATCAGAGGTCTTGGCATACCAAACTAAAATCAGCCTTATAGGCTGATAGGATAACCCCCAAGAGATCCACAGGTAACTCTCCATTCAAGCTTGTTTATGGAAGAGAGGCAATCTTGCCCATGTCACTTGAGTTGCCAACATTGGAACTCATGAAGCAGTTAGAGTTGCTAGAGTTTGGGCCCATGGAGGTGAGATATGTAGAGTTGATGGAGCTACAAGAGATCAGAAATCAGGCATCCCAAACAATGGAGAAGGATCAAGCTTTGATCAAGAAGACCTTTGATAGGAAGGCCAAGGATAGATATTTTCAAGTTGGAGATCTAGTGTTGAAATGGGATGTGGATAGAGAAAAACCAGGAAGACATTCAAAATTTGATGCCATTTGGAGTGGCCCATACAAGGTCATGAAGTGCAAGAATAACAATGCTTTCTAATTGGCCTCATTGGATGGTGAAGAACTGCAGATTCCAGTCAATGGAATCTATCTCAAGCATTGCTTCAGGAGGGAAATTCTCCACCTAAATATTAGATTAGATTTTCATTCCTCCAAGTGCTTTGCACATTTTTTTGCTGTAGGTTAGTTTTTCTTTCCCTAAGTGCTTTGGCACAACTTACTGTCCATGGAGATGGTTTGCAGTCCTTGCTTCCATCAGGTGATATTCCATCTTCCTCCTTGCAACATTCTAATTCAATTGGGGTTCCAAATAGAAAATTTGATGGCTCCATGCCCAATGGACTGCTTCAGGCAACTGGTATTTTCATCTAGCAGGTAGATGACCCCTCTGAGTCACCAAAATTGTTATCCAAAATGTGCCCCCTGCTCATTTTTTGTGGCTAACTCCTTGTGTTCCTACCTCTCTTGTGCCTCAGTCTTCATTTTTTGATTTTTAGGCATTAAAATCCTTCTAGAAATGGAACCATCAGATAGAGCTCTCTCTCAGCTTTCCAGAAAGGTAAAGTTTTCCTCCTAACTCCTCATATTTCTCAAGTTATGGCTCGGCGGAGTTTTTGTGGGAAATTTTCCCATTGGAGGCCTGCATTGAATAAGAAGCTGCCACGTGGCAGAGGAGTTCGGAGGTCAGAGGTGAACTTGGAAAATTTTCCAAGTTTTGGTTGAAGGTTCAAAATAGAAAATTTTTCCCGCGGGGCCCGCAGACCAATCACAGCGTGACACATGTCACAAGGGGGAGGCATAATGAAAATTTTGCTAAGTTATTTCCACAAGAAATTTTTTTGAAATTTGGCCTGAGCCAATAGGAACTCGCCATGTGGCCGAGGAGTGTCATGGGCATCAAGGGTAAGCTTGGAAATTTGCCAAGTTTTTGACAAAGGTTTCAAATGAAAAAATTGGCCCGCGCACCCCGCATCCAATGATAGTGAGCCACGTGTCTTCATCAACCGAAGTGGCGTGGGAGGAAATCAAAAATCGGCTAAGTGTTTTGGCCAAGTTTTTAAGGGGAAATGTTGGAGGATTGGCCTGAGCCATGAGAACGTGATAGGTGGTAGAAGGTCCCGGGGAGCTCGCGGTGCGGGGGGGAGAAAGGAGAAAAAGTTGCTAAGTGTTCGGTGCAATTTTCAAAGGGAAAAAATAGAAGCAGAGGACCTGCGGCGAATAGAAATAGGACACGTGTCCTAGGTGGTCGGGGAGTCAGAGCTTGGGTGGAAAATGAAAAATTTGGAAAAGTTTCGGCCAAAAATTCAAAGAGTGAAGGAAGAGCCACCCCCCTGTTCGCCATTCAAAAGCCGACATGTGTCCCGGTCGGGCGGAGTGCGGAGGAAAATGGGAATTTTTTCCCAAAGTATAAAAAGTCAAAATTTTTAAAGGTAAACCCGTGGAGTAAGAAGGAGAGAGAATTCTAGTGGTGAATCAGAGCCTGACATGTGGCATCTGACCAGTGGAGTGCGGGATTTTTTTGAAATTGTTTCCAAAGACAAAAAAGAGGTAAAATTCGAAATTTTTTCCCGCCGATCCGTTTTTGGCCCATTTTTGCCCTAAATCGTCAAACGATCATAACTTTTGATCAAGAGCTCGGATTTTCAAGTTATTTATATAATTGGAAAGATGTTTAAATTCTCTACATGATTGCATGGTCATTTTTGAATTTTGGTTTAGTTTGGAGAAAGAAAATTCAAAAAAACTTCTGGTACGTGTTCATGGCCAAAAATGACATTTCAACAACCAAATTTAATACAAAATGGGTCGTATTCTTCTCTAGCATGGTCAAAAATGTAAGGGCATGGGTTTGTAAGGACCCCCATGCTATTTTAATGCATTTTTAGTCAATGAGGAATGGCCCCCATGTTTTTCCACATTTTCTCTCTCCTGGGCTCAACCCATGTACTGTAAAAGCCAGATTTGGCTCATTTCTTCAGTTAGGAACACTTTTTGGCATAGAAAACTTCTTCTTTCACCTCTAGCAAGTGAATTTTGTAAGAATCAGGCATTTTTCAAGTATTGTATCAGGTTTATACCTCATTGATGGTGGCATGCAAGATATTTTTACATGGAAATGACAGTGCAAACTCTGTGAATGCTTTCAGTCCTCTGTTTGTATTGTTTTACTTCATTTTAAGACCTCTAATTACATCTATCAGCTTGTGTATGTTTTCCCTTGTTGCATTTCATGAATTTTTGTCTATTTACATGGCAAAAAATGTTTCACCACTCCTTTGGTGCATCACCATAATTAGTTAGTTTCAATTTTTACATTTCTCTCCCTGTCTCCTTGCAATTTAGGGTAGGATTAGGATCTAAACCTCTGTAGTTGTGCAAAATATAGATCTAAATCAAAGGAGTTTGAGGAACCAGCCTCTAATCTGGAGATTCCTCTCTTATTTTCAAAAGTCCCACGCTTGGAGAGAGGTTTCCATGTTGTGCAATCACACTGGATGCCTAAGACATCATTTAGAACCTTGATTTGCATCTAGGGGTGCTGTTGATTTGCAACAACAGTTATGCAGGATTTCTTTTGGGAGGGGTTGGAAGGAGATGTTCAAATAATTATGGTAGAATGTTTGGTGTTTCAACGTAATAAGGATGAGACCATTAAGACACCAAGTATCCTCCAACATTTTTTATGCATAACAAGATATGAGAAGAGGTATCGATGGATTTCATCACAGGATTGGATAAATTAGAAGGGAAAAGTGTCATCATGATCATGGTGGAATGACTTACCAAGTATGCTCATTTTTGTGTCGTGGCTCATCCTTTCACAACTAGTACATTTGTCATCTCATTTGTGGACACAGTTCAAAAGCTCCATGGAACGCCAAAAATTATAGTAAGTGATCATGATCTAATATATACAAGCAATTTTTAGACTGATGTTTTATCTTGTTTAGGTACCCAACTAGCCCATTATTCCTCTTATCATGATCAATCAGATGGGAAAAATGAGGTGGTAAATAAATTTTTGGAGGGATATCTTTGATGTTTTACTTTAGATAAACAAGAACGTTGGGTGCAATGGTTTCCACTTACAGAATGGTGGTATAATAATTCATTTCATACCTCCTCTAAAATGTCTCCATTTCTAGAAATTTATGGGTACCATCCTCCATTACTCAGCTCTAGCTTAAAGGCCAAACTAAAGGTGTGAGAAATAAAGGATCACATTCAACACCAACACGAGGTACTCTCTAGTGTTAGTGAGAATTTAATAAGGGCACAAAACCACATGAAGCAAAAATATGATCAACATCATATTGAGAGACACTTTCAAGAGGGTGACTTTGTTTTTGTATGGTTGTAACCATATAAGTAGTTATCATGAAAACAATAGAACAATGATAATAAGATTTCTCCTAAATACTATGGTCCTTACCAAGTGTTGCGAAAAATTGGTAGTGTGGCATATAAGCTAGATCTCACTCCAGGAAGTAAAATAAATCCAGTATTCCATGTTCCTTACTTGAAGAAAGTTATTGGGAAACACATTTCCACCCAGTCAGTGCTTTGTGTACTAGATGAGGAAGGAAGGATCATATTGGAACCTAAAGGTATTCATTATACACGCACCAAAAATATTGAGGACTAGATTCATTTTTGATTACCTGATCAAGTGGAAGAAAATGAATATTGAGGATGCATCATGGGAGGATGAAGCATTTGTGCAGCAACATCCAGGGCTTCCCAACATTGGGGACAATGTTGCTTTAAAAGGGAGGGGTATGTTACACCCTTATTCCTATAGCTTATATTGGATATATAGTGGTGACTTGTGGCTTACATAATATCTATTCTTTTCATATGCTATTTATTTATGCTTTCATATGATTAGTAGGTCAGCCTTGGTGTTGGAAATAACATAGGATTGGTATATAAAGGTGGTAGTGAGCAGTAGTTAATCATCATATTGAGCATTTGAGTATTATTGTATGGTTTGGAGGTTTCCACCTCGAAGTGGCTAAGCTATACTACTTACATATTGAGACCATTTATCTACAATCTTATGTTCTTTGGTATTCTATTGCTGCTAATAATCAGATTTACACAAGTAATTTCATTACATTTAGTTATTTTGAATATGTATAGAATTACTACTAGTTTGAGCCTGTATGATTTTTATTTAATTTGGATGAGAGAAAACATATATACATGGTGAACAATAGACATGTATAATCACTCATAATAGAGGTATGAAAAAATAGTTTGAAATAAATGTAGATGGAAACCTTTCAATAGTCATTTTGTTGAAAAAATATATATTTAGAAAGAGGAGAGTTTGTTTGATGTCGTATGCATAGTTGTAGGAAAGGTCTCATCTATTTTTGTAGGATTTGTCATGGAATAAGATGAATTTATTGATTTTAAGTCCAAAAAAATAAGTTTATGTTTTATAATTTCTATGCCTTAGGGAGGGAAAACCAAACCATTTCTTAGCCTTGTGGAACTTTGTGTGCATAAAACAAGGCGTATGCATAAAATGTCTTCATAAAAGTGTTTACACATTATTAATATTAAGAAACTTGTATGCATTATAATGCATGCACATTTCTATTTGTATTTTTTTTTGAAATGTGTGAATGGTGGAAGGAAGGGAAGGAGGTCTATATTTACTAAAATAATTGTTAAGTATAAGTTTCTATTTATTATACTTTATCAAAATAAAAATGCATAAAGAATAATAAATGGAAACTTACAATTTAGTTTTTTTTTAGTAAATGTAAGAAATTAGGGTTACTATACACCTTATGGAACTAGTCTCACATCTCCATGAGTCACATTTTAGAAGATAATTTTTCAAAATCTAATTTATTCAATACATTTTTTTAAAAGGATTTTAGTATTCAACCTAAATATTGTAGGGTTAAAATTATACAAAAAAATATCTAATTCTTGAAACTGTATAGTAATTTCGTAGGTTTTGGGCCCTTTTAGATTGGTTACCGAAATTTGTTGGAATTTTAGATGCGTTGTCAAGATTATATTTTACAAATCTTATAACTCCTAAAGATAACAAAAATTACTCAAATATATGGACTGATGAATTGAATTATAATATGTAAAAAATTAAAACACATATAAGTTTTTATTGATTTAAAAATCCTTGATGACATCTACAAATACTACTCCCGCTATTAGGATTCTTTCAATAAATGAACTAAAATTATAAATATATTACAACAGTGTTTCTCTAGGACCCTTCACAAGCTTCAGTTGTTCATCTTGACTCTGTTAATCTCTCCACTCTTCGCCACTCTAGCCCCTTAAATGGTGCACTTATCAATCTTTACATTTTCTTAGGTTCTAGATCTTTCTATTTTGGAAGTGAATTCATTAATTCATATGAAATACCACATTACCTTTTTTCATGACCTCCTACATTTGTGAGATCTTGTGATTAAGGATAATCAGTCATTGGGATCTTTTCATAGATGTATTAGATCATTTTTTTATAATTTCTTGTATGTTAACCTTTTTTCTTTTGTTGACACATGTACACAATGAACACTATTGGTTGGATTCTCTTCATGACTATCTTTTTTCCTCCTTGTACACGTTTTTTCAAAAAATCATGTCATGTGTGAACTATTATCGTGTGTCAGTTAGGAATTGACCCAATGATCTATGCTTAACCCACATGATTGTACCATGACATTGTAAAAAAGTTGTAGAAAAAACAATAGTAAAAAAACTCCATCTTTCCCTTGGAAATTTATTCACAAATTTTGTTTTTTATGCATTATATAATTGAATTGTTGCACAAAACATATCTACAAGCCTTGCGCACTCATTGGAATTTTTCAAATTTTATGTCATTCTTTCCTTGTGTCAGAGAAGCCAATACTTCTCATCCCATGATCACTCTAACAAAATAAACATTACCACAAACATGAAGAGTTAATATAAAATCAATTCAAAGATCTATAATAGAATGATGCAAGTGATGTACATATAGGATGAGGAAAGTGCAACTACCACCTAGATTAGTGGTGAATAACACTCACTAATTGATACTGGTAATAGAGTTGATGCTACATAACTAGTAACCTAACTCAACACAACTAGTACACCTAAGAAAACTAACACAATAAGTGTAGATCTAACACAAGTGCAATAATTAGCCTAATAAAAAAATAAAAGGACAAATAATAACCTATAGTAACACCCATCCGTAATCCTAAATTATATGGGAAGAAAATAAGGTGATTTCTAGAAACAAGGCATGATGAGGTACCCATGTACAATAATTGGGAAAAATGGAACACCATAAGGTACCCAAAAAACATTAACAACAAAGTCGAGAGAGAAAAAACCCACTCCTAGCACCCAAGAATCTTGGCTAAAAAAATCATATAATGGTGAAGAATTTTAGTGTGCATGGTGGTCTAAATCCACTGCTTGATCTCAAAACCTTAAAAAACTGACACTGGGCTACACCAGAATAGCTCCATACAAGGAGAATGTAAATAGGGTGATGTTACAAGTGAAAAGCAATGCCAAACATAATTCAATCAAATGCTACAAATATTTGTGCCACGATCCAAGAACAAAAACCAAGGCTACAAGGAAAGGAAAAAATATCCAAAGTAATAAGAGTTCCACGATCCTAGAAAAACCAAGGCAACAAGGCAAGGACACAAGACCCAAAAAATAAGGATCAACACCACACCCTCCCACACTACTGAATGGGTGGAGTGAGACTACAAGTATGAATGAGTTGTCAAAACAAGTACTTGAACACTCAAAAACTAACATTATGCTTGACAAGAATATATCCCCCACAAGAGAGAGTTTTAGCATGAAAAAAATGGCAAAAAATACAAATACAAAATAGTTTTACAAACAAGATATATACACTACACCTCCTAAAGAAAAATAAAATAAAAAACAAGGACAATTATAATGCAGATGATATAGAAAGTGGAGAAAGAAGTTGAATGATGGAGGAGCCATGCCTGTAGAGTCCTCTCAATGAATGCCTACATCACCAACATGAGTGATCACAAATGCACGCCAAATCAACAATGATGGATGAAGAATATGTATGTATATGATGTACTGTAAAATTCACAATGAATTCATGCAAAAGAACATAAGAATGTGTACTAAGTTGATCATGTTTGATAATTGAAATATCAAGTTTTTCAAGCCTAGGTGAAGGTGTAAAACTCATGTGTAGTTCATGATCCTTAGAAATATTTGAGCAAACAAAAATAGGATCTCTGTCAATATGTGATCCCAATGAAGTACCTACTCAAAAACCAATGTCAAGGAGATAATTCCACTTAACAAGTGGAATAGGGAAAGTAATACCCTGTGAATGTCTTCAAATACCTTTGCCATTAAAACTCATTGAATGGAGAATGCGAGAACCAAATGTAGTGGTATATGTTAGTGCAAATCAGCAGCACCCCCTGGATGTTCTATCAGATCTCTAGTTTGAAATTCTAGCATCCAGTGTGATTGCACAACATTGGATCTTTTTACACAAGTTTGGGGATTACAGGGGCTGGAAAAGATCCTCCAGATTAGAGGCTAGTTCCTCAACTCCTCTGTTCAAGTGTGCATAACATTCTGTAGAGGGTTTACCTATATTTTAATAAAACTTTGCCAAGGAGACAGGGTTAAGAAGATACAAAGAATGAACCTAGTCTAATTAAGGTGATGCACCAAAGGAGTAGTAGACACCTGCTACTGTAAAACATACATAATCCACAATAAAATATAGCACAAATTTCCAAAATGTAATGAGAGATCAAACAATGATAAACATATGAAAATGATTGAGAAAGATTTTAATCACAGAGCATACATTATCATTCTAGGTCTAATATAGTGCATTACAATGACCAAGAGGAAAAAGAGATGCTGTATTTGTATGAAAAGGTAAAAATTCCAAAAATCTTCCTAATGAGGAAGAAAAGAGAAGTTGCAGAGCAAAAAAAGTCTAACTCCTTCAAAAATGGGCCCATTCTGGCTTTTACAATGCCCATTCGAGCCCAAGAGAGAGAAATGTGGGAAAACATGAAAGATGCTCCAACCACCAACCAAATGGTATTAAAATAGCATGGGAACCCTCAAAAGTCCATTTCCTGATGTTTTTAACCATGCAGGGAGAGAATGCGAGCCATACTTCATTAAAAATGGTGGTTGAAATGTTAGTTTTGTTCATTTCCACGTGCCAGAGGTGTTTTCAAATTTTATCTCTCCAAACTCCACCAAAACAAAAAATTGAGCCTGGAATCATGCATATAATTTCACCATCTTTCCAATGATATAAAGAACATGAAAAACTGAGCTATGGATCGAAAGTTATGCCCTTCTGAACATTTAGGGAAAAATAGGGCCAAAATGGGTTAGCGGGCCGAAAATTTGAAATTTTCCCACTTTTTACATTTGGGAAAATTTCCCCAAAACTCTCTGTGCCCCATGTCTCTGGTGCCATGTAGCATGATTTGATTGGTTTTGGGATCGTTCTACTTCATTTCCCATCATTTCAGCCTTTGGAAAATTTTCCAAAAAGTCTCTGCTGGCTAGATGACCCGAGGACACATGGTATGATCTGATTCGCCATGGACATATTCTCTCAACTTTTCCGTCACTGTTGACCATCTTCCCCAGGATGGACACGTGGTAGAATTTTATTGGACACGGGCCTTTCATGTTCATTTTCTCTGCAGGCTTGCCTTGTGTTTTTACCGCCACGTGGCCACGTGGCATGATTTTACTGGCTCGGGCTTTGGGGGTGGGATTTCCTTTCAGAATTTTCCTTTGATTTTGCTTTGGGAAAAATTCCCAACTTTCTCCCGTGCTCCACTCTCGAAGCCCCCTGGGACACATGGCTTCTTTCAATTGGCTTGGGTTTTGGGGGGCAAGATTTGCTTTTTAAAATTTACTAAATTTGGGTGAAAAGGGAAAAGTTCCTTTCACACCCATGACCCCCAAGGACATGTGGCACGTTCCTACTGGCTGACAGGATTTCAGGGAAAATTTTCTTCTTAGCACCCTCACCAAACACTTTGGCAAATTTTTCAAGTTTTCCTCCGTTTCCGCCCTTCTGAGGACATGTGGCCTCCTCCCATTGGCTCAGGTTTTCCATGGGAAAATTTCCCATTGCGCCAACAGTTGGTAAAAATTCAAAAATTTTCTCCCTCCTCCCGATTGCTCCGATGCCAACGTGGCAGCTTCTGATTGGTTGGCGGGCCTATCTAGGGAAAATTTCCCACAAAAACTCTACCAAGCCATAACTTCAAAAATACATGGAATTAGGAAGAAAACTTTACCTTTCTAGAAAGCTGAGAAAGAGCTCTATCCATTGGTGCCATTTCCATAACATTTTAAGAGACTGAAAGTGAAAAATTCATGAATGAGGCACACATGATGGAGGAATGAAGGGAGTTAACCAAAAGATAAGCAAGGGCTTATTTTGGATAACAATTTTGGCGACTCAGAGGGGTCATCTACCTGTTGGATGAAGTTACCAGTTTCCTGAAGCAATCCATTAGGCATGGAGCCATAAAATTCTCTACTTGGTATCCTAACTGATTAGAACAATGCAAGTAGGAAGATGGAGGGTAGAACACCATCTAATTTGGAGCAAGGCCTACAAAACACATTCCTGGAAAACCAAGCTTGTGCCAAAGCACTTAGGGAAAGCAAAGCTAAACTACAACAAAAAAATGTGCATAAGCAATTGGAGGAATGAAAACCTAAGCTATTATGTACAAGGTGGAGAATTTTCCTTCAGTGGTAATGCTTCAGATGGATTCCATTCATTGGAATCT
The DNA here is from genome assembly GCA_019776745.2 of Taxus chinensis. Lineage (NCBI taxonomy): Eukaryota > Viridiplantae > Streptophyta > Pinopsida > Cupressales > Taxaceae > Taxus > Taxus chinensis. Next base: position 268,550,121 of record CM034149.1, on the reverse strand, counting down.
ACAATTCTTCACCATCCAATGTAGACAATTGGAAGGCACTGCTATCCTTACACTTTGTGACCATGTAGGGGCCACTCCAAATGGCATAAAATTTTGAATTCCTCCCTAGTTTTGCTCTGTTTGCATCCCATTTTAACACTAGATCCCCAACTTGGAAAGATCTATCCTTGGCCTTTCTATCAAAGGTCTTCTTGATCAAAGCTTGATCCTTCTCCATTACTTGGGATGCCTGATTTCTGATTTCTTGGAGCTCTATCAATTTTGCATACCTAACCTCCTTTGGCTCAAACTCCAACAACTCCAACTGTTTCGTGAGTTCTAATGTTGGTAACTCAAGTGACATGGGAAAAATTTCCTCTCTCCCATAAACAAGCTTGAATGGAGAATTACCTATAGATCTCTTAGGGGCTATCCTATTAGCCCATAAGGCTGATTTCAATTTAGTATGCCAAGACCTCTGATTTTCATCAAGAGTCCTCTTGATGATCCTTGACAAGTTCTTGTTTGTAGATTCAGGTTGGCCATTACCCTGAGGATAATAATTTGATAAAGTCCTTAGGTAGATCCCATTTTTGACAGCCCATTCAGTTACCTTGGATCCAATGAATGCCAATGTATTATCTGATATTATTGTAGCAAGTATGCCAAATCTGGTTGCTATCCCTTCATAGAAGTCTAGGATGCTAGATTCATTGGCTTGCTTGAGTGCCACCACCTCAGTCCACTTGGTGAAGTAATCTGTTGCTGTTAGAATCCACTTATGTCCTTGGCTTGAATTTGGGTTAATGAATCCAATGAAGTCCAAACCCCATTGCATGAATGGCTGGTCAACTGAAATTGGATGCAATGGAAGGGCGACTAGTCTCTCCTTACCTGTGAAGAATGCACAATTCTTGCACCTCTTGATCCATGCATAACAGTCACTGAAAATATTGGGCCAATAATAGCCAGCCATCATGATCTTGAGAGCTATCACTCTCGGTGCAAAATTACCACTAGCTGATCCACCATGGAACTCTTCCAACACTCTGTGAATCTGATTTGTACCAATTCATCTTAGCAGCACTCCATTCACATCCCTTTTGAACAAAACATCATCAACAAGGGCATATGAGATAGCTTGCAATTTGAAGTGTCTCCTTTTGGTTTTTTCATCTCTGGAGGGCATAAGCCTGTGTTGAAGAAGTGCATTATGTCTTGGGTCCAGCAAGGAGTGGGGACACCATCATTTTCTTCTTGAGTGCTTCCTTGTTCATGGTTGTCTTGTAATGCCAAAACAACCTCTTTCTCATTGTATGCTTTCGTTTGTTTGTTCAAGACCAGCTTCTCACACAATCCTTTTCCTCTGACCAACTTGGTGACTTTGATCTCAATGTCATATTCCATGATGCGAGTAATCCACCCTACTCTCTTTTCATTTAGGTCTTTATTGAGGAGGAAGTCTTTAACTCCCACATGAGAAACCAGCAGTTGAACCTTGTTGCTTGAAACTAGATGCTTAAATTCCTTCAAGCTCCTAATCACTACAAGAACATGCTTCTCAATGAAGGAATATATCACCTCATAGTCCTCTAGGCTTTGACTGAAGAAAGCAACTGGCTACTCATCATTGTCTTTTTTCTGCTGTACCAAAATTATAGAAATAGTATCATCACCTCCAAATGCATAGAGGATGAAATCCTTGGAGAAATCTGGGTTAATGAGGGTTGGAGCTTGTGAGATAGCCTCTTTGATTGCATCAAAAATTTTCCTTGCCTTCTGCTGTCCATTTGAAAGCTATACTTTTCCTTAACATCTTGGTGATAGGCTTGATTAGGGTTACAAAATTTGCGACAAACCTCCGAACAAAATTTATCCTTCCCAAGAAACTTTGAAGGGCTTTCTTGTGGCTTGGCAATGGTAGTGCTCTTATGGCTTCAACTCTTTCTAGAACAATTGCTAATCCTTCTTTGGAGACAATGTGGCCAAGGAGCTTTCCTTCATGAGCTAGAAAAATACACTTTGTAGGATTCAAGGATACCCCAAATCTTCTGCACCTTTGGAACACTTGTCTCAAATGAAAGATATGGTCTGCTACATTTATTGAAAAAACAATGATATCATCTAGATATATCAGCACCATTTTGTTAATCAAATCCTTGAACAACATGTCCATTGCCCTTTGGAATGTAGCTCCAGCGTTGGACAGCCCAAATGGCATTTTTCTATATGCATAAGTCCCCCATTTGGTTGTGAAGGCTGTCTTGAATTGATCCTCTTCCTTCACCATAATATAATTGTACCCTGAATAGCCATCAAGTAATGAAAACCTCTCAGAGCTAGCAAAAACTTGTAAAATTTGCTCCATAGAAGGAAGTGTGTAATGATCCTTGAGAGATGCTCTATTTAGATCTCTGAAGTCAACACACAATCTGATTTCTCCACTCTTCTTTCTAACTGGAACCAAGTTCACTACCCAACTAGAATTCTTGATAGGAAATATGATACTTGCCTCTATCAACTTATTCAATTATTTTCTCATGAGATGCTCCATGTGTGGATTGACTGGCCTTTGTTTTTTCCTGATGGGTTTAGCACTTGGGTCCAATTCAATAGTGTGTTGGGCCAACTTGGGATTGAATCCTTTTAAATCTTCATAGCTCCAAGCAAACACATCAGGGAATTCTTGACAAAGCTATATGAACTCATACCTTTCTTGCTCAGTTGTCACTTTACCAATTTGGAGTGACTTACCTTCTTCTACCAAGATGGGCATTGAATCTTCTCCCTTGACTTGGATGTTTACTTTCTCCTTCTTGAACTGATCATTAGGATTGAAAATGGAATCCAAAGTGACAAGTCCCTTTGGTAGTTTGTTGGTTCTCAGTTTCACCACTTGATCACCATACTGCTATTCTAAATTTTCTTGATTTTTAGCTGAGAACTCAGCCTCTTCTTACAAGAAATGGATGATTTGTTGATCATTTTCAAACACTTTCCAACTTACATTGTTGTCTGGAACTGAAGGCCTTACAATCACATGAATTTTTGGTTTTACTTTGTCTTTCTTTATGTTTTCAACAACATCGAAGGCTGCTCCAACTGGTGCAAGCCTATCAGCAGCTTGGTTTTCTTTTATAGGGATGGATTTGATGCTAAAACCCTCAAAATATTCAATGAGGTCCCATAACTTGTTTTTGTAGAACTTGAGAAGATCATTCTTGGCAACATGCTGCCCCTTAACTTGGTTGACAATCAGCTCACTATCACCAAAGACTTGCAAGTTCTTTATTCCTCTCTTGGTTGACCAATGCAATCCTTGTATCAAAGCTTCATATTTAGTAGTGTTATTAGAACATGCAAACTAAAATCTAAAAGCTGAATAGTACTTAACTCCTTGAGGTGAAACAAGCATAGCTCCCCCTCCTACGCCTTGTCTACTTCTTAACCCATCAAAGAACAACTACCATACCTCGTTGTCATCCTTGTGGTCTGGCTTGGTGATGCTAGGAATAGGCTGATTTTCTTCATGCATGCAGTAGACTCCTAGCTCAGATTCTTCTATTTCTTGATAAGGATCAAAAGCATGCACCTTTCTTTCCTATTCATCAAGATTCAAATCTAGGATGCTTCTAACCTTGGCGTCAGCTTCATCAGTGCTTGGATAATCCTCTTGATCAAACGCTGAACAATTGGTATTGATTTGGCTTGGAGTGTGAGGCTCAATGTGAAAGTTTGCAATAGGCTCAGATCTGATTGTGGCCTTGGTTCCATATCTTGTTCTGAACAACATGTGTGACCAATCAGCAGATAAGTAACCTCCAATATTAGCTATGAAATCCCTTGACAAACATAGGGCAAAGAGTGGTGGAAGATCTATCACTAAGATATCTTGCAAAACAACAACATTGGGGCATGCATGCAAAGTAAGACTCAAGTTTTTAAGAACTCCTACTATTTTCACTGCTGTCCCATCCAATTGCACTACCCCTTTGGATATGAATTCATATTAAAGCCCCAATTGATCAGCTATTTTCTTGGGCATTACTAAACTACTTGCCCCGGAATCAATCATGCAATTGTGTACTAATTGGCCCCCAATGATCAATGAAACATAGAATGGAGGGGGATTCAACATTTTACCTTGCTGTCCTCCATGATTCCCTTCAGGATGGGGAGCATTTGTGACTACCTTCTCTTGCATTTGGACCTGTTGATCTGAGGTTGACCAATCTTTCATGGCAGCTTGTAGTAAATCTCTTTGGCTTGAGATGGATAGTGATTCCCACATTGATATGTTTACATTTGTCTTCTTCATCTGATCAATGATGTTGAATGGAGATGAAGCATATTTCTGCTATCCTTTGGCTTGCACACTCATTCCTTGCACATGGGCAACAACAACTAGCATCTGAGTTGGTCTTTGAGCTGGTTTGGGTAGTCCTTGCATGTTTGGAACTACATTTTGTTTGCCAATAGTTTGTGGAGTGGTGGAAGGTCATGGATTACTTGGAGCCAATGGCTGTCCTTCACCAAAATTTCTCCTTTTTGACCTTGTGTTGGATGCAACACTTTGAGAGATGGTTTGATTCATGCCACAAAAGTCTTCTGCCTACCATTTTACGAGTGTGGTATCATTTGGAGCTGATTGTTGTTGGGATGTTTCTTGTTGCTGGTTATTTCCTTGACTCCCTTCACCCTCCACACCAATTTTTGTCACCATTAAGGCTTGATTTAGGGCACCATTGAAGCACATAGACTGGTTGTGAGGTTCATTGCATGGGAAACACCAGTCATACTCTTGAGCTATTTTGTTTTGTACTGGCACTAGTGCTTTAGAGGCAGATGCAACATTGGGATTATAGAGTTGGAATGGCCTGTTGGCAAGAGGCCTTGCTTGGTTTTGATTTGCAGATGGATTGGGTGGTATTTGAGGCTGATATGGCTACCTATTAGGCTGAGCTTGAGGCTGATAAGAAGGTCTAAAACCTTGGGCTTGCTGCCTCTTGAGTGTAACCAACTCATTTCCTAAATTTTGCAATTGCTTCATGACTTCTTGAAGTTTATTTGAGGCACTAGAAGATGAAGTAGAAGCTTCACTTGAATTCTGATTTTTAGGAGTGGGAATAGGAGCTAAAATAGGTGCTTGAATAGTGGTTGAACTCTCTAAATTTGGATACAATGGCATTGGAGGCCTAGGAGCTAGCTTACCAGCTTGAAGCAGACAATTTTAAGCTCTAATGGCAATGCTATAAGCAATAGGGATAGTTATGCCTCCCATGGATTGAATCAACATAGAAATATCAGAATTTAAAGCTTTAAGGTAATATAGAAAATCACCTTCTGTTGTTGGCCTTACTGCCATTGAAATTCTCTCCCAAGTCCTTTGAAATATGAAGTTGAAGTTAGTCGGCTTCTCATTGGGAGCTCTCTTGATAGTTGTCAATTGTTCCAAAAGGGACAATTTATCTCCCTTTTCTCCAAACTAATCATGGAGAGCTATACATAATTGGTTCCAATTTTGGATAAAGCCTAAAGCAAGGCTCCTAAATCATTTCAAAGCTTTCCCTTTGAATGAAGATGCCAACAGTTTGACAGTAACTTACATCTCATCAATCTCATGGATTGCAAAAATATTAACAATATTCTTGACATGATCACCAGGGGTAGTCTGATTCTCTCTAGTAAAATATGAAATGTTCTTCAATGCTGCAACTGAGATTGGATTTTGTGCATTGAGAGCAAGTGGACTGTTGCCAGTGAAATCAACATAGGGGTTGTTTTGTGCCATTTTGATTGGCCTTAGAACCCTTGTTGATTAGATGAAAGGTCTACCAGGTGGAGGAGTTGATAGAGTTCTGTTTGGTGGAGATGGAGACCTTTGAATTCTCCTCCCTCTTTAAATTTTTCTTGGAGATAATTGTAGATACTCAAACAACACTTCTTCCTCTCCAACTCTTGACCTTGTGGTGATTCTTCTCATGAGTTTTCAGGTCTAGACTACTAAAACCAACTGATTCTTCTTCCTTGGAGTCGCTAGATGTGCAATTCAGGGCTCTTTCAACAAGAAACTTGCAACAAATGCACATCAATTTTTTGTAATGAAGATGAAGACATCTAAGGTCCCATCGAGCGTGCCAAAATTGTTAGTGCAAATCAGTAACACCCCCTAGATGTTCTATCATATTTCTAGTTTTACATTCTAGCATCTAGTGTGATTGCACAAAATTGGATCTTTTTACACAAGTTTGGAAATTGCAGGGGCTGGAAAAGATCCTCCAAATTATAGGTTGGTTCCTCAACTCCTCTGTTCTAGTGTGCATAACATTCTGTAGAGGTTTTAACTATATTTTAATCAAACTTTGCTAAGGAGACAGGGTTAAGAAGATACAAAGAATGAACCTAGTCTAATTAAGGTGATGCACCAAAGGAGTAGTAGACACCTGCTACTGTAAAACATACACAATCCACAAGAAAATACAACACAAAAACATGCACAAATTTCCAGAATGTAATGAGAGATCAGGAAACAATGATAAACATATGAAAAGGATTGAGAAAGATTTTAATCACAGAGCATACATTATCATTCTAGGTCCAATACAGTGCATTACAATGTCCAAGAGGCAAAAGAGATGTTGTATTTGAATGAAAAGGTAAAAATTCCAAAAATCTTCCTGATGAGGAAGACAAGAGAAGTTGCATAGAAAAAAATTTGTCTAACTCCTTCAAAAATGAGCCCATTCTGGTTTTTACAATGCCCATTCGAGCCCAGGAGAGAAAAATGTGGGAAAACATGAAAGATGCTCCAACCATCGACCAAATGGTATTAAAACAGCATGAGAACCCTCAAAAATCCATTCCCTGACATTTTTTAACCATGCTGGGAGAGAATGCGAGCCATACTTCATTAAAAATGGTGGTTGAAATGTCAGTTTTGTTCATTTCCACATGCTAGAGGTGTTTTCCAATTTTCTCTCTCTAAACTCCACCAAAACAAAAAATTGAGCCTGGAATCATGTAGATAATTTCACCATCTTTCCAATGATATAAAGAACGTGAAAAATGAGCTCTGGATAGAAAGTTATGCCCTTCTGAACATTTAGGGCAAAATAGGGCCGAAATGGGTTGGCGGGCTGAAAATTTGAAATTTTCCCACTTTTTGCATTTGGGAAAATTTCCCCAAAAATCTCTGTGTCCCACTGCTCTGGTGCCATGTGGCATGATTTGATTGGTTGCGGGCCCTTCCTGCTTCATTTCCCATCATTTCGGCCTTTGGAAAATTTTCCAAAAATTCTCCACCGGCTGGATGACTCGAGGACATGTGGCATGATGTGATTCACCATGGGCATATTCTCTCATCTTTTCCATCATTGTTGACCATCTTCCCTGGGCTGGACATGTGGTAGAATTCTATTGGACGCAGGCCTTTCATGTTCATTTTCTTTGCGGGCTTGGCTTGTGTTTTTACCGCCACGTGGACACGTGGGATGATTTTACTGGCTCGGGCTTTCCTTTCAAAATTTTCCTCTAATTTTGCTTTGGGAAAAATTCCCAACTTTCTCTTGCGCTCTGCTCCTGACGCCCCTTGGGACATGTGGCTTCTTTCAATTGTCTTGGGTTTTGGGGGGCGGGATTTGCTTTTTAAAATTTTCTAAATTTGGGTGAAAAGGGAAAGTTCCTTTCGCACCCTTGACCCCTGACCCCCAAGGACATGTGGCACATTCCTACTAGTTGGCAGGCTTTTGGGGCAAAATTTCTTCTTAGTGCCCTTGCCAAACACTTTGTCAATTTTTTCAAGTTTACTTCCATTTTCACCCTTTCGAGGAAATGTGGCTTCCTCCCATTGGCTCAGGTTTTCCATGGGAAAATTTCCCATTGCGCTAACACTTGGTAGAAATTCAAATTTTTTCTCCCTCCTCCCGATTTCTCCGATGTGGACGTGGCAGCTTCTAATTGGCTAGTGGGCCTGTCTAGGGAAAATTTCCCACCAAAACTCTGCTGAGCCATAACTTCAAAAACACACGGAGTTAGGAAGAAAACTTTACCTTTCTGGAAAGATGAGAAAGAGCTCTATCTAATGGTGCCATTTCTAGAACATTTTGAGAGCCTGAAAGTGAAAAATTCATGACTGAGGCACACAGGAGGGAAGAATGAAGGGAGTTAGCCAAAAGATAAGCAAGGGCTTATTTTGGATAACAATATAATTATCAAAAGAGCTATACATAAGATAAGAAGTATGATACAAAAAATATGTTACTACAATAGGTATATGTGTGGAAATAGAACACACAATAACGAGGTAAATAGCCTTAAGAACATCATAAGCAAGAGAAGGATCATAAGCTGAAAAAATAAGGTCAGTCGGTACGGGAGAAGAAATTACAAGTACACTAGGATTAGGATCACGGGTATTAAAGTCAACAATATGAGATTGATGTTGCGGGATAGAAATTTTTTACTGTAGGGAGTGTATGAGATCATCTTTTCCATGAATGAGGTCTTGTAGAAGAAAATTTTGCTTCTTGAGTGATCTATTTTATTCCATAAATTTTACTAGGTACTTCTAAATGGAATAAACTTCAGTGAACAAAATCTCATTATCAAACTATAAATAAAATATGTTAGATCATGAATCCATGATAAATGTAATAGCACAACACCCATAAAATATAGGAGGCCAAGATTTGCCAAAAATGTGTCCAAAATACAATGGAGTCCTTTCTTTTTCATTATTTCCTAGCTATAGATCTATACTATGATGATATTTGGACCAAATATTTGTAGCTTTGAACAAAATATGACTAGATCCAGACCAAATATATGGGATCTCTATAAATTATGCAAGAAAGAAAAAATTATTTTGTTATGAGGGTGTTTGATCACCTATCAAATCAAGCCTCATCCTTCAGTCTTCAACACTCAAGAATAAAAGGGCACCAGGAAGATACCATGCAACGGAAAATAAAACAAGGGTCTGGTGGTGACAACCCACTTTGGGGTAAAGGGGAATTTCCCCTTACAAACTCCCAATCATGATACAAGTTGGGGTCGAAGGGCAGTGCCCCTGAAGCCAAAAATAAATTACCCATTTAAAACAACTGTTGAAATGGACAAAAAATTACTTTTTCACAACCAAATGAACACCCAAATTTCTTATAGCTATGTGGTTTTATTACAATATTTTGCCTCTTTTTAGAAAAAATATTGCTCCCCACAATAAATTTTTGAATTACAAAAATGATCCTTTAAAAAAAAATTATTCAAAAAAGTTTTAGCTCCAAAAAATTGTTTATAGCCTAGCTCGCTCGGTTGAGTTATGGAGCGATATAGTTATGAGATTGAGGGGAGTTGGAAGTGAGTTAAAGGAGAGATCAATTTTACGAGATGAGATAAGTGAGTTGGGTGAGGGATCGTTCTAGCGAGCTGGTCTTGTAGACACCTACATTCCACTTTTGCAATCTTATTGCCAAATGCACACAAATCACTCTCATTCTTACCAATTTCATTATAATTAGTGATTTCTGCTAATTAACTAATTTTTCTTACCATCTTGGCCAATTAAAATCACATTTTGACTTCCTAACCTCTTTTTCATTCAAGATGCAACTTTATGACGTTCATCGTAAGTCAAAATCCTCTTCCAAACAGATAATTAGTGTTTATTAGCTAATTAAGCCTATTTTTCTCGTGTTTTGATCAATATACCCTATTATTGACTCAAATCCATCTTCCAACCACTCAAAATTTCCCAATTTCCCTCCACAACATCTTATCAAGCTTCAAAATATTATCCTAACCTCTTAGTTGACCCTAAGTGGTTGATTAAGGCTCCCCACATCTTAATCACTTGTTAATTAAGTAATTATGATTAACAAAGCTTAATCATGATTATCAATTCTAATCTAATTTAGGATTTTAGTCCCACATGCACCAAAATACAAGTTTTCCCCAAATGGAAAACTATAAAAAGGACCCACCTCATACCTTAATACTTTACACCATGCTTTGATTTGCATCTCATATAAGAAATATGATTTATAGCCAAGCTCAATCCTTGCCTAAAGTCTTCAATGACGTTAGTAGATGGATATCCAAAATGACCATATAGTCATTTGGAGAGGCCATTTAACCTTGTTTGGAGTAGAAAACATACCGATTTGAATGCCCTCTTAGATCTATTTAGGTCTTTCTTAGTTTAAAAATTCAATATATTAGTAGGCATGATTAGCTAGATTTTGAATTATAGTCATGTTAGTTAACATTCCATTAAGCTTTTATCTGTAGTGTTACATTCCTAGACTTAAATCCTTGGCTATAGATTACAATGGTGTTAGTCTCCCTTATTTATTCATGTTATTTGGTTTGTAAAAGTTTAGGGTGTTTTCATTTGGCATGCTCGGTGGGACAATACCCCATTGCATTCAATTTTTAAGATTTTTAACTTAGTTTAAAAGTTTTTCATTTCAAGTTTTCTAGATTAGTTTTAAGTTTCCTAGACTAATTTCAAGTTTTCTAGTTTAATTTCAAGCTTTCTAGAATAATTTCAAGATTTTTAGATTAGTTTCTCAAGCTTATTAGATAACTTTCAAAGTTTTAGAGTAATTTTCAAAGATTTGTAGATCAATTTTTAAAGCTACGTAGTTGTTTCAAATAGATTAGTAGTAGAAGTTGTGCATCAAAGTTGTGTGTCTTTGCATCAAAGTGTGCATCTACGCATCAAAGTGTGTGCTTGTGCATCACTAGATTTTGGTTTTTGAGTGTAACCTATGCCTGTGCATCAAAGAGTGTGTCTATGCCTCACTATATGCACCTTTGCATAACCAACTATGTAAAAATTGATAGAGGTGTGCCTTTGCACTACTGTGTTTGCATATGCACTGGTATTTGTTCCTATGCTCTATAGAGTGTGCCCATGCACTAAGGAGTTCACCCACTAAGGTAAAATATTCTAAAACTTTAGAGTTTTAATTTATGTGTTTTTAGGATTGCTGTTATTTTTAAGGGTTTTTAGTTGTTGTTTTTGTCAATTTATTGATTTTAGAGAAATATTCCTAATAAAATTAACTTAGGGTTTGATAAGGGATTTTTTTATTAAATTGGCTTAGGGTTTGATGAGTGATTATGCTTTCATACTTTGTTTGAGTTTGGAATAGGGTTGTGTATGATATTACCTTGCACCTAGTGTGATCTTGAGAATAAAAAACACCTATAAACCATTTTTTCTTCTTGAAAGTAAGTAGGAACAATCATAATTCATTTTGTGCTTAAGGGAATTGTTGGTTTGAAAATCTATCAATTAGACAGGTTGTGGGGAAACATGCCAACAATGTGTAGTGCATAGCCCCTCTTTGAGACATCAAAGCGAAACTGGTTTATTGCTATTCTATCAAGTAGGAATCTATGCAAATCTACACTATTCTAACTTCAGGGGGTTTGGGATCTCATCCTAGTAGAGGTAGTTCCAACTGTGGATATAAATGTAAGAGGGAAGGAACAGAGGAAGGTAGATTTGAAGGGAGAAAAGAAATGAATTCCAAGACAAAAAGGTCAGAGGGTTTATGCTTTGGGATGGTAGTAAACAGAGCCAAACTTACTTGCATAAACAAATAAAGCAATACTGATGAACATATGATGATAATAAAAATGAATCCAATAGAATAGAAACATAGATCTAACTTAAGAAAGATCTGATGCAAATAACACATATATTGAGCACAAAGTTTGAACATATATATACATACATACATATATATATATATATATGTGTGTGTGTGTGTGTGTGTGTGTGTGTGTGTGTGTGTGTGTGTGTGTGTGTATCTTCTGTTAAAAGAAGGCACACAGTCTTTCTCTCTTCACTCATTTTTTCATACCAAAAATATCCACCTAGAATACAACAAGTATTCCAGTATTTATAGAAGAAGAGGAGGGAAGAGGACAAAAAGAAACAAACCACTTACAAAATATCCACAAAATATCTAAAATGTCAAAAGTTGACTTTGGGAAAGTTTTTGGATGACAACATCCCATGATGTAACATGGATGATGTCATCATAAATGCCAACATACTTTTTAAATATTAATTACAAAATCGATCAAAGTGTACATGAGGAGAAACTACTCCTTGTCATCTCTCAGCTTAAACAGAATGTCTTGCTTCTGATCGGGAGAGGCGATGTGACACTGATCTTGGTATTCCATAAACTTGCTAATCATTTTCATCCCATGCCTTCTTGCAGTCTTCTAGGCTTATGGCGACGTACTACCTGTGATGAGGAAAGCTCAGGGTCATTTCAAAGTGATGAGAAATTAGGTCAATGACTGTCTTGCACTCTTTATCTTTGACACATCTTGTGTCCTTGTTATAACATTGAGCCACCAACATGATGAACTCATTATTCACAGCACTTATTGGCAGCCCAGCTGCAAAGTGCAATCCACTGCCCACTAGTTTGTTCATCTAGGGGCCACTAGTTTCCTAGTTGGTTCTCACCCATAAGACTTCCATATCAATGTGCCCAAGCTCAGAGTCTCTGAGATCGAGATCACTCTCTGCATATGAGTCAGGCATCCTAAATTTCTGATATTTGTACTTCATCTCTTGTTCTATCAACTTTGCTTTTCCTTTAGACTTGGTTGGCATTTTGCTTGATGAAGACATGTGTGATCTCGAGGATGGCTATTGTTGTCCTGCAAGGATCAAAGAGGTCCAACACAGAAGAGCCACGTCAACTATCATGTTATCCATAATAAAATCCTGCAGAAAGAAGAATGAGAAATTATAAGGCTTAGGGTGTAAGGCACAAGTTCATAGCATGCTGTAGAGGCTTAAAAAGACTGGGCACACCTTTGGGGATGTCAACATGCAAAAATATGCACCTGTGTTGATAGAAGAAAAGCTATGCTAAAGGGGTTATAAAGGGTGCACTTTTGGAGAGTGTTACATGACAGAAGGCAGCGCCAAAGGAAAAACGCAGTGCCAAAGGAAAAGCACAGGGCGTGGGTTTACAACATACAACATGCCATGTTGATGTTAAGGGATGTGTGCTTGTGCTTTAGGGAATTTTATTTAGCTGGGCACTAAAAAGGATGATGTTACATGGTTGTTAAGTGCACCCAAGGCGTAATTTTAGAATATGTTGCAAAGGAGATCAATGCGCCAAAGGAAAACTACTTGGTGTGGATTTAGAGTACACAACATATTATGTTGATGCTAGCTAGGATGTGCCTATGCCTTTACAAAAGTTGCTAAGTGTATTATACTGGGTGAAGTTTTGAAATATGTTGCAAGCAGGGATAGTATACCAAGGCACGACTGTGGGGGTTGCAACATGTAAAAATAGGGCACCAAAGTTTTAGTGATTTCTTTGCAATTTACTTGATTTTCTCTCTCTTTTTGGTTTTTGCAAATGGTAAAGAGAGATTTTACAACAAGATAATAAGTAGGGAAAAGGCTTTGGTTTCTTTTAGAGGTAGTGGTCTTCTAGATTCGCAGATCTGGAAGAAGAGGAAAAGGGGTTTTTAGATGGTTTATGGATTGTTAGGTTTTTTCATTTTAGATTTAACCTCTTAGATTTATAACCCTAAAACCTAACCATAACCAAGAAACAAAAGCCATAACAACAACAAGGATGATAAAAGACACTTACCTGATTTTATAAAGGATGAAGGACGGCGTTGGGGTCCACAAACTCAAAAATGGCATGTGGGGGCGACAAGGACAACTGACAGGTGCAGAGAAATACTTTTCACAATTTTCAATTCGTGAAAATGACAGGTGTTAAGCACCTATTTATAGAAATCCTAGCATTTATTATTTCACCAACCTTTCTTTGGTGTGATTTTCAGGGTGTCGACACGGGCTTAAATGCACCTTGGCGCAATTTCATTGGTGTTGACATAAAATTTTTAGTGCCTTAAGCGCATATTTCGTGATGTCAACACAAAATTTCCCATGCCTTAAGTGCACATTTTTCTATGTTGACATGATGCTTTCAGCACCTTAGCGCACTTTTTAGGCTCATGTTTAATGATGTTGGCATGTCATTTCCTACACCAAAGGGGTGTAACTTCATTGATGTTGACATGTTATTTTGGGCGCCAAATGATTTTCTAAGGGGTGCACATCTCATGGTGTCGACACAACATTTCTTGTGCCCAGTTCAAAAAAGGTGAAAATGGCTAAGTTTTTAAAACTTGATTTCTGGAAGGGAGTATTTAGGCCATTTTGAACGTTAATAGACCTCCTCAAGGGACCAAAATGTAATTTTGGTATGGTTATCTACAAAATCGCCCTTGTCAATTTTACAGGATAACAGTTGGCTCTTTCTGGGGACTATTTTTAAGTGAAACTTAAGGGTAGAGAATCCTAGATTTCTACGTGCCTATCCATTGGGTTATAGAGAGTCAAAAACAAGGGTGACCAAAAGGGGAAGAAAGGGACCACACAACAAACATAAAGAAAACACACGACAAAAGAAAACACACGACAAAAACAATTTGTACAAAGAAGGGAGCAAGCTCTACTTCCTGAAGATCTTCAGGTGCTACTTGCTATAAGGATTTACCACCTTAGGGGACCAAAATGGACTTTTGGTATGGTTTTCTACAAAATTTCCCTTGTCAATTTTACAAGATAACATGAATACAATTTTATTTTGACATGCACTTGATCTTTTAGTTTAAGAGATTTTTCACTTGATAAATAATCAAGGTTAAAATTTGTGTATGCTCTTCCCTTGTACCTAGTGTGATCTTGGGAACCAAAAACAATTTTAATCTTTCATTAAGAAGCACTTGGATTGATTGGGAACAAACTCTTGTTTTTACAAATCTTTATGGTAGCTAGTTAATTTACAAGTCTTTTCATTACTATCTTTCTATGATATTGTGAATCTTTTCAAACTACTAACCATTTGTGTGAAGGACCTAAACACTTGTCAAAGAAATAAGGGCTCTCTTCAAACCAAATTCTAACATTCATGTGTGTTGTAGGATGGCAACGATAGTCTAAAATAAATTGATTAATCCAAAAGATAAAAAACACACCAAAACACAAATTCAAAAAACCGTATTGCAAGTTTCAGTTAAGAGCTACGACTCATCTGATTTAAACTAGGACATAACCCCTTTGGCATAAGCGTCAAGCTACAACAATGGGGGCAGTCCTAGGAACCCTAAAGTAGTTCACGCAAGAGGGAACCTTGTGAATGAAATAGGAAAGTTCTCCAACTACCCACTTGATTAGTACACTTTTATGAGATTAGATTCAAAGTTACTTCCATTGCGACCCCAGTGATAATACAACTGAATGCACTTATTTCTGATTATATTAGAAGGGGGTAAAGTAAATCCAAGATACTCCAAGACTAGTTAGTGTGATTTTTTTGGTAAATCGAGCTCGCAAAAGTAAACTTGTGACACATAGAGAGAGAACCCCTATGAAATCTTGCCATCTTGAAGCCAATGTTGTCTTAGTTGTTATACTTGATAGCTCTCACAAAGTGACAACTTTGTTGGATTCAAAATATTTTTTTTCGAAAAAGGGAAAGAATATCTTAAAGTTTAAACCGCGTGACATTTCATCACGAAATCTATTTGGGGTTACTTTGACCTAGATTTTCACGTGTCCTGAGACAAGGTGAAACTATGCCAAAGTTACACTAAGTGTTTTTCAAAACCACTTTGTTTAGACCTTTTGTTTTCTTGTTTCTCATTTGGAGACAAAAGAAGAAAAAACATGTATGAATACCTGCTAGAAATAATCATGTCCACCATTTTTGTAGTCTTCTTCCATGACCAGGTTGCAATGCCAAAATACAAGAGTTGAAAGTGTGAATGGTACATTATCACATTCTAGTATCCCCCCTTTTTTCACAACCCATATTGAGACTTATTATCATTATAGTTAGGTTGTCTTATCATTGATTTATTTTGAGTTGTTACATTGCCCACATTATAGCCATACAATTTTGATATTTACGTCTTGTTTCCATTGTGAAAATTGGCCTAAATCTCTACGTTGTATTGTTACGCTACTCGCATACGTAGTAATTCATTGATATACTTAGGCATAGTTTTTACATCCTAACCTTGTCTTGAGTTTGTGAGTTTTGAGGTTACTTTGTTAGCTTCGCTATAACACCACTTTGATACTAAACTATTATTTTTTTACAAAATTTGATTGCGTGTCCAAATAGCGTTGTCATGCTACTCACATTTATATCTTCCATTTTTACAAGACTTAGAATTTATTAGTGTTTAGAAAATGGTTGTAGAATAACTTGTTAGAGGATCACGTCAACACTCTCTTAGAACTTAGGTCTTGTTTGCTTAAAAATTGACCTAACTAGTGATATTGCGTTGTCACTATTTGGTTTCAAACCTATCTCGAGTAAACATAGGGAGTAAAATTTTGTTGTGTCTTGTTTTTAGTATTATATGTCATTGAATTGTCTTAGAAATATCATGTCGTATATTATCTTGCTAGAATAGCTCATTCTTTATTCATTAGCTTCCTTAGGTTGATATTGACCTATTGGATTCATGGATATTTTATAGTCACCTTTTTTTGTGATAACTTATCTTCATTACATCACTTGGTTTGTCGTAGGACCCATGTTTTCCAAATGTCTAGCTGGTTTCCTTTGTTTTTCCCAAATCAACACGAAACTTCATTCCAATTAAAGATGTTCAACTGCACTATCTCAGTCTAGAAATTTATGTCCCATAAACACCAACAATGACCAACTATTGTGAGGTTCCTTATACATACGACACTAAGGAATCAAAGTTTTAGAATTGACATAAATGTGTACCCATCATGGCTAAGCCTCACTTGATTCTTCATGTTAGAGAAACTATTCAAGTACCCTTTTCCCCACCTTAATCTCATAGTCGGTTGTATGGTTTGGAAACTTCTGATCCAAATATTATTCACGTTCCTCCCAATCTTCTTCCGACTCTAATCCAAACTATTATTCTGATTCTTTAGATTCAGCTCGGTCTTCTAAAAATTATCATTAGAGATATTCACCTTATTAGACTCTTGAGTTGTAGTCCTCCCTTTCTTCAGAGGACTTCAATTATCAGTTGCCTAAATGACATATTCCTCCTTTGAAGATCAGTGCAGATCCAAGATCCATCAATCAAAAATCTAATTCAATTCTTGATTCCCAATCCTCCCTTACTTCACATGACCTCACTTATTCGCCACCTTGAAAACCTTTTCCTCCATTGAAGATCTGGGCGTATCCAAATTCTTCTAAGATGAATCCTATATCATAATCATCTAAGTTGACACTTATGTAATAATCATGTAAGTTGACTCCTATGTTACAATATTCTAATTCGAAACTCATGTCACAATCATCCAAGTCGACCCCTATGTTACAATATCCCACCTAGATGAAGGATCATATTGCTCTACCATAAATGTGTCATCTTCTAGGAAAACATATACAAAGCTATTTCAAAACCATGTCTTCTTCTACTCATGAGACATCCAAATCTAAATCTAATTCATCTCTTGAGTAATCATCTTCTCAATTTCCCATGCTAGTTGGACCCATTTCTTCTAGTCAACCTCCCATGGTCGAAGAACAAACACCCATTCCGGTTGATTTCTTTTAGGATGAGGAAGTGATCAACGAATTCATGAGGTTACATGATGAAACTCCTCTAGGGGATAATGATAAAATATTCCATTTTTTCTTCGATGTACTCATGCATTGGGAGGAAGAAATTGATTTCTTTTATCATAAAATAGAGGAAGACCCTAAGATCATAAAAATTGATCCTCCTCTTGTTCTTCCATCTTCACATTCTTCATTGGGAAATGGAAGTCCTAGGTTTAAAATTGATCCATTTCTTATCTTATCCTTACCTAATCCTTCTTTATATATCACTATTCCTCAATCACAATCTAACCTTGGGTCACTGTTTGACAACCCATTGTCTTCTTCTATATGTGGCCCACCTATAGGTAGCTCATTATCATCTATGTGTGGCTCACAATCTGGTAGCCCATTTTCTTATATCTTAGAGCCATGTCCTAATATACCTTCATTGTTTATACTAGGGGCACACCCTAATAGCCCCTCGTATTCAATTATTGGGCCACATCCTAGTATTCCATCATCTTCTGTATATGGGACACCTCCTGGTAGCCCATCATCTTCAATCTTAGGACCACTTCCTAGTAGTCATTTATCCTCGATTCTTTAGCCACGTCCTAGTAACCCATCATCTTATATCTATGGGAGACCTGTTGGTATCCCATCCTCTTCAATTCTTGGACCATACCCTTCATGTCCATCACATTATAATTCTATCAATGATTGTGGTAAGCCCACCTTCATTTCTAACATCAAGTCTAAACGTCCACTTTATTCTCCCATCTCTCAGGATCAGATAGGTCACGTATTAGCTTATAAGAAACCCAAGCAATTTATTTATCAAGCTAAGATAAAAAATTCCAAGAGATTCAAAGCTCCAAACAATTTAAACCATCATAAAGTTCAAAATCAAACACAATTGAAGAATGCACACCAACACAAGCATCAAGTATGGCACAAAGTTCATAAAAATATGGATAGGGAACTCAACCTCCCACATACAAAATCCATGTTTCAAGATAAAACAAAATCATCTATTGAGTATGAGATCACCATGATCATCGAAATCAGAGATAATATGAATCTCGATAAGAAATTATGCTTAATCTCAATTATCAAGGAAATCACAAAAATTGTTATTGGATCTTATCACGAAGATTGATATTAATTGGTCCTAATTTCCCAAAAGCTAAAAAATAATTTTTTTTCAAAAAATTAAAAAGGTAAACGAACACACATTGCAATCAGGTACTGCATATATATGAATTTTCTTTCTTCCCTTTCTTGCTCTTCTTCTGTAAGTCTTCCTACCATTTTCATCCCTGCGATGATATTTTGGTTAGCCAATTCACACACATTTTGCGACATTTACCTCTATGGTATTCGTTTGTCTTTGATCTTTCATCACCTTGGTAAATTAAAGAACGACTGACCTCGTAGAGATCCTATCACAATATACATCTAAAAAACTTATTCCGAAAAACTCTTGGACATATTTGTTGACACTAGCCAATGTCATCATCCAATTGTGTCCTCCATTATTACCCTCTCATGTATCCTTGCTTGGGGCACCATTTTTAACTCCTTTCGTTACAACATGAACATTTGAGAATTGTAGCTTGATAACAAAAACATTTGTGCAATTGTCTTAAACATTGTTTGTTCGAGTATTTGTGATTGTATTGGTTTCTTCATTAGGTTGCATGGAGCTAAGCATTGTTTTAATTTCTTGTATTGCATTATATCATGTATTTTGCATGGAGTTACGTAGAAATGAACAAATTTTAGTAATTTAGCTTTTCATGTTATCTTACACTTTTTTTTATTTCAATAAAGTCCGGTGATGTAGATCTCGGGGAAAAATGATACAACAACGTTTCTTATTGAAAGATTGGATGCAAATATTGGGCTTGTCTTATATTTTCCATTATCATTTCTTCTACATTATCATTTATTATCATCACTAATTTTTCTTCCAAATCACGTGGGGCAATAAACAACCGTGTTTATCCCTATTCTTATTTCTTCTAAACAACCAAATATTTCATGTCCATTTTATCTTATTTCCTCTATCCATTTCGATCATATTTTTGATCGTCGATTGACTTCTTCTATCACCCCATCAACACTCAAGGGGAAATCCTTCATCATAATAATTTTTCTTCAAAAATTTACCTTTTTATGCTTGTCTACTATGTTTGAAGAGAAGTTACTTACTTCACCTCAAACAGGAGCAAATGTAGACACCTAAATTCCACTTTTACAATCTTATTGCTAAATGCACACAAATCATTCTCATTCTCACCAATTCCTTCATAATTAGTTATTTTTGCTTGTTAACTAATGTTTCTTACCATCTTGGTGAGTTAACAACACATTTTTGATTGCCTAACCTCTTTTACATTCAAGATGCCACTTTACGATGAATTGTAAGTCACAATCCTCTTCCAAACAAACAATTAGCATTTATTAGCTAATTAAGCCTATTTTGCTTATGTTTTGATCAATATACCCTATTATTGATTCAAACCCCTCTTCCAACCTCTCAAAATCACTCCATTTCCCTCCACAACATCTCTACAAGCTTCAAAAGCTTATCCTAGCCTTCTAGTTGACCCTAAGTGGTTGATTAAGGCTCCCAACATCTTAATCACTTGTTGATTCACTAATTGTGATTACTAATTCTAATATAATTTGGGATTTTAGTCACACATGCAAAAAAATACAAGTTTTCTCTAAATGGAAAACTATAAAATGACTCACCTCATACCTTAATACTTTACACCATGCTTTGATTTGCATATCATATAAGAAATGTGATTTATAGCCAAGCTCAATCCTTGCCCAAATTCTTTAATGAGGTTAGTAGATGGATATCCAAAATGACCATGTAGTCATTTAGAGAGTCCATTTCACCTTGTTTGGAGTAACAACCATACCAATTTGATTTCCCTCTTAGATCTATTTAGGTCTTTGTTAGTTTAGCAATTCAATATATTAGTAGGCATGATTCTCTAGATTTTGAATTATATTCACGTTAGTTAACATTCCATTAAGCTTTTATCTTTAGTGTTACATTACTAGAATTAAAGCCTTGGCTATAGATGGAAATGGTGTTAGCCTCCCTTAAGTAGTCATGTTATTTTCTTTGTAAAATTTTAGGGTGTTTTTAGGTCCAAAAACAACTGTGAAGAGGCCTTAAACATGACAATGCAAATATTATCCAGGTGCAATAACCAATATTCCAAACACTCACCATATACACCAATATGACTAATATATATTTTATATTCTCATTTGAGTTTGAGAAAATAAATAAATATATATGGAATGAATTAGGGTTTAAATGCTAATCGATCGAGCCTTCAAAGTAAAGCGGTCAAGTGGAGCATTATGCAACTGATCTATAGCCGAATTGAGGATAAACAAAAAATGAATAATCCCCAATAAGTCAACAAACCATGGCTGTTTTGGAGTATTTATGTCAAGCCAACACCAAATACTATCAATATGGTTCAAGAATCTGGACGAGCCACCACCAAGCTAGCTATGAGCCAATTCAAATATGAGCACATAGAAGAGAATGATGAGTAGGTTGTATACCGCACCTAGAAAATGAATCCACTGTCAAGGAGATGTAGGGAATTACTTGGACCAATAAAAAAATATGATATCCACATGGTGCCAAGTTTACTAGGGCTCGGTAGAGCACAAACTGGCCATTACTAAATAGCAAGCCATTGGAAAAATTGACTAGGGATGATCCTCTACTAATCTGCACATATTTAGGGCTGAGATACACAGATAAGGCCACACCTATCTAGAAGAGGCACCAACGAGTTGAGAAAATATAAAATATCTCACAAAGGGATTTTGAGTTGATTCAGATCGGTAATGGGTTGATAGCCAACGTCAAGTTAAAATGAAGATAGGCAGGCCTCTGGGTGAGTGTTGAGCCACTATTGAGTTGGAGAGACCCACCATCGAGCCAAGACAATATATTTTCAATATTAAACAACCATTGATATAGGATAGGAACTGAGTTAGAAGGAAGTTGGTTACGTAACCGAGAGATATAGGAATAACAGAGCTTGATTTCTAACCTTATCAAAATATAATTTGAAATGCTCAGCTGCCAAGTAGTCAAGGCTAATCCACACCAATAAACTAACAAGGACTAAAGAGAATACGAGTAAAGAAATATGAGATTTGATTTAATTAAAAATATGACTTAAGGACGTGATAAGAAAAGTAAAAAATAAGCTCAAGCTAATCCTGTGGATAATTAAGGCCAAGCCAAACGATGTTACACAAAAAATGAGGAAAGGAATTCCAAGGTTAAGCAACATACCAAGCTAGACCCATATAATGGTAAGCTTCACATGCAATTTAGATTGCTGAGCAGATATATAAATTTCCAAATGCAAAGTAGAATAATTCAAATCTAAAATAAAACCTTCAACCAGGTAATGGTTGCATGAATTATGCTCTGATACTATGTTGGAGAAGCTAATACTTCTCATGCCAAGATCACTCCAGTAGAATAAACATTGCCACAACTATTAAGAGTGCACAAAAAATCAACTCAAAGATCTATAATAGAATGATGCAAGTGATGTACCTATAGGAGGAAAGTGCAACTACCACCTAGATCAGTGGTGAATAACACTCACTAACTAATACTGGTAGTAGAAATAACTTCACACAACTAGTAAGATAACTCAATACAATTGTTAATCTAACTCAACACAAGTAATACACCTAAGAAAACTAATACAATAAGTGTAGATCTAACACAAGTGCAAGAATTATCCTAATAAAAAAATATAAATATAAATAATAACCTACACTAACACCTTGCTCCATTTTCTAGTACACCATCCTTATGTGTCTCCATACTTAACCAAAATTTCAAAACATATGTAAGAAATACAATTCTCCCATGATGCTCCTACATCAAAAATTACATCTTTAATTTCAATCCAATTTATTGACCGATTCATTTCTATAGTTGTAATTAGCCCTATTGAGTAAAGCATCACATCATAAATTTCCAATTAGTTTCACACGGTTCAAATTAATCCATATTTCTTCTCTTCTTCAATCAATCAGTTGTTAGATATATCTTATATTTTTTCTCACTTATACAAACTCATAATATAGTTTAGAGTGTTGTTAATATGTTGTTATATGAGTTATAACTACTTCGATAATGATAATTTTTTCTTAGATACTATAGGATTTAGTGACCCAACGACTTGACACACTTCATGGTGCGCTAATGTAGGGTAATTCCTCCCAATTGATTGTGTAAATGCAAGGGTAGCCAGTCCCCTGGGGTTTGGGGGATTAGAACTTGGGTGAGTGGGTGGCGAGCACTCAGGCCCTACCATCAGGCCACACCCTTGCATTTATCTCCCATTATAATAGTTATTCCTTGCATGAGTTTACCACTTAACTATTTCAATAGAGGAGATGTACAAACCTTCTTATATGTAATATTTTGTACATAATAGATGCCTAAGATGATTGAATACAATAGAACATTTTAATGGTGTTATATTTTATGTATTCCTATGATTTAATCTGAATAAACGATGACCAATTCATCATTCGGTATTATAACCTCTTCAGTCAATCCTGTGAAAGCCATGGAGATTTGAGAGTAGTCAAGGGATAATACAATACCATGTATTTTTACCCCAGATTATTAGTTATATTTCTATAAATATTTTGTTTGCTGGAGATTAGTTTCCATAATGTGAGAATAATATCATGTTTTAAGGTATTTTTTTGTTGTAGTTTGATTAGTGCATTTTCTCTTGATCTATACATACACGTGCCTTCCTACATATTTCGAGTGCATTCTACTGTCACAATATACAACTAGATCTGTTTTTGCAGGTCGACTTAACATCAACGCAAAATAATTTCATGCACTACATCAAATATGAAGATATTCTCTTTCCATTCATTTACCTCATTAATATGCACATATCTGTTACTCTTATGTGCACTACATAAGATTCATGTGTTTAGAATTGAGTAGTCAAACTTTTAATTTCCTCATTTTTTGGATTGCATGTTATTAATCGAACATGAAATGTGGTTTTGTTAAAAAATTATGTCATTTTGTATTAGTATTAAAGTGACTTGTTATAGTATTGAGCACCCATTCAGACATCCACATTTTGTTTGACAACATTGTAACAAATATAAACATACAATAATGCAAATTCATGTTTAGATTTACATTGTATGCTTAGATAAGCCACAGAAAATTTAAATTTTCTTGAGGGGAAGATCTAAGGAAAAATCCAATGCCTTGCTATTTCACATTAATAGTATCGTCACAATTTTACTGTGCATATTTACTTATTGTTCATATTTTATTTAGTGGTTAAGTTCGATTAATAGTTATTTTTTATATTTTTATGGCAGTGTCTGTTTGTGGTCACTAATTTTTTCATTTGATGTGTTATATTTAGTTTGAATCATTTGTCAGTAAAATAGATTAATATTATCATATAGCTATACCCAATAACTACATTAGATATGCTTGTTAATATAGTTAGAATATTGTAATAGGTCAAAAAATTGCTATTCAAAATTTGTTTTGTCATTATTGTCTTTTACCAATTTTTGTAGTTATCATCCATGTCATGTATAATCATCAATTTGAAAAAAAATTCAGTCATCATCAAAAGTTTCAAATTATTTTTTTCCTTACATACACATTTTCGATGTAATCCAACATTTGAGTCAAAATTGTGGGGGGACATTGTATAATTGAACCTTGAATATAAAAATTAAAAGTAGTGATATAATGGAGGATGGAGGAATTAGAGGAAGGAGGTTAATAAGTGCCTCCCATTTGCTTCTAATTAAGGGGACACATCTGTAATAGTAGAACCACATTTAGACCAAAATGGCTAAAGCTAGGATCAGTTCCCAGGTGGCATGGCTAATCATCCCATATTGTTTGTGATTATAGTGGCAATGATCTATAATGTTGGATGTGAACATGATCCTCACATATTTATTTTTCAAGTTATGTGAATAAGAACATAAGTTATTTCATTTTCAACGCGTCTTCTTTCCTTGATGTGTTGTGATATGGCATGGGAGTTGTAAAATTGTAAAACCAGTTGTATAGGAGGGAACATGACATCTAGAGAAGTAGTATGTAGACCTAAAACTATGCATTGTCATACGATTCCATTTTTAGTTGTTCATTAACTAATATTCATAGTAAGGGGAATATGATATGGAAACAATGAATCCTAACTGACTAAGTTTTCCCTTTTGTGTGGATATTTATTTATTTTTTCCAAATTGAAATATTACATAAGATTTTTCATGTAATTTTTAAAAAAAAATTTAGTGTAATCATCAAATTAAAATTTTACACACAACTCCACATTCATTCTCTTCATTTCTCAATTTCCCATAAAATATGTAATTACGTTAAAATTGGCATATATGCTTAAAATATAGACTAGAATTGATTAAAAACAAAAATAAATGAAGGAAATCAGAAAAAAAATTGAAACCTGATAACAAAGTTCGTCTGTGAAGGAATAGGTCTATGGGTCCACAAATACTACGAACTGATCCTATTAATGATGCAAAAATAAACACATAATTCTTACATCGATCTCCAAATTGTGAAATAGGACCTGCAAGTGTGTTAGACCACTTCTAGATAATCTCCACAAAAATATCTCAACTTTGCAGTGGTGTCTTTCTACATGAAAACAACCTCCACCTGTATTTTATCTCTCTTAAAAGGAATATTCTCTCTCCAACATGAGGTAAAAGTTTTCCAAAAGGGAAAATATATCTCTATGATCTTCTTACAAGATCATATCTTTATAAGAATTAGATAACATGCCTTACTCTCCTTTAATACAAGATATATATTTCAATAAGGACCTAGAACTATCCACAGTCCTACTGGAACATTCATTTTAAAAAAAAATTCAAGCCCTTTTGACTGTTTATGATCATGTCGCTCAATCAATTGGGTGCTTAAATTTTTTATCAAGTGGTTAGGGGTTTAAATTCTCTTTCCACCAGCGTTTTGGTTACATTACATGTAATAGGCATTTAGCCTAATGGTGTGGTATTTGAATAGGACATGATAGGTTACGAGTTTGAATCTATCCATGGGTGTGAAGGCTTGTGTACCATTTAAATTCTATTTATAGTGTGAAAATACCACATTCGTTGAGCTATGATTGTGGATAAGATTTAAAATCCTTAGATAGGGGAGTTCATTATGTGGATTTGGCCACACCCTACTTTGTTTTTATAAGTACAATGAGATCGCCATGTAACTCATTAGTTGTGGTGAGTTATGTTGATATTTGTGGGATAGAGCCCTTCTCCACAATGAGCTAGTAAAATGGAATGTAGGCTATGTTTCTTTTTAAGATGGTAATTGTGATCCATGATCCTAACTCAGTACTGCGTGTATCGTCTAGAATCCTTGAGACTCAGGATGGTTTATGAGCTATCTATGTGAGTTGATGACTTGATAATATGTGATGAGATCTGATCTATCTCTCCCTTCACCTTGATCCCTAATGCACTCTCTATATCACCAAGTTTCCTTGAGAACTTTGTAAATGATTAGGGAATTAGTACCACATGCACCAAAGTGTGAACTACCATGAGATATATATGAAATATCACATACACAATGATGTGAATAAAGGTAATATGTCCCCCTCCTAAAAAATGGCAGACCCCATTGGATGCTGGGCTCCCAAATTTCATACTATGTGGGACCCACCTCAAATTTATAAGAAAAAAGGATGAAAACCATATTGTTTCTTGAAAACACTCTTCCATTTGTCCCTTTCACATTATTCCACTTGGAACATTCTCAACGTGCCACATTAGCATTGTGCAACGTTTGCTTAATTTTTTCCAATTAGAGGGAAATTTTGATGGATTGTATATTTCTTGTATGGAATCCATTTTCTTCCATTTAAAACTTGTTGGAAATATCTAGACGGGATATTTTGTAAATAATTTTTTTTGGGATGTTTAGGTAATGTTGAAACCATGATTAGCCTCCAGATCCTACCTTCACATTGAAAAACATTTATACCATCAAAAAATTTCACTCTAAAAAATATTTGAATGTATAATTTCTTCATTTATAGCTTCCGCATCTCTTCCATGCAATATAATATATTCCTAAAAATTGTTAAGTAATCAAGAGAAAAACATTATTAGAAGTAAAAATTTAACATCTCACCTTGATTTAATATCACTAGAAGTTATCTCTCTATGCAAGGATCTCTCTCTTTCTCTATCTGAGGATTCCTCTCTCTATGCGAGACTATCTTTCCCATTGGGGCTATCTCATCCAAATAAGGAGTGGTATCTCCTAATAGGTTTTTTCTCTTCCTTTATGAAGTTTTGTCTCCCAATAGGGTCTGTGTATCAAAATGTACCAATAATTATTTTGTCTCTTAGTTATCATAGACTCATTGTAACAAGGTGATAAAGAAGCTTCACAAACTCCCTCCTATCTCTGTCATCTAACCATATGAACTCATGGTGTCTCTTTCTCTTTTTGTGGGTTCTCTTAGCCATTACACTACTAGAGTCTAGAAAGGATGCTTATATTATCTTTGCTGAAAGTTGTTATCAATAAAGGAAAAATAATACATGGTAATGAAAGTAGTTTCTTCATGAATGTATGTTAACATCCTTATCTTAACAAAAAAATATAATTACAAAATTTCCCCTTAAATGGGTTCTTATTATAAATTACATATAGACATGTATTTTTAGAATATTATTCCATTATAAAAATTTACCGATATAGGGTCTTACAAATGTGCATTTAAATAATTGCACATGTATTACAAATACATTTTCAAATGGAAGTAAATAACACTAATGTACATTCAAAAAATGAAGTTGCTTATTATATACCTTAAGCACCGATATGGAGAATCTATTTACCCATCCTATCATTGCTATAAGAAAGGTAATTAAACATGTATATGAGAATACAAATAAAGTGATACAACTTGTAGCTAGTTGCACATACTATCTCTTCTGAACTAGATATCTCCGAGCTACTTCTACCTCCACATTTAACGCCAATAATGAGTTAGTTTTCATCATAAATTTAAATAGGAGGTGCAAATTTTAAACATTCCAAAAAAAATCAGCTATATAAGTGTGTGATATCCATAAAGGAAATAAATGTCTTACCAACCAATTTTCATAAATGCTCCTCAATGGGTTTTTATTGGATAAAATAGTTTTCTGCATGAGATTGGATTGCTAAATTTTATTCCACTTTCATCCAAAACACTTGAGGGCAGAGTTTCTAATATTTCTTAATCTATTTTTCAATCATCTAATAATGAGTACATTACTTTTTTATATTCCCCTTATATTGTTTCGAAGAGTAGTCTTTGTTAATCCTTATTTATAAGGATTACTTTTTTAATCACTTGATTTATAATGGTTATATTCCAAAAAAATTCATGGAACATGAGTATACAATTTGGCGTTACTTGGCCATCCAAAAATTTATTACACATTGAAGTATTTACCTCTTCCAGACTTTCTAGGACTTTTATTCTATGACCACACTTGGCCAAATTGCCGAGGTGAAACTGTTTTCTTTTCTCTTTTGGAATGTACACATTGAAGGCAATTTTCCTTTCTTAATCTATTTATAGAATTTTACATCTATGAAATTGGCGTTACGAGGTACATTACTTTGCATTATTCCCCTTATATTGTTTCGAAGTATTTCACCTTCCTAGACTTTCTCACTCGACTTTTTTACTTCTAGGGAAATTTCCTGAACTCTCACATGTTTTCCACAAAAGAATTTGTTACAATCCAATTCTTTAAAGATTACAATTAAATCAATCAGCCATAATCCTTATGGCGTTACTTGGCACAACATTGAATTATTTGTACACATTGAAGTATTTACCTTTCCTAGACTTTCTAGGACTTTTACTTCTATGAAATTGCCGAGGTGAAACTGTTTTCTTTTCTCTTTTGGAATTTTCACCTTCTTTAGAAGACAATTCCTTCCTTAACTCTCACTCGCTCACAAAATAAATTTGTGAGACATACCCAATATTCAAAGCAATAACATCATCATTATTATGATCATAAAAAACAAATATTATTTTTACCTTGAACATGTTGTTTTTTGAGTTCTAGTGTTATAACCTCTTCTCTTGAAGTGTGTCTAGCTTCAGCTGTTTTGGAGAATTCCCCAATTTCTCTCTCACCATTGCCATATCCCAAACCTACATAGTGAGGTCTTGCCTTTATAGCTATGGGATTAGTAATACCTCAAGGCTAGTTATTCCTAGTGATTTTCCATCAAAACTTATCGTATTTAGTAATTTTTCTAGAATACCTTTAGTATGATTCTCAAATTTACCAAAATAAAATTCTAATTCATGATGGAAGAAAGGAATACATGGCGATTCACTTACAGTGAACACCTATGTGGTAGAGGACCATGTTTTTCTAATAAACATGTCTGTTTCCTCCACTTTCTCATGAGTTTGATATTTTTTTGAGATCATATATTTGTCTTGTAATTCAAATTGTAATATTTCAATGACAACCAAGAAAATATTTACTTGATTTTTTAATCTATCTTGGAGTTCCAGATTTTCATTCTCCAAGGAATATCGTCTTCTTCTCAGTTCCGAATTCTCTTGCTGAATTTGGTGGTTAATTTATTCTAGATCCTATAGTTTTAGATCCTTTCCCATGGTTATCCTCTTGTAACATGTATCCAAATACAAAATAAAACCAGAAAAATTGCTAGAAATGCTTCATAAATCTTGCTCTGATACAAAAACTGATCCAAAAATGATGAAGTTTAACTAACTCAATTTTCCCATTTGTGTGGTTACTTATTAATTTTTCTCAAATTAACATACTAGATTAAAATTGGCATGTTAAAATTCTTAAATCATAGTGTAATCATCAAATTAAAAGTGTACCCCCAATTCTGCATTCATTCACTTCATTTCTCAATTGTAAGTAAAACATGTAATTACATTAAAATTGAAATATATGATTAAATATCAAACCATAACTAATTAAAAAAATGAAGGGAATCAAATAAAAAATCGAAGTTCATAATACTTTTTTTTGTGAAGAACTATGTCTCCAGTTTCACAAATATGAAGAGCTCATCTTATTAATGATGCAAAAATAAACACAAAATTCTTACATCAATCTCAAAAGTGGGAAATAGGACCTACAAGTGTCTCAAACCACCTCTAGAAAGTCTCCACAACCATCTCTTTGTTTTACAATGAAATCTTCCTACAAAAATATGACCTCCACTTGAATTTTATCTCTATAAAAAGGCAGATTCTCTCTCGAAAATGAGGCAAAATTTCTCCAAAAAGGGAAAATATATCTATGAAATCTTCTTACAACATCATCCCTGCATAATTATTTTATAACATGCCTTAATCTCCATTAGAACGAGATATCTCCTTCAATAAGGACATATATTTATCCCAATTCATACCAACCATTTTCAAATACAATTTTGAACCCTTTAGACTGTATATGAGATCACGGCTCAACCAATTGCATACTTAACATTTTGATCGAATGGTAAGGGGTTCGAATCCCAATTCCATCACTTTCCTTTTAATTTTTTTATATTTTTGAACCAACCTTATCTCTAACTCTTCAATTCAATTACTCATAATAGGCTTATAGCCTAACAATATGGTTCTTGAATACGATGCGATAGGTCACCGGTTTGAGTCTCTTGGTGGGTGTGAAGGCTTAAGCTCCTTTTGGAATATGTTTCTATTGAGAAATTCCCATATTATTCAAGCTATGATTATGGATGGGAATTAAAAGCCTTATACAAGGGATTTGGTTACATGGCTTTGGCCACACCTTGCTTTGTTTTTCTAAGTGAAACTGGCTTGCCATGTAACTAGTGGTTTTGGTGAGTTGTTTTGATCTCTACAGGCTCATCCCCTTCTCCAGAATGGTTTTGTAGGTTGGGATGTGGGCTATGTTTTTTGATGAGATGAGAATGTTTATCCATGAACCTGGATTGGTATTGAGCTTCTTACATGGACTCTTTGAGACTCATGCTAGTTGATGAGTTATCCATTCGAGATGACAATTTAACAATATGTGATGAGCTTGGATCCATATAACCATTTAGCTCAACTCCTATCTCATTATCTATCTCATATATTTAGATTAAAAATTTGGAAAACCATTGGCTACTTTTTCCGACATACACCGAAGTGTGAAATTATATGAGATATATATGTAAAATCACATACACTGTGATGTGAAGAAAGGTAGCAGGGTCCCCTTCCTAAAAATGAGTAGACCTACTGACTGTTGGACCCCCAGTCGATATACTATGTTGGACCCACATCAAAGGTCGAAGACCGGAGGCTGGAAACAATATTTTTACTTGGAAAAATTATTACATTCTTCACTCTCACATTCTACCACTTGGCCCATTCTCAACCTACCACATCAACGCTGTGTAACCGACACTTAATTTTTTCTAGTAGAAGAAAACTTGTAGTGGACTGCATCTTCCCTATATGGACTCTATTTTCCTCCATTCAAATGGTATAGGAAATATCTGAATTATTTTTTCCATAAGAAACTAATTTTTGAAAGTTTAGGGAACATGTGAACTATGATTATACCTTGGATCAAAATGTTAGAGATATCTTATATTAGTGCTCACTTATATGAGGGCATTATTATTTAGAGTGTTTTTATTTGATTTATAAAAAATCCCATAATAATATTTCTTCTTTGCATAATTTTAATACTTGAATCCTATAAAAGAGATGTACAAGCCTACTTATATCTAATACTTTCTGCATAAAAAATGTCCCCGATAATTGAATCAATAGAATATTTTTATGGTGTTAGAGTTTAAGTATTTATGTGATTTAATTTCAATAAAAATTGACCAAACTTATAATTAACTATCTAATATATGACATAATTAGGGGTCCTAATTGAGTCAAAAATCACATCACATAGTCACAACTATGATTAGGGTCTTAAATTAGCCTAGATTGGCTCTCTAGCTATTCAAAATGACTAAATACTATGTGTAATGATGCAATGGGGAAAATTAAGCCCCAACTCATATTGTATCTAGTCAAATTAAATTCACGAGGGTTGAATACCTAGATTCACCTCTATGATTGAATCATATAGATAATTATTTAAACCAGTGATGTAATTAGGGACAATTAAACCCCAAAATACATTGTAAAGTCATAAATGGTTTAAAGTGCATGATGTTATTAAGATCAACTGATCCTCAAGTCTCAATCCATCATCATACTTAATTTCATAGGGGTCGAACATGCCAAATTACCTCTCTTGTTGATCCAATCAACAAAATGTGCAATGTTTGATGTAATTGGGGAAAATTAAGGCCAAAATAATATTGTATAGTCATAAATTTTAAGTCTTTAGAGCTCAAATTGGTCTAAATTCACTCTCTAATTGAATCGATTGATTAATTGGTAGAACTATTAATTTAGTTAGGGACAATTAAGCACTAAATCACATCATATAAAGTCAAAATCATGTTAATGAGATTAAATTCAACCCAAATTAAAATTTTTAATTGAGGAAACCAAATAATTGGCTCAATTAATGATGAAATTAGAGAAAATTAAATTTACCTTCTCCTTATTTTCTCATTTTTTTCCTTTTCCGTAACTAATTTTACTTCTTTGCATGACATCATAAATCAAGTTGTTAATGAACCCACTTCTTCTTGAATGAAAAATCTAAACACTACAATTTCCTTCAACTTTTCATGATCACAGGTCTAATATCCCATGTTCCCATTCATAACTAATTCATTCTTATCTTATTATGAAGGGAATGTGCCCGCGAGGCTTTGATTTTCGTTTTAGAAAAACTGATGATGTTTTTTTTTGGTACACTCTCATTTAATATCTTCCTCTTACCAATTTCACCTAGTTATTTTTAGCAAAGCTCAAAATTATTTCAAAGGTGTCTTGGAAATAAAACAAAAAGATCTTTGAAAATAAATTCTTTGAATGTTGATGTATAGTTTATTATTTGTGAAGTATGTGTTACTTGACTAAATTGTTCTACTCGTCTTACAATAAGATCAAAATGTAACTAATTTGTTAATCACAAATATTGATTAAGGGTATGCGTTTCTTTATCTATGGAAAGGAAATGAATGGATGGAATATTTTTCAAATTTTCCACCAACTCCTACCCCAATATTTTTTGACATTTACATCAATCTTGATGTGATGCACTCTTTTAGCTTCCAAATCTTGTAATTATGTATTGTTATTCTATTAAATAAATGAAGATATCATGGGGTCCTAAAATATATCATCTTCTTTCATAACCCTTACTACATTGCTAATCTATATGCATGGCTGAGAACAATAGCCGTTCCACTACATTGTTGATTGTGAGGATTACTCTAGTGGTCATATTAAAGATGCATGCCCCATTATTATAAAATAGTTACTCATTCCATATTATGATGCTACTATGCTTCCAAGATGAAATTAAGTCTTCAAATACAATATCATAGGTAAATTCATGAGTCCATATATTCGAAAAACTCTTATTATCTTTGGTATTTTTTATGTTTGTAAAATATAATTTTGACACATATAAAACTCCTATAAATGTTAGTAACCAATATCAAAGGCCTCGAAACCTACAAATTAACCATATTAGTTCACAAAAAATACATCAATCATATAATTTAAATCTTAAATATATTTAGGCTAAATATTGACATCTTGTAAAATAACTATGTACTAACTAGATTAGATTTTGGAAAAATATCTTATAAATTGTAACTCATGGGACTTTGATATTAGTCATATAAGATGCAGGGTAATCATAATTTATTATATTTACTAAAATAAATTTAAAGTATAAGAAATAATAAAGTATAATGAATGAAAACTATTATTTTAATAAATATAGAACCCTTATTCTTCCCTCCACATTTGACTACTTACCAAAAAAAACAAGAAGAAGAACATGTAACCATTCCTTAGAATTAGAAATGTGTACATGATATAACACGCATGCCCTTCCCTATTTTCAAGAAATATGTATACATTATAATATGTATGTTTTTTTGTTTTGTTTATTACCGAGCCTTGCAAATAAAAATACAAACACATTGTTTCAAATCACATATGCATTACACTCAAAATCATGTTTTTGTTTTCCCAGCTCTGTGAACTTATCTATTTGAAATGCATGGATTTTCCTTCTTTGAATCATGTTGATGAAAATGCAATTTAAATACCATTGAATCCTTTCGGATTTTCAATATTCTTCCACTGCTGGTGCTAAATCTAGGTCAACAATATCCCAAAATTCCTAAAATAAGGTATGAGGTAAACCATTGGGTCTAGGCTCCTTATCTTTGGACATGGAGAAGGTCACCATGTGTACTTAATCCAATGAAATGGGGGCCATTAATTGTTCATTTTTCCAAGTAGTGACTTGGGGTGGGATGTTTTTCATGAGTGTTCTGAGCATCAACGAATGAATCCTCAATGGGAGAAAGATCTTAAAATAAGGAGAAAATTTTAGTCTTGATTTCCCCTTCATTTGATAGTGTGTTTTTTTTATTATTGGCAAATCATTTTTTGAAAGGGACTATACCCTTGTTTAAGAAGGATCAAAAGCCAAGATTGAATCATTGAAGCCCAACCACATAAAACAATCTGCTCAGATAAACTACCAACACCCAACATCATTTCAGCAAAAAAACAACTGAAAAACAACAACCAGTCTGCAACAGCACCGCAGCACCATGGCAGATCCAAAAACCACTATTCGGCAAAGACAATGGACAATGTAGAACAACCGAACAACAAAAGAGAGACAAATCATCGAGGCGAAGAAGTGGCATTATTTAAAATAAAAATTTTCTTTTTACGGACAGTTACCCACCTTGATGATGCCTCCATGAATGGAGGGTTAGAAGAAGGATTATTTTCCATAGTTGCAATAGTTCCAACTGAAACAACATCATTGTTTTCATGAGATGATTTTTCCTTGTTGTCAACAACTAAATGAGATAAATTTGTTGCATCTTCCTTGCTGTCGGCAATAGGATTTTCTGATAAAGGGGTTTCAGGGACTAAATCAGATTCAGCCTCAGCATTTGAATTTGATTTTAGGTCCTCATTTGATAGTGTGTTTCCACACATAAAATTGATTGAATTTATCTTGTTATGGTTCTCTATGGCCCTGCTCGAATTGTGGAACAATTTAGTATTATGATCACTCTCCATAATATATCCCTCCACGTATTTATATTTCTCAAATATTTACTCCTTGAGGAGGAGTTATTCCAATTCATCTAGATTATTTTATCCCTATGTTACGAGTCTTCATGCCCATCTAGATAATTTCTTCATTAAGAATCCCTATCTCAGACTCGATTCTCACTTTCTTCTAGAAGATATTTCTAAAATGATATGTTTCCATCCCTTTAATTATTTATTCACATAGTTAAATTGTTTCACAAGAATGAAAATTTAGATCCCCATATACATGCATCTTTCCACGATGATTTGATAAGGACAGGGAGGTTTTTTTTATCATGAAGCCACATCACCTCAAATATGAAAGGAAAATTATCTAGGGAAGCATCTTATGATATACAAAGGGAGACATGATAATGATCTGATCTAGAAATGGGAAGAACAACACACGTAGAGATCTAAGTCTCTAATGATTCATCAATCAAACTATTCTAGAATGCATTTCATTTTCATTTCAGTTGGTCTAGGTGAACTAGCCAAGCTTGGGGTCCAAGTCCATTTCGAAATTATTTCAAACAAATTACATGAAGTCTTTTTGAGGAATATTTATTGTAGAAATACCACCAAGCTTGTCTATAGGAGTCGAAATTACATTGAAGTCACTAGCGAAAAGGATAGGTCATTCCCTAAGCAAATGGATCTTAGTAGAAAAGATATCTAGAGCTAATTTATTTAACATTTTGCTATTTAGACCCTAAACATTGATTAGATTGAATTCCAATTGGGATATTAAGGAATAAATGGTACATATTTTCCACTACAAAGATTGTTGATTTTTAATTTTTTCTTATATTCCAAATTATTCCAAGGCCTCTATATAGCTCATCAACATTCCTCAAAATTCTGCTCCAACCAAATAAATTTTTTATTCTATATCTTCATGGCTTCCTCTACAGATAGCTTGGTTTCTTAAATTCTAGACGACCTTGAATTCCAATTAGGATCTTAAGGAATGAATGGTACATATTTTACACTACCGATATTATTGAATTTGTTTAATTTTGTTGGATTTTAAATAATTCTAAGGCCTCTAGATTCCCTGTCAACATTTATAAAATTTATATTTCAATTGAACTAATTTTTATTCTAGAGCTTCATGTATTTCTCTATAGATAACTTGGTTTCTTGAAAGAGAACAATATTCACTTATTTATAATAAATAGAGAAGCTACTTATGTGTTTATTTTTAGGGGTATTAATTCCCCTAATATTACTGCTATCCAATTTTCTCCTCAGGAAAAATTGGACAAACATGACCTCACACAGAGAAAATAAAGGGATCGATTTTGTCATGGGGGCTTGCATTTTGGGCCCAATTTGAGCAAGTTGAAGTGGTAGAGCTTTTATAATTGGTGGATCAAAACTATGAAAATGTAAGATCAAAAGGTCTGAAGGACATCAAAGTCCAAAGTCTGAAATTCAGACTTTAGACATTTAGGAGTTTGGAGTTGGTAGCAGGGTCGAGTGTGAACAGTGCCATGCGAGGAGGAGAAAATTCTAAAACTCAAAGTATGAAATTCAGACTTTGGGCTTTTGGAATTTTAGAGAAATGTGTCACCCAAACAGATGAACAGTAACCAAAATCCCAAAACCTGAATAACCAAAATCCTGAAATCCGAAGTCTGAATTTCAAACTTCAGGGTTTCGACATTTTAGAAAATTTTGTCGGGCCAACCAAGTGAACAGTGCCACATAAAATATGATCTTGGAGTTCGAAATCCAAAGTCCAAATTTTAGACTTTAGAGGTTTGGCATTTTAGAAATCTCAAGCCATCTCACCAGATGAACAATAACTACGACCTTCGAAGCATGAATGCACGAAACTCCAAATCCTGAAAGTTTAAAATTTTGGATTTCAGAGGGTGAGATGCAGGGTCAGAGTGTGAAGAGGTAGATCAACCACTCACATTTATTTCAGTATGGCACCCTCATCTTCAGATGGCCATAACTTTTGACAAGGGGCTCAAATTTACACAAAATCATACTTTTTGAAAATATTAATAAGGTTAAATATTTCGTAATGAGGAAATACAGTCCACAATTTTAGAAGAATGGTTTCAAATTTCTAACCTACCTAAAATGATAAGGTATGGGCTTCCTTTCTTCCCCAACAAGAAAGGTACAATGGAGTATGGGCTTGACAAACTTTCCCATCACTCCTACAAGGACAATGATGGATTTTACAGGAGATTGGAGTGCATTTTTGGATTTTCTTCCCTATCTCTCCCCTCATTTTCTTCCTTTATAAAATGTAAGGGGTTTGCATGTGAAAAAGGTTGATCATTTTCTCTCCCATGCAACCCCTATTATGCTAGGGATTCAAGCCTTCCTCTCAATATATGTCATGGCTTCATGCCTCTTTTTGCTACAACAATGTATTGTGTATATCCATATGGAGCAATAATATTATGTCTGTGTTGATCTCTTTAACCTGTCATGGTTTATTTTCTTCATCTTACCTTTCATTATGCTTGCTTAATCTGTGCATTTCCTTGGTTATTACATGATTTTGGTGTGTTGTGCTCATTTGGTAATGATGTATTGGATGTAATTTAGTTTGTGGTGCAGGTCCACCCTTTTTAGGTTCATTTATTCCATTATTTTGCAAGTTGGGGGAAGTGATCAACACTCCTTTCTTGGTGTATCACCACTCTTAGTGTGGGTTTCCATTCAATGTATCCTTCTTTCCCTATCCCCTTGGAAGCATTAGATTAGGAATAGTCAGTATTTTTCCTGCATTAGGAGTAGTTAGTGGTAGCTAAGTTAGGAGTAGGAACCATCCTTCTCCAAAGAGATATCCCATTTCGTAATGTCCCACACTCAGGATAACTCCATGTTATGCAATCACACCGAATGTCTCATCTCAAACCAGGCTATTTGGGGGGTGCTGTGATTTTGCCATAACAATTACGTGAAAGGATTTTCACTAGGCCAGAGAGGAGGCTAAACTCCCTATATTAGGTAAAAAGTAAGAGTTAAGGAAATCTTGAGTCTTAGCTAAAATATATTCTTTTTCTTTATTAGCCTTAGATTTCCATCTAAGCTTAAGTTGAGATCCACACTTAGCTTATTTAAAATGAATATGTATTAGATGAATAGATAACTCCATATGCATTTGAATTTTATCTTCATCATTATAAATATTAATATTTTCCTTATCCATCCACTCATTTAGTTCTTAGTTATTCTCATTATAACCTTCCTTTAATCCTAATCAGATGGATGAGGAAATTCCCACTTAAGTATTGGAATACACCCAACTTCATGAAAAATAAATATAACAGACAAATTATTAAGAGTGACCTTACTTGCAGGGTTGGAGTGCCCATTGTGGGAGCTTGTGTCATCTACATCTCAACATGAGAATAATCATCTTATGGTTTTATGGAATCTACAATATGGACATGATTAGTGAAGCTTCTCTAAAGGAAAGCATTATAAGGTACTTACAGATTGAAATTTAAGTTCTATATTGTGCTATCAAAACACCATTAGTTGATCTACAAACTCAGATAATATACACAAAAAATAGAGATTAAACTACGAAAACAACTCCACACAAATATATTAATATCTCTACTCAATCTGCTCTGTTACAAAAGACTCCATTATATAGGAGTGGAGGAATAAAAATATTCTCAACAAATTATGTTACTTATGAAACCAAATCTCCCCAATGATTTCAACAATAAATAAATATAATAAAAACTCCATAGTAAAACAATACTAATTGTTTTATTATTCTAACTTACTAACCACTATTTACCCACTAGCATATTATGTTTCACATTGGATATTTACAATAGATAAATATCAATACTTATGTTATGAACTAACCAAATAAATCCTAACATTCCCCCGTTAGTACAAACATGGGGAAAACATGCATGTGTACTGAAACTTCTGCTTCCATGTTGCTCATGATCTGGATGGTTTCTAGGACAATACCAACAACCTCTGGATGTTTTTCCAAGTGGTTAATGAACAACCACACTAAATATAGTTTTCCCTATGGATTACTAACAACCACAACTATAGATAGTTTTTCGAGTGGATTACTAATAACCACAACTATAGATGGTTTTATAGTGGATCCAACAACCACAATATCATGATGCTACAATACATTTATTTTCTCTCATCATTGTCGCTCTTCATGAGATATCAGAATCCATGATAGTGCATATTATTCACCCACAAAAAATTGAAACAATGTGTCATTACCCACTCCCCCCGACAATGTGAAGTTTACACAACACATAGAAATCTGAAATCAACACACCATTTTGAAAACAAACAAACACACGCGCGCGCGCGCACACACACACACACACACACACATGTCACCAAACTAGTGATGCAGCCCCGTCGTAGGTAACTGATGAGAGGACACTATTTTTCCTCCATCCTCCATTGCCTCCAGCCTCTAATTAGTGACTATTTAGAAGAGAAAATCATTAGACACATATCCACACTCCTCTTTTGTGGGTTCATCTTCTCCTAACGAGTCTTCATCAGTGGCTACATTGGCTTCATCTTTAAGCTTCCCACTGAGTAGATATCTAGCCTTTACCTTGGATAATCTTGTAGTATGTCATTTTTTCTTATAATAGAAACATTCTACTTCATTTTCGTATTTAGTAAAGTTTCTATGTTTCCTTTTTGTATACATGTATTTTTCTTCTTCTACATATTCTTTAGTTCTCTTCTCTTCAACTAGGAGAGCTAAAATCATGTCTTCAAGAGTTTTAGAAGACATCTATCCAATATTGAAAAATACATTGCTGTATTTGGGAGGAAAACTATTTAGAAATATTTCTTTTTCATCTTCATCATCAACAGGAAAATTAACTTCTACTAATAGTCTAGTTAGTGATTTGAAATCATTAATGCGACTAGACATAGTGACTCCATCATCCATTTTTAATCTAAACAACTGATTTTTTAAGAAAAACCTTGCATTTATCTCTTTTTCACAAAATTACTTACTTAGACTATCCCACATTTCCTTTGATGGTATATCAGGCTCAACATATTGCAATTCAGAATTTGAAATAACTAAGCCAATAATGGCTTTGGATTTATCATCCCTAGTTTTCCATTCTACTTCTTTATCTGGATCTGATGGTTTCTTCTCTTGCCCATTTACAATCCTCCACAAATTCTTATTCATAAGTTACATCTCAATTTTCACTTTACATGTGTGAAAGTTGACACCATTTAACTTATCTACTAGTACTACAGATGTATCCATTGATCAACAAAAAATAACAAATAAAAAATAGGTGCTCACTATTTTGATGATAACTTGAGAACCTTAGCTCCGTTTTACAAAATGTAAAGTTTGTCAGAATAATAGTTTCAAAATATTTCCAGTGGTGCATAGAATCACTAGTGATTTCGAATAAATTTCTAGTGATTTAGTAAAATCATTGGATATTTCTCTAATCACTGGCGATTGTGTTATAGGTCCAGAATCGTTGGTGATTCATGTGTGAAGAATTGCAACAAAATTTGGTGCATCATGTGCACAAAAATTAATTTTAGTAGCTCCTAAAATGGTCACTTTGATACCAAATGAAGTTTAAGTTCTATATTGTGCTATCAAAACACCATTAGTTGATCTACAAACTTAGATAATATACACAGAAAAATATATATTAAACTACAAAAGCAACTCCACACAAGTATATTAATATCTCTACTCAATTTTCTTTGTTATAAAATACTCCATTATATAGGAGTGGAGGAATAAAAATTTTCTCAACAAATCATGTTCCTTATGAAACCAACTCTACCAAATAGTTTCAACAAAAAATAAATATAATAACAAACTCCATGATAAAACAATACTAATTATTTTATTATTCTAACTTAATAACCACTATTTACCCACTAACATATTACATTTCACATTTGATATTTACTATAGGTAAATATCAATACTTATGTTATGTACTAACCAAATAATTCCTAACATAGATTAGGTTCTTAGAGAAATCAATTCCTTGGTTTCCCATTAAATTTCCTCAATTTATGATTTATGAAATTTATTAATATTTGTCCAAATTAATGAAAAAGCAAGTATTTGAAATAAATTTTATCGATATCAATTGGTGGAGTCCAAAAACCTTAGTATATTAAAGTTAGATATATATTGGTAAGGTATTTCATATGTATAAAAAACACATAGACATGTATATGAAACTAGAGTTCCCTCCAAGGAATTTCTATTAATTTGAATGACCTTGTTAATGAATCTTCCAATTTTATTAAGGGTTTGTGCTCCCCAATATTCCAAAGGTATGACATAGAGTTTGATCTAGATTTAAGTTTGTCCCATTTCATCTGAAATAACATTAAATTTTGGACCACATGGTTGTAAGAAAAAAATGACATCATCTAGGTGTTATCTTTCATTATGAAGAGCCTTGTCCTAATGATATAGATCCTAAAAAATAATTATGATGAATCAATTTAGAAGGATACAAAGCGAGATATTAGGGCCTCAAGTCATTACACCATTTTGCCTCGCATTTACCAAATTAGGGTATGAGTCATTAATGCTTTGGTATTTGACAATGATTGTCTTGACACATCTACATATAAATTTATCACATCCCCCAAATGTTAGATCTTATTGATCACTAGTCTTGTCATGTGATGTCATGGTAATGGGTGGTAAGATGATTCATTCAATAATATTATCACCCAACGAGGTTCATTTTCATCCCTTATTCACATAAATTCACATTACAACACTTCATAATATTATGTTAAGTAAAAAATTTAAAATATTGGAGTTAATTTCATGGTTTGGTTTAAATTTGAAAAATATGAAAGCGAGGAGCTTGAGTGAGTTGATAATCTAACTTGTAAAAATTTATATAAGTAATTTTATTTTAAAAATATTTTGTGGATAGTAAAAATAACTTTAAATATATCTATCTAAAAAATGCTAAGAGATATATAAGTATCTTGATCACCTTATCCTCTATCCCCAACCCTCCCTGCTCATAAATCCCTTGCATCTATTTTTCACTCCATTCTTCCTATGCCCACATCCCCCCTCCACCCTTTGTTCCCTCTACCTTTAAGGGGTCTACTGGCCCTGCCTTCGATTGTACTTTCCATAGTGAAAAGGTTAAATAAAATTCTTGTAGTGACATCCCCTCTTCTCAACCCCCCATGGTGAAGGAAATGAAGATATGAGTCTTTTTTCTATTAGAAATAATAATGTTGAAGCTCCAAGATCATCCGCGGTGAATTAAAGGACAAAAGTGGAGTTACAAATTGAGATGATTAATTGGATTTGAAGAGAGAGTAGGGATTCAAAAGAAAAAATTAGAAGCTAAAAAATTTATATTAAAAATGGCAAGAAGGATGACAACCAATTGGAGGAGATTAATAAAAGGGTTTCCAATAAATTGAAAAAGACCAAGAAAGAATAAGGAGAAAACAATGTGACATTCTGACTATACTCAAAAGTAATATTAATATTCTTACACTCATTACCCATCAACTAGAGGAAACCAAAGGAAAATAAAAAAACAAAAACAATAATAGCTTCAAGGAAATCCATAGTAGCTTGGAAGGCATTATGAAGATCTTCTTGAAGGTCATGAAATAGTTTCGGTTGGTGTTTCTTCTTCACTGCGATTTTGTTGGTATCTTGTTGTGTTTTTGTTGTGGTTTGGATATGGTTATGCTAGGGTTTCACTATGGTTTTTTTCAGTTGAGTTGTGGTTTTGTTGTAGTTTAGATTTGATATTGTGTTGATGTATTTTTAGTTCTATATATAATTTCTTGTTATATCTTGGCTATGGCCTCTTTTTACCTGGGTAGGGTCATATTTATAAATTTTTGTTAGAATTAATAAAATATTAAGAGATAAAAATATCAAAACATATATTTTAAATTTTTTTTTTATACCATAGTTATTAATACCTTTGTGACATATTTTCCATGACTAGTAATAATTGGTGTCAATCTAGATACACCAATGTGTGAGGATTGAAAAATACTAGCAACAAAAAAGGATTATTATTATTTTTTAATTGACATTCTAAAAAAGGAAAATTTTTAATTATGAGGTAAAATTTAATGTTAAAAGTGAACACATTCACAACTCATCATTAATCTTTTTCTAGGGTGTATTTAAATTTTTTATTGGATTAAGTGTTATGCATCAAAAGTGATTGTACAAGTAATGATGGGGGAGTGTATCTTAAAATTTCTTGTTGGTGTTGGTTACACTATCAAATGGGTCCCATTTTTCCTCTAATTGTTTTATACTCAACATTAATGGAAATGCCTATGGTTATCCTAGATGTTTGAGGGGAAATTTGTGTAGACATTTCTTGAGAAATTATCTAGACGTATACTTGTTTGTGGAATAGTTTTTCAGAGACAAAATATAAGGTTCCACCACAACATGTGGGATGAAGTCCCTTCTTAAATAAGGGGAGGCACCCTAATTACTTCTATTATAAGAACAATGAAAGAAAATATATACAATATTCACATAAATCTAACCTTGAGGGGGGGGGGTCTCATCTAGGTATATTTGTGTGTTTAATTCAGAAAGTAAAATGAAGTAAGAAGAAGGGAAGTTTGGGGTGATATTTATAATGACGAAGTAGGGGAAATATGGAGAAAATGTTTGCTCATTCTACTTGTTAAATGTGGATATGAATTTATTGACCCAAGTGAGATAAGATAACAATGAACCAAATTTATATTGAATACAAGTAAACTAGAATTAAAAGGATAATGTAATCTATTGGAATTAAGAAAAGTAGCAT
The DNA here is from genome assembly GCA_019776745.2 of Taxus chinensis. Classification (NCBI taxonomy): domain Eukaryota; kingdom Viridiplantae; phylum Streptophyta; class Pinopsida; order Cupressales; family Taxaceae; genus Taxus; species Taxus chinensis. The sequence continues at coordinate 268,506,336 of CM034149.1, read as the reverse complement.
AAACATAAAGGGAAAATTCAAAAAAAAGTTTGAAATGTATCTCTTTATTCCTTTTAAGAGAAATTCAAAAGAAAAATCTTTTCCTTTTTACTGGACATATTTCCAAAAATACTTTTCCTTACAAAATGTAAAAAATCCCTCATTCTTATTGAAAAAAATCCATCCTTCAATGCATTGAGAATTCTTATAATTTTAGAGAAGAAGGAGAGAAAACAAGAAGAAATTTCATCATACTCTAAAAATAGTAAATACATGTTAAGACCTTTTGATTGGTTCTCATGTAAAATGACCAAGTCAACATGCATTATGATCCAAACAATGTCGATACATCCAAGAAATTCATGTACTCAAGAAAAAAAATGTTAGAAACACAAAATAATTCAACCAGAATCCTAGTTATTTACTTGTTGATTAGCTTCCTTGTGACGATATTCATGGAATATTTCAATCATTTATTGTACTTATTTCTTGTCTTGTCCACACAAATATCAGTTTAGTATATCTCATGTGTAATTACACTGATCAAATTTTCTATAAGTATCTGAAGCTTTTGGATTACCTTTTCCAAATTATTCAAAACAATTTGATATACAATCAACTTATCAATTGATTGTAAATCAAAGTTTTACTCTACTTTAGAATATTTTTCAACCAAGTTCTTGAACTTGGCGAAGATGTCACTTGATGAAAACATATTTAGGTCATCATCGATAAAATGGAAAGGTATTTTGGAAAATTTATCAACAATGTCATTGGTGGCATCTATTCCTTCTTCTCTCACCTTCTGAAACCATTCCATGTCTTATTAAAAAACACTCACTTAAAACTCAATAGCCTAGTATAAATCATAGTGCCTCCCTTTTTCATTAGTTATATTTTCTTTTATTAGGGTATTAGGATATACCTTTTTAAAGTTTGTTCGAGGCCTCTAGTTTTAGTTCCTAGTTGTTACATTCCTCCTCAAACTCATAATTTATTTTCTCAACAATTATCTTTTCTCGTTCCATGTTTTACTAGACATTAAAAACATCTTCGAAGATCATTTATACCACAAACAAGGAGTTTGTTGATCCAATCATTAACTACTCATCCTTTTTTATCCTATCTTCTTGGCTGCTAAGATGGAGGAGGTTTTGAAGCTAGTTTGTGTGAGAAAGGTGATTGAAGTTGGTTGACCGATATTGATATAAAAGGAAGTCAACTACTCAACCTTTTCTTTAATCTCATCCTTAGTATCGCCGGTTCTTTTAAGCTTTCTAAATAGATTTTCTAGGGCTACTTGAAGGTCGTGTTGTAATCCTTTTGTAGAATATTTTCCTAGTGCCACTTTAATGATTTGATAGTCATAATCCATTATATATTCTTTTATATATAATATATTATGATAGTCTACACTCCCATAAGGTTTTGTTATATTTAATACGAAGAATGATTTAACAAAACCTTTTTCCAGATTGATGAATTGTGATGTGAGAAATCATCTTAGATTTCTTCACTACGTGGGAAGGAGTTGGATTTAACGTGATGAAATAAAAATCTTATGGGAGTGTAGACACTAGAAAATGCACCTTGTTTATAAGGCCCCTTATCCAAAAACACAAAATACATCGAATAACCCCATAAAATGGGGATAAAATACAACTCACCACCTATTTACTAACCCTCACCCACTCACATTTACTTTTGTCCCATCACACCTACCCATTTATGTACCCAATGCACATTACTTCCATGTGTATCCCACTCCATTATGTACTCCAAATCTATAAAATCACCTTCACCTACATCATTTAATCCTCTTTTAGCAACACTTGACATCCTATACCTGAGTTTTCTTTTTCTCTTGCTTGCATATCTCACTTTTACAGGTCTTGAAGAAGTGAAAGTTAAGCACAAAGGAACAATACAATCAACTGAAACACTATTTTAGTATAATTTTAATACATGGGGTATCACAAGTGTGATTGGATTATGATCTATGTACCATTCTTGGTGAATCACAACTATGATTGTCTTGCAATCTGAGTCAGGTAAAATTTTCATTTAATTTATTGTTTTTTCATTTTACATCAATAAAATGTATTTAATCTCCTTAAAAGGGTTAGGGATCTGGCCGAGGTAGGTCCCTTCATCACCAAAAAACTAACATTTTTCAAGTATACTTGTGTGTAGGTTTAGATTCAAATTGAAAAGCATTTTACCCAATTTATTCAATGAAAGAAACTAAAATTTTCCCTCTCTTCACAATGGCATCGTAAGACCATTATGTTATAGTAGCTGATCCATAAGACCATTATGTCATATTAACCAATCTATCTTATAGGTGATCCATTTTTCTAACCACAGTGGGACCTTTTTTACCCTGGGTAATTATTTTTTATTTTTTGAATCTAACTCTGTTTCCCTTAGGGTTTATTTTAGGTTTGTTTTTACCCTTCTTCTAACATCTATTCTTTGCAGGTATGATAAAAAATAAAAAAATTAGGTTACATGCCAGTCGTAACTATGACTGGGTTACGATTTTATGAAAAAAGCATTCTTAAAATATGGTTACATGGTAGTTGCAATTGTGACTGTGTTGTAACTGTGTTTCTGAAAAAACTTAAAAACACATTTGGTTTTCTTAAGGAAACAGATCGGGTATGAAATACACATTTTATTGTAAATTAAGATAAGGGTAAACAACACGTTGCATAACTGTGGGAAGTGCATGGGCATAAGCCCAGAAAATCATTGTGAGGAGTACCACAAGATCATCAAAGTAGTAAGCACATTGAGGGAATTGGCCAATGAAATGGGTACCTGTGAGGTTTAATGCCAAGATTATCCTTAGTGAAAACCTCAATTTGATTGATTGAGTGGATTAAAATCCAACTTGATTAATCAAGGGGGCTAAAGTAAAGCCAGTGATGAGAATTTTTTTGGTGTACCACACTCATTTGTATAGTCCTTGGTATTTAGGGAGAGAACCTTTTATAGGAAGCTAACATACTGAGTCATTTTATTCCACCTTGACACTGATAAACATTACTACATTCATAAAGACATACCATTTCACTATTTTTGAGTCACAACTGTGACTATTTATATTCTTCACAGACCCTTTCCACATAATCGTATCTATTTCTGTATTTCATTCTAATTTATGATTTTCTCAATTACAGCCACAACTATGAATATACTACAATTTATCCACCCCATATTTTTTCTAGAGTCATTTGCAACAACGTTTGACTTGTATCATTCAAAATAATTCATTCTCTATTCTATTTTGATTCCTGATTTATCCTAGAGTTAATCACAATTATGACTGACATGTCATTTTTTGGTCTTACAATCTTGTTGACTTTTTCCACTCATGTTTCAAATTCCCAATAATATGTGTAACTGTCATTCCCCATGGCTTCTAGTCACTTTCAAATTGATTCAAACTCTAATTTTCTTCATCAAAACCTTCTTGACCATATTGTTAAGCTTGTGTCCCACCATTTGGGGGGACTTCCACCCACACCAACTTATCACACCATTTACAATGATCCTATTCATTCGATGAAACCACATCAACCCTATCCATTAAATTTCAAATTTCCCATTGTTGCGAAATTTTATGGCACCAAAGACCCCCACCATCACTTACATCTATTCTGTTATGCATGCCACCTCATTAAACATAATGAAAATATCCTTCTTTGCAATTTCTCACTTTCACTCATTGGTAGTGACTTGAATTTTACTCTCTCCTTCCAGAACATGGTCTTTATACTTTCACACAACTTGCAAATAATTTTTTTAATCTCACTTCTACATCCATTTTGCACCCAAAGCAACACTTGTTGACTTCAAATGCTTCTCCAATTACATAATGAGTCTATTATTGAATTTTTTTCATGTTGTCATTCTCTCATTCATCACCTCTCATTTCCACTTCCACAAACTGAACTCATTAAAATATTTTCCAAAATTTGCATCCCCCGCATATCCCACGACTTACAAATACACCCACTAGGCACATTTGATGAGGCCATGCACATGGCACATCACATCAAGGATGTCCATCTTCGTCATTCTACATCCTTGCTACATGTTTTCATTCCTCCATCACCTACCACACCATTATACTCCCATGATCACAATGTCATCCAATCAGATCCTCCTCATACTTCATTACCTTATACACTGACATCTTTACAATAATTATATGTTCTCAGGGATTTTAGCTTCATCTTACCCCCTCACAAATTCAACTTATTGAATGATGTTAGACTATAATATTAAGTTCATCATAATATATAGTTTATATTTAAATAATATAGAATAAACTATATTCATATTATTTAAATATAAAATTTATATCAGGGGTTGGTTAATTTATTTAATCAACTAATTAAAATGAGGAGGTGTGCCCCAAAACTTAATATGGTTATAACCCTTCGGGTTACTTAAATATGGTTATAGGTCATATTCGATATAATCACATGAATCAATGGATTCTGGGTAAATACATGGAGTAGAAGTTAGGAAGGAGTTATTGGACTGGTGTTGTAAAATGTTTCTCTATAGTGGATTATTCTTCTGTGGTTTTTACCCATTTAGGGGTTTTCCATGTTAAATTTCGTGTCACTGTGTTATAATGTTATTTACTTTATTTCCTTTATTTAATTTTTATAATGTATGTGTAAAAAGTGGTTATATTAAGTTAATATTTCATTCCTGACAAATGAATCAGTCTCTTCTATTTTACACAAGTTGCTTGATTCTGACCTCATAACTCTCCCTCCCAAACTTCCCTACCTTTGTGGCATTCCTGTTATGAAACATGTGGTTATCATTTTAGTGATGGTCGTGTCACTGACTGATGTCCTCAACCCCTTAATATCATTCATGACTTTATTTCCAAGGGGGACATTGCAGTTGAACCTCCAGCTCCACTTCATCTACTAATGCCCATCCAATCACTTTACATGATACTATTCCCACTTATTCTTCAGGTTTTTTGTCTTCCTCATCCCATCCATCATTCCCAAATACATCAAAATCAGCATGCACACTTATTACCTTATCACCTTAATCAATCACTTCACAATCCACTCCATTACACGATTCCATGTTGTATTAAACACAATCATACTCTCCTCATCACTCATTATCTCTACCATCCATTTCTCCATCTACCTCATCATGTGTGTCCACTTTGGATGTGGTTTCATCCTCAACGTTTTCCAGAGACCTTCACTTTTTCACCACATATATATCATTGTCCATCATCTATATCACCATACAATTTTTTTTTTTACTTACCATGTTCTCTCCTGCTTAACTTTCTTAGATCATATTCCCTCCACTTATCAAACAACCAATTATTATACCTACATTCCACTATTCATCACATAGAGTTACATACATCACCTCATTTATCTTATTGTCCTCTCCCACAGGCATCTCAATTCCTCCATCATCACTCATCCAAGCACCATTTTTCCTTCCGGCACCTACGTTACATCCTACACCATATATCAAGGTTACTTACACTCATCTTGCATCTATGCCTTGTCACTTATATACACTTCTTCTTCCATATATTCCTCACAAGATACCTCCAAGTGTTCCAATTCCTTCATCTCTCTTGGCAAATTCTTCCAAATTATCCTTCTTGTATCCATCATCACTAGTTCAAGAAATGTTTTTATTATCGGATCCTACTCCTTCCTTCACATCATCTCTCACACCCACATACCCCTCTATTATTATGTATGTGCCTCACCAGCCTCCTCCACATTAAATTACACTTTACAATCCTTACAATTTTCATCAACATTCTCATATGTGGGACATTCCTTCTTACACGGCTCTTCCTACCATATTTCATCATACACATTCATCACAAGTTTACACCATTGGATCTCATGCTTCCTATAGACATTCCTATGTTCTCCATTCCTTGTCCACCTGACATCATCTCTTCCACATTGCTTCATATCACTTTATCTATTACCATGGATATATTATCATGTCCTTGTCTACCGAAAATTCTCACATATCCACCACACTCAACACCTTTCTTATGTTATTCATGTCTACACTCATGTTATCCACCTACCACCATTATATGGATTCTATTTGGAATTATTTATTTACTTATCATCCATATCATCCCTGTCAATCCAAATATTTATCTCATCCATCACTTTATTTTGTACGTCAAGTCCTATCTTCATCTAGTCCCTACATGGACTAGGCGGACTTCCATTTGTCTTCAATACTGCATGTTCTATGTTCCATACATTCCTCTTCTTTGTATCCACTAGGGATCTCAATCTGATTCTTTGAACATCTTTTTCTATTATCAGTGACACATATCCACACAACTAAACACATTTCAAAAATATAAAAAATCTATATATTTTTTTTTTTCAATAAGAATAAAATTTTTGATGGATGTTCTTCCAAATTTTCTTCATTCATTTTTCATTCACAATCCACATCTTGGTTTGTTTCAATAAATATGGTGCACACTTTGATCATCTTGTTGTCATGTTTTTTGAGTCAATAGTCTCTACTAGAGTTATTTGAACTTAGTCTCTCCTACTTGCTGAATTAATATGACTATCCTCTTAGAGATCCACGCATTCTTACACACTTAAAAATGTGTCTTGAAGACCCCATGGAATTATTTTTTGACACTTTCCACAATTATCTTTGTCATCACTTTAACTCCCTACATTAATCCATTCATAGTTTTAAACCCCTTAGAAAAACAAGAGAGATGAATATCGCATGAAAAACAAATCAAAACAATCAAAATAAAAAATTCAAATTTAAAAGTAAATAGAAAATAGAAGCAATATAAAATACTCTCTCAGGGGTCTTTCCAATATCTCTACTAGGGATATGGATGTTTACTTAACAATAGAGAAATGCTATGAATAGAATAAAATGTATCTCCATTGGGGCTATGGACGCTAGCTGGAAGATGAGAAATACATGACTAATAGTTACCTTTAATTTCAATACTCGCTAATCAACTATTTCAATCACACCTACATGTTGGCTTGATTTTTCACTTAACTGTCACATGGGTCTTCACTTTAAGAAACAATTATCTCTTACACGTATACACATGATCTTGATGAGTCACATGGATAGTATGTATCCTTCTACAGTTTAGAACTTGTTAAAGATTTCATTTTAGTTCACTCATTGTCTCATGTCTCATGTATTTAGGATCATCACATGTTCACCAAAATTTGTGTTTCAAAATAGGTAAATCTCCCCAACACATCCCTCACATTCCATTTTAATAATCATGTTACTTCCATAGTTATGCTCCATTTTCATTTGAAATGAACATTCGTGGGCATGCATCACTTTTTTATGTCATTCATATTATCCTTTTTTTCCATTTTCCATATAATTTACATTTTTATTCATTTATTTTTTCCAACATAACTTTCTTTACACCCACATAATGTTCTTCACCACATCGTGCCACTAACTCATATCTCCACCTTGTTCACCACCAAGCTCACTCATCCACTCATCATTTAATCCCCAAGATTAACCTTCTCCACTCACCCTACACTCCTCCTCTATCCCTCTCCTAACACCCTACCCCACCCCTCATCCCATCCCCTTCACTTCCCATCACGTAACCCACCCCTCTACAACTCACCTTGTTAATTTGATCTAGTGAATCGATGAGCTACTTAACCCACCCTTCCAACACTCACCTGCCTTACCCCTCAGAGTCACATTTGTGTCTTAGCAAACTAACGAGCCCATCCCCAACCTAAATACCCAAACCTTGTCCTCATCTTGGAAGTGCTCATGACCAAGATTTCCTTACCCCATCCCTTCCCCAACCTCACCACTTACTCATGAGCTCGCTGAATTTTTCTCCACTGCCTTGTTGTTTCTTTACCAATCCCTCCAAGTTGTAATGATGACTCACCTTACACCACCTAGCCTATCTTCCATCTCATCTCACCTTCTAAGTTTCTCTAGTGATTTAGAAAACCCTTCTCTGCACCCATATCATCTCATTCAATTGACTTCCTTCCCCATCCATCCCCGTAGTCACGAGGGAAACCTGCCTCACTTTCTTGCTATTCATCTTCCTATCTACCCCATCCCTCACATTTCCTTAGCTAGCGAGTCATGCTATTGAATTTACCCATACCGCACACTAACCTTATTAGTATGGCATGCAACCTTCTTACCCACTATCCTCTTCAAGCTCACCCCATGATATCCTCATTAACTCAACCCAACTTAATCCTACCCCATATTGCCCAGCTCCCTTAATTCCCACAACAAGATCACCCACCACAGAGAATCACTTACACAACTCTCCACGTACTGAACCTTCCACCAATCTCATGATACCCCTCTTTTCCCCCACTCCTTTAATTCATACTTGTGGCTTGTCTCATTCTTCAACGCACCACACAACCCCTACCTACCGAGTTCCACCCTGAGCTTGATTCCCCCCAACTCTCCTTCAACCTACCAGCCCTCATCATACCCTCCCCTGCTTGGTCAATACCACAATCGAGATAATCTCACCTCACCTTATAAAATTCCACCCTCATCCATTCTTACAACCACACTCACTACCCCCAACCCTTATCTAATATCGTGTGACCACCCCTCCCACTACTACCATTCCTCGGCCACCTTCTGTTTGCCAGCAATATTTCTCTGGCCGCTAAATCCATTAACCTCACTGCACTCCCGACAATCACCACTCTCACCATATCTCCTTGTGCTCATTACCTGTTAAATTTTTTCCCAATATCGATTCACTTAAGTGGCTTAACATACCCTAAGACACATACCCTCTAAGTCATGGGTACAACTTCTACCCATCTCGCCCCAAGATCACCCTTCTCACTCCCAAATCACTACAAGCTCACCTTCTAGCTCACCTAGCTCACTCTCATCTGGCCTCTACTTGCACAACATGACCCACTTTTCCCTTCGCAACTCATCAAGTTCTCCCTTCCTATGTCACCTATCTTGCCTCCCATATCACCTAACTCTCCCTGCTCACCTAGCTCATCCATCTCTACCTCCCTCTCCACAGCTCTCTAAATCACTCCTATCTCATCTCTAACTCATCTAACTAGTTTCCTTTCTTGTGCCATGTTTCTCATTTCCTCACCCACTTAGACCATTCGCGTCACCTTAAAATCAATCAACTCTACCTTTTAATCCCATGAACTATCATACTTACATTTTTCTACATTCATTTTTAGAGTGATTTAATTTTCACTTGACTGTGGAAACCCTATTTTCACTTACACTCACCATGCCTTAATTATGTATCATTTTCTATCATCTTCAAATATCATTTTTTCATCATGTGTTACGCTGGGGTAGACTATGGCTATGAAAACTATCTCTTGATGGGGAAGTAATACAAACCATCTCGTTTGATTCTATAACACCCAATACACGTTTTTAAATCAAATTCCTCTATAGTATTTACCTCGTGAAGTTAAGCTATCGATCCCTTTACCAGATCTGGATGAAGTGGTCCATTGATCACATTTCTAGGTTCCTATTCATCCAGTCAACAATCTAATCCCATGAATATAGAAACCATCTTCATAGGGTTAGATGACCCCCATCTCATCTTTAGTTTTTGCACTGCATATTTTTTGATGCAACACACAACCCAAAAAGGAGAAAACTATAGACACTAGATAATGCACTTTGCACATAACATAAAAACATAAGAAACCATAGAAAACCAAAAAAAATGAATAACCCCAAAAAATGAGGATAAAAGACAACTCACCACCTATTTACTAGCCCTCACCTACTCACATTTAATTTTGTCCCATCACACCTACCCATTTTCATTCCTAATGCACGTTATAGCCATGTGTATCCCACTCCCTTTTCCACTCCAAATATATAAAATCACCTTCACCCACATTATTACATCCTCTCTTAACAACTCTTGACATACTATACTTTAGTTTTATTTTTGTCTTGCTCTCATAACTTGGTTTTGTAGGTCTTGAAGAAGTGAAATTTAATCACAAAGGAATAATACAAACAACCATAACATTATTTAAGTGAAATTTCAATACAGGTAGGAATCGTAATTCTGATTAGCTTGCAGTCTTTATGTGATTCTCGATGATGAAAACTGGGAATGTCTTACGATCTCATTAAGATATAATTGTCATTTTATTTACTTTTTTTTTTCATATTACATCAACAAAATGTCTTTATCTCCTTGAAAGGGTTAGGTATCTAACTGAGGAAGGTCTGATAACCATTAAAAACAACTAACATTTTTTAATTATGCTTATGTGCGGGATTAGATTCATATCAGAAAGGGTTTTACTCACTTTATTAAATGAAAGAAACTCCAATTTTCCATCTCTTCACAATAACATCATAAGACCATTTTTTTTATAGTAGTTTTTTTTTTTTGTTTTTCATTTTAACTAATCCATCTTATAGTGATCAAAATATAGGCATACATGGAGAGCCACCTTCTTCCTCTTGTTGCGAGTTTAGATAAAAAGTCAAGATAGAACAGTAGAGGGAATCAATTACTATTGTGGAGATGTACTCATAGGGATATAAAAAGAATAATTATTGAATGTAGAAATCAAGAGAACAAGGGTGGAGAAAATAACTGTGGGAAGAGTGGATGGAGGAGGAACATAAAAGGTGAGAGAAGAGCTCATAGAAGTAATACAATTAGGGGATGTAGAGGGTTGAGTCATTTTAGGAGGTCCAAATAAGATATTAAATCCTATTTAAAGATGGGAAAGGGGTAAAAATACTCATGCAATGAGTGACACATGTAGGGATAAATATGGTGAAGAATAAATAAAAATGGATGATGTGGAAACCATCGAGAACTGGATCAATAAAGAGGATGAAGAAGATGAGAGATAAGGATGGGAAGAAGGAGGAGGTGAATGAATATGAGGGGGAGAAGAATAAGAAGGTGTAACATGTGGTGCTAGGGTTACGGGAGGTCCAACATGTGTGATGATAGGTATGGAAATGAGTGAGGGTTGACAAACTATGGTCCATGATGATACCACTTGATCCTTTTGAGGTGATGGAGAATCTACATTTAGAGTTGAGGTCGGAGTTCTCTCTCCTTTTCTTACAAACTTAAACTAACATACTTTGTAGGTTCCTTGAATTTATCTTTGGGGGTAATGGAGGGGAAATATTTCATAAAATTAGTTGTTATTATGGGAATACCTCCCTTTTGTGGTTATATTTTTAATGAATAGAGATAATGGTTAGTTAGATTTAGAATTTGTGTTGCACATTCATCAATAAAATTAACCTCTTTAATAGAAAAATTGATGGTAGGAAATCCCAAACTATCTACTTTCATCTGATTGTAGATATGGTATAGGACATCTCTGTCATCAACTGTGCCTTATGGAATATCTGCAGTATTGTATTTTATCACCTCTTCCAAATTCATCTAAATATAATACTTCTTCTTTATGTCCACCTTGTCTCTACGATAAATCCATAAATTTTCAAGTTTATAAACGTGAAAATGTAGAGTTCCAAGTTTTTTTATTACTCCACTATAATCAATACTAAGTCTCAAATTGAAAGATTTAATAGTTACTCCTTTCATTTCCATGGAAATATTTTTTTCCCTTGACGATGGATGAATAAGTATACCTAATAATTAAGATAGGGAAATGATTTCCCTCCTTGTGCTTAATTTTTTAAAACTTGTACAAATCCAAAATCTACCTTACCAGTTCCATTAGGACCCATTTTTTGCTTAGGTAAATTTGAAGGTGTTATGGAGAGGCCTAAAATACTCCTACTCAGATGTACATAAAAGTTAGTAATTTAAAGGACACCCCTAGTGTGATACTGCATTCCACTCTAAATTAGTACACTCACATTTATATAGATTATTTATCCAACTTGTATATGATGGTGTAGGATAAAACATCATTTACCCTTATGAAATGTTTGATACTTTCTTGTAAAGTCATCTTAAAGAATAGAAATCATATATAAACCTCGATTTTCTTGATCCCTACGTTTTAAATCTAGGATATATCCTCATTCCTTCAAACAAAAAATTCAAATAGGTGGTCATATAGAATTTTCTCATATTATGTATGTCCTTTAATTACTTGTGTAGGGAATCACTAATAAGCTCTCCCTATATAAAATATTGTTTATTATTTCTCATTATGTGGATGAATTGATACATCCACTCTTGAAAATATTTGGCCTTAGGAAGACCAACCCCTCTTCTCAATAATGCTATGATTACATTGAAATCTGGGATGAATTTACTTCTAGGTACTGTTTTATAAAATTATTGCGGGTTTCTACTTTTTAAGGTAATTTTTGTTTAGATGTTTGATGTGCACTACTGAATTTTCATCCCAAGATTATTGAGAATTTTTGAGATCAATATCAACATATTCATTTAGGTCTGGAATATTAAGTAACTCATCAAAATAGTTTGCATCCAAGTAAATTAACACTTCCCCATCTTATTTGTCAACTTCCCTAATCCCCATCATAATTTCTCATAGGTGTAAGCACAAATTAAATGCACTATAAAAAATTGGGGTAGCTGCAGCAAGTGCTAACCCATTATTATAAATTCATTATATCTAGGGTGTCTTGGAAGGGATATTTACTCTACTTTAGAAATCAGCCATCTCTATGTGTCCCTAATATGCATCCCGCATGTAAATATTGGAGTCAATGTTTAAAGGGAGAATTACCTCTTATTATTTATACTTCATTTATTTCTATTTGTTTGATTTTTCTTTCTTCCCTTCCCCTTTTCTAGTTTAGACATTGGAGTGAAAAGAAGTTTAAAAATATCATCTGAAATTCTCCTAGATTCCCTGAAAGGAGAAAAAGAATTTCCCTCTTGATTTGCAATCTCAAAATTCTAAAGTGCCATTTTTAGGTTATTTACCTTGATTAGCACCTTGAGAAACCTGATACACTAGTTTGAGGTTTGGACTTGATTTGCACCCTAGAAATCCTAATACACTCTGGTTAGGAATTTTGAAATTTTTCAACAACCTAAAAATCTTGAAAAAAGAAAATAAGAAATCAATACATTGTTAACACCTCCAAGATTTTGAAATATTATCTGGTGGGGGTCAACACATGTTTGTCATCCATAAAATTATGAAACACTAGCTTGGGGTTTTCACCTTGACAAATAGGTTAGAAATCCCGATAACTTATTGTCAGGATTTTTGACATATTTGTCATGATGGAAATATTTACGAGCGTTGATTTAAATATTATTAGTTAAAATTCTATGTATTACCCTAAGATGAAACCCAAAAGATGAAGAAAAATAAGAAAAATTCAAATAGAGAAAACTTGGAAGGGGGAGAAGGTAAAAACAACACTTTGACAAAATGAATGAGAGAAAAAAGGAAAACCCCTATAAAATCATATTAAAAATAATGGAAATGATTAAAATCAATGAAAAATCAAATGGGTATGAGTGACTCATGTGAAAATATAATCAAGTCATTGAGAAAATGGTGATCGGAGGTTTGAGAGCCAACAAAAAATCCTCACATTTAAAATTGAAATTTGTACACGGTATGAATGACATGGAAATCCACCCTTTTATAATTGGATAATATTAACTACAAGTTAGTTAACAAATGTGATTTCAAATCCGAATTGGAAATTAAAGCATTGACCCAAGAATCGAGAAGTTGATCGTAAATGACATGAATGCAAACATGCAATCAAGCTACAAAAACCAGATACATTAGGTCCAATGTGTTTTGGGAATTAGGGAATGGAACACATTTGACATGACATGGTTTAGTGTATTTAGGCCTAAAAAACCTGAAATATGTGACCTAGAATGAATTTCAAGGATTGTAGCTTGAGTTGCATAAAATGTATATTTTTCCCTTGACATAATTTGATGTTCCCTATCCCCAAAAACCTGAAACACCTTTGTGTCAAGATTCAAGGTTTGGAAAAAATTAAGTGCATGTAATGTATTTTGTCCCCATGGTTCAATGCTTCAAATTCATAAACATCTAAAACAATACAATGTTTTAGGACCCAGGGTTTAGAAAACATCTAACACTTAACATGTTTTAACCACTTCATGTTTCGATGGTTTCAAATACTAAAACTTGAAATATGCTAGTGTGTCAGGGTTCAGGATTTGGGGATAAGTTAACATTCAACAGGTGTTTTAATGTATGGTGAACCAAAATTCCTAAAAAACACACAATTTAGACATTTTAGGATATAAATTTTTGTTTTTAAAAGAAATGATAAAGCCCAAGGACCCTCAAGAATGAAGATTTCAATACGTTTCTCAAAAATTTGTCACAAAACTTAAATTTTAGGATAACTACTGGCTCTAACTGGGGACTCTTTTTTGGTTGTGAAAAAAAAAGGAGAGAACCCCATACTTCACTTAAGAAATTTTTTCATTGGGTTATGAAGTTAAAGCATAAAAGGAACAAAAAGAAATCATAATTTTTTTTAAAAAAAGTAGAAATCAAAAGTAGAAAGAAAAGGAAAGGAGTAAAAAACCAACACAACATAAAGAAAAACTATGGTACATGCAGGGGTCATCCTACTTAACTACTTGAATAATTAGAGATATTTCCCACTGTGGGGAAATAGGTTGTGTGTTCCATCAAATTAGGATAGATAGAATTTGTTTTATCCAAATAAGAGGTGTATTTTGAAAGGACCTCTCCATAAGGAATCAATTTTTCTAAGCATCCCTTTTGGCTCTCTTCTTTTGTCCCATTAGGGAATCAAATCTCCTACTTGAAAGTCTTGCTATCCAACATTCTTATTAAATATTTTTCTTAATTTTAATTCTATGTTTTGTGATCCTATTGACCATCTTTAAACTTTTGTCTTCTATTTTAGGTAGGGACATAACACTCTTTTCAATAGATCTTTGAATAGTCTCATCTTCCACTAGCTTATCCAAATTCAATGATGAAAAATCTAAGGAGACAATAATTTCAGAATCAACACCATATATGATTTGACAATGGTAAATACCATAAATTCTTTTGGGACTTATGTGATGTGCCCATAATGCATCATAAATTGATTTTTGTCATGTGTTTTTCTTCTTAATGATGATATTTCTTATTATAGTTAGCAAGATTTTTTTCTCAATTCTACCTAACCATTTCCTTATGGGTAATAATCGGAGGCATGGGCTAATGTGACCCCATATCCATAACAAAATTCATTGATTTCATAGGATGAAAAAATAAAATAATTTTAAGCCACGATATTGTTAGGGACATTAAAACTCACTATAATGTTCTCCTTGATGAAGTTGTGGACAAATTTAGAAGTAGTATGCTTCACATGAATGGATTCCACCCATTTGGTGAAATAGTCAATTGTAGTCATAAGGTAGCTATGCATAACACTTGATAATGGATTCAAAGCCCCAATGAGGTCAATTCCCCACTATTGGAAAGGTTATTCTTTCACAACTATCCTGAGTGAAAGTGATGCAAAATTGGGCCAAATGAAAAATTGTTGGCAAGATTCACATTTTACTACCCATGTGGAAGAATCCTGGAACAAAGTGGTCCAATAATTCCAAGGATGTAATATCTTTTTAGTAGTAAAAAACACTGATAATTCACCTCCATATGTTAGATCATGAAAATATTCCAAAATATTAATCTACTAATCTTTATCCACACAATGAAGGAAGACCCCATCAATACCCTTCTTATATAATCCACTGTCCTAGAGCACCTACCTGGTTCAACTTAGTTTCACAACCCTTTTCTCCTTATAATTCAGGTGCTTGGGGTATTCTCTATTGGTGAGGAAGTATTCAATATTTGGATACCATTCTTTGGTTTTGCTTATGAATATCACCATGCAGATTTTTGCTTCATCTTCATCTTCATCGCCTATCGCTGCTCCATAGCTATTTTCAGCTATTATTTGACACAAGCCCCTTCCACATATAAGTTTTTTGGGTTTTATCTCAAGATCATATTCTTTTAACTTGGCTATCAGGTTTCCTCTTTAACTCAATAACTCTTTTTGAGTCAAAATAGGCTTCACATTTGTATTAGGAACTAGTACCAAATTGTGAGAGTTCAAGATATAGTACCTAAAATGTTTTACTGCTATGACCACTACATAATATGTTAATCAATTTTTAATATCTTAAACTCATGGGATTTTAGTAGATACCTCATGAAATAAATAGGATATTCAAAACTTTTTGTGTTTTTTTGAACTAGAATAGCAAACACAATGTTTGTAAAGGTGTAGTTGTACATGATAAAATCCTTATGAAAATACAAACATACCTGAATAGGAATAGGGTAATGGCCTCTTTGATATCATTGAAAGTGGAATTTCCTTCAAAATTCAATCGAATAGGGACTTCACCTTTAATCATCTCATATATGTTCTTTGTCTTCTCAAAAAATTCAGAAACAAATCTTATCAGAAAATTGACTTTACCAAAGAAGGATTCAAAAGCAGTTTTACTTGTGGGGAGAGTGAGACCCTATGGCTTTTACCCACTTAAGATCAATCCTAGTTCCTTATTTAGTCATGCTATTTCCCAACAACTTGGATTTAGTCATTCCAAAAATGGATTTCTTAGGATTCAAATAAATCCCATACTCATGACATCTCTCAGGCACTTACTCCAAGTGTTCATAGTTGTCTTATCTTTTCTTGGGAAATACCATCAAGTCATATAAGTACACAAAAATTAATTTTCACATTAAATATGAGGATGTCATTCCATTTCCCTTTGGAATGTGTCTCCAATGTTAATTAACCCAATTGGAATTCATCGATAAGAAAAGGTACCCTAAGGAGTGGTGAAAGTTGTCTTGCGTTGATCTTCCTTTGTAGATTCCACCTAACTATTCTCATAAAATACATCCATCATAGAGAGAATTTTGGAACCTGTCACCATTTATAAATCTTGATCCATTATAGGTATAAGATAATTATCCTTCAATGAGGATTTATTCAAGTTAGGAAAGTTGAAAAAAATAGTAATTTTTCCATTCTTCTTCCGTACTGATATGATATTGGAAATATAGGTTTAATGGTGAATGGGAAAAATAATCCTCACATATAACATCTTATGGATCTTTGTAAGGATTGTTACTGAAATATTGGGATTGTAGTCCAGTGTTATTTTTGTCTATATGGATGTGCATCATATTTTAATGGGATGTTATGTTAAACATATTTGGGCTTGAAAGACTTCAATTATGAATTCAAACAAGCTAAGAAATTCATATAACTATTTAATAATTCCACAAACCTTCTCTTCTCCTCTAGTGAACAACACTTACCAATATTACCAATCCATGGTTGTTTAGCAACTCCCATATTCACTTGTTCCACTTCTGCCAAAGACTCAGGCTCAAAATTTTATTTTTACTTGATGAAGCAATCATGCTTATTGGACAATCCCTTAAGAGATACTAGAATTTTAGGGATCTTATTTTCTTTGAGTTGTAAAACCTCTTCATTTCTTTATTTTTCCTTTGTGTCTATGATAGATTCAAAAAAAGTATATTCACTTCCATTAAAGTACAGTTCACTAAAACAATCTAAATTTTTGAGAAATGAAATGATTTGATGATCATCATTAAAGACCTAGTTTGTAGCATTATTGGGAACACTAGGGTGAAAGATAACTTCCATGGTGTATTTATAATCTTTGAAATTTGTATGAGAAAGGAGTAGAGAAGTAGAAATAGCATGTAAATCTATTTTATCATTGTGTTCCATTAACATGGCCTTTATGGAGAATTGTTCAAAGTCCTCAATGAAGTCCCATATTCTATTCCTGTAATGCTTTAGGTGATCATTATTTACGTAATATAAGTCCTAACCTGATTCAAAATAATCTTATAATGACCTTGAGATTTTAGATTCTTAATACCTTTCTCCTTCATTATTTTGAATCCTAATAAAAAAGCTTCATATTTTGCTATATTATTTGTATTTTCAAATTATAGTTTGAAATAAATAAGAAAAATATCTTATTCATGGGATATATGCACTACATAAACTCCAAATCCCAAAGTAAATACGATTCTATCAAACTCAAAAGTACATATTGTTATCCATTTTTTGTCCCTGCAAAATGGACAACTTAATAGATCAGAGAATTGGTAGTTGATGGATGAAACACTTTGTGATTTATAGGGTAGCTTGCAAGGCGGTGAAGGACCGAGCCGATTAGTTGGGGAAAAAATAGAAGTAAAAAACTACAGGTAGCATCAAAGATGCTACTAAATGGTAGAATTTTATATGCTACCGATTGGTAGCAGGATCTGATAGGTCGTAGATGGAAAAAATGGTACAGAAGCATCGGTAGCATGTATGGATGCTATCGACCAATAGCATACTGGGGACCCAATAAGTGGAAAATGGTAGTTACTACAGTGGTTTTAAATGCTACCAGCTGATTAGACAAGGAAAAAATGAGAAGTTGTCGGGTGAAAATAAATTTTGTGCTGCCGGCCGGTAGCGGAAGAACAAGCATTCGTGTCATGATGAAACAAGATGTCAGTAGCTGGGAAAACATGTTATCGGCTAGTTGCATTTATGAAACTAGCTAACACTAGTAAGAATTATGTAACCGTCCATGAGGGGAGGAAAATTCTACCATCCAGGATTAAAAATGCATGCAACTGGCCGGGTGTGGGAATAATCTAGGCATTAATGGAAGTAGTACAAAGTTGTTCAACTACCAGTTTAATGAGGTATGGATCCCATGACTACCTGTGCAAGAAAAGTACCAATTTATATGGTTCCCCATACCTATTTAATGAAATCTATCAGTTGGTGAGGAAATTTTGAGGCTCTTCTTTCTATATATTGTAAAATTTGCACCATTTTAAGGAGAGAGATTATGGAATATAAAGGATCTATTTAAAAATTGTTCCAACACTTTTTTGAGTTACAGCCCTCAAATTTTTGCATTTTGTAAAGGATTCTTGCCTTGTGCCTATATTGTAATATATTGTGCATCATTTTAAGCAATAAAATCAGGTTTTTGTGGCTTTTCTTGCCCTAGCTCGAGTTTTATTGCATTCTTTTCCTTCTATTACACTTGTAAGTATATTATACATGTTGTGTCCTTTTGTAGGATCCAAATTCATTGTGCTCCATGAATATGGAGGAATTGAATATTGTTTCAGACTATGGCACTTCCATGTTTCCCTCTCGCACTTTTTTTACTCCCTATTTTCACTCACGTAGAATATCTCCAACCCCTTGTTCTTGGTGTTATCACCTCCCTTAGTTTAATAATTTGATTTTACACATCTCTCTCTTCTCTGGTCCCTTTGAAATCTAGGTTAGCATTAGAATAGTTACATTTCCTTCTCTAGGAGTAGTTTTAGCATTAGGAATAGGTAAAGGAACCAAATTTCTCTGGAGGTTTGTATCAATTATAAAGGTCCCACACCTTGAGACAATCCCATGTTAGTCAAAAGTAGGGATCTGTAATGTGCAAATCCTAGGGTGCTAATTTTTTGACATAACAGTTTTGGCACGCCTGGTGGGACTAGAAGTCAATAATTTAATTTTTATCAAGATTGGGTGTGTGTCTTGATGAGATTATATCCTTTGGAGGCTCTGTAGAAACACATATGGTGACTTCAATTAGAAAATCAACTCGTTTCAACAGTAGTGGTTCAAGTTAATGAGAAGGATTGAAACAAGGTCTAGAACAAAAGAATAAGGGATATTTGAATAGTTACAACTATCTCTAGGTAGAGGAAGAAGAGGAAGATAAGTTCAGAGATCTCCATCTCCACTGAAAAAGACTCTTTCAACACCTCCACCTGGTATGCCATTTCTTCAATGAACTAGAGTTCGTAGACTAATCATAATAGTTACACAACCACCGCCAAATAAATTTCTTAACTTCACAATAATAAGTCCACTTAATCTCAACGCTCAGAACCCAATTTGAGTGGTAGCATTGAAAAAAATCCTATATTTCATTGGGGATAATCAGACAACTCTAATTGATCACATCTAGGACAATGCAAATGTCTGTGCTATTTATGAGATTGTTGATATGGATGTGGTGGTCAAACTTATAGCCTCTTCCCTCAAAGGAAAATATTTGCAATACTTCAAAAGCTTAATAACAAGATCAATTTAGATTTGGAATGAAGTATGCTCAGGAATTTATAACCAGTTTGGGGAAAGGGCAGATAATTTATCTCTTTTAGAACAACTGACTACAATCAAAAGAGCACCAAATGTGCAGATGGCTGATTTCAATTTTAGATTCCAAAGAAAATGGGACATGATTATAATTTCCATAAGACCAGTTGCTAAAGGTGCATTTATCTATTTCCTTAAAGCTCTAAATTCTAATATATCTATTATGATACAATACATCGGAGGGATTACCTTACCAGAGGCTTATGCCATAGCAATTGGAGTTGAGGATTAGAAAATTCAAGCCAGTAAACTTACCCCTAGGCCACCTGTGCCTATTTACCCAGAAATGGGTAATCCTAGTTCTAATGAAACACCTGAGTTAGCCCCTATTCCTTCCCCTAGAAATTGGAGTTCAAATGATGCTTCTACCTCTTCTTCTAGTACCTCAATTGAACTCCAAAAATCCATGAAGCAATTACAAAACCTAGGGAATGAGTTGGTGACCCTTAAGAGGAAATAAGATTAGAATTTTAGACCTTATCATCCTCAAGCTCAACCAAATAGGCCTTCATATTAGCCTAATAGACCTCTTGTTCAAGATGCAAAATAAAATCAAGGATAACCCCCATCTACTAGACCATTTCAACCATACAATCCTAATACACCTTCAACATCAAGAGCCTTGGTCCCAGTCCAAAATAATCTTGCACAGGAATATGAATGGTGTTTCCCTTGTGGTCAAACCCTTAATCAGGAATAATGTTTCAATGACATGCTAAATCAGGATCTAATGGTACAAAATGTTGGGGTTTCATAAGAGACAAATGAAGAATAAATTCAATAGCACGTAGGCACTCATGAGGCAACCTAGAATGATACTTCACTAGTGAACTAGAAAACAAAGGATTGTATAAATTAGCCTCCTTCTTTAAGGGTAACATTCAACATGCGGTCTAAGAAAATAAATATAGGAGGAAAACCATCAAATGCAGTGATGCTCAACCTCCCATCTCCAAGGAGTTGGTAGCTCAAATCTAGTCCCAGGCTCACAAAATCAGCCTTCTAGTGTAGTATTAGCTCATGTGCAGGAGAAATTAATGCCAAATAGAGGCCAATAGAAATAATAACCCATATCCATTTAATATCATTAACCATGAAGAAATGAATGTGAGTATCTCCATGTGGGAATATTATAAAATTCCATGCCAAAAGGATCTTCTGAAAATAGCCATAGCTAATTTTTCCATATCAAATGAGTTACCCAAGGATCAAAAGAAAGTCATCACCAATGTAGTATAAAAAAGGAGGTCTAATCAAGAATAAATATGAATCCCCCTCCATTGTATGTGTCCTTGGTTGTTAGGAACAACCTAGTACACAACTACATGATAGATTTAGGAGCAAGCAGTTTAGTGATGCCTAAACAAAATGTAGATCAATCAGGTCTAAATTATGAACCTGTCTTAAAAGGAGTGGTAAAATTAGATGGGAAATCAGTGGGAATAGTTGGAATCATCAAGGATATGAATCTAACACTACATGCATGCCCAAATGTCACTGTTTAAAAATATATATAAATCATTGATTTACCACCACCTTTTTCCTTGTTTTTCTCAAGGGACTTCACAACTAATATTGGTGGATACCTATTAGCTGATTGGTCCCACAAGCTCTTCAGAATAAGGTATGGAGCTAAATCTATGGTTAGATCATATCCAATTTCTAATTACCACATTGAGCCTTACATGCTAATTCCAATTAATGCCAACTACTCAGCTTTTTACTAAGAGGATTTCCCAAGCACTCAGGAAATATATACTAAGCTTGGAGGCATTCCAGATTTAACACTTGATGATTAGGCTCACAAAAGACATACTTATGACCCATACAAAGATATGTAGGAAGCTAAATTGTGAATTCACTATCTACATGAGGAGAATACATATCTTCCTAGCATTAGCAAGCTAGATGATGAAGATGAGAATAAAGTTTGGCAACTATTTTTTGATGGTTCATAGAGTAGAAAAGGTGTAGGAAGAGCAATGCTTATATCTCCCAAAAGGTAACATGTACTACTTAGATTTTCAATTTTAATTTAGTTTCTCAAATAACATAGTTGAGTATGAGGCATTAATCCATGTGTTACATTGGGAAAGGAAAAGAGGTATCAAGAAACTACAAGTTTTTGGGGATATTGATCAAGTTGTAAATCAGATTAGAGGGCTCAATGTTGCCAAAAATGATCTCCTCAAGAGTAATAAGAACCAAGTATGGGATATCATTGAAGAATTTGGAATTTAATTTAACATCATTTCCATCCTAAGAAAGAAGAATGAGGGTACAGATAGGCTTGCAGTAATTAAAGAAAAATTTGATGTTGTTGAGAGTATAAATAAGGATCAAACTCAGCCTCATAACAAAGTTGTGGTAAGGCCAGCTATTTCAGACAACAACACAAGTTGGTAGGTGTTCAAGAGTGATCAACAGATCATGAATTTATTATAGGAGGAAGCTGATTTCTCTTCGAGGAATCAAGATAAATTGGAACAACATATGGTGACCAAGTGGTTTAGCTAAGAATGAATAAGCTCCCAAAAGGTTTAGTGAATTTAGAGTCAATCTTTAACCCTAATGATCAATTCCAGAAGGAAAAGGAAAATATTCAAGGTAAAGGGTGAAGATTCAGAGCCCATTTCAGTTGGAGAGGGTAAAGTACTCCAAATTGGAAAAGTAAGCACTCAATAAGAAAAATATGATTTCATAAATTTTTTCCAAGAATTACCGAATGTCTTTACTTGAAGCCATGAGGACTTAAGGGGGTTTAATCCAAGGATGGAACAACACATTATTGAATTGGATCCAAAATCTAATCCCATTAGATATAAGAAAAGACTGGTCAACCCTCATATCGAGCCACTCATGAAGAAACAACTAAACAAGCTCATTAAGGAAAACATTTTTTTCTTAATCAAACACTCTTCATGGGTTGCTAATATGGTACCGGTCAGGAAAAGAAATAGAGAAATCAAATTATGTGTAGATTTCTGGGACTTAAAGAGAGCTTCTCTCAAGGATCATTATCCACATGGTAGCTGGTTTGGAAAGGTTCTCTCTCCTATATGGATGCTCAGGCTATTATCAAATTATGGTGAAAGGGAAAGACCAGTTCAAAATAGCCTTCACCACCAAATGGGGCACATACGCTTATAGGAAGATGTTATTCGGGTTATCAAATGCTGGTGACATTACAGAGGGATATAGACATGGCATTCAAGGGGTTGATAAAAAAGATAGTTCTTGTGTACTTAGATGACATTACCGTATTTTCTCCAAGAATGTAACAAGTCACATCTATCACCTCAGGTAAGTATTCCAAAGATGCAGGTCATTTAGAGTGTCTCTAAATACGAAGAAGTGTATATTCCTAGATCATAAAGGAAACCTATTGGGCCACATGGTATTTAAAGAGGGGGTTCAAATTGATCTAGAAAGAGTTGGAGCTATCTATGCATTGTCATTTCCTAGTCATAAGAAGGATCTCAAAAGTTTCTTGGGGAAAATCAATTTTGTTAGGAGGTTTGTTCCTAACTTTGTTAATCTTGTCAAACCACTAACATTGATGTTGAAGAAGAACATGGATTTCAAATGGACTGCTAAAGGAAAATAAATATTTGAATCTATATATCAGGCCATTGCACAAGCTCCAACCCTCATAAATCCAATTTTTTTGAAGGACTTCATTCTATATGCTTTTGGTAGCACATATGCAATATCTTCCAATACAAGTACAACTAAATCAAGTAAGGATTGGAACAAACTATTGCATTTTTCATCTAGGGCCTTGTGGATTATGAGGTGAGATATTCATTCATTGAAAAACATGTCCTTGTTGTGATAAGAAGTTTACAAGAAATTCAGGCATCTAGTGTCAAATAACAGAATTCATTTACTAGTTACACATGTTGGTGTAAAATAATTTCTTTTAAATAAGGACCTTAATGAAAAAGAGTTGGTTGGATACCAAGGTCATGGAATATGACATTGATATTAAGGCAAATAATTTGGTCAAGGGTAAAGGTCTTTGTGAGAAACTATCTTCAAATAAACATGTCGAGTCTAAAAATGAAGAAGGAGTTGTTTTGGAGTTACAAGATGATCAAGAACAAGTAGAAAATTGTGTTCCCATTCCTTGTTGGACTCAGGATATAGCACATGATTCCTTCAAATAGGTCAAATCCCTCAAGGTTTGAGAAATTACAAGAGAACACATTTCAGGCTGAAAACTATACCATATGTGCTTGTAGATAATGTTTCGTTCAAAAGAGATGTCAATGGTGTCCTCCGAAGATGCATCAAAGATAGAGAGGGTATTACATGATTTCATGATGGATGAAACAGGTGGTCACTTTTCCTCCAAAATAAACAAGCTCTTAGAATCATGAAAGATGGTTATTACTAGCCTAGTATTTTCAATGATTACCACTCATGGATCAAGAAATGCAAGAAGTGGTCCTTCTTCACAGGAAAAGAGAAGCTAACAACCCTCCCATTACACCCCATCTCTAAAAATGAACCATTCATGAAATGGGGGTTGGAATTTATTGGGGTGATCAACCCCAATTCTAGCCTAGGTCACAAATGGATCTTCATAGCTACAAACTACTTCACCAAGTGGACAGAGGAAATTGCACTCAAGGAATCAAATGAAAATAACATTCTGGATTTTTATGAAGGTATTGTGACAAGGTTTTGTGTCCCTTCCACTATAATATCAGATAATGCCTTATCTTTTCTTGTAAAAAAGATATCTGACAGGGTTGTTAGGAATAACATATATTTAAGCACATCTTCTAATTATTACCCTTATGGTAATGGCCAAGATGAGTCCACTAACAAGAACTTGTTAAGGGTTATAAGGAGAACTCTAGATGATAACCAGAGGACTTGGCATACCAAATTGAAATCAGCCTTGTGGGCTGATCGAATCACTCCCAAGAAGTCAACTGGTTATTCTCCTTTCAAATTGGTATATGACAAGGAAGAAAAACTGCCAATATCTCTAGAGTTACTAGCATTGGAACTTATCAAGCAACTAGAGTTGTTTGAGTTTCCAACCATGGAAGTCACGTATGTAGATCTCATGGAGCTAGAGGAGCTGAGAAACCATTCTATGAAAGCAATGGAGAAGGACCAAACTCAAATGAAGATGAGATTTGATAGAAAGGACATAAATTAAACCTTTCAAGAGGGAGAATTAGTCCTAAAATGGGATGCAGATAGAGCCAAACCAGGAAGACACTCCAAGTTTGATGCAATATGGAGTGGTCCTTACTTGATTTCAGGATGTAATACTAACAATGCTTTCTAGCTATCAAAGCTGGATGGAGAAGAACTATATATTCCAGTCAATGGAATCTACTTAAAACATTGTTACTAAAATTAAATTTCATTTATGTACATATTAGTTTAGATTTATATTTCCTCTAAGTTTCTTGTAGCACATTGCTTGTGTTGTAGTGTAGGTTGCTTTTGTAATAAGTGTCTTGTGCACTCTCTGCATGTTCCATTTGGGATCTATATGAGTTTTGTTAATTTGTATATAGTTGTGCCTTGTTGCTGTTGCACTTTCCAGTTTTAGGCAAGGGTCTGATGATTGAAACATCAGCCTCCAACCCAAGGTTTTTAGGTAATGATCAGGACCTAGATAGTGTTTGAAAGGTTTAAGCGAATGATTTCTCAAGTGTCAGACTAGTTTTAGAAAACAAGGATGAATGACATGCCCAATGGATCCTATAGGGTCACTGGTCTTTCAGATCTAGTAGGTAGATCATCCCGCGAGTCACCAACTGTTATACATTTTTTGTGCACCCCAGAAAAATGACAACTTAACAGTCTAAGCATTGGCAACTGTTGATGTACATGCAACACTTTGTGATAGCTTACATGGGTAGCTTGCTTGAGTTCGTATTCATGCCTCGCCATGGTGAAAAGGGACCGAGCTGATTGGTTAGAGAAAGAATCGGCAATACCGTAAATGTTGCCGGTAGCAGGCACACATGCTACCAACTGGTAACATTTTATACCTACTAGCATCTGGTAGCAGGAACAAAGGACTGTAAAATGGATTGCAAAGGTAAAACACGCTGGTAGCATATTTAGATGCTAACAGGCCGGTAGCACTAGTGATGCTACCTGAACAATGACGACATGTACAAATGCTCCACCGGCTAGTAAATGGTACAGGACCTGGTTGCACAGAGGCAATGATAGTAGTGGAAGTCAGGTTTTAAATGCTACCAATTGGTTGCACCAGGTAGAAGTGGTACATATGACAATCGAGATGACAATAAATTTGTGCTCTAGTTGGCTAGTAGTGGAAGAGAAGAGTTCATGCCATGATGAAACAAGGCACCGGTAGCAGGGAAACATATGCTACTCAATTGGTTGCATTTATGTGACAACCAGATCAAAATAGAAGTAAGAATGAATTATGCAACTGACCATGATAGGGAAGAAAATGCTATCATCTAGGGAGTAAAAAATTGCATGCAACTCGGCTAGCATGCAGGAATGAACCAGACATTAATGTAACCAGTACAGAGTTAATCAACTACCAATTTAATGAGGTATGACACACATGACTACTCATGTAAGCAAAGTACCCAATTTATATGGCTGCCCATACCTCTTTAATGAAACCTGTCGGTTGGTGTGGCAATTTGGAGGCTCTTCTTCTATATATTGTAAATTTTTACCTCATTTTGAGGGGAGAGATTTTGGAATGTAAAGGATCTATGTCAAAATTATTCCAACACTTCTGTGAGTTGTAACCCTTGAATTTTTGCATTTTGTAAAGGATTCTTGTCTTATGCCTACATTGTAATGGATTGCTCATCATTTTAAGCAATAAAATCGATGTTTTGTGGCTTTTCTCTCCCTATCTCGATTTGTATTGCATTCTTTTCCTTCTGTTACATTTGCAGGTATATTGTACATAATGTATTCTTCTATAGGATTCTAAATTTATTGTGCTCCAAAAATATGGAGGAATTGAACATTGTTTTTAGACTATGGCACTTCTGTCTACCCTCTCCCACTCATGTTTACTCCCTATTTTCACTCACTAAGAATATCTCCACCCCCTTATTCTTGGTGATATCACCTCCCTTAGTCTAGGAATTTTATTTTATGCATCTCTCTCTTCCCTGGTCCCTTAAAAATCTAGGTTAGTGTTAGAATAGTTGCATTTCCCTTCCTAGGAGTATTAGTGTAGCAATTAGGAATAGGTAGAGGAACTAACCTTCTTTGGAGGTTTGTCTCAATTGCAAGGGTCCCACACCTTGAGAAAATCCCATGTTAGTAAAAAGTAGGGATATGTAATGTGCAAATTCTAGGGTGCTACTTTTTGACATAACAAATACCTTGTTATGATCAGCTTCCATGACAATGATTGAAGAAATTTTTTGATATAATGTCATAAAATATGTACCTAAACCAAAGTATTTAAATAAAATATATGCTTTAGAATCATCTTATTTAGTTACATGTACTTTTACTGAATTTCAGGTTTAAGTGTTTACATCACTCCATTTACAAGGATCCATTCCTACAACTAATCCATGTGAATATCTCCTTTAACATCCCTTCAAAATAATATCCTGAATAATATTCCATAGGCATTCAAAATATCTACATCCAAGATTTTCATCTTTACTCTCTTCCTAGGAAAAGTAGGAAAGGCAAATTGAACATCCTTAATATAACCTATCAGTGGGAGTTTCTTAGTTTACATTGAGTAAAAACATCCAAATGGTTTTGTAAGAGTGAGTTTTAAAGCATGAGATACCTTTGTGGGTTTGATGTTGTTTGAATATCTTGAATTGATGATATAATTGCTAATCTTGAAATCATTAATAAGTAAGGATAAGTAGAATGGATTAATTTTCCTTGATGAAGAGGTTGAGTATAAGCTATTTTGGGGAAAGGGAAGCATGGGATTGTCAAGAATTACCTTGGAATAACTTGACGAAGGGACAATAGCCTTACTTTTGAAAAATGGAGATGACCTCTCAAACTAGTCTTGATTAGATTGAAGGTATCCTACTTCTGACATCTGGATCTTATTTTTCTTTACATGATCAATGATTTCGAAAGATGAGTAAGGAGTTAATTAATATGAACACCCTTCATTATTTTTTTTTCATAACAATGTATTGGCCTTAGGTATATCAGAGGGGGATGAAGTTGAAGGAGGAATTACCTTATTAATGAGAGGCCTCTATTTAGGTGATATTGAAAAAGGGATACCTCTTTTTACAATATTTGGAGTGACCATTGAATCTAAGTTTTCTTCGACCTTCTCCCATTATTTCTCTACCTCCTTCCTTCGATTTTTTGAATGATGAAAAATAGAAAAATATTGGATATTCATATCATTCATGACATAATCATAATCATATTCCTCTTACTCCAAATACCTGATATTGGATTTAAGAACCAGTTCATCATATAAATCCTTTGCATAAATGACCTCTTCAAAGGAATCTTCAAATTATTTTTGTTCTTCTTCTCTTTCATTGAAAACACTTTAAAAATAAAATTCAAACGAGGATATTCAATAGAAAACCTTGGATAAGCAGCCAAAAGTAGGTTCCAATCCTTGAGAGAATGTTGGATTCTATTAATCAACACTTCACAAGGTCATTTGTGATGGAACTTAACCTAGAAAAATGCCTAGGTGCTCACCTAAAGCACGTAAAACCATCTGAGTTCATCCTTTATTCACTTATAAATATGTGGGTTAATGTATACATATACATTATGACATGAAGATAACATCAAAATATAACAGAAGAAATGAAAACATGTATAATAAGGAGATCAATCAACAAAGATAATCATCAATAATATTTGGATTCCCATGATACCATGTTTATATCTACTAACCCTTGTAATTCACACACAATTTTCCATCAAAAGAAAAATTCATTACATAAACATCTTGATTACATCTATGATTCAATTACATCCATGTGTACACATAGAATGATCAAATAATTCACTTACATACTCTTGCATACATCAGATTCCCTAACTTACATCTAGTGCAACATATATTTATATGGTAGGGACTTGACCTTCACCACTTACATGTGTTTACCTTAAGAATAGATGTCCTAAGTATATAATGCATGCATTTTAAAACATTTTTTTACTCCAGATTGAGTTATAAATAGCATGATCTCATCCATACTTTAATATTATAATTAGATCTCATCCATGCATGTGTATTACCTTAGTGATTGATGATTTTACTATTTATGGACCTTTCTTGAATGATACGCAATCTGCGTCTTTTCCTATTTTTATCTTCTTGGAAATTTCCTAAGTCATGGATCTCCTATATGCACGTGTGTGAGATTTTAAACGTTGACCTCATTCCCTATGTTGTGTGCAGCTTAACACATTGACATGTTCCTATCCTACTTCTTACACACGTGCTTATGCATGTTCCTTAATACTTCACCTCTGCATCCTCTATTGCGTGCGGTCTCTAACCTCCATGCATGGCTAATACATATCCCTTTTCTCACTCTAACATTACCCCACACTAGGAGCATTGCATGTCCTTATAAATAACATTAAACAAATAATATCTCCTTCAAAGATTGGATGAAAGAATAATGAATCCTTGAAGAATAAAGAATAAAGGTCAACCATCTCAATAAATTGAATAATGAATAATTTGTGCATGCACCCAATTTCAGACCTTCAGTAGCGGGAAAATTTCTAAAAACTATATGTTTATCATCTTTTCCAACTACTTCCATTGTTCGAGCTCTTTTACGTCCTTTTTTGTCACCGTTTCTACAATATCTAATATTTTCTCATAAGTTATCTCATCTACCTTCTCCTTCAGATTCTTGACCACTACATCTGGGTCTGTGGTTACACCATCTAATGTATCCATTTTCCACATCACTTTAGGGAGGTTATCGTTAAGCCTCTCCTCAAGTGTGTCCTTCATGAACCCTATCATCTCCCTCTTTTCTATGACCTATGCCATAAAATACTCACATTTAGAATTATTAGTCTAAATTGTGTCCTATATCTTCTATGAATCCACCTCCTCCACTATGATGTTCATGCTTACTATAGGGGAGAAATATTGGCAATAATAAAAAAATGCTTTGCCTTCCACATGGATTCCTTTACTTCTATGTCTAATTCCTCACACTCTACAATATTTCCTTCAATATTTTCTTTATTTGTCTTCTTTTCCTCGACCAATTCTTCAGTTTTCGGCCCTATAACACTCTTTATCTATATCAACATCATTCTCACCTTATCTTCTAGATACTATAACTCTATGGTATATTTTGGTTGACCTTGATCAACTAGATCTCAGAACGCACGAGTAATAGTAGTAACTATGGAAATTTCCTTGTTATATGTGTCATCCATTCTTTTCTTCTCTTCATTCAACTCCTTGAAATGTTATTGGTTCCTTAAGTCTTTGTGTTGTATGTACTATTAAATTCTTCTCACCATGGCCCCTTTTTCTATATTTCTTCTTTGAACCTTAATGGCCATTTTATTAAGTGCATTAAAAGCTTGTTCATCTGATAGTTAGGTTGGGTCAACCATAGATAATATCCTTCTTGGTTCCGTTTTTAGCCTCATCTTAGAGTATGTGTCTTTAATTACCTCTAACACATGCTCTTTTATATGTGTTTACATAATCCAAGAGACAATCTTCTTAGTACGAGCAAGTTACTCATCCTTGTTTAACATCTCCCAACACAATAGATCATCTGTTGGTACTAACCTTTGGAACTTGTCGCTTAGCACTTTTGAGGGGTCATCAATGTATGACATTGGGGGTGTATTTGGGATTTGTCTTGAATTTCTCTCTTATGTGTGTGGATTATTTGAGATCATCTGCATAATTTTAATCTATTACCCATTCCTCTCTCCTCCAATGCCTAAGTCTCCCCTAATTATCTATTCTCTTTCACCCTATTCTTACTCTCCATATCCTTTGGGATCCTCTTGCATATCATGTGTCTCCTCTTTATGTTGTTCCACTCCCTCATGTTTTTTATGTTAGGAATTTTAGGAATTTAGAGGGGTGAATTAGTTCTCTTTCAAAATTTAGAAACAATCTACAGTTCTTAAATTATTCACAATTATACTATATTAACTATGATAAAGCATAACTATTCAACCATGAGAGAGAGTGTGAGAGAAGAAAACAAACAATCACACATGGAGAGACAAGATTTAATGTTGGAAACCCATCAAGGGATAAAAACCCACTGAAACCATATAACTAGTTTGGATAAATGTCCTATAAATTTACAATGATTTCACCATATGTTGAGCACTAACTCAACTTGAAGTACCCACTCCCAAACTTATGAGAAACAAATCAAACTTTAATTAAATAATTTTTGATTACTCTCAACTTATTTGCTTATATCAACACATTTGGATCTCTATTTTAGCTCTTTACTTCATTTTCACTCTCCCCACTTTCTCAAAAATAGCACACATCTCTCAAAAAATCAATTTGCTATACAATTGATATCAGGTCTCAAAGATTATTTATACACTAAATCAAATTGTCTCCTTCATAATTATAAGTTTCTCATAAATCAACTTCTCTCTTTGTTGACAACATCACCTAAGTCTTATATATTCCTCACATACATCAACAAAGGTATCTCTTACTTCAAAAACCTCTCATATACAAATAATGGTCTATTTGTAACCATCATAGACTTCTTTACATGACCTTTGACCTTTCAATTTCACATTATGAACTCTTCACTTTTCACACTTGTGTTACACGTAAAAAATGAAGATGAAATATTTCAAAAGTAATTGTTTTAAGGCCATTTATTAATCTAACAGGCATCAATTATTATATTTGACACTGCAGACACCTTCTAGATGATTTGAAGCCTACTTATGACATCTGGAATCTTCTAAACCTCCTAAGCACACTGTCTTCAACCTGTAATATTATCGTTTGGCCTCTTTTACTGTCATTGTAACGTTTCCTCAAAATATTTCATGTTAGTCACCGAATAAGACATGCCTTATAGCTAAAATTAGTCTCTTACAAGTGTAACAATCTAATAAAACGTTAAAGACACCTTGTAATCTCCCTTATAACCTTTAAATAAGACTTATTCTTCTCCACTTGAGTTCCAACCTTCATTTGAGCCTTTGAGTGAACATTGAGTGCAAGATCTAAGTCTCATAGTCTTGAACATAAAAGAAGAGGATATTTTTGTGTTCAAACCAAATCATCCTGACATGACAATGAAATATACAAGATATACACCTCAATCACAAGAGATTTGAAAAGTAGATTGCACATAGATAGCTCATTTAGTCTTTTGTTCACAAGAAGGATGCACTCATACTTGAAGACCTTTAGCATAGTCATAGATAAGCTTGTTTATGCATAAAGACTAGGATTTTAATGCTTTTCAGATCTTGGAGATGAGATTTATATCACCCAAAAACATAAATAAGATAACCAATTACAACTTAAGTTCATGAAGCATCCACTTAACAAGGGCATGCACTGGCTTTCTCTTATAGAGATGTATGTTCAAGGATTTAATAGCTCTACTCACTTTCTTAACAAGCATACCTTCAAAACTTATTTTATGAAGGATAATGACTCTATAAAACATATGACATTCTTGTTTTTTTGATAGAATGCCAACAGGGTCAGACGATTTTGATATTCATAGACTATGCATAGCGAGGGTTTCTAATTTCAAACTATCATTCATTGTTTGAAGAATCATATCAAGTTATGCTTAAAATTTATGTCACTGTGACTAAATAAAAACTTCCTTAGAGGTCCTAAATGTAATATCCCAATCATCCTTTGTATTAGGTACACACATAATTCCATGGTTTAAGAAATTGTCTGTATTTCTAGATTGCCACAGAATTACACACCTAGTCTTCAAGAAGAAGATATTTTTCATGTGTAAGCCTTTGTCAAAGACATTTAATGTATTTTTATGAAAAACCTTTGACATTTTGTATCTCATAATATTAATATCACCCACCAACTCAAAGACTCTTGACATAAAAAACACACAATTTTGGGACTGTGTGCAAGGTTTGTTGAGACAACACATGATAGTCTATACTTGGAAGTTTCCTTATAACAAAACACCATTGTGATGATCATTTAGGAAAGTAACCCTTATAGGGAATACCTATATGACACATTCACAAGCTTGAGAGTAGGAGTTTAGAAGAAAAACTTCACAAACACAAATTTGTTTTCAATCATGTTGACAAGATCTTCACCAAATCACTTTAACTGTTGAGGAACTGTGAGCACTAGGACATTATAACACTTAAAAAAGACATTTTTTTCTCCAACACATCATCTATGACATGTATAGGGTGTTCATAGTCATTTCTTAGCTTAAGATCATGTTCATACACAGAGTCTTCCCTCAAGCACAAAGATCGGTTTAGTTTTACTATTATTTTGAGAGTAGGAGAGTAAAATGGATTGAATTCATTCTAAACACACACCTAACTTGCTCAAGTATCTTAATGAAACCTAAGAACACATTTCATACCATATTTAAATTTGCTTTGTATAGCTAATGACATGCAAAACATGGTCAAAATTATACATAATAGTAAGGTATGAAGAATAAGAATAACACCATTTTATCTAGGAATATCCTTCTATAGCCCCGAGTGGTTGAGACAACTTGCAAGCCTTATTTGGAGTCAAAACATCTCATTTTACTCCTATCACTTTAGGAAGGAGGTTTGGAGAGAGAAAAACATTGATAGTAAAATGAATAGAAACTTTTTGTTTTTCCACATTTTGTCCTCAAACTTCTTGTAGAAGTTCAATGTTGAAGTGCTCTTAAAAAATTCCTTCTATTATTTATTTTAAAGAGGATTGATAATTTTTTTGAGTGCTAAGAAGACTTGTCACTGTTTTATCCCTTCTCACTTTACTGATTCTTCATAAAATTTTAATAACTTAAGAAATATTATTTAAAATTAGATGAAACTTGACATGAAGCACTACAACACGCACCTCTACAAGATCCACATCTTGGTTTCAAATAAAAAATTATGTAGTTTCTAGACCAATATAATTTTTCCATAGCTTCACCAGTAGTTCTCAAGGGTAGTTTTACTCAAAACTTGAATTTTTCCTCCTAAGGCTAAAATATGCCATGTAGATGCTCATAGATGTTCTAGGAAATGCTCCTAGGATCCTACCATTCTTACCTATTCTTGTCATTTCCTACATTGAGATCTCACATCTCATTAGGTTCTATAACTAGGACTAAATGAGCTTGTTAGAACTATGACTTGCAACACTTGACATGATGTTTGCGCTAGTAACTCTTACACATCCTAGAAATATGATTTCTAACCTACAAGAAAACTGAGCCAAACACACCAACCATATCCATACTTAGAGCAAGGTCATACCTCACTGACCAAGATTATAAAACACTAAAGTCATCTTGAAATCACTATGAATCCTCTTTATGAGCTCTAACCATCATTGAGAAGGAAATACCAATAAACCTTCATGTCCCTGACTGAGCCTCACTTCACCACTCATAACTTTTCCATCAATGAAACTTGACATCACTGACAACATCAATGACAAGGGTTCAACAACCACCCCCTTTTTCATTGATGGCAATAAAATTAGAAAATTTAATGACAAAAAATCACACCTTCATTTTTAAAGCATTCATATCTAGTTTCTGACAAAACTCTCCCCCCTTAGACATCTATTACAAATTTTTCTTCATTCAACATGCACATACTTATTTTCAAGACAAAACCTTACCTCAAGAAGCTTCCCTTGGATTTGAATCACTACCTCACCAGCTGTATCTTGAATGGATACATGGATGTCTCCACCAATCAGAATCAATGCTCCTGTTGAACCTATTCTCTTTATTTTCATACATTCTCATTGCACCATTGTTTAAAAGAAGCTCAAATATGCCTTAAGCTAGTAGATTTTTCTATTTTGGCCTTAGATATTTGAATTATCTGTTAAATTCCTTATAGAAATTCTTTCACTATCCATAGAATCTATGTACATAATGAGCCAAGATCATGCACCTCCCCTTAGGATAATTTCATCCAAATTTATTTTAAGATATAAGAAGTCATGTACTTACCTTGCATTCAAGACATAAGGATGACTCAATCATCTTTATTACAATCGTAATGCATATTTTTAGTGTACTTTACCTTTATCCAAGCTATCCCACTTTTCTGTAAGGACTTACCTAATCCATAAGAAAATTTATAATAAAACACTATTTACTCTACCCTAAAATCCTGCCATAGACCTTATACACCTTCTTAATCATCAAATATAACTTTTATTGACAGAGTAACCACAAATTGACGTGTATTTAGTCATTTTATCTACCTTCACAGAAATAACAATCACTGTAAGAACATTTTGAGATCCTTTTCTTGGTACCCAAATTAATACCACCTTTGAAACTGAGAAACATCACAAGTTGGTCAAGATGCTTAGAGACAAAAAAATCATAATAGGATTCATTTTGTAGCCAGGGATGGATTCTAGATGACTCTTTATCACTCTGGTTGGGAAAGGACTAGGTATCACCGTGCTAAGAGTTTTACCTACCCTTACTACTTTAGGTTGTGCCTTCAACCAGGGTGAGAGGACCCACTTTGTGACCTGTATTAGTGGAAATTCTCAACGGATTAACAGTATTTTAATCTTCCTTTGCAGTATTATGAAGGAGACCTTGAGAAAACATGGTCAATACAACATAACCTAAATCTCACGAGTTGTCACCCTAGAAAATGAAGATGTTCTCTAGACAAGGTCCAGGTCACTAAAGACAATGATTAAAATTGATTGCATCTGCATATTTTGGTAAAGGATGGACAAATTTAATGATCTTCTTTAGCATTTGTTGATATACAGTGCAAGCAGGGATGGTTCATGTATGATATATCACTGAATGTGAAATTTATAGTTGGGAAGTTAAGTAGGATAAAGTTGATTATACCAAATTCTTGAGAGATTTTAACAAATGTTGACAAATCTACAAAGCAAAATGAAAAATGGCTTCAAATAATCAGGAAAAACCTTCAAATAGAAAATTACACATATATGAAAGCTCAAAAACACACAACTTCACACATTATTCAAGGATTTAACATAAGAACTCATGTTAAAGACTTAATTAAACCTCAAAAGTCCCCGATCTATCATGCTTATGATACACTCATAAAATGACAAGTAATCTATATCATTGAAATGAAAGTAAAGTGAATTTAAATCATTTATTGCATTATGAAATGAAAGATCTCTTCATAATGTAATTGCAAATGCCACAATACTATCACGAGGATGAGATCTTGTGTGATTTCAGAGGGATTCCTAATGTAAGATTGTAACAGGAACATAGATAACTATTTGAAGATATCTCAAAATGACAGTAGACACAACATAGTTCATGATTAACACAAATTACTTAAGATTTTTCAAATTGATCAATAAGGAAAAGTTTGTTTACAATCTCAAATATTATCAATGGTTGTACATTAACAACCATCTTGACATTATCAATTTCAAAGATACACAAGAAGTAACTGGTTTCTTAAATAAGTTCCTTCAGAAAATGGATTTTCTCGGCTTTCTCTCCTTCTCTTTTCTTTGAATAAATCTTAGAAAGATTAACTCCCCCTTTTTTGTGATTATCTTTTTTCCTTTTATATCATCTCCTTTACTTGTTAACCTTCAAAGTTCTTTCCCCCTAAAAGTATGAATATTCCCAAGAATATTCCCTTTTAAAATTTTTTTCTAGAACATGGCATTTAGAAAGGTTTTTCTTAAAGTTTTTAGGAGTACAAATCACCAGTATTTTCAACCAAATTCACTAGTGCTTGACTGGGATATCTCATCATCAATTCTGGTGGTTTATTTTAATCATTCTTTCCTGGTATTGATTAGATAATCATTTAAAACAATCTGGATAACATTGAAATGACATATATCCATACTCACTTTTCAATAATATGCCTTGGGCACCACACACTCTACTTCATGTCTCATTGGCTTAATTACCACACATAGTTTCTGTCGAATCACCTTGATTTACCAACTCTACTCATTCCTAACCTTTTCCAAATCTTAAAACCTGCACTGTGCGAACTGCACAAAATCTCCTTCATTTCATGGGAAATATTACATCAAATCAAAAACATATTTCTCCTTTTCATTATAAAACTTGGCTCAATTTCATTATCCTCGTGCATTTCCCTTCTTGTTCTAAGTATAATAAATTTCAAAGAAAATGGCTAAGGTACTTATAGCTCATAGCCTCAAGGAGGTTTCTTTAGAGGACCTAAATCAGATTTTTGATTTAAGCAGTCTTGATGAAGCTTTTGTCAGAAATGTGTTTGATATAGAATGTGCAGATAACACTAAAGGGCCCTTAACATACCGAGAATTTTGGTTAGCACTTCTTATAAGGCTAATCAGGATCAATCCTTTCTTTGCAGCCTTCAAGGTTATGTATTTCCATATTTTTATATGGGAGCACATGAAATCTCCTGAAGATTTGAAAAATTACTAGGTTGAAAGAAGACCTCAGGTATCTGGGAAGACCAATTTTCAATGTCCCTTCTTATGTGATGAGGATTTTCTATCAAAATAGATTCCCTAGGAATCATATGTGTTGTATGATAAATCCTCCATCAACACAGTGCCTATTATTTCCGTAAAATAGATGAGTTGGAGAAAATGATAAATTTTTTGGAGAAAAAGCAAGTGGAGACCATGCCTTCACAACCAGGGTCATCTTTAGGGAAACAGAAAGGTGAACCACAACCTCAACCTCCAATCATTATCTAAGATGGAGAAGAGGATCAATCATTGTCTGAAAAACATTCAAGGGAATCCATTTCCTTCACTCGGGACAACATGGAAAGATTTTATATTCGGTCATCCACCTGCTTAATGCATCGTGCTCCTTAGGTAGAGCATGAATTGTTGGGCCCTCAATAAATTCCTTCTCCAAAGGAAAATCCACCTTTTACAAGGAAATGGGAGGCTGGGTCAAGTTTGAGTCCTCGCCATCAACCTAGTCAATAACATGTATTACCTTCCCCTTCAAATGCTTCATGTTGATCCTTCACAAAGGGAAAGTAAAGATGACCTTCTTCATAGGTGGTCTGGATATTTTAAATTGGGTTTCATCTTAGCAGAAAAAAGTTGAACTGGAGCAAATCATGAGTCATCCTAGAATGACTCTTGAGGTGTTGGTGTATATGGGGATGTCCTGGGACCTGGAAGGGTCTGTCATTTTTATTCAAATGACACAAGGCTCAAGTGAGTTTCTGCTAAGAAAAAAAAACTTCTGAATAAGCTTCCCTTGCTAGGAGGAAGCTATGAACTAGGGCTGAAGAATGCCTAGATATTGTCTTCTTTTCATTATTTCTCTTTCTAGCATGTATATATCTTTGTCATGGGAGGGGGCCCCTATAGAACTCCATTTTGTTCCTTATTTAGAGTGTAAGAAACATAAAAATATCAATCATTTACATTCTTATCCAAATGTGTGTTAATTTCATCAAAGTAAATATGGCGTTACTATTAGAATTTGAGGATTCTAATAAATACAGATTTAATCAACTTACATATTATATAATGTTACAATAAATATTTAAATAAAAATTACATCATAACATAAGTAGATAAATAAATACTTACATCAAATAAATATCACAGGTGACACAGTATTTATAGTGGAAAACCTCAATAGGGTAAAAACTACTTAGAAAATAACCTTTTACTTTAGAGAAAATATTTTACATCCAGTAAGACCACCTCCTCACTTTAAAACTCTATTTACCAAGGGTAAAACCAAATCACTTTGATTTTCACACCTTTGATATATTTGCCAAATATATCAAATGAGGACCTAAAGTCCTTTTTATATAAGGTGATCGGGTATGTCTCCTGACCCTCCTTTTCAACCTAAAATGGTTGACATGTACACCTAGGTTTATAATATTTAATATTAGAAATATAATCATTTCATGATATTAAATATTTAACCTAAAGTATATGCCTAGGTTAGCATATTTAATAATAGAAATATACATATTTCATATTATTAAATATTAACCTATATATTAGTGATGGACCCATATACATTAAGGGTTGGCCAGACCACTTAATCATTATGTTTCAACACTCCCCCTTAATGTTAAGTGGGATAATATAACATATGTCAATAGATTACCTATCTCGTGGTACACTATAATGATTTACAATCCTTAAACCATAAAGGTTTTAGGCTAGCATATCAGTTGAAGGAATTAAAACACCTTCATCATACTCAATTTACCTTTTGGTACAAAATGATTTGGAATCCCAAAGATCATCCCATGATCATTGGCTAAGTATGATTTTTGATTTTTACATGTTCTCACAGGTTCTCATAACATTTTATTGAACCCAAGCATGTAAGATCCTTTTACAACCAAGGACCTCCTTAACAATATGCTTGTACTATATTTTTACCAGTAAACTCAATAGCACTAAAGAGTTTACTAAAGACTCCCTTTAATATATTTGTACACTTCTTTCTAAAAAAGAAGCTAAGGAGCTATACATGCCTGAAGGTCTTTTTACACTTACCTGAAGGTATTTTTACACTTTCCCGAAGGTATTTTACAAATGCCCGAAGGTCTTTTTACAAAATCCAAGTTCCATTAGGAGGTGATATTGTCATGCACACTCCCTCTCAATGGAAACTCCGACAATCCAAGATTTTCACAAAAGTGACAAAACTTTACAACACCCAGGGACTTTGTGAAGATGTCAACAACCTTCTCTTCAATCAACATGAACATGATATTTATCTCATCACTTAGCACCTTCTCATGGGTGAAGCGTATATGTATGTCAATGTGCTTCATCTTCTGATATTGAATTAGATTCTTAATCAAGAGTAATACAACTCTAACCACCACATAGAAGAGGAATACTTCCTTGAGATTCCATGTGTATCTCTACCAACAGCCATTGCAGCCACATGGACTTATTTACTTATTCCATTGTACTTCTCTTCCTCAGTAGAAGAAATAGAGGTTAGTTGATTGCATTTGTTGTTCCAAGTAATGGTTCCTACACCAAAAAACTCAAACACATATCAAATATATTTTATAACACAACATCAATATGGTTAGAATCACAAAATACATATAAGATAGCATTTTAATTCTTAGTATAATGCAACCCATAATTGATTTTTCCTTTAATATATCTAAAAATTCTTTTTGCAAGATTCTAATGATCTCTAAAAACGCTTCCTACATAAGCCTTGAAGTAATTCCTACTGTATAGGAAATAGGTGATCTATTTATAGTTAGATAAATCAACACTATTAATTAACAACGTATATAAAATAGGATCAACCTTTTTCATATGCTGATTTCAGGGTCAATATTTATTCCAACTTACATTGAAGTAAAAAAATAGTTTAAAATCAATCATAAATTTTTTTTTCAATACATTGGTTACATATTGTGTTTTGAAAAATAACAATAGAATGAAATACAGTCATACAAAGAACATGATGTGAGAGACCTAACTCATTTATTTCAAAGTACTAGTTTTAATTTCTCTTTAATCCTATGAATTAAATTAGAATTATCACCGGTCATAAGAAAATCATCAACATATATACATACAATGATAATATGTGAGCCTTATTGCTTAATTAATATATCATTGTTAGAAGAACAATTAACAAAACATAAAATTTTAAAGAAGATTTTTTTTTTTTGCATACCAAGCTCTAAGAGCTTGGTTTAAACCATACATGGATTTCTCAACTTACAAACAGAGTTTTCTTTACCAGTTTCTTCAAATCTTTTAGGTTGAAAACATGTATAGTTCTTATTTTAAATCACAATTCAAAAAATCATTTTTCTTATCCATTTGGTATGATTTCCCACCCAAAT
Source organism: Taxus chinensis (assembly GCA_019776745.2). Classification (NCBI taxonomy): domain Eukaryota; kingdom Viridiplantae; phylum Streptophyta; class Pinopsida; order Cupressales; family Taxaceae; genus Taxus; species Taxus chinensis. Next base: position 268,465,089 of record CM034149.1, on the reverse strand, counting down.
TGAGTGGACAATTTCAAATAAGGCCCTAATAGTACTCATTTTAGCTACAGGGGAAAATGTCTCAACATAATCGATACCTAAGTTTCTGAGTTGAAACCTCTAGTAAAAATTCTAGCTTTATGTTTGTTAATACTATCATCAACATTATAATTTACTTTGTATATCCATCTTAGACCCTATAACACTTTGTGGTTCAGGTTCATACAAGGTAATTAATGGATGGTAAATATGATGGATTCTAGTCATTTTCCTAAGGTTAATAAGTATTTGAAATTTCTAACATAGATTGAGCCCAATGTAATTTCTTAGCTAGGAATTTAGGAATTTCATAAAAATCTATAACATCAAAACATCATCATGATCATTTAATAAATCAGAATCAGAACCATCATTTAGAAACATTTAATGAAGTAACTTCAAGAGAATAAGACAACACATGTAAAAATGTCCTAATCTTTCATGCCATAGTTTGAATTATTCAAACTTTGAGATATAAAACAAGATACAAATTAGAAATCATAAAAAATATAAAGATCATTTCTTTGAATTTATTCAGCTATGATACTCTCATTAATATCCTTGATATACCAAGTATCCTTCATGCATGGATTCTAGTTATGTCTATACCTCTTTCGGATGTTCAATATTAGCAACATGTAGAAAGTACTCATCCTTCACATTGCACAAAATCATGGAAAGAGTCTCCTGCATTCATTGGGAGAATGCATTCATGTTATCTAAAGTTACTTTTCAACTGATGTGAGAAACCTTCAAATCTAGAAACAACCGTCTAGAGTTTTCTTTGCCATAAATTATGTTTTAACCCAAATGTTGTAGTTGGTTCCATTCAGGATCATGAGTTTTGTCAAGACAGAAATAGCTAGATGTCATTATTTTACTTGAACCTGTAGTACACACCTCCATTATAATATACAATGTACCACAGAGTTAGATATATATAAAAAAATAATAATATTTTTAATATAATCAGATCTAAATTTTATAGATCTAAAGAAATTATTTGATCATAACTAATTCTTTCATTACAATGCATACCAATTAAACTTTCATGATCAAAATAATAACCTAAAATATAAAGGGCTATGCCTTATACCTCAGATTTATATAAAAAATATTTCCGACCATATAGAAGTGAAGAAGAGACTCCTAACAATGCATAACAACTTCAAATTTCTGAAAAAAAAAAAGTACGACAAAGATCTATCCAGCTTAAGTTTGACGTCTAAATGACTATCATAATGGCTTATTTTTTGGTCTATTATGACGGTCATTTGACTATCAATTTGAACAAAATGAAATTTTCCTAGAACCTACGAGATTAAACTTGACGTCTAAATGATCATCATATTGTCTTATGTTTGGTCTACCATGATGGTCATTTGACTAGTCAAATTGAATGAAGCCTAAAACTTACTAGTGTATTTCCCAGAATGTGAAATTCTAGAATTTCATCTTGTGTATAATATTAGGGAGGTTATATTTTAATACATTATAACGAGCTATTATAATTTATAATATAAAAATATATATAATTTATTTTATAAAAAAAGAGGTATATAGTTTATAGAATGTAAATAAACAACATATAATTCATTAAAATAATAAACTATAGTATTTTTATAATAAAACACATAACCCTTATTAAAGGGGTTTAAAGGACATAGATCAGGTTAAATTTTTTTACCAAGTGCAAGTAGATTTATGAGAGTACAAATTAACATATTTTATAGAGGGGATAAGTAATTTCACCCGGCCGATGAAATAAATTGAAATCCTTATTTTCATGAACCTTGTCTTCTCCCTTCATTTACTCTTAATTTTACCCTGCACACATTTAAAACTATGAAAAGATTAGAGAATATTTTATATAATTCCTACAAGATAAAAACTTTAAAACTTTTATGTGGCTATAACTATCAATAGTTTAATGAATATTTACCACACTTCACGTGGGCCACCAATAGACTAGCCTTTTTTTTTTTTAATTGTCCATTTATACCTGAGAATTCCACATTTATACCTCAGATATTATCTCATTTTATTCTCCACTCCCACTCTTATATAAAAGAAAACCTTTAAATAAGTTTTTTTATATAGTTTTTATTAACTATAAGATATAAATGAATGGGGTTGATGGATACCATAAATGGTTAGGAACACATTATAGGTTTAAGTTTGAATACTTAGTTTTAAAAACTATAAAATTATAGTTATTTTATTATACATACATACATACATACATATATAATAAAAGATTACTATAGTTTTAAGACTATAGTATTTACATGAATTTATTAAATAAATAGAAATGACCCTATTTAAAGGGGGCCTCACAACTATACATGACTTATTAATAAAAATATGTAAGAAAAAAGTCAAACCATGATATTAGAGACACTGCATTATTTTACCTCATTCCATGGGTCTTTAACCTCGAGCCAATAGGAAAATTTTAATTTTCCTATTTTTGAGAAAGATTGTCTCCATATGGGAGACCTTGTGATTTGAATTTTTACATGTTTACCCGACCTGAACATACATTACAAACTATACACTAATTAATAAAATATTTTTTAAACATTTTAACCTTTACATATAATATTTGTGCCCATGTAAACAACTTATTCTAGAGCCCCTTTCACCAAGGGTTTTGAAGATAGGGGATCCACCACAATTTTCCTGTAAATAACAATTCTTCACAAAACACACACAATTTTAGTTTGCACAAAAGAAGGGGGCTCGATCAATTTAAATACCCTTCCTGATTACAATAGGGCCATTTTTAGTGCAATTGAGGAGTTCATTGAGCAGCACGTCAAAAGTGTTTCCAATCTCAGCAAAGTTCCGGCAACACTTTGGGGAAATGATAAGGAAAGCAAAAGGACCATTGATCAGCTGGATAAGACTGATGCTGCCCACATGACAACTTTGGGAATGTTCAAATCCTAGAAGAACATCAAAACCAGCATCGAAAAAGCTGCCAAGAAGTAGTTGTAGGTGCTTTAGCTACTCTTGTATGTTTTTTTGCTGTTTTTTTGCAGTCTCTTTGTTACTTTTTTGCAGAGTTTTTGCTATTTTGTCTTGATTGGGTAGCTGTTTTTTGGCTACTTTGGGCTTCATTGTCACACTTAGATTCTAATCCTTTTTTTTTCTGGTTTTCATTCCTATTCTGGTCCTAGGCCCTCTATTGTACATAAGGGTATAGTCCCTTTCAAAAAACTATTTGCCAATAATAAAAAAAATAAAAATTTAAATACCCTTCTGAGTTGGTTGAAAAAAACTCATAAAAATTAAATAAATAAAATATAAAACATTTGATCTTAATTTATTTAATTTACCTTACTCTGTTACCATGTTAGAATTTGAGGATTCTAATAAATACAGATTTAATCAACTTACATATTATATAATGCTACAATAAATACTTAAATAAACATTACATCATAACATAAGTAAATGAAGAAATACTTACAGAAAATAAATAACATAGGTGACACAAAATTTATAGTGGAAAACCCCAATAGGATAAAAACTACTTTGAAAATAATCTTTTACTTCAGAGAACTTATTTTACATTCATTAAGATCAACTCCTCCTTTAAAATCCTATTTACCAAGGGTAAAACCAAATCACTTGAATTACACACCTTTGATATAGTTCCTGAATATATCAAATGAGGACCTAAAGTCCTTTTATATAAGGTGATCGGGTATGTCTCTCGACCCACTTTTTCAACCTAAAATGGTTGACACATACACCTAGGTTAGCATATTTAATATTAGAAATATAATCATTTATTGATATTAAATATTTAACCTAAAGTATATACCTAGGTTAGCATATTTAATAATAGAAATAAAAATATTTCATATTATTAAATATTAACTTATATATTAGTGATGGACCCATATACATTAAGGGTTGGCTAGACCACTTAATCATTAAGTTCCAACAGTTACTGCAATCTTCAATTTTTCAATTGAAATAAAAGGAACAATAAAATTTAGAGAAACAATTACTTCCAATGTAATAGAAGTGTCATTTTAAAACATTAGTTTAAAAAGGATGAATATGAAAAGAAAATACAGTTCAAAGAAGAAATTTTTGAGCATGTTCATCATTCTTTGCATCTTTTTCTTCTTCAGCTTCTACTTCTAGATCTTATTCTTTTGGCAGCCTTGCTACATATGCATCATATATTTTGATTAATTCATTAACCTCATCCTTATCTGGTCCTATATGATGTTAGAAAATCAGTGCCTACCTAGATATTGCATCAATGCAATGGCCCATTTTATGCTTGTATTGCAGTGGCATTGCCTTCAACTTTGCAATTATATTCTCGATCTTTCTCATGGTCTTAATAAATTTATAGGAAAATTCATTCTTCAAAACATTCTTTTCAAAATATTCAAGTAGTAAATCAATCTTCATTTCCCCATAACTCTTCTTGAACTTATTAATAACCATATCTTCAAAATTCAAGTCAATAGCATTGAGAGTTTCATCAACCCAATTTCTTTCAATTTCAAGAGTTTCTTTGATTCCATTTAGGGTCTATACTCTAATTTTTGACATCTCTTCTAGGGCATGTTGGCTTCCTTTAAATTCAGCTAGTACAATGTCCTCCTCCTCAAAAAACTCATCATTGAGGTGGATAATGCGGTCCAACTTGGGAAGAATACCTTCAAAGTAGAAAATCTCATTTTTGCATTGTTCAACTATCTCATCAATTTCATTTATTCTATTTTTGAGATCTTCATACTTTGATCTAGCTTTCGTAATTACTTCTTTTCCCCTCTTGGTCAAATTCTCAATCCATGTGTCTACTGCTTGAACCTTCTTGACAACCTTGTTTATCTTATTCATTTCTTCAGGGGCACTTTTAACTAATTTTTCATGTCAACTATTGCAAACAAGAACTCAAGGCCTTAACTTGATCCTTTATTTGATTTTTTTTCATTCCATCTTCATCAAATTTTTGCAGAAGATCATTCACTGCCTCAGAAACTCCTTGCTTCAATTGTTCCCTTGAAGGTTTTCCCAAAGGAATAATTTGAATGTTATAATCATCAGCTGTTATGTATTTTCTTGGTTTACCCTCAAAAGGGGTTTCTATTTCCAAGGTCCTTGCTCCAAATTAATAAGTGTGGGTTTTCATGATGGTCCTAGCCCTTTTTTAGGCTCTTACTTCCTTTCAAAAAGATAGAGCAGTAAGGTCAACAGCTTGCATAGAGAGGACCTCCTTTTCTTCATTTGAAATCAACTCACTGATCCATCCCTTTCCTAATCTTGTTATAGGTTTTATTTCTTATGATTCTTGTTGGAGTTTCTTAGAAACAACTATCATTTTTATGGATACTTCTTGTTCATTTTGTACCATTGATTGTGCATGTTCCTGATTACTTATTTCGATGGTCCCTGTGCCAATCTCACCCTATGCTACTGATTCTGGATGCTCTTTTTCATGGTCTGGGACTTTAGATTGATCATTTTTTCCTTAAATTGTATCAACATTCAGGGTAAAATCCTTCCTTACTTCTTCAGTTGAAGCCATAGTGGAGTCAATTTCTTCTCTAACAATTTCTTGCGCCAAAATCTGGGTTGTGGGATATTTCTCTCCCAAAGTCTAATGAGTTTCAACCTTACCATTTTCATGATCTAATGATGTATCTAGAAATGCCATAGTAGGTTGTTTCTCTAGAAACAACTCTACATTTCCCATTAATTACTGTAAATTCTTATCAGTAATGATTTCTGCATCATTAATTTCATCTTGTGCTATTTTCAATCTTTCTTCAAAAATAGTTTTTCCCTCTTAAGGAAGGTTATCAATTTTGGTCACCTCAACAAAATTGGATATAACCTCTTTCACTAATAACTCAGTATTAGTATCCTTTTCAATAAACAACTCTGGTTTACTCAATTCCGGAATCATTGGTCCTGGGGAAAGTATTTTAGTTTCCTGGGTCTTCCCTTTAGTAGTTGGTACATGAATATATTTTTCCAATTCTTTGCTTTCTTGAATGCTACCCACTGGTGTCAACATTAGTTCATCTATAGATAAATTAAGTGCATCTAACATGGAAAATCCTCCACCAGTATAAACATCAATTACATCAGTTTGTCTGTTTGCAAATTCATAAATTGTTTTGAATAGAAGTAAATTTGTATCCTTGGCAAGCAAAGTTTAAGAGATTTTCATACCTGGGGTAATAAATTGATTGTATACTAGATTAACTGCACTACTTCCTTGGGAAACTAGACTCTGAGTGCATTCCATTGTTTTTTCCACAAAAATCAGAGGTGGGATCATAGGATCTAATTGATCCATATGTGGTAGTGATGCATCATGATTCTTTTGGACATCATGACTCCTTTCAGACTCCAGGGGATTAATTACCACATCCCGTTGCTTGAAATTTGTAGGCATATGGGAACCTAATCTTACCAAGATTGGCTGGTGAATAACCTTGTGTTTTTTGTGTGTCCTCTCAAACCATTATAAATCTGGTGCTTCTCTTCTTTATTCCTTGTATGGCTTAGATAGAACATGGCCACTTGCAATGGATCCACTCATTAAATTTTTAGCACTATGTTGCTTTGGCGAAACACTTGGATGGACCACATGTGATGCCAAACCTTTCCCCTTTTCCTAGAGTGGCACTACAAAAGTAATGGGGGCATACTCCATAAACTTTAAAAGCATTTCTTCAATCTTTTGCATGAGAACTAACATATAAGTGCTAGTTCCACTAGTGACTGATGTCTATTCATCAATGAATTCAGGAGTAGGAATTTTGGATGGAAATTGAGGGGCCTTTCCTCCCAGTGGGTCCATTCTATCTGCATCCTCTCTCTAGGGTGGAATATCCTCACCCAGGTTTCCCAAACTTCTAAAATTGTTTAGGATCTTTATATTATGGAGTGAAAGATCAATGTTCTTTTGGCTCAACCAGTTTATAGTCCTTCTCATTACATCATCTATTATTAAATAAGGATAGTAAAATTCTACCACATTCTATTCTGGAGGAGATACAGGATGATCCCCCACCTTCTTATCAATACAAAATCTGCTCACTGTGTGTGGATCATCGACAATCCCCTTTGGGATAATTGTAATTTTTTAGTCTATTATCTGTGATAGAGTCATTCTAGAAAAATCCCTTAACCTGAATTCTTCTTCATCTCTGTAGTTCATCCAATAATCCTCGAGATGGGGTTCATGCTCAAAGGTATTTACAATGTTGTTAAACACACATCTTATGTTATAATTAGGCCTGGCCTCAAACTTTTCCATATCAAATTTTTGCATTTCCTCTTCAATCAATCTAGTATTTATGATGGAAGGGCATGAATACCTTCCAATTTGAATAGGAAATTTGATATTTGTTTTATGCCTCCCAACAACTATTTTATGCACCGGTGTCAACTACCTTACTAGTTCCCATAAAATTTATTTATCATCTACATACCTAGGTAACTTATATGCCTTTCCCTCAAAATCACTAACTCTTATGTAAGTGAACCTTTTATATTGGATGAAGCAACATCCATATTCATAAATTACTTGTCTAGCTTGTTCAGGCATCCTATATTGTCCCCACTCTAGCCTTAAAAGACAAATGATTAGGGAAAAGAAAGTGTCATTAACTAACATTACATTCCCACTCTAGTTGATCAATTGTAGTTGGGGAAATATGTCATGCATTTGACATTGCTTGAAATATGCACGTGGTGAAAAACCTGGGAAAGTTTTGTGCCCTAAAACATTATAAATGAGATATGTCATCATATAAAATTCAAGGTCTGCAGTATCTCCCATCTTAATTTTTGCTGCTATAGTGATCATGTGATCATGGAGTGTGTCTGCGATAAAGGTGGCCCATAAAATGCTCCCTTTTCTCTCCAGAATAATCCATATGTATGTAGTCATCCATTCTTTGAATTCATTTATGGTTTCTAAACCTGCCATTCAACTTAGCAACACAATGAAATCCTCAACCTCTTCTACAAACTATTCCCCAACCAGCCTCTTAGGGATTCTAGCCATTATCTTCTTCGTAATGAGCCAGTTTGTATTTATCATCTTTACATAGTTATTCTTCTTTGTTTCATAGTCCTTCAGAGCCAACTTGATGCCGATGGTAATTGGGTTTGTGACTATAGGCAATTATAAGATTATTCTGATGGCCACTGGTGTTATTGTTAGAATTACATCCTTGCTCTCGTCTAACACCTCCCTCTTTTTTGGATCATAATTCATAGCACAATGCCACACTAATTCAAGGTAATGAAAAGAGGGTGGGATGGCACCAACTAGAGAATACACTTGTCTTGAATTTCCTGAATGGATTCACTCTTATGGGAACTATTAAGCCTCAAAAGAAAATCATCAAGATTAGCACACATCAAGTCTATTTCTATAATTTTATCTAGATCAGTTGTGATTCCTGACAAAAATGAGAACGAAAATGGAAGAGTCTTCATCATTAAAAAATCCTCACTTTCCTTTAAACCAACCCTGCCACTGAAAGATAAATACAGGAGTTTTTAAGATCTTACCAATCAATCCAAAAGTTCATGAATAATTTAAACCCAAATCAACAACTTCTTAAATCCTCAGGTTTGAAATTTGACCTCCACAGTGAATGACATGATAATTATTCACGAAAATCACAAAGGCAACAACAAAAATTAAGCCAATTGGTAAATAAAGATAAAATCATTCACAACCTTTAAAACATCCTTGATTTACATATCAACATTAATGGCAACAAAAATAAATGCAAGGCATCAAGACCATTCAATCTATCATTCACAATTTTAAAAAAGAACCGTCCACATGGAATATAGCTTTTTGTTATCATGGGATCGCGGGCAACTTTTGTAATTTTTTGGTTTTAGAGACTTTACACACTTTTGGAAAACTTGACATGCCCATTAGCCTTTTGGTTTTCAATACTAGCTTGAAACGTAGTTATACTTGGATGTTAGTGGATCTGCAGGATTTTTATGCAATTTTACTCCTTTCCCACTTAAAACCAAAAGTATTGAAAATATTTGATGACCTATTTCCCCGTTTCCCTTATAAAAAAAAATTTGTGTCCTTCTGCGGGCCTCAGGGACCCTTTTGCACTTTTAACACCTTTTCTCTTCAAAGTTCACAAATATAATTGTGCACCGCTTCCTCGTATCCACTCATCTTGAGACATGTGTACACCTTTGGGGAAAAAATAAAAACTACTTGTGTTGCTTTATGGTCACAAATATTCAAGGAATATTCGTCGAGTCGTGGGACCAATTTTGTAATTTGTGAATGTTATATAAAAATACAAGTTTATGAATTGGACCCATCATACCACATCAAATTTAAAGATGCCACGTATCAACGGGTGATGGGAGAGAACATGAAAATAAAATAAAAGACCCAGAAGAAAATTACAAGTGATCCCTCAAGCTCCAGAAGTTAAAACAAAATGGCCTCTCTATAAGAAACCACTAGATAATGCACATTCAAACATGATCCTCAACCAAAAAATAGGAAAGAATAGACTATACACAGAAAAACCATAAATCTAAATCACACCTCAACAAGGAAAGAAGAAAAATATAGCAAACAATGATGGAAAATATTAACCAAATAAGGGTGAGATTAATTCAAGCACCAACACTGTCTCCGACTTGGGGACGAGCACTCCCTGTGAGTGCCTCAAGAACAAACTATGGTGCAAAGAAAAGTACACCATGTGCCAAAATCCATTGGGCCACAGAGTAAAAAAACCAGCGTATAGAAATAAGGTGATACCAACCAAACCCTTAGAAAAAAACTAAGAATCCCAAAACCAATGGTCACTAGGGACCGAGACAAACGTAAACAAAAACTGAAAAAATAAACAAAAAAAATCAGAAAAACTATAAACAGCACAATAGTGCGTACCTTTTCTTTTGAGAGATCAATAAATAAAGTTCTTCAAGTGCCAACCCTTAATAGGAAACTCAAGTAGTTCTCCATCTAATTTCTTTAACAAAAAGGCATGCTTCCTAATTCTAGTGTCAATGGATTAAGAACCCATCTATAATGTATCAAAATTTCCATGTTTTTCCTTATCCTCATGTATACTATCCCATAGTAATACAAGATCTCCTACACTGAACACTCAAGGGGTCACCTTTTTATTAAATAGTGTTTCAACTTTTCCTTGAATTTCAGGTGTCTCTAATGTGACTCTCTTCTTACTTCATCTAATTCAACAATTTGATTTATTCTTGCATCATACAGACTAACCTACTGATCCTCAATTTGTCAAATAAATTGGTAGGAAGATAGTTGCATATGCAAGGGAAGGATGGCTTGAGTTCCATACACCAATTCAAAGGGGATTTTTCCAGTAGCTCTCTTAATATTAATTCTATCAGCCCATACAAAGAACTTCAATTGTTCACCCCACCTTCATTTATTTATCTCCAAATTTATCCTGATTATTTTCAACAAATTTTTATTTCTTGATTCATCTTTCCCATTACCTTAGGGATTGTAATTAAATGCATATGTGATATTTATTCCATACTCCTGACACACAGATACCAAGGGCTTAGCTCAAAATCTCATAGCATTATTGAGAATTATTTTGGCAGGTACTCCAAATCTACAGATTATATGATTCGAAACAAAATCTATAACAACCTCGTGAGTTGCCTTCTTCGTAAGAATTTCTTCAACCCATTTGGTGAAATAATCAGTAGCCACCAATATCCATTTGTGGCCTACACTTAAAGGATCGGAGATTTCACCAACAAAGTCCATAACCCACTATTTAAAAGGAGCTTCGACTGATACCAGTTGTAAAGGAGAGCCCTTGAAGCTTTCAATCTTCCTAAGAAGCATTGGTAACTCTCACATCTTCTTATTAATAGAGTTGTATCTTTAAAAATATTAGGACACCAATAACTAGCTCTTAAAATCTTGTGAGCATTTACCCTTTCAGCAAAGTGCCCCCCAAAAACTCCTCCATGAAACTCAACAACTAGTTTAGGGGCTTCATCTTCAATAATGCATCTCAAGAGAATCCCTTCAGGATTCTTCCACGCCAGTCCAAAATTAGTGATAATATAGTTTTGGGCAGCCAACCTAAGTTCTCTCTTCTGATTTTTACTCAAATTTCTAGGACATTCCAAATTCTTAAGATAGAACATGATGTACTTGTACCATGATGAATTGATCAATATTTCATGGACATTTATATCTTCTCCCTCAATTTCATTTATTTCCATTACTTGTAGGTTGCTTTCTACCATTAGATTTTCTAACCCTAAACCCCTAACTAACTTGGTGGTTTGAATATCCATGTCATAATCTTGTAACTTTTTCACCCACCGACACCTTTTGCTTGAGATTTCCATTTTTGATAGGATATCCTTGACCATATTATGTGGAACATAGGTTGTGATCTTGGAGCTCAAAATATATGGTCTGAAAATTTTTGTTACTCTTACCAAAGAGAAATTCTATTTTTCCATGATAGCATATCTCAATTATGCTCCTTGAAGTTCCTTACTAAATAGAGCAATTGGCCTTTCATTTCCGTCATCATCCTTGTACAATAGTACATAGGTAATAGTATTTTCAAAATCAAAAGAAAACATTTGAAAATATTTCTTGTAATCAAGGGCTGCCAAAATAGGGTTCATTCTTTAATGCTTCTTTAATCCCAGAAAAATCTTGGATAGCTTTTTCCTCCCATTTGATAACCTGATCCACTTTTAGCATTATCGTAATGGGGATAGTCATTTCAGCAAAGTTAGAGATAAATTTCCTGATGAAATTTATTTTTCCGAAAAAGGATTGAATTCCTTTTTTGGTTTTGGGTAATAGGGACTTTGCAAATAGCTTCTACTCGTTCAAGATCTATCATGATCCCTTCATTAGATAGGATGTGTCCCAAAAAAATTGCCTTTTGAACCTGAAAGTTGCATTTTTTAGGATTCAGTGAAATGCCATACTCTCTGCACATTAACAACATTTTCTCTAGATGTTGCAAATGATTACTTCTCCTTCTTGAAAATATTGTCACATCATCCTAGTACACAACAATGAAATCATTTATATTTCTTGAGAATGCTACATCCATAGCTCTTTGAAATGTTGCTCTAACATTCATCATACAAAATAGAATTCTTACATACACATAAGTACCCCATGGAGTGGTGAAAGAGGTTTTGATTCTTTCTGACTATTTCACCACCACTTGATTATATCCTGAGAATCCATCCAGAGTAGACAATAATTCTGAGCTAGTAACTAATTGCAGCATGTTATCCATATTGGGAAGGGGATAATTATCTTTGATTGATGCTTTATTCAAGTTCCTAAAATCCAGTAAAACCTTATATCTCCATTATTTTTTTGAACTGGCACTAGATTTTCCACCCATGAAGAATACCTTGTGGGTTGTATAATACCTCCATCCCTTAATTTTTTTAATTCTTCTTGAATTTTGAGGGAGAGAAGTGGATTTATCGGTCTTTACTTTTTCCTGAATGTCTTGGAATTAGCTTACAATGGCATTTCATGCTGGAAAAGGTCTTCTCTATATTCCTTCAACTCTGAATATGACCATGCCAAGTAGTCTTGGTACTATTTCAATAGTTGGACATATGATCCTTTTTCTTCCTTATTCAATAGTTAGACATATGATCCTTTTTCTTCCTTATTCAAGTTACTACCTAACCATATTTTCCTAGGTTTTTTGTTCATCCCCAAGTTGTGTTATTCCACATCTCTTGAAGCTGACATATGCCTACAAGCAATTCGATCAACATTATCAAAGTTTCACTCAAGCGAAACCAAACCTCTTGGAATGGTATTTTCTTTAACTAAATAATATCTTTACCAAACAAGCTTTCTCTTCCCTCATTAATACAGACCATTGGCTCCCAATCCACATGTTGATTTGTGAATTCCCCTTTGTTTTGTAAAACCTGTGAATTTATACATCATCTTCAAAAACTTGTCAATGCTTGACATTATCAGGTGTCATATTCACAATATGGAGACATTGTGAAATTTTCAAACCTATACCCTAGTACTGCCAATCTGTCTACTACAACATTTTGTTTTCTCTCATGGTACATTATGTTGAAGGAGTCAAACATTTCAATGAAATCCCAAACTGCATGATTATATTGCTTTATTCTCTGATTCTTATTTACATATTGCTTGCGGACTTGCTTGACTATTGATTCCAAATCTCCTTTAACAATAATGTCTTTAATACCATATCTCTAAGAAATCCTTAAATCCTTAATACCATATCTCTAAGAAATCGATTAGATGTAGCATCTTCTTTTCACCATATAACTTCACAATATTTCCTTCCAATGGTATGGTTGCGTATGACATATCCATTTGCACACTTTCACCCACACTAGCAGCCCATTTCTTTGATAAGAGCATGCCCCATTTAGCTGGGAAATCCACAATAGCCACATTATAGTTAAGGATTTTCTAGGGAAAGATGCTAACTACACTATTAATCCCTTGTCATACCCAATCACATGAACCTCCCTTTAATCCATAGCTGTTCATTTTCCAAAGGATATTGTCACTTTGATGTTCAATTTTATCATCACCTCAAGAGGTATCACATTGCATGAAGCCCCTGAATCAAACATATAGTTATGCACCAACCTATCCTTGATTATTAAAGTGGTGTAAAAAGAATCAACATCAAGTTGATATTCCACAAGTGAGGTTCCTAAGTATACTTCTGGTGATTCTCCCAATTCTTCCAGGGCTTGTGGTATCTCAAGCTCTGTGATGACATGAGGAAGATCCACACCATTCACATTATTGCTTTTTGTTGTTATCTCTTCTTTAAATCCCAAATAATCAAATGCCTGCTTCCTATGCTCAGGAATTTTGAGCAATTCAACAATAGGTACTGTGACTTTGATTTGACTCAAAATATGGGCTATATCACATGGAGCATACTTGGGTAAGGTGGTGTTGGATGGGAGATTTATGATTCCCTTTGGTGGTATAACAATATATGCAACTTGGGCATGAGTTGGGGTACAAGTTTTATTTGGAGCAACAAGGCCTTTGCTGAGTGTATCTTTTTTAGGGGTTTACCTAAGGATATTAGTGAGAAGTGGAGTTTTTGGTTTGTTTAAGGACCTCCCCCTTTGATAACTCTACTTCTTATATTATGTTCCTTTTCTTGTATAACCACTGCATTCATCAATAGTTTCCTATCTTCCTCAGAAGGTATTCCCCCATAATACTTCTTAATCATCAGGGCCGTTAGGTATTCAAAATCATGATTAGGTAAATCAAAATCCTGCACCATATCAATCTCAACACCATCATCATGTGAGAGAGGTAAAACTTGGTGAATTCAATCCCAGAAACTCCAAGCAGTCCTATAATTTATTAGATCAGTCAAAGTATCCCTCTGTTGTGAATTTTTAGGGCATTCCATCATACACACATCACCATAATATTCATCATAATTTACCTCTTCAACCTCCTTACTCAAATCACATGGGGAGTGTGGAAAGAAACACTTATCACACTGATAATAACGTGGAATTATTACACTGTAGAAACCCTGGAAGTCAAAGGATATGGGATCAATCTATTCTCCCTAAGTTGTGGCTGATTATTATTTGATTCCATGGGCCCCTTTCCCCTATCATCTGACCTATGATCATTTCTAGGATGATTTCCAAATCTATCCTGATTTTTTGGTTTATGGTGACCTTGAGAGATCTGTCCTATCTCTTTTTCTACTCTGGCCAACTTGTATGATATTTCTTTAACCACCCCAACTAAAGTCTTTGCGACCTTCTCCAGATCAACTAGTTTACTCTCCTGAGGTCTATCAGGGTTGATCATTTTGACACCTTCTCTCTTAGGAGGTTTGTCAACTGCCTTGATATTTTTTTCAATTTGCAAGTCCATAGTGAAAGCCTTCCTTAATGTTCCAGGGTTCTTGTGTCTCAAGTAGTACTTAGGCTTTTTATCAAAGGAATTAGAATATTTGATTAAACAAGACTCATCACTTGGCCTAAGGATTATAGGTAATCTATACCAAGTCTTATTTAATATGGTATTAAAATCTTGGATAGACTCATTGGGATTCTTTTTAATATTTTCAAATTTAGACAGAAGGAACCTTAGGTTAGTCTTATCCCCATACTGTAATCTGAAGGCATTTTTCATCTCCAGCCATGAATCTATTGAATTGTCTGGTAAAACCTTGTACCAGTCACATGCATCTTCTTTGAGAGTATAAATGAATAATTTTATGTACACATCCTCATACTCGATCTCAAAATCCTCCATCATGGTAACAAAAAGTCTCAAATGTTGATCCCTAGTAATGACATTATATCCTTAAAATTTAGGTAGCCTTTTCCTCACATCTTTGGGTACAACATTAAGATACCTAGCCATGCCTCTAAAATTTATCGATCCAAAAGTATTGACAACAAAAGGTGGTCTAGGTGGATGCTGAGACATATTGTATTTAGGAGGTGATCCTATAGGAGAATCAAAATGATAGGGGACTAAGGGCCTTTTGAGGATAGGAGTAAAACTTTCCAAGTGAATATCCTCTAATGATTCAATTTCGTGAAATAGCCTATTAGTCCTAGATGATGAAGGGAAAAAATCAGGGATACATTTTTCAGACACAAATGATGGCCCTTCACCAATTGGAGAATTTAGTTTTTTACAAGGGCTATTTGATTCAAAATAATTTGAAGATTTAGGATAGTCATCAACTACATGATTATCATCTTCTAGCACTGGTACTACCTTTTCTTTTGACTCTTGACTTCTCAACATTCTCCAGACTCATCTTCCTTCTGAATTTTCCTTCCCAAGCTCTGGAAATAACTTTCTAGTAGGATCCCTAATAAAGAAATATCTTCTTCCTTTTAGCTTTGCAAATATTAATGACAAAACTTCTTGAAAAATATTTAGACATTAGTAGCCGCCAAAAATTATAAACTAACATGGAGTCGTCACTAAGGATTTTCACCTTAGATATGCTAAAGCACTATAAGTAATTTGTCAACTATTTATCAACACTCAATTTCTACAAAGCTTGACGGATCTGATCATCCTTTGTCAATATTTATCAATATCCATATGATTTAATGCAACATTTACTAAAACCAGAAAATATTGCACAAAAAACTCCCAATCTCATACAATTCTCACAAATCTTAACAAAGGATAACATATAAACAATGGATTTGCACTTAAATCATGTCAGAATCATTACCAGGGATCAGTAGGTGTATGCATTTGCACAAATAGTTCCTAGGCAATGGCGCCAGAACAGTGTTGGTACCCAAATTGAATCTCCCTTTGAAAACTGAGTAGTATCACGAGTTGAACAATGTGCTTAGAGACAAAATAAATCATGGTATAGGAGTCGTTTTGTAATCTGGGGAAAGGATTCTAGACTTACTCTTTGTCACTCAAGCATTGGAGAAGGACTGGATAGTCATTGTATTGAGGGTTTGGCTCTACCCTTACTACTTTAGGTTGTACCTTCAACGAAGGTGAGAGGACCCACTTTGTGACCTGTATTAGTGGAAATTATCAATGGATTAGAAATATTTGACTCTTCCTTTGCAAAATTTTCAGAGAAAAAACCCTGAGAAAATATGATGAATACAACACAATATAACTCTCATGAGTTGTCACCCTAGATAACTGGAGATATGTTCTCTAGACAAGGTTCAAGGTTACTAAAGACAACAATTGAAATCTCATTGTTTTTACATATTTTGGCAAAAGGATGGACAAATTTAATGATCTTAGTTAACATTTGTGGATATACATAGTACAAAAATGGGATAGTTTCATGTAGGATTTGTCATTTAATATGAAATTTATGATTGGGAAGTTAAGTAGGATAAAGTTGATTATACCAAATTCTTGAGAACATTTTAACAAATGTTGACAAGATCTACACAGAGAAATGAACAATGGCTTCGAAATAGCCAGGAAATATTCCTTTAACTAGAAGGTTGTGTATCAATGAGAATCTCAAGAGATACATGGTTTCATACATTCTTCAAGGAATTTAACACAAGAGGCTCATGTTAAAGACTCAATTAAATGTTATAAAGTCCCTGATTTATCATGCCTAAGATACACTCATAGACTAACAAACAATCTTTGTCATTGACATAGTGAAAGTAAAGTGATTTTAAATTGTCTATTACATTATGAAGATGAAAGATATCTACTCATAATGAAATTGTAACTGCCTCACTACTATCACGAGGGATAAGATCTTATGTGATTCTAGAGGGAGTTTATACATGCAATAATGCAACATGAATACAGAAAAACTATTTGAAAACATCTCATGAAATCATAGTAGACACAACACAATTATACTCATGATCAACACAAATTATCTCTAAGGTTCTTTCAAATTTATCAGCTCGGGAAATTTTTATTTACAGTTTGAGATCTTTTCAATGGCTGTACAATTGCAACCATCTTAACATGATTAAATTCTAAAGGCCCACAGAAGAAATAAATGGATTTCTCAAATAGTTTCATCGGGAAAATGGATTTTCTCAAACTTTCTCTCCTTCTCTCTTCTTTGAATAAATCTAAGAAAAAATAGCCCCCCTTTTTTTTGGCATGATTGTTCTCCTACTTTTATATCATCTCCTTTCATTTGTTATACTTTCAAAAAAAATTCCCCCCCAAAAGCACGAATACTCCAAGGAGTATATCCTTTTACAAATTGCTTTCTAGAACATATGACACTTGGAAAGGTTTCACCCCATACTTGTCAGGTGTACAAAATGTACAAGTCTTTTTAATGTATTTGACCTAGTGCTTGACTAGAATATGAGGTCAGTCACTTCTAGTGGTTTATTTTAATCATTATTTCTTGGTATTGATTAGATCCTCCTTGGGAACAATCTTTGAACACACTCCAAATAATATTGAAATGAACTATGTCCATGGTCACTTTTCAATAATGCTACATGTAGGTGCCACACACTGTGCTTCATGTCTCATTGGCTTAATTAATACTACATAGTTTATGTCAAATCACCTTGATTTACTAGATCTGCTCACTCCCAACCTTCTTCTAATTCTTAAATTCTTTCATCGTGTGCCAACTGAACATGATCTGCTTCATCTAATGGGAAAAATTGTCACCAGAATCAGAGACCATATGTCAATCCTTTTGGCATTATAAAACCTGGTACAATCTTCCTTATCAATCATGTATCTCTTTTCTTTTTCTAACTATAAGGAACTTTTATCATAAATATGGATAGAGGTTACTTATATCTCATATGCTTCAAAGAAATTTCTTCAGAGAATTTGAATCAAATCTTCGACTTAATTGCAGTCCTAATGAAGCCTTTGTTAGGGATCTATTTGATATAGAATGCATGTCGGTGATACAAGAGAGACTTTGACATATCAGAAAGTTTGATTGGCGCTCCTTACAAGGATTAATCAGAATCAACCCATGTATTTTCATACTTTTCAAGGTGATGTACTTTCCATCTTTTTAGATGGGAACCCATAAGAAATACTCCTGAATATTTGAAGAAATATTGGGTTAAGAGAAGACCTCAGGTGTCTGGGAAAACTAATTTCCAATGTCCCATTCTTGTGTGATGAGGACATTTTTGTCTAAAGAAATTCTCCAAGGAATTTTACGTGTTATATGACAAATCCTCCATTGACACTGTGCCTCGCCATTTCCCACGAGAGTGAATGAATTGGAGCAAAGAATCAATTCCTTACAGAGAAAATGCAAGTCAGAGACCAGGCCTTGACACAACCAAGTTTCAGCACCAGTTTCATCATCAGGTAAACAGAAATGGTAAACCACAACCTCATCCTCCAATCATTATTTCATATGGAGGAGGACGATCAATCCTTATTTTCTCGCCACTCAAGAGTATCCATATCCTCAGCTCAGGATAGTAAGGGAAAAATTTTCTACCTCGGTCATCCATCCGGTTGACATGCACCGTGTTCCTCATTCTGAACATGAATTTTTGGGCAACCTCAACCCATTCCTTCTCCTAAAGATAATCCACAATTCACAAGGAAGTGGGATGTTAGGACCAAGCTCATAGACCTCACCATTCTTCCTAATATCAAAAACATACAGTACTCTGCCCTTTCAAGCTCCCTAAGTATTTCATCTCAAACTTCTCCCAGCAAGTCGACTCTTCACATAAGGGGAAAGGAAAAATGACAACTTTCTTCACGGGTGGTCTGGATCTTGTAGAATTGGCTAACATCGGAACAGAGGAAAGTTGAGCTTGAACAAATAATGATTCATCCTAGGATGACTCTAGAAGCATTGATGGACATGGGAATGTCCCGGGACATGGTAGTGTCAATCATTTTTGTTCAAACAGTCACAAATTTCAGGTGAAGTTTTTTGATGAGAAAGAATAGACTTCTTGAGTAAACTTCCTTTCCAGGGAGGATAGCTATGAAGACAGAACTGAAGAAGGTCTAGATTGTTATTATCTTTTCATTTTTTCATACTTTCTGTCACCTATATACATCTTTATTTACTCATGGGCAGGGGCCCCTATAGAACCCCATTTTGTGCCTCACTCAGATTTCAAGAAGCACCAGAGATATCAATCATTTACATGCTTATTTCAAATGTATGCAAAATTTATCTAAAGTCAACATGAAGTTATTGCATTCTTTCACTTTACAATTTGAGATACAGGATACAAATGAAGTTTAGAGAATTACAATTACATTCCATTGTAACAGAAGTGTCATCTCTTCAAATTATAAGTTTTACAACAGGATGAATATGGAAAGAGTAAAATATACATCAAGGAAGCAATGTGTGAGCATGTTAAGTCATCCTTTTCATCATCTTCTTCTTCATCTGCTACTTCTGGATCATGTTCTTTTGGTAGCTTTTCCACATATGCACCATATCATGGGAACAATTCATTGAGCTCATCCTCATATGGTCCTGTATGATGCCGGAAGATCAATGTTCCTACCTGGCTATGGCATCAATACAATGGCCCATTTTCTTCTTGTATACTCTAGTGGTGCTAGCCTTCAATTCTGTAATTCTATTCTCAATCTTTCTCGTTGTCTTTGATAACTTCATAGGAGAAGTCATTCTTCTTGAATATTATTGTTCAAAAGCATTGAAGTAAGAAATCAAATTTTAATGTCTCCATAGCTCTTCTTGCATTTATCAACCACCATGTCTTCTATTTTTAAATCAATAGCATCAAGGGAATCATCAACCCAAGTTCTTCTTGAGTTTCAAGCTTCTCCTTGATTGCATTCAAAGTCTTCAAGTCTAATATTTAATAGTTCCTCAAGAGCATGGTGGCTTCCTTTATACTCACTTGATACAATGATTCTCCTCCTTAACCAACTCATCACTAAGTTGGGTTATGTGATCCACCTTTAGGAAAAATTCCCTCCAAGTATAAAATCTCATTATCACATTCCTCAATTATTTCATAAATTTCATTTAATCTATCTTTGAGATCTTCATAATTTGATCTTGACCTCTGTGATAGCCTCCTTTCCCCTCTTGGTCAATCAATTCTTCAATCCAAGTGTCCACCGCCTGGACCTTTTTTACATAGCAATGTTTATTTTAATCCATTCCTTCAAGGGTGCTTATATAGATGCACTTACATGTGAATTTGATTGGTTTTTCCATGTCAACTATTGCAAACTAGAACTTAAAGCTTTAAAATTTGCTCTTTTAACTTCCATCTTTGTCATTATATCTTCATCGACCTTTTTGCAGAAGATTATTGACTACTTTGGACACTCCCTATGCTTCACTTGATCCCTTGAAGGTTTTCCTAATGGAATGATTTGAATATTATAATCATTTGCTGGTATATGTCTTCTTCTTGTCTTTACCTTCAAAAGTGGTGGCTATCTCCAAAGTCCTTAGATCCAGATGCATCAGTGTGGGATTTTGTCAATGGTCCTGGCCCTTTTGGATGCCCTTACTACCTTTGGGAAAGACAGAGCAGTAAGGTTAATAGCCTGTACAGGGAGAACCTCCTTTTCTTCATTTGAAATCAATTCACTAATCCATCCCTTTTCTAAGCTTGTAATGCATCTTTATGTTTCTTGTGCTTCCTTGCTAGGTATTTTCTCAGGAATAACCATCAATTGTCTTGGAGCATCCCTTGCTCATTTTGAGCAATGTATCTTTGTCTGATCCTCATCATCTATGCTTCGATGGTCCCTATGTCAATTACTACCCTGACCTTGCTACCGATGACTCTTCCATATGTTCCTTTCCTTGGTCTGGGACTTTAGATGGATCATTTTGTTCCTTGAATTGTATCAAAATTCAGAGGAAACTCCTTCCTTACTTCTTAAATTGAAGCCATAGTGGAGCTCAACAATTCTTCTCCAACACTTTATTGCACCAAAATTTGAAGGTTGTGGGAGTCTTTCTCTGTCGAATGGTGATCCTTTGCAACCTTACCCCTTTCATGCTCTAATGATGTATCTGACAATTCCATGGTAGGTTGTTCCTCTTGAAACAACTCTACATCTCCCACTAAGGGTTGTAAATTATTATCAGTAATAATTTCTACATCATCAATTTCATCTTGTGCTATTTTCAATCATTCTTCAAAAACAAATTTTCCCTCACGAGGAAGGTTATCATTTTTGGTCACCTCGGTAGAAATGTATATAGCCTCTTCCACTAATAACTCAGTATTAGTATCCTTTTCAAAAAATAACTCTGGTTTACCCAATTCCAAAATCATTTTTCCTAGGGAAAGTATTTTAGTTGCCTTGGTCTTCCCTTAAGTAGTTGGTACATGAATATCTTTTTCCAATTATTTGTTTGCTTAAATGCTACCCAATGGTGTCAATATTGGTTCATCTACAGATCAATTAAGTGCATCCAACATGGAAAATACTCCATCAGTATCAACATCAATTACATCAGTTTGACCCTTTGCAAATTTTTGCATTATTTCAACTGGAAGTACATTTATATCCTTAGTAAACAAAGTTTCAGAGATTTCCATACCTTAGGTAATAAATTGATTGTCTACTAGATTAACTGTAGTACTTCCTTGGGAAACTAGACTCTGAGTGCATTCCATTATTTTTTCCACAAAATAAAGAGGTGGGATCATAGGATCTGATTTCTCCATACATGGCAGTGATGCATCATGCTGATTTTGGATAACACCACTCCTTTTAGGCTATGGGGGATCAATTACCACATCCCAGTGCTTGAAATTTGTAGGCATATGTGTACCTACTCTTACCAAGAATGGCTGGTGAATAAGCTTGTGTTTTTTTGTGTGTCCTCTCAAACCTTTTTTAATCTGGTGCTTCTCTTTTTTTATCCTTGTGTGGCTTAGACTGAACATGGCCACTTGTAATGGCTCCACTCATTAACTTTTCAGCACTATGTTACTTTGGTGAAACACTTGTACAGACCACATGTGATGCAAAACTTTCACCTTCACCTAGAGTGGCACTACAAAAGTAATGGGGGAATTATCCTTAGACTAATATCTTCAGTATTTTGCATTAGAAGTGACATAGAAGTGCCAGTTCTGCTAGTGGCTGATGTACACTCATTAATGAATTTAGGAGTAGGCCTTTTGGATGGAAATTGAGGGACATTTCCTCCATGTAGGTCTATTCTATCTGCATCCTCTCTAGCGGAATATCCTCTCCCAGGTTTCCCAAACTTCTGAAATTGTTTAGGATCTTTGTATTTTAAAGTGAAAGATCAATGTTATTTTGGGTCAACCAAGTTACAATACTTCTCATTAAATAAAATATTCTTAAATAAGGATCATCATATTCTACCACATTCTAGTTTGGAGGAGAAACAGGTTGATCCCCCACCTTCTGATCAATATAAAATCTGCTCATTATGTGTGGATCATCTACAATCCCCTATGAGATAATCATAATTTTGTAGTCTATTATCTATGATAGAGTCATTATAGAAAAATACCTTAACGTGACTTCTTCCCCATCCCTGCAGTTCATCCAGTAATCCTCGAAATGGGGCTCATGCTCAAAGGTATTTTTAATGTTGTTAAACACCCATCTTATGTCATAATTAGGCCTAGCTTAAAACTTTTCCATATCAAATTTCTTCATTTCCTCTTAAATCAATCTATCCTTTATGATGGAAGGGAATGAATACCTTACAATTTGAATAGGAAATTTGATATTTTTTTTATGCCTCCCAACAATTATTGTATGCACAAGTTTCAACTACCTTATTAGTTCCCATAAAATAAATTTATCATCTACATACCTAGGCAACTCATATGGATTTCCCTCAAAAGAAATAACTCTTATGTAAGTGAACCTTTTATATTGCATGAAGCAACATCCATATTAAAAAATTACTTTCCTAGCTTGTTCAAAAATCCTATATTGTCACCACTCTGGCTTGAAAAGACAAATTATTGGGGAAACGAAAGCATCATTAATTAACCTTACCTCCCCATTCCAGTTGATCAATTGCAGTTGGAAAAATATCTCATGTGTTTGACATTGCTTGAAATCTGCACATGGTGAAAAACTTGGGAAACATTTGTGCCCTACAACATTATAAATGAGATATGTCATCATATAAAATTCAAGGTTTGCAGTATCTCCCATCTCAAGTTTTACTGCTAGAGTGACCATGCAATCATGGAGTGCATTTGCAATAAAGGTGGCCCATAAAATGCTCCCTTTTCTCTCCAAAATAATCATATGTATTTAATCATCCATTCTTTGAATTCATTTACGGTTTCTATAACTTCCATTTGACTTAGCAACACAATGACATCCTCAACCTCTTCTACAAAATATTCCCCAACCAGCTTCTTAGGGATTCTAGCCATTGTTTTCTTTGTAATAAGCTAGTTTGTATTTATCATCTTGACATAGTCCTTCTTATTTGTTTCATAGTCCTTTAGAGCCAACTTGATGCCGATGGTAACTAGGTCACACTCCACTTTTTTCCCTCGACATATAAGCACCCTTTATTACATTTACCTATCCATGACCCTCCTTCACCCCAGTAATATTAATTTAATTAAATTAATGCACTATCATCACTATTTTTATTATTTAAATATCTTATTTAAATAATATCCACACATATAGTTCACTTAGACACCTCACCAAGCCAACTCAACAGAAGACCTATTCTTTGCAAGTTGCCATAACTAACTAAGACTTACCCAAACCCTAAAAATCAATGCCTACATTCCCTCTAACCACATTCCTGCATGCTTACAAGAGGCTCCGAGTCTAATCCATGAGATAATGGCACAAGATCCAAGGAAATAAGGAGGATCTCCCTAGTTTAGTAAACCTAGGAAATCCTACCTTGACCGATGTTGGTTACCCCTAACCGTCACTGGTTAACCCGGACCGTTGTCCGTTATCCCTATTAACCCCAAAACAACCTTATTCTCAAGGTTAGAAGTTGGAAGTTGGCAAACATTGGGAGAAGGTTGATGAGCAAGAATAGATCTCAGAGAGAAAATTCTAGTGAAAAATCACATCCAAGGAAGGAGATTGAGCATCTTCTCCTGCACAGCCATCCCATCCATGATATGATCTATCCAAGCAAAGAGGAGTGTACATGCAGCCCATGCAAAATATTTTCTTCAGTTGGTGATCACTTGCAGCCTTCAAACCCATCATCAGCACATCCACCCCTCACACACAGGCATTCAAGAATGGAATCCAAGTAAGGATAACATCATACTTTTCCTGTTTATTTCATTTTATCATCCATTGTTTGCCTTGCCCCCTATTGACCTTTTCTGACATTTTCACCTCATATACCCATTAAAACCTTGCAAAATCCTACTCCAGTAACCCAATATTTTGTCCCAAACAACCAAATTCCTTTTTACAATCACAAAGAAGACAAAAATCTTGATCTGTGACATTTCCAGATCTGACAGTAACCGACACCGGTTACACCTAACCACCGTCGGTCACCTCTGACCGACACTGGTCTCTATATTTGCCCACACATCTTAGAACAGAGACCTACCCACCTAATTTCATCTCACCCTCATTCACGTATGATCTACCTGAGACCTTTATTAGACCTGCAGAGACCCAGAACCAATCATTTGACCTTTGGATTCTATTCTAGCTTATCCTGTTAGATTAGATCTATTTCTTATTATGTTTTTAAGTGAGATACCTAAATCATTTTAAAAATAACAATAGGATTTACTTTGTTTACAACATTAAATTGTTTAAAACAGTGGACTAATAGCCATCTAGGAAGTGTCATACTTCCCAGATCTAGCATATGCTAGGCAGTTCACTGCCCATATTGTTTAATTCCTTCTGGTGGTCTTGTTTTCATTACAGGTAATTCCTCCTAGCCAAAAGGAAGCTCTGACAATTAGTTGCTGATTCGGAAGTAATACTTGCATAACAACCCATCAACCCACATTTTAACAGGTATTCCTCCTACACCCGTTACCCTATCTGTTTTGTCAACATTTAAAAGAAACGATCTAAGAAAAAGGTGAAACATTTTGGCATGCCTGGTGGGACCCATCTAGGGTTCCTTACATTTCATTCATTTCTAGGAAAAAATTGTGTGTTTGTTTCCCTTCTGAAAAGCGTACACACTAATTTTCTTCCCTGGTAATCCACCTCTTATTTCTATTTTCTCTAAAGGAAACCCTTCTTTTGGTGTAATTAAAAAGAACTATTTCTTCATGTTTTCTGCATTGTAGTGAAATAGCATCCCTCTTCTTCTTCATCTTATTATGTCATCCAATTTCACATTTTCTATTTGGGTTTAAAAACAAGTGCATTCCATTCTGATTTATTGGATCAACTCACATTAATTGAGGGCAACCTATACACTGGAAGTCATGACCAGCTAATGGTTGACAAAAAAATCATAGAAAAGCACTTCTATCCTTTTCTCTTTCTCTGAGTCTTACCAAACCACACAAAAATTCAAAATACATACATTCTTAAACAACATCCTACCTGGAAGAAGCTATAGGTGATCACACGATCACAACATAGTGGGCACCCAGCTCACTTCTCTGTCGAGTCATACTTTAGAGCGAAGCCCGCCCCCACCATAACATACCTAAAACCTCACCTTTTAGATCTCCTTCTTTGTAGGAAGCCATCCTCACAAAAAAAATCTATTTCACAATTCATGCATCAGTCTCTAAACAGCATAAGCTAAACAAATATAATAGAAAAGGCACTCCTAGGATCGTATTTTCTTAGTGTTTTTGCTTGGCTTGCGTTTTGAGGTGAGAGATCACGTTCATCACTTTTTTTGTTCATCCTTGTATGATCCTCATCACAGATGGTGTATTCTAGCTTCACTTGAGTGTGCCTGGGCCATATTATCATCATTCTCAGAATTTTGGGTCTAATTCTACATCAGATTTTAATTCACAACCACTTTCTTTCATCACTGTTTCAATTTCACAGTAATCGTCATTGGTTACCTCTGACCACCATCGGTTCTACCAAACTGACATCGGTTCCAGGTCATTTTGCTAACCTACTCAAAAGGAAATTTTACTTCACTTTCTTTCACTTTTCATAGGCTCTATCACTATCATTATTCCCATTGGTGTTTCAAACATCATCAAATTTGGCATACCTGTCGAATTTCACCTTCTGCCTTTTTTTCACTCACTGTCCATTTTCTACAGTGACCAGTAGCGGTTACCCCTGACGGGTGTCAGTTTTCCTTAACCAGCATCGGTTAGCCTGTTTCACATTCTAGACACCAGTTGGTACTTAATCTACTTGTTGTTGCTAGATTCACCCATTGTTGTTGTTCTTTGTGTCATTTACATAGAAGCAACCCTACCTGATTAGTACTGGTTCACATGGTGCTGACCCGAAGACAAGCAAGCACACTCGTATTTCATGCCAGTTGTCAACCACTCCCACCTAGTCCTTCACCACCTTCTATTTTATCACCAGCCATGGATACCATCCAACCTACTACTATTGCTACTGGAGATGAGGAGTTCACACGAATCCTTGACCAGAACGTTGTTACCTTGCAGTTTTACCTTTCCCACTCATCTAATCAAGACACCTTAGATCATTTGATATACGTCATGCCCGTATCTATCCTCTCGACTCTCACACCCACTCCCACATTGGCCCCATCTAGCTTCGTGCTTCCCGCATCCACCTTACTCCCAGTGATTTCACAGTTAGGTCCTATACCCGTTATGACTCCCACATCTTTCACCTCTGTGGCCCTCGTTACATCCACCATACCCTCGAGGACTACCCCAAACACAACCTCATCCGCCTCTAATGTCTCACACATACCTGTAGCTACATTACCACCTCTAGTTTCAGTGACCCCTACCCCATTTTAGAATGCAGTTCTTTCCATTCCACAATCATTAGCCCCTATTGCCACTAGGATTACCACAACCCTTCCACCCCTATATACATACTAAAAACAAACTCATGTTTCATCCATTGTACATTCTGGGTACGTACCCCCTATTTCTCCACCACCCTACATGACAGCACCATACACTAGATTGCCACCCCTATTATATGCCCAAAACCAACCTCCTCATGCTATAAGAGGCATTCAATCATCACAACCCACCAACGACCTAATTAAATTGATGTTGGACAAGATGTAGACATTGGAGGCATCAGTTTTTGGCTTCTGCAACACTCTCACCTACGACGAGATTTGCAACAAGTCTATTCACCCATCCATTCCTATCCGTTCATACCCTGTGCATTGGGAAATGCCTAAATTTAATCGTTTCAATAGCAAAGAATACCCACAACAACATTTGCGGTCGTTCAAACACGGGTGTTATCTGATTTCTCATGATGATGCCTTGATTTTAGGAACCTTTCCCATGTCCCTCACTGTACCTACATTAGATTGGTATAGTGGGTTACCTAAACACTCTATATTATCATTCAACCAAGTAGCCCAAGCCTTCTAAGATCATTTCTCTATCAATATCATCAAGAAGGTTACCATGACCGATCTATATTCCACACATTAGTATGAGGATGAATCTATCACAGATTTTGTCACTCGCTGGCGCAGCCTGATCAATCAACTTACCTTCCAACTGCCACAAACTAAACTCATTGAGCTCTTCACATGGGCTTGCACTAGACATATCTCCCCAAAATTCCAGGTCCAAACCTTCTGAACATTCGATGAGGCATTCACTATGGCACGAAAGTTAGAGATTCGGGCCATCGAAGAGAAGAAAATTCAATTACGCAATACGAATTTGGTATTCAAGTTGAACGATACGTCTTCTTCTTCCAAACCACAAACCAATTACTCAAAAGCTAAGGGCACCACTAACGCAGTGGTACTCAAGGTTGACCCAGTGCATCTGTCAAATCAAGGTACACTCTCATCTAATCTCTCACCTGTCCAGAGTTTTCAATTCAGACGAAAACAACGAAAATATACCCCAATTGGGGAACCTTACTCTTATGTCTTAGAAAATCTTATCAAAACCAGAGCCATCACCCTTCCACCTATAAAACCACACACTGGTTTTGACCCTACTCGCCCCATGCCCACATGGTATAAAGAACATGATTTATGTAACTATGATCGAGTAAAGGGTCATAGTGATGGAAACTGCATCACTTTTAAAAATATTTTCCAAGAAATGCTCAAGAAAGGTGAGTTAACTATGGATAATCCCAATGCCACCCCCAACCAAAATCTAAAAATCTTCAAAAAACTATTTCTGAACCATTCCCCTTCATCCAATCAAACTAATGAGACATCAACTCATGATACCCATACCCGTGAGGTTCACGCTATCTTTAACGAGGTATTTGTCGCCTCTCAATTACCTCACATCCCTTCCATAGAGGAAATCATAGCTCGAAATCCTCCTTCCACATCAGAACCAACCCCCCCTATTCCTTCACCCATAGAGGAACACCTTTCATCTCCTTCATCACCTACAAAGGGGTCTTCCGCTAACATCGAGACCATCTCACCCTTGGCTTCACCACTTAGAGAACCTTTACCTATTGTACCTCCTCCACCCATAGAGGACCTCCCTTTATCTCTTCCACCCACAGAGGAGCACCCATTGCCTCCTCCACCCATAGAGGTGTGCCTATCCGTTCCTCCACTTATATAGTAGCTCTCATCATCTCCTCCACCCATCATCAATCCAGTTGAGATACCTTTTCCTCTTGGTGAGCATTCTCCATTAGCTACCCAAAATCCAAAAAACCTACTTTTGGCTCTCTTACCCACGGAAGCTGAAGCTAGCCAATTCCCCGTCTCTAACACACATTTTATGGGAATTCCCATTAGGTCCTCACCAACTCCACCCACAGAAATTCCTTTCTCACGTTTGGTCGATCATTTAGATTATGTGAATAGGGCTTTACTATGGGGGTGCCTCTTACTCCATGTCTCAACACAGATGCAGAGATCCCTCGTTGATACCTCCAATATCTACCCCAACACATTTTGACCAATCAAACCAAATACAACCACTGTTATCACAACCCCTTCAACGATACCCTTCAACACTCAAACCACACCCTTACCCATAACTCAACATGCATCTAAACCCAAACTCATACCTACAACATTTGCCTTAATTAAACCTATTACCACTTTAGGGGTCACCCCAACCACCAACCTTACTCATCCACCTATTAAACTATATTTAGCTACATCCTCAAACATCAATACCACACCTACTCCAAAACATAAACCAAAGAAACAAACTCATCGACCTCATACCCTGACTGCACCAATCACACCCGCACTTGTTCCGGCTATCTTAAGACCTCAGCTACCCAACACAATCAAACAACCTTCACCCATCCATAAACCAATAACACAACAACCCATTCCTTCCTCACATACCTCTAACCTACCCAGGCACACAACACGACTTACACCCGCACTTGCAGTCTCTTTACCACCAATATCTCCAATACCCTCAGTTATTGCTTCACTACCCACTACACTTCAGTCATTTTCCCTCACACCCCAAGTATGACCCATGTCATCTACCTTCATAGCACCCTTGTTATCCCCGTGGGTAACTCACCCTCTTCCTCCATCTACTTTTCCTTCTAGACATCATACACCCACATTAGCTTTACCCAAGAAAGTGCAACCCAAAAACAAAACCCCACTACCCCACAATAAGGTTGTCAAAACAACCACACACCCTCCTACCCGTTCATCTACTATACCCCTACCCAAACCAACATGACCGATACCTAAAACGACATCGACACCTAAACCCATAGCTCAACCCATTCCTCCTCTTCCAAAAATAGTTCCTCGATAATCAATCACACCTACACCCAAACCCACATTCACTTCCCATTGTGATCCACTAGCAGGGTCCTATGCCAACATTTTAACCAACCTCCTTGAGACTTTTATTATCACATTGCTGCCACTTTGACCTCACGAACCCCTCAAACCCAAGCCAAAAGGGTTTGATGATACTAAAATTTGTGCATACCATCGTGTGCTAGGGCATGATGTGGTGAACTGAAAGGCCTTGAAAACTATCCTTATCTAATTGTGTCCACCAGAAACCAACTTTGATGACAACGACCTTCTTAAAGAGGATCCTATTTCACCGACACCCATTCCCACACTTCCCACTCAACAACCACAACCTCCACCCTCACCACTCCTAGAGCCTCCCTCAAGATTTGAAATTAACATGGTTCACATCTGAGAAATTGCCATGCCACCACCCAAATTTCATTGTGTCCAACTGACCTCACATGGCTTTTCTCCTCTAGTAGGTTTTTTCCCTTCATGTCGTTATACCACTCACCCTACACCTTCTCCATTTTCCAAATACCCTCAAATCAATATGATACACATCACTACACATGTGTAAAAGGGCAAAGAAAAGGCAACTGACCCAACATACCATCTGCACCCATACCTAAAATCGCTATCCATGGCCCCACGTACCCCATTTCTAATGGCGTCATGCATCGCACCATGCTCAAACAATTACACCAATCTCCCCTCAAAATTTCCTTATATGACCTCATCCAAACCTTAGAATCCCATCGTCAAGCCCTCATGGAGGTTCTTCAATCTATGGAGGTTTTTCCCAATGACCCATAACACCCATAGCCTCCATTATCACACCCCATCATGTAGCCTCTCTCACCAAATTACCTCCTTCATCCTCACCTCACCTTGTTCACCAAGTGGCCTCCCTTAGTTTCTCAGAGGAAGAGATCACACCACACCAAAATGATGAGCCGGACCCATCCCTCTTAATCTCTATCCACATTGATGACATACGGGTACATCGTGTGATGATTGATGGAGGTGCTAGCATTAACATCATTTGATCCCATGCATTTACTTAAATGTGCATTCCTGACAATTACATGCATAAACATCCGGTCATGTTCCATTCATTCAACGATGCTATCATCTCCACACTAGGCACTGTCATCCTTCATGTTCACATGGGCCCCCGCAATATTCCAGAATTGTTTTACATTTTAGAGGGGGAATTCCAATATAACTTGTTTCTTGGGAGACCTTGGACCTGTGTCATGGGTTGCATTCCTTCCACTTTGCATCGTTGTGTAAAGTTTGAACATGAAGGACACACTTATACCATTCTGGCTGACCCATCACCTCAAAACATGTAACATGCTTTACCGACCCAATGATGTGCTCATACCTGTCAAGCCATCTACCTCCACAACCAATACCGCTTCACCTACACCTCCACCTACCAGTACAGCCACTGCTTTCACCGCACATACCTCCTCCATTCCTACCACTGCTATAACCTCCTCGACTGACCCATTAGCTTCCTAATCCATTAACTCCACCTCCACATCGACCTCCGACACATCATCCATTCCAGCTACCTACATACCAACCACTGATCCTTTGGAAGGTGTTTTCCAATGCCTCACTCTGTGGGAGTACCACCTATATAGTGTCAACACATTCCTTACTCCGCACGAATATGGAATCCTTCACCATCACCCTCGCTATGATCACCACATAGGAGAATGCCTCCTTTATGGTCCTCCTCATCTTCGTACTAGTCTCACCTATGGGAGAATTGATACTAACACTTACACACCTGAACCACCATCACAACCCCGGCCATTTCCCACTAACTTCCAATCACTTACCAATCTCCATTTCACCTATACCTTCCTGCATTGTTGTGCATGGAAGGGTTTTAGTTTTGGCTTTTATGAGCAAGGCCACCATACTATTATTCCATGTACCACCCGCAAACATAACGACCGTAGTGGTATCTGCTTCCCCGAACCTCCTACCAAATAGGCCCACATTGAACTCATTAAGGACCCTAGCCCTTCTCCACCTTCATCTTCATCACCATCTTCACCTGCCCCACCTTCATCACCACCCTCACTAACGGAGTTGATTGATCCTGAATCTATCCCCCCTAACTTTTTTTTTTCAAAAACACCATTTCCTTAGGAACTTTGACTTATCAAGGTGAAGGCGAGGCCCCTTCCACTCTTCCATTCCTATATCCTAAAATGATCACTGATGACACACCTACAATTAACGTCATTCAATGTCAGGATGATGAATCCATACTCACCTACCTTGGTGAAGAAGACTCATATATTCATCGGTTGTTACCCTCTGAGACGCAAACCATGTTGAATGAATCGACTATCAAGATCAACATTCATACCCAGGATGAAACACACATCCTAAAGATCAGACAATCTTTAGATGTTGCTGAACAGGAAGCCATAAATTATTTTCTCTGAGAGCATAACCATGCTTTCACTTGGTCTTACGCAGACATGCCCGGTATTGACCCCACCATAGTGGTCCAAAATATCGTAACCGTTCTCGATGCCAAACCTATGAAACAAAATCTAAGGAAAATTCACCCTTGTATTCCTCTTCTCATCAGAGAAGAACTTCAGTGCCTTCTTTCTATTTCCTTCATCTTACCCATTGATTATCCTCGTTGGATTTATAATATTGTCCCTATTACTAAAGCAATAGGGGAACTCCGTATTTACATGGACTTCTGTGACCTCAACCTAGCCTACTCGAAATATGACTTTCCCTTCCCCAGTATTGATCAAGTAGTTGACCTCACCACTGGTCATGAGATGTTATCACTCATGGATGGCTTCTCGGGTTATAACCAAAATTTTCTTTCCCCGGAAGATCAACACAAGACCGCATTCATTACCCCTTGAGGAACCTTTTTTTATCGAGTCATGCATTTTGGCCTTAAAAACATTGGTGCTATATATCAACATGTTATGACTTACATCTTCCATGATATCATGCATCACATATTGGAAGATTATGTGGATGATCTCTTGGCCAAATCTAAACGTCGCTCTAAGCACCTCACCATCCTTCAGCCTAAAAAGTGCGTCTTCGCGGTTCTCTCAAGAAAGCTCCTGGGATTTATTGTTTCCCTCTGTGGTATAGAAGTTGACCCTGCTAAATTCAAGGCCATTCTGGAAATGCCTCCGCCCATTAACCTTAAACAACTCCATAGCTTGCAAGGTAAATTGTAGTCCATTCGTTGTTTCATTTCACAATTATCTGATCAGTGTCAACCATTTCATCATTTGATTAGGAAGGATGTCTCCTTTAAATGGGATGATGACTATCATAAAGCTTTTGAGGCCCTAAAAAAATACCTTCTCCAACCACCCGTACTCATTCCACCTAAAGACGATCAACCATTTTACCTATACATATCAGCTACTGATCATTCCTTGGGAGCCATGCTCACTCATCTCGATGAACAACACAGGGAGTAGGCAGTTTATTACATAAGCTGGACTCTTTTGGACTATGAAACCTGGTACAACCATCTCGAAAAACTTTGCTTACCCTTAGTTTTCATTACCACTAAACTCTTCCATTACCTACTCAACCACAAAACCTATGTCATGACCAACACCGATCCCTTACACTTCATGTATGCCAAACCTTATTAAAATTAGTGTGCCGCGTGATGGTTTATGCTTTTAGCTGATCTTGACCTTGAATTCATTCATCAAGAATCCATTAAGGGCCAAGCTATCACTGACCAACTGGTTGATGCATCTATTACCAGGGATCCACCCTCTAATCTTGACTTTCCTGATGAGTCAATTCCTACTCTTTCCCTAGATGAACCCCCTTACCAAATGACACTATTCTTCAACAGTTTCAAGTGTCAGTGTGGGGGTGGGGTTGGTATTATCCTCATTCCTCTGGATGGAGAACCCATGCCTTTGTCTTTGAAACTAGACTTTGAATGCACCAATAATATTGTTGAGTATGAAGTGCTCATACTATGTCTACAAGCCGCATATGCCCGAGATGTCAAATTAATCCACATCTTTGGTGACTCACAATTGGTCATCAACCAAGTCAATG
The DNA here is from genome assembly GCA_019776745.2 of Taxus chinensis. Taxonomy (NCBI): domain Eukaryota; kingdom Viridiplantae; phylum Streptophyta; class Pinopsida; order Cupressales; family Taxaceae; genus Taxus; species Taxus chinensis. Next base: position 268,430,602 of record CM034149.1, on the reverse strand, counting down.
GTATGTACCAATGTTGTAACGAGATACTTCAAAAGTATAAACATCATGTAGACATAATTTTTACCACCTTTGATCGTTACACCCTTCAAACCATCCCACGTTCAACCAACCAATTTACAGATACCATGGCCTACTTAGCTTCCCAAATACCCGCTTCCCCTGTAGATTCCAAAATCTTTGTCACCATCCAATGACTCCATTCACCTTCTTATTTACCTCACGATGTTTACTCAATTGGAACCAACACCCCTAACCTGAGTGACCTTTGGTATAAACAGTACTCTGACTACCTTTATCTCTCCATCTTACCTCTTGAACTCACCCGTAATGGACAACGCGCCTTCCTTAAAAAGGTCTCTCATTATGTAATCTTGGGGGGACTCTTCTATAAGTGCGGATTTGATAGTATTCTCTTATGATGCCTCACAAGTTCTGAAATTCCTTATACCACTAAGGAGGTTCGCGATGGCATATGTGGAGGTCACTTTAATGGCCTTGTTGTTGCTAAGCGTATTCTTCACCTAGGCTATTACTGGCCAACCCTTAACCATGATTTTTATGACTATGTCAAACATTGTGTAAAATGCCAACAACATTCCAACCTTCATCATACACCCAGTCATGCCTTACAGGTCACTCGTGACCTTTAGCCCTTCTCTCTATGGGGTTTGGATCTTGTCAGAGAAATCAATCCTCATTCTTCCCAACGCCATCAATGGATCAGAACTGCTACCGAATACTACACAAAATGGGTGGAATCCATACCACTCATCTCCATGAAAGCCGAGAAGATATGTGACATTAACCATCACATCATTTGTCACTTTGGTGTTCCTCATTGCCTCATCACTGACAATGGAAAAAAATTCAAAAACAAAACATTGCAAAAACTTTGTAACGCCTTCGGTATTCAGCTTAGTTTCTCATCACATTAATACCCACAAACCAACGGCCAAGCTGAATCCACTAACAAAACCCTAAACAAAATTCTTATGAAAGTGATTGATGATACTATGAAGGATTGGCATATGCACATTCCTTTTGCCCTATGGACATACTACACTAGTATTCACACTTCCACTGTGGCCACACCCTTTACGCTAGTCTACGGTACAGAGGCTATTCTTCCTCTCAAAGTCTAGATCCCCTCACTCTACATTTCTCTCCATGACATGCTTACTGATGATGAATTTCGTCAGAATCGCTTAGCGCAACTAGAGTTATTAGATGAATGTTGTCTTAATGCTTTGGATCACCTTCAAGTTTACTAACAACGTATCAAATGTGCTTATGGAAAACATGTTCATGAACAAACCTTCCAAGTCGGTGACCTTGTCTTGAAAGAAAATCAACATGTAACCAAAGTAGAAAAAATTAAATGGGGTAAATTCACTCCTAATTGGCTTGGACCATACATCGTAACTCATACTTATGGATCAGATTCCTATCGTTTATCCTCACTTGATGGTAAACCCAAACCTGAGCCCCTTAATGCATTGTATCTTCGACCATTCTATTGTTGACTCATTGTCCTACCTCACCCTTTGTATTTTTACAAGCTCGTCCCTTAAGCGCTATCCACTCCATACACCTCCCTAATGATTAAACAAGAATCATGTGAGTACCTATCACTTGTTATCTTCTCTTGAATATGTGTACCATGGCACTGTACATAGCATGATTCTCATGGATACTTTTCATCTACCTTTAGATGAGATCCCATGGTCGTTCCACCTTTCCTTTTGAACAAGAGTCCTATCCTTCACCTTGGTCTTGTCCATGACTTCAACGACCTCACATGGGACCAAACTCCTTGAGTCAATCTTCTAATAAAAGAAGACTCCCTCAAAAGGACATCTTCCTCTTGAAAAAAGTGCTGCTATAAATAGACTACTCCCTCGAAGGATAGCTATGTGAAGCCTTCCAAAAGAAAAAAAGAGAGAGAAACCGAAGCTTCTCGCATCGATCAGCTTCATGAAGAACTCAAGGAGTACCATATTATTTATCCCTTATAGACTTCCCACATTGATCAGTCTATCAAAAAAAAAACTTTTTAGTCATGGACTTTCCCATTCTGACCTAGGACCTCTTGCCTAAAATCCCTGTAACTCAAAACATATAAAATTAGCTACCTTTCACCCACCTTACCATTTCCACTTTCATTTCCTCAATTGCCTCAAGGGACATCTTGGAATTTAGACATTTGGTGATCTTGTGACTACCTTTATTATAGAACCGTTAATCATGCAATGCCTTTTGTGTCTTATGTTCCTAACCTCCTCCAAGGTATGATCTACTCGGTATGATCCTACCCAATCAGGTGGCTTTATTGCCCCCTCTTATCTTTTAACCATATTTGCTTACATTTTGATTACCTTATATAGGACTTGGTCCTCGACGCTTACCTTTGGGGTAGTCCTCCCCTTTCGCCATAATCGCCTTCACCTGTATCCTTTTACCTATAATCTACCCACACATATTCAACCTAAACCCACAACATGCCCAAAAACCTACCAACTCATTTTCATATTCTTCCCTAGCTCATGGGAGAACTACATCGGCCTAAGGTCCCGTTTCACTGGGACTATGTAGGTAGCACGTTGAGGGCATGGGGCCCTTGGAGGTTAGCTCATCCATTCCCTACCCTAAAATAATTCATCAACCATGCCTAACTCACCGTTTACACCACATTTCACTTAGTTCCCCTTTTCTAACAAAATTGGAAATTAAGCCACATACATAAGAAGTTGCTTACCACAACATACATTTATTACACCTACCATCCCTCTATCATCACTATGCATACATTATACAACATTTCAAATATGACCCATAGTATCATTCATTGCCAAAATCAGGAATCAAAACTAAACCTACTTTCAACTCAACCATGCCTAAACCAACCTGACTCAACTATGCCTAAACCAAACCTGACTCAACCATGTCTAAACTAACCCGACTCAATCCATGCATATAACATGACTCGATCCATGCCTATAACCCGACTCAATCCATGCATATAACATGACTCGATCCATGCCTAAACCGACCTAACTCCATCATGCCTAACTCACCTAATTTCCAACCACAATAAAGTAACAAACCCACATCTCATCTAACATAAGCCATAAATCCAATATCTCATAAACACATAAACACATCAAAAAATACCATGAATCTCCTCATACAAATCAATAAATATGTATCTCAATATACATGTCTATCTCATCCTATCCATCATCTCAAAACTGTCGACATGTAAGTAGATATATATATATATAGTACAAAATGTCATCGGCATGCAGGCCAGTCTCATATTTACAAAAATAATGAATGAATCAATACAAAACATCTTCGACACACAGGCTAGTATGCGATAAAAAATAAAACTATCTTCGGCACACAGGTCAGCATATATATCCAAAAATCACTAGTATACATCAAAAATTAGGTGACCTCATCTCAGGCATCTCACCAAATTTCCTCCATATCTGTGTCACCTGTACCCTTGGCCTCCCATGTCCTTGCTGGCACATCACCTAGCTCTGGTTACCGTGCACTGGTGGCCTCTCCCTGATTGGGCCTCAGAGCTCTTTGACCTCCTATGCTCTCCACACTATGTGTGCAGGATATCGTCCTCTCACTGGATGCCTATTGTGCCCTATACTCTTCGTAGGATAGGAAGTCTATCCCAACCACCATGAGTTAATCTTGATAATATCTCACCTCACCTAGGGCATCCCATAACCTGGATACATGCATGATCTATGGAGGTCCCATAGGTCTCGGCCCCTGTACCTGCCCTGCGCTAGCCTATGAACTGAGACCAACTCCCTATGCCTATGGTGGTGCCCCCTATCCATATCCCTATATCTAGGCTTATAAGGTCCCAATCTGTGTCTGGGCTATGGCCATTTAGCCTGTAAACCTTCCACCTGTGCTAGTAAGGCTGCCATCTAATCTCCTCCATCTCCTCCACCCTCTCCCTCCACCATCTGGGCGTGTAGACTGGCCACCTGTACTCATATCTCTACTACCTCTACCTCTGACCCCTCCAGCTATGTCTATAGTATACCTATCTACATGATCACCGTTGCTACCTGCCCCTGTACGGCGTCACTTTGCACTGTAATGGTAGCTAAGTCTGGTTACCCCAGTTGAGGTGGTATGGCTCTTAACTCAGCTGCCCACCACTGCCTATACATGTATGTACATCCAACGTCATCTATCTACCAATCCACTGGCTGCTCCTCCTCCCCTATAGGTACTGTAGGTTGTGGTAGAGGTAGAGGCCTCTCCACGTCATCTCTTCAATACTATGGGAAGGATGGAGGAATATCCTATACAAGCCCGAACTACCGTCAGACCCTATCTACCAAGATCATCTCATCCTCCCTGACACGGCGACCCTGTATCCACCTCTCTAGCTAGAGCTCAGCTAGCTCCTCATGCATGTGCCTATATGAGGGGAATCCCACATATGGCCTCTAGATAATGTCCACTCCAGACAACCCCTCCAACAACTACAAAAAATGGGCCACATCATATGTCGGCCTATCCGATCTACGCTATCCTACAACCGGCACCCATCTCCTATATCCCACCTGCACACATCTCATAGGAAATTCATCTACTCAGGGCATACGTATCGGTTGAACACATACTATGTGCTCGTAGGCCCTGTAATGTAGTATAAAGGTACAACGTAGGCTAAACATACGCAACCACCCATATGCCCACATCTCTTTGTATAGCTGCACCAAGAATGTTGGTGCCCAGGAAAAGTGTGTCTCATGCACCATCGTATTGTGGAGTACCCCCCTCAGTGATCGGGAAAGCATCCACCCTCTACATCTGGCAATGTATAGCAACACACAGCCTCCATCAATAAAACCACTAGCCTCATCTCATCCAGACGGGCTAGGTACATCTCGTCATAGCTCAAACTAGCACTATGGAATCTCAGCTCTGCCACCCCCTTGCCAAAACCTATCCTGATCAGCTCCTCTGAGGCCTTGGAAGAGATAGAGTAAACCTGGGCACCCAATATGGGTAGCCGTAAAATCCAGAACATGTCCTCCAGGGTGATAGTGATCTCACCTGTCAGAAGGTGGAACGTGTTGGTCGTGGAGTCCCATCTATCGATAAGTGAGACCATCAAGCTGGGCTACCAAACAGCATGTCGGTAGCACCAAATCCCACTCAAGCCCACTGCCTCCATGTGTTACAGCTCCCAAGGGGTTGCTAAGCCATGCAATGTCACCAGTAGATGCGGTACCCTGTCCCATATATGTAACTGCAATCTCCCCTACATCCAAGCACAACATTAATTTACATTTACCATGACCATATTCACCAATTATCATTACCCTCCACCATATTTTTACCCTACCCATCTCAGCCACCTAACCTACATCACTTTTGGACCCTTGTGCCTAAAACCCCGACCGGTACCGGTTCATCTTAACCGACCCCGGTCACCCATAAACCAGCATCGGTCCCCTATTTGGTGACCGATACTGGTTCATCTTTACTGACCATAGTTACCACTTACCGGCATTGGTCACCTATTTGGTGACCAATACTGGTTCTACCCAGCTGACTTCGAACACAGTCTCAAAAAATTACGTGACTTCCCAAACCCCCCTTTTCTATAAACCTCTCCCTTGCCCCTTCTACCCCACCTATAATGACCTAAACTCCCCTTAGACCCCTACCCACCCCCCTCTTTTTTGCTTTTTATTCCCCCCATACCCACATTTAACTTTTTCCTACCCACAAAATACAAAACACCCAAAAAAACCCTACAAATAACAATAACCAATACCTATAATCTATCTAATAAACAATATAGAGTTCGGTGCTTACCTCGTCACGCTACTGCTGTCTCAGTGGCACATTTGGCCACTGTGCTGGTGGTCTACCTGATCCCTCTCTAGCCTCTGTCATCACCGGATATCAACTTGTAACCTCCGACCAATCAACTCTCTCGCCCTAATCCCGTGGACCCACTACTCAACCACCCAACCCTCATCAAATCAGACTGCCAGCTCATTGTCTCATTTCCTCTGGACACTTTTCTCTCTTTTCTCTTTTTTTGTCTTTTCTTCACTTTGTAAATAACAAATGAATAATAAAAACATGGATTTTTTATTTTCCCACCCGACCTAACCGACATCGGTTAACATTGACCAGCATCGGTTGCGTGCCCTACCTAACCACCGCCAGTTTTCCTATACCGGTGTCAGTTATCCATGACCACCCTTGGTCACCTTCACCTACACATTGCCCTTAATCTACCATTTTACCCCACCTTTTACCCCATCATTTACCCATCCCACCTTTACCCTATCCATTACCTTACCTTTCCTGACCTCGTCACTTCCTACCTCCATTTGTCCTCCTTTGGGGACTTCTTATTCTTTTACCCCTACCTTGGCCTTACCCATGTCGTGACCTAGATATTTGGACCTAGACCATTGCTAGTGACATTTGACCTCATGTGTTCGTTATACCTTGTGGCACTGATACCTATGTTGATTGACCTAATGACCTTACCTAGCCTATTACCATGACCATTTATCCTGACCCTACCTTTGGTGTACCAGAACATACCTAAACGTTCCTACACCTAACCTACATTTTGTTTCTTGACCATATCCTATACCTTGGATACCAGATTCACTTCAACCTTGTTCGGATAAACCTATTGACCTTAGACGATGTAGATTTTTTCTGCTCTTTAACCTGGTAGCGTGTTGTAGTTTATACGTGTGCGTGCATTAGACTGTTACTACTTGTGACCCTAACCCATTAGCTAGATTGGCCGAGTAGACCTTTCACCCTTTTCCCCTGTACCCACTTGCCCTTTTCCTCACATTTACCTTTTATCAAACCACTTACCGCTTCATCCTGCTGCCTCGTCAGTTCCTGCTTTGAGGAGGATCACCTTCACCCACACATGGGGTAACCACATCTTATTTTTGTTAGCGTCACTTACCAATACAAGCTACACAACAAAAAGGGGGAAAATGTAGAGACTAAAATTAGGTCACACTCCCCTTTTGTCCCTCGACATATAAACACCCTTTATTACATTTACCTAGCCATGACTCCCCTTCACCCCACTAATATTAATTTAATTAAACTAATGCATTATCCTCACTATTTTTATTATTTAAATATATTATTTAAATAATATCCACACATGCAGTTCACTTAGACACCTCACCAAGCCAAATCAACCTAAGACTTATTCTTGGCAAGTTGCCACAACTAACTAAGACTTACCCAAACCCTAAAAATCAATGCCTACATTCCCTCTAACCACATTCCCACATGCTCACAAGATGCTCTGAGTCTAATCCGTGGGATAATGGCATGAGATCCAAGGAAATCTAGAGGATCTCCCTAGTTTAGTAAACCTAAGAAATCCCGCCTTGACTGACGTTGGTTACCCCTAACCATCTCTGGTTAACCCAGATCGCCATCAGTTACACCTTTTAACCCCAAAAAAACCTTATTCTCAAGGTTGGAAGTTGGAAGTTGACAAACATTGGGATAAATTTGATGAGAAATAATAGATCTCAGAGAGATAACTCATCTTCAGAGAGAAAATTCCAACGAAAAATCACATCCAAGGAAGGAGATTGAGCATCTTCTCCTGCACAGCCATCCCAGCCATGATCTGATCTATCGAAGCAAAGAGGAGTGTACATGTAGCCCATGTAGAAGCTTTTCTTTAGTTTGTGATCACTTACAACCTTCAAACCCATCATCAACACATCCACCCCTCACACACAGGCATTCAGGAATGGAATCCAGGTAAGTATAACATCATATTTTTCCTAGTTATTTCATTTTATCATCCATTGTTTACCTTGCCCCCTATTGACCTTTTTCGACATTTTCACCTCATATACCCATTAAAACCTTGCAAAAGCCTACTCCATTAACGCAATATTTCATCCCAACCAACCAAAGTCCTTTGTGCAATTACAAAAGAGACCAAAAGCTTGATCTGTGACATTTCCATATCTGACAGTAACCGGCACCAGTTACACCTAACCACCGTCAGTCACCCCTGACCGACACTGGTCTCTGTATTTTCCCACACAACCTAGAATAGAGACCTACCCACCTAATTTCATCTCACCCTCATTCACCTGTGATCTACCCGAGACCTTTATCAGACCCGCAGAGACCCAGAACCAATCATTTAACCTTTGGATTCTATTCTAGCTTAGCCTGTTAGATTAGATCTATTTCTTATTGTTTTTTTAAGTGAGATACCTAAATCATTTAAAAATAACAATAGGATTTAATTTTTTTACAACATTAAATTGTTTAAAACATTGGATTGACAGCCATCTAGGAAGTATCATACTTCCCAGATCTAGCATATGCTAGGCAGTTCACTGCCCATATTGTTTAATTCCTTCTGGTGGTCTTGTTTTCATTACAGGTAGTTCCTCCTATCTGTTTCATCAATACTTCAAAGAAAAAATAAAAGAAAAAGGTGAAACACTAGTCGTTGTCTTCTTCATAATAAGCTAGTTTGTATTTATCATCTTGACATAGTCCTTCTTCTCTGTTTCATAGTCCTGCAGAGCCAACTTGATGCCAATGGTAATTAGGTTTGCAACTATAGGCAATTTTAACATTATTCTGATCGCCACTAGTGTTAGTGTCAGTACTTCATCCTCACTCTCGTCTAACAGCTCCCTATTTTTTGGATCATAATTCATAGCACAATGCCACACTAATTTAGGGTAATGAATAGAGGGTGGGATGGCACCAGCTAGACCATTACAATTGTCCTGAATTTCCTTAAGGAATTCACTCTTATGGGGACTATTAAGCCTCAAAAGAAAATCATCAAGATCAACACACATCGAGTTTGTTTCTATAATTTTATCTATATCAGTTGTGATTCTTGACATAAACAAGAATGAAAAAATGGCATAGTCTTCATCGTTAAAAAATCCTAACTTTCCTTTAAACCAACACTACCACTGAAAGAGAGATACATGAGTTTCAGAGATCTTACCAGTCAATCGACAAGTGCCCAAACAATTTAAACCCAAATCAACAACTTCTTAAATCCTCAAGTTTGCAATTTGATCTCCACAACTAATGACGTGATAATTCTTCACGCAAATCACAAAGGCAACAATAAAAATCAAGCCAATTGGTAAGTAAAGATGAAAGCATTGACAAGATTTAAAATGTCCTTGATTTGCGTAGCAACATTAATGGCAGAAGAAATAAATGTAATGCATCAAGACTATTAAATCCATCATTCAAAATTTAAAAAAGAACTATCCATGTGGAATAAAGCTTTTCGCTATCACGGGCTCGGGGGCACCTTTTGTAATTTTTTACCTTTAAAGTCTTTACACGCTTTTGGAAAACTTGACCCACCCGTCAGCCTTTTGGTTTTCAATAATGGCTCGACACGTAGTCATACTTGGATGTTAGCATATCTGTAGGCTTTTTATGCAATTTTACTCCTTTTCCACTTAAAACTAAAAGTATTGAAAATATCTAATGACCCATTTCTCCGTTTCCTTTATAAACAAAAGTCGTTTGTCCTTCTATGGGCCTCAGGGACCCTTTTGCACTTTTAACACCTTTTCTCTTCAAAGTTAAAAAACACAATTGTGCACCGCTTCCCTTCATCCACTCAGCACATGTGTATACCTTTTGGGCGAAAAGAGAAACTACTTGTGTTGCTTTATGGTCGCAAATATTCGAGTAATATTCATCTAGTCACGGGACCAATTTTGTAATTTGTTAATGCCATAGAAAAATACAAGTTTATGAATTAAACCCGTCATACTGCATCCAATTTAAATATTTCATGTATCAACGGGCGACGGGAGAGAAAATGTAAATAAAAGACAATACCAAGAAGAAAATTACAACAAGCGAACCCTCAAACTCCAAAAATTAAAAAAAAACAGCCTCTCTATTAGAAACCACTAGATAATGCACATTCAGATATGATCCTCGACTAAAAAAGAGGAAATACTAGACCATATACAGAAAAACCACAAAGATAACTCACACCTCAATAGGGAAAGAAGAAAAATATAATAGACAATGATGGAAAAGCTTAACCAAATAAGGGTGAGATTAATTCAAGCAACAACACCTTTAATTTCTTATATACTTACTTGAGATCTTAAGATACCTATTTGAAGATGAATTTAAACTCTTTTTGCTTCAAAAGATAGTCATAGACCTGTAGCACCCTTCATGGCTCTAAAACTCTTCCGCCTCTTTAAGAGATAAGTTGTAATCAGCATGACATATATTTTATAGGACTCTTTTAGCTTTAATAGTTCTAAAAAAGTGTTTTGAAACTTCATTTCTCTTTTAAGGATACATATAATCATACTAGAGAGACCTCAAACATGTCCCATAGAATGATTTCCAATAATATAGGCACATTCATTAGACTAGAATCTCTTAATATATAATGGAATTAAGCATATGTACCCACTTTGTATGATTCAATGATTGCTTGAAACACCTGTGATGTCTTGGAAAAAATAGAGACACACTTTTATCTTATTAGAGAAACACATCTTCAACCTCTTATCATTGAATCATATTAGATCCCAAATATAAAGAACAAGGGCTTGTGAAATATGTTTACTCATATACAAATAACCACTTGAACTATACTTTGACAAGTCATATTGTGTCATTCAAAACAACTCGTATTTTAGATAATATACCTCCTTGGATTCAATATTGAACTTTCATCTATATACTCATATAGTTCTATACTTGCAATGTCAATACCTCTTGATGCAAAAAAAAAAAAAGGTCTTTACACTTATATCACCACACACATCCATGCTTCTTAACCTCTCTTAAGATGCTATCAGATCAATCTCTTCTTCTTAGTTATTTGCCTTCTTAGGTAATGCCTTTTATAAACCTTATGATGCAAATGAGAATGCTTCTCACACCCTAAGAAGTAATTAAGATTATTAAACAAACCAAATATTGTGTAAATTTTTCCTTTTCCATTTCCACAAATCCTTGTTCCATGTATGAGAATAAACTAACCCATCTAAGATGACCTGTTAACTAGAACACATGACACTTACCTAGTATTGTCTTTTAAAGGTTTTTAATCATTTTTTATACACCATCTTTAAACACATGGAACTTATTTTACCATGATCTTCATCACATCATATTGAGTGTTATCACTATCCTATAGGAACCTTAGCATAATATGCAAACCCTTACATGAAGCAAATCAATCTAGAATCAACACCAAATAAACAATTCTCCTTTACTATCACTATCAACTTTTTGGGAGAAAAATCAGAGCTTATAATTCAGCTTTAGGATCCACCATTATCCAAGAGAATGATGTTGTTTCATTAATATCCATAAAGTTACATATTGGTAATATGTTCAAAACTTGATGAGAATAGCTTAATATTTCTTGGAGATAACATTCACAGGTTAAGAACTCATGGTATCAAGAACTTAATGTTACAAATTATGGAACTTATACTCCAATATACATACCCTGGTGACAGAGGCTTGTTATTTAACTTTCCTTACATGTGACTGCATGACATAGTGACCACAAACCTCAATAATCTTCAATGATTAAAAAAAAAAATAAGAGACCTTGACAGAATGAATTGTTCCTTGAATACTAATACAATTGACTCCATGACTAGACATTATAAACATCATAGGGTCAAGTTTTTACCTTAAAGACTTGGAGAGAGAAATGAATAATTATACACACTTTAACAAAAAAAATTGAGAGTAGAACTAGACAACATTTTTGAAAACCTTGACAATCCCAGTTTGCTTCTCTCAAGATAATTAAACATAACAAGGGAAGATACACACATGAAACTGTGTCATTAACAATCAAACATTCTTATTTTAGTTGGAATTCATATTAGGACTCAAAACAACCTGTTTCAAATTACAACAAGGTTGTAAACCTGATCATTTGACTCAAGAAACTTGATCATTTGACTCAAGAAACTCTCTTGAAGAACTTTCTTACTTGAAGAAAATATTGATAACATAGAGAAGACTAACACAGGCCTTGAACACTACTGATCACACTCTCTTTTCATGAATACTCAAGAAGAAATTCAAGAACTTAAAAGGAACTAGTATTGCAGTATTAGAATAAATAAACATTCCTTAAATTTGACATATCTTGGCAACACAATGAGGATTCCAATTTACATCTATTGATGTCCACTTTCTTGTAAGAATATACTTTGGATTGGTCACTCAACATCCACATAGAGAGAACTTTTAATTGGCAAGATTAAGAACCAATGAGCAATAAAGATTTCTTTTTTCAGGTGATACATGCCTTCTAGAAGCCTAGAGATGGAAGACCACCTTGTGAGATCACCTCAAAATGGAAGATAGTCATCATAAAAACATGATGAATCAACTCTTTCTCTTCTTTTCCTTAACATCTTTCCATTATTATAGGGTGCACTCCTTGGTGTGACAACCTCATCACCTAATCCCTCATTTTTTGATTAAATTCCTGACAAACATTCATGTTGCACTTCATATACCTACTTTAGTACAACACGAGTAGAAATTATTCATCACTTTCACTAGAATTGTTTTCTTTCTTATTTTATTTTTCATCACCTCTTGATTTCCTATTTGAGTTTTCCTCTTTATTTTCTAGTTATGATTTTTCCTTAGCTAATTCTATAGGAGTCATCTTGACTTCATCGTTTCTCTTGTAAATGATCTTCCTCTTATTGTAGTGTCTTACAAAGTGACCAGTTTTGTTGCATTTAAAGTATACAAGATGAATCTTGTCTCTAAGTGTTCCCTTTATCCAATCTTACTTCATAGGATCTTTAATACATAATTTTTCTATGTGACCCTTCTCATGAAAGTTGTAACAAACTCTATTATTTTTATATTCACTCCTACAATTTATCCATGGGTGTTCATTGTCTATCTTTCTTGTACAGTCCCTAGATCTATTTCAAAAAAACATGGAATGAATAACAAACTCCATAAAACTTGATAATTTCCTTACATTTGGATTCCTAATGATCTTCTTGTTTTCTTGGATATGCTCATTGATTTCATAATTTCCTTTACATGATACATGAATTGACTCATCCTTCAATTCCTTTTGCCTTTCTTGTTCTAGTTCCTCCCTCAGAGTCTTCAATTTTGCACTTAGTTTATCACATTATTTAACCTTGGATTTAATAGCTTTTTGACATGGCTTATGATTAGATTCATGCTCTAATTCACACTTAGTTGCTTCACTTTTAAAAACCAGATGTGATCTTTCATTAAGATGTCTTTGAATGCATGAAATTTTCTTACTTCTTTGATATATCATCAGTTTATCTTTATCTTAATCTAGATAATCCATTAGGTTTTTCAATTCTTATTCATATTTGAAACAAGATTTTTTTTTGTCACTTAGATATTTTGACACATTTCTAATAATTGATGCCACCTCATTGAGTTCTTGGAGATGATTGGATTCCATGAGCTTTATTTCCATATTTAATTCCTTAATTAGGGATTTAGAAATCTCATACTTCTTTTTCAGTACTGCTTCATCTAGACCACCTATGTTTATGCCTTAAGGACCACATATTAAGTTGTTAAACTTGTACAAAGATAACCTTCTCTGATACCAATTGTTACAAATTTTAGGCACTGATGTTGGGGTGATAATGTCAAGTGGGGATACCTTTTGGTGGACCAACACTTACGACCCTTTTATTAAAAGTTTATTTATAAACTTAATTCAGTCTTTCACAACTACAAGAGTGAGACAATATGACCGTTCACCCATCCTATATATATATATATATATATATATATATATATATATATATATATATATATATAATGATCCCTCACAAGATTGGTACTAGATGATCTATCCATGATAAGGATATATGCTCAAGAATTATGTTATGTAAGCAAATTGTAATATTTTGAGACACTGGTTTGTAATTATCTATGTGAAGATCAAGGAGTGAAGTGGAAGTTCTGGGTTAAAATTCTTGATAAATTATTAATAAAGGAAGTACTTTATTTTAGTGGGGTTTTTTCCTTTGGGTTTCCCCACTATAAATTTGGTGTTTTTGTCTCATTTACTTTACTCTTATTTTCTTTCAGCTCTTGTTATTACATTCTGTAATCTGTAATATATAAACATCTAAATCTATGGTTAATTTAACTGCACATCATAATCTATAATCTTTGGTAATTACTCTATGGATTTATAATTCGTTAATTATAATTCTTATAATTTCCCTAACATGGTATCAGAGCTGGCACTTATGCATGCGCAACATTTATTTGGAAGTTTTTAATTTTACTAGAGTAAAGAATATTGAAGTTTATTTATGGATCTAAAAAACCCTAGTTACTATGTCGTTGTTTTCAAGCTAATTATGTGAAATATTTCCAATTCCCACCCAAATATTTTAAAAATATTGGTTAAAGTTATTCTTAGATCTTGTTTGATATCATTTTTTGTGCATAGATATGTATTTTTGAGACCTATGCTATTGTTTTCGACTTTTCAATAGTCGTCTGTAATTTATTTTTAAATCTTTTGCAGCCTTTTTTATATAGTTGTTATAGTTGTGAGAATTATTTAAAATAAGTCCTTTTATTTTACGGATTTTTTTATTTTTTAGTTGTGGATCCAAAAGTTTTCTTTAGATTTCTAGTCAGTTACATAGTTTTAAGATCAACCTAGGAGTCTAGCCCTAACATTATGGTACTATATTTATTTTTCATCCTAGATTTATGTCTTGGCACCAATCTTGAAGCCAATTGATTAAGTATCCAAGTACCTTCGTTCACTGTCAAGTTTTTCTATTGGTTTGTTCAGTTGTCTGGAATCTGAATTCTCCATCTTTGTGAAGCTTGAGCGAATAATAAGCTCCATCTAGCTTTGCTTTGTCAGTCATTTTAATAGTTCATTTTCATTTTTATGAAGCTTGAGGAAATTACAAAGTTCCATCTTGCTTCACTGTTGTCAGTATTTTTGATAGTTATTTTTCAGTTGCGAAACGCGAGCCAATAAGGGCATTTCACATTTTGCTTCATGTTGTCAGAACTTGTGTTGATCTTTCCTCTATTATGCAAAATGCAAGATCTGGTAAGGAAATCTCCAAGTCACTTTTTTCACTGTGTTGTCAATACTTGTTTATAGGTTTCCTCTATCTGCTTGCGAAATTCATATCCAATAGGAATTTCTCCAAGTATCTTTTTTTTCACATTATCTGTATTGTGTATACTTATTTATGTCTTTGCAAAATTTGAGCATATATAAGTGCCAAAGTATCTTTGCATTTCACAATTGTCAATATTTTTAATCGTGGGAGTAGTTATCCAATAAGAATTATCCACCTTTTACATTTTTCATTCTTAGTTAGATTTGTGAAAAGTGATCCATTAAGAAGGCTCCATGTGTGTTCATTTTTTCTGTTAGTCATTTAGGTAGCACTGCAAAGTGTGAACCAATAATAAAACATTGTGTGTGTCAATTTATTCTTTCACATTTTCAATGTCTTCCTAACATGTTTCACCGTGTTAGTACCAATTTTTCTTAAACTACCAAGATTTGACATTTGGCGTTTAAAATATTTCGGACCCAAATTTTCATTTTTGTTTTAGCTTATTCCAAGGTTTTGACATTTAAGTTTCCCAAAGTTATCTCTATAATTTTGAGTGTGAAATCTATCAAGTGTCTTCTTTCAGTCATTAGCATTTTTGACAAGTGACATAGTTTTGATTAAGTTTTTTCATCTTTTTTTCACATTATCTAATCAGACCACTTGTCAAAATGGAAATTGTTTTATTTAGTTTTGTCAGGACTTCACATCCACTAGGATAACTCATTATGTGGAAATTGGTTTTTTATGAAAGGTGACATATGTCCCCCTAAGTTTTGTTTATTATCGTGGAAATCCAATAATTCATCTATCTTATTTTATTTTTTGAGACTTCGTAGTCCGCTATTTGCTAGACCATTTTTTTTTAAATCTCCTTTATACCGTGGGTTTTTTAAATTTATTGTGTTGCATTTTCAAAAAAAAAATTTTCATAGATTTTAAATTGTCATTCTATGGATTTCAATTTGTCTTTGTGCATGAGTTTTCTAATTTTCTTTGTCTTATGGATTCCAAAATTTGAAAAGTTTAGATCTTTACTTTGTGGCCTTTCAGAACTTGTCTATTTATTTTTTAGCTAGTTGTATGTGCATATTTCTACTAAAATTATTTGTAGCTTGTTTTTTTCCTCTGTTTGGATCTCTTGGTTTATTTTTAGCCATATTTGTTTTCATTATTGTCTAAGAATTTAAAAATGGCTAGTTCTGCTAGTTTTTCGATGGATAAGTCTCATTTATTAAATGGAACGAACTATAGTATTTGGAGAGTAAGGTTAAAATCATGTTTCATGGATAGAAAGCTATGGGATCTTATAACTGGTTTGGAAAAATGACCCAATAGTAGACTTGCAACCACTGAAAACCTTAGCTCCTTCTCTCAAAGATCACATGAAAGCTTTATCCATCCTATTGCAAAGCATAAGAGATGATTTTTTAATGCATATAGGTCATATGGATTCTCCTATCGATGCTTGGAAATAATTAGAGACTATGCATGAAGGTAGTCATCTATCTAAGATAATTAAGATAATTTTAGAGTTGTTTACAACTCCTATGAAAGGGGATGATAAAATAGTTAATTACCTAGCTAAAATTAAGAACATTAAAGCTCAATTAGATGGTTGTAATTGTGAACTTGTTTCAAGATAAACTTTTGTATTTCATTATTTAGATAAATATTCATGAAAAAATTTAGGAACTATATCTCTATTCTTAACTCTAAATATCATAATGAGAATGATCTACCTGATTTGGATACTCTTATCTTCTTTGTTAATTCAAGAAGAATGGGTAATGGAGAATTTTGTTTCAAAAGAGACTGCATCTCAGGCATTGTTCTCTCTTAGAATCATAATTTTTCTCAAAATAGGAATAATAGTAATCCTAATCAGAATTCTAATAACATATCAAGATTTAAATCCAATCCTAATACTAATTCTATTAAAAATAGTCATAACTTTAAAGTCAAATTTAATGGCACATGTAACAAGTGTGGAAATTTTTTTCATAAAGATTTTGATTTTTCATGTGTGAAAACTAACAAATCATATTAAGAATACTAGAAATCGTAAGCCTAATAGTCAAAAGAAATACACAAAGAAAATCATACAAATAATGTTGAGCAATCTATTGCCTTGTATACTACTCTCTCATCTTCAAATGACAAAAAATGGATTCTAGATAGTGGTGCCTCTAGGAACATGACCTATATCTTTGGTATCCTCTCAAATGTTGTTAAATGTGAGGAAAGCATATATCTAGGAGATAATTCCATCATTAGATCTGAAGGTTTTGGAAATGTTAAATTGTCAAATGGAATAATTAGGAATGTCTTGTATGTTCCTCAGTTGAAAAAGAATCTTTTGTCTTTCTCTTAGTTAACTAAAGAAAACTATAAAGTTGTTTTTGTGTAAGATAAATGGTATGTAAAAGATGAACTCAATAATTTCATTGCTTCTGGTATTCATAAAAATGGATTATATATCTTTCATGGATTTGTGTTTGAATCTTGCTTTTCTTCCTCTTCTAGGATTGATATTAATCTTTAGCATGAAATATTAGGTCATGTAAAAATCAAAAGTTTGTATGAAAAGTCTCTTGTAAATATTGTTGTTGGTCTCCCTAAGATGAAGTCTGATCATGAAGCTTGTGAAAGTTGCTTGTGTGGTAAGCAACATGGGGAACCATTTGACAAACATCATGATCCAAATTCTTCTTTTTTATTCTAGTTGATTCACAGTGATTTGAGAGGTCCTCTTGAAGTTCCTTCTCTTAGTGGTGCTTTGTATGTTGTTTTCTTCATTGATGATTTATCTAAGATGACCTAGTCTTATTTCATTAAGAAAAAGTATGATGTCTTGTCTAAGTTTAAAGAATTTAAAGATTTATTTAAAAATGCTTCTAATATAAAAATTAAAAGGATTAAGACTGATAATGGAGGTGAATATGTTAGCAAATAAATTTATGAGTTCTATGTGTCATGTGGGATTCAGAGAGATTTGAATACTCCATATTCCCCACAACAAAATGTCATTGCAGAAAAGAAATATAGGATTGTCTTAGAAATGGCTCGGACTATGATTCATGCATATAATGTGCCTAAGTTTTTATGGGTAGAAGCTATGAAAATTGTTGTCTATATCTTGAATAGAGGGCTTATCAAATATCTTCATCAAGCTATTCCTCATGAAATATGGATGAATAAAAAACTAGATATCTCTCACTTATGAATATTTGGTAGTCATGATTTTATCTTCATTCTAAAATTTAAAAGGAAGAAGCTTGATCCAAACTCCTATTCTTGTATTTTTGTTGGCTATGGATATAAAACTAAATTTTTAAGAGTTTATAACCATTTAAAACATGAGATAGTTCAAAACACGAATGTTCATGTCTTAGAGAAAACATTATGTGTTTCTTCTTATGAACCCTCCTCTGTTTCTCCTGAAATAGAGCATGATAATCCTTCTCCTAAAAATATGGAAACAAAAGTTCAAGAGGATGATTATCCTGATCTAGATATGATCAAGGTTGAGGGGGAGTCTTATAAAAATGTGTTGCATCCCAAGATTCCTAAATGGGCTCAAAATATTGTTAAGGATTCTCATCATGTTAATATTAGAAAGGTAACTTGTAGTCACAATTCTTATCATGCCTTGATAACCCTATACGAGGTTGAACGTCAATATTTTGAGGAATTATGTCAAGATGATAAGTGGATTCAGGCTATAAAAGATGAATATAATGCTTTGATTAAAAATAACACTTGGGAACTTGTCCCTCCTCCTTCTAAGAAAAGAATAATTTGATTTATGTGGTTATATAAGATCAATTGTAACTCTGTAGGAGAAATTGAAAAATTATAGGAAAGGTTGGTAGCTTGTGGCTTCACTCAAAAACATGGTCTTGACTATGAGACTTTTTATCATGTAGCTAAGATGAGCACTTTTAGAATTCTTCTTGATTTGGCTGCCCAATATGGTTGGGAGATTCACCAAATGGATGTTAAAAATACATTTCTTAATGGTGATCTACAAGAATAAATCTACATGTGTCAACATAAAGGTTTTGAAAAACCTGGTAAGGAACTATATGTCTATAAGCTAAGAAATTCTTTATATGGTCTTAAGTAAGCTTCTAGAGCTTCGTATGCTAAAATTAATAGTTTCTTTCAGGATCATGGTTTCTCTAACTATTGTTCTGATAATGATTTATGTGTTATTTTTGAAAATAATCACATTATCATTATTGTCTTGTATGTTGATGATATATTGATTGCTAGTAGTGATAAAAATTTAATTGTTACAATCAAAGAATTATTAAAACCAAGTTTTGAAATGACTAATTTAGGTTTTCTAAATCATTTTAGGTGGGATTATATTTCAAAATCATAAATATATTGTTGCATCTCAATCTCAGTATGTTTTGAATTCACTTACAAGATTTAACATGATTGACTATAATCCTATTGCCATTGATATTGAAATTGGTGTTACTTTATATCCTAAATCTGCTTATGCTAAATTTGATTCTACTTTTTATAGACAACAAGGTGGTAGTCTAATTTATTTTACTATTACTAGACATGATATTTCATATGCAGTAGGAGTTGTTTCTAGATTTGTATAGAATCCTTATGAGGATAATTGGAAAATGGAAAAAAATTTGAAATATGTTAAAGGAACAATTAATTATGGTTTGTTTTATTCTTCTTGTGATGATGAAAAATTATTTGGATATTGTGATTCTGACTATGTTGGTGATGCTATAGAGATAAATTATACTTCTTGACATGTTTAAGTTGGGTGCAGGTGCCATCATGTGGAGTAGCAAGAAGAAACCAAAAATGTCTATCTCTTATACTGAAGTAGAATATAGAAGTGTTATGGAAGCTTCAAAGGAAGCTACATGGCTCAAAATATTGTTAGATGAACTACATATGGGAATCAAGGGAAGCACTAATCTTTTATATGACATCCATAGTTGCATTTCTCTTGCAAATATTATAGTTTAACATCAAAAGATGAAGCATATAGAAGTCGATATGCACTTTATTCAAGATAAATTTCTAAATGGTGATATTTATCTCAAGTTGTAGATATTTTCACAAAGTTTTTGTGTTCTGTGAATTTTAACAAGTTTCATGTCTTGTTGGGCTTATCAGAGTTTCCATTAAAGGGGAGTGTACATGACAATGCCACCTCTTAATGGCTGTTGTAAAGTTCCAATACTTCCTCCATTTTGTAATAAGTAAATAGTCACTGTATGTGATTTTACTTATAAATCCTAGTGAAGAATTAGTTATGGGTATTCCTTGGTTTATAAAAGGCTCCATAATTTGATATAAGTCTTCATATATAAAGAAATTGTATCAAGAATTTATGTATAGGAAGATTTGTATGATTTCCCTTGTTTATATGAATCACCATTGTTGATTCATAGATCTGTAAATCCTTTTGTATAAAAAGGTAAATTTGGGATGTCTTGTTTTGTTTTCCCCACATAAGATTAAGGGGGAGTGTTGGGTTGATAATGTCAAGTGGGGATACCTTTTTTTTTACCACCACTTATGAACCATTTATTAAAAGTTTATTTATAAACTTAAGTCAGTATTTAAATACTAAAAGAGTGAGACGGTATGATCGTTCACCCATCCTATATAGACAGGATGATCCCTCTTGGGATTGGCACCAGATGATATATCGATGATAAGGATATATACTCAAGATTTTATATGAGAAAAATATAAATTGCTAAGACACTGGTATGCAATTACCTATGTGAAGACCAAAGAGTGAAGTAGAAGTGTTGGGTTAAAGTTTTAATAAATTATTAATAGAAAAAGTGTTATATTTCAATGGGTTTTTTTTCCTTCAGGTTTCCCCACTATAAATCTGGTTTCTTCTTTCTTATTTACTTTATTGTTATTAGATTACATCTCCTTTTATTACATTATGTAATCTACAATATATAAACAAATTAATCTATGGTGATTTTTAATTACACATCATAATCTATAGTCTTCATAAATTACTCTGTGGATTTATAATTTGTTATTTATACTTCCCATAATTTCCCTAACAACTAAAGGGGAGTGAATAAGTGCTCTTTCAAACTTCTGAAACAATATAAAGTTATTCAATTATTCAAAATTAAATTATCTTAACTATGATGAAGCATAACTATTCAACCATGGGAGAGAGTAAGATAAGAAAACACACATGAATACATAGGGAGATAAGATTTAATGTGGGAAACCCATCAAGGGATAAAAACCCAATGAAACCATAGAACTATCTCGAGAAATTTTTGTATAAATTTACAATGATTTCACCATATGTTGAGAACCCACTCAACTTGAAGCACCCAATCCAATTTTGAAGAATCCACTCCAAATAAACATCAAGCACAAAATTGAATGCAAGGTAAATCACCCACTTGAAAGTTTTGCAAGCACTTACTTACAAGGAACCACTCGCTCCTAAATTGTTGAGCAACAATTCAAACTTTAATAAAATAATTTTTGATCACCCTAAACTTACTTACATCAACACATTGCGATCTTTGTTTCATCTCTTCATTTCATTTGTACTCTCCTCACTTTCTTAAAAGTAGCACACATATCTTAAAACATAAATATCCTATAAAACTAATATAAGGTCTCAAAGATGATTTACACACTAAAACAAACTATATTCTTCATGAGAATGAGTCTCTCATACATCAACTTATCTCTTTGTTGATAACATCACCTAAGTATTCTGTATTCCTTAGATACATCAAAAAATCTCTCTCTAGCTTCAACAACCTCTCACATATAAAGAATGGTCTATTCGTAACCAACATAGAATCCTTTACATTACCTTTCATATTTAAATTTCACATTCTAAAATCTTCACTTTTCACACTTGTGTTACATGTACAAAGTAAGATGAAAGATTTCAATAGTAATTGTTTAAAGGTCATTTATTAATCTGATAGGGACTAATTATTGTCTTTTGCATTGCATACACCTTCAAGACGATTTGAATCCTACTTATGACACCTGGAATCCTCTAAACCTCCTACACACACTTTCCTCAACCTACAATATTCTCTTTTGAACTTTTTTACTGATATTGTAATGTTTCCTTGAAATATGTCATTTCCTTCACCAAATAATACATGCCTTCTAGATAAAATTAGGCTCTTACAAGTGTAAAATCATAATAGAAAATTAAAAAAAAATCTCATATCCCTTACAACCTTTAAACAAGGATTAGTGTTTTCCACTTGAGTTCCAACCATCATTTGAGCCTTTGAGGGAACATTGAGTGCAAGATCTAACTCTCACAATCTTTAACATATAAGAAGAGGATAGTTGTGTGTTCAAACCAAATCATATAGACATGACCATGACATACACAAGATATACACCTCAATCATAAGATATTTGAAAAGTAAACTGTGAAGATATAGCTCATTTACTTGTTTCTTCACAGGAAAGATGCACTCAAACTTGAATACCTTCAACACAGTCATACAAAAACTTATTTATGCATAAAGAACATGAGTTTATGTTTTTTCACATCTTGTAGATGATCTTTGGATCACCCAAAACCATCAAGAAGGAAACAAACTACAACTCTACTTCATAAAGCATCCACTTAACCAAGGAATGCACTATTTTTCTCTTACAGAGATGCATGTTCAAGGATTCAACAACTCCACTCACTTTCTAAACAAGCATACCTTCAAAAAATATTTCATGTTGGATAATGACTCTATAAAATATTTGACATTTATGTTTTTTTCTAATAACATTCCAACAGGATTATAGGAGTTTGATCTTCCCATACTATGCATAGCGAGGGTCTCTAATTTCAAATCCTCATTCATTGTTTGAAGATGTATAACACAAAATACTGAGATAATTTTTTTTAGCTTACATTTCTTAATACATGACAACACATGGGATCACTTATAATAATATACAACACATGAGACATTTGCACAACCATGAAACCACATATATAACATGAAACACATGATGCACATCAAAGTCACATTCCCAATATGAAAAAGTACAATAACAATCCCACTACATTATACAATTACTGATAGGCACTTCCCACGAAAAATCATTTTCATGGTTACATATTTATTATAATACTATTTTAATTAATTGACTATAATTATTTGAATAACACTACACATGGGACCCTTCATTCCTCTTAAAACTAGGATGCATATTTTTTGGTTTAATATGTCACCTACAATGGTTCCATTAGAATATTGTTCGTTTCCTATATCACATTTAATTTATATAACTCGACAGTCATTAAAAACATTTAGAAACCCATGAGTCTACGAAAACGTTTTGTGATAATTTGTTTCTAAGAATCATGTTTACCTAGTTTGGCATTATAATTTCATTACAAGGAGGAAAAATTCATGGAAAGTAAAAGGAATGTTATTAGGTCAAGAGTGGACATGTTCTGAGTTCTTTTCATAGCATTTTTTAACACTAACGGTACACTATTTTCATCTTCAATATATTAACACAAACCACATAAGTTACCTAATTAATTTAGATCTTTCTTTATTCACAATTCATTTGCTCCAATTAGGAATCTGTATTTTCACAATCATGTTGCACAAGGAAGGGTACATTACAATTTTGTTCCCATTATAGAGATTTTAATTTGAATTTAAGTGAAAAATCCTACATCCCAATAAAATTATGTTTCATCATCTTAAGGATTCATTCTTGATGTTTACAAGAAACTACAAGTTTTAGCCATTAATTATACTTCTTGAGTGATCCTAGGTTTCATGTATTCCCATCTACACCCAATGGATTGTACTAAATTTTACAAGTCACACTAAATTGCAATATTCTTAAATCAAAATACTTTGGAAATAACCAAAGGTATTCTATTTGCAAGGATACATTTCATTATTTCATTAGCATCATTGTTTAACCACATTTATGCATACAAGGTTTGTGTTCAAGCCTCAAATTTTGTAACCTGATTCCATAGGTAGTTTTATCTCCTGTGTAGCTGTCCTATATTGCATTCATTTTATGATCACATAAGGAATTTTGGATTTTTTCACATCACTCAAGGGCGTATGATTTTCACAATGATCATTACAAAGTTTGTTCTTATTTACCCTTTTTCTAACTACATTTATGCAGTTACTTGGTCAAGAATTGACATCACTTAAAACAAATGAATTCATATGCTACTTAATTCTGCACTTACTGATTCATGTCTCCAAGGAGTGTGATTCATTTTGTAAGAATAATTTTAATTTCCTTTGCAAACTCAAAATTTATGCAAGTATTACAAGTGGGACATTCTATAAAATTTTCCATGGATTAAATCCTTCTAAAGTAATATTTACAATCATTAGTAGCCATACATCCTAGCTCCTTTAACAATTAACAACATTAGAAGTTACACAATCTATTACATTCAATAGTACTAGAGGGTTTCTACACCCTACTAAAATACAAAATTAGAGTAATCAAATGTCTGTATCTTGCAAAGCCTTCGTACCACTTGAGGTATTCCAAGACTACATGCCTAGGTAACCTTGTTATCTATGAGGGATTAATGAGTTCGAAAATTAGGTTAATGCATAGGTAAGCTAGAACTTAGAATCCCCTATCCTCAATTAGGTCCCTCAACAAGATAGGACATAGGTGAAATCACCCCAAAATATCCCCAAAAGTAATAGGTTATAAACTATAGTGTTAAGGACAATTATGCAAATAATTATTACAACTTACCCATGAGGTGGTTAGATTTACGACACCTAGAATGATGGTCATTCTCACCCCATGTTGATAGGGTATTCTTAATAGCCATTTCCTCAAACAAGGTTATTTAAATTTAAGTAATGGCACTTGTAGGAATTTTCTTAGATGTAAAAGAAGAAAGCAATTAATGAGATTATAGTACTTTAATAACATGATCTATGTTTATACCTTAAAAAAGGATCAATTTGGAGGAGATAATACAATAGGGATTATAAAATTATTTTTATTTTGTTATTTAGGATGAGATGAGATTCTACCTAGCATTGTGGGTGTTATGGAGATAAATCAATAATTATCCTAGTAAAAGATTAGTTTAATATCTTTATAACATAGGTATAACATTGAGTAAAACTTCACATCCATTTTGACACTATAAAATATTATTCGAACAACACTACATATCATTTTCTATGGTAATAAAATTCTTGCAAGACGAATACAACTTTACACTGATAACTATTTAAATACAAAATATCACATCTTGAATTCCTCTTGTTCAGAGTACCTGCAACCAGCGTAGGGTTAGTACTAGGAATGTTATGGAAATCCCCTACACTCAAACATAAATTCGGTGCATCCATCATTTCAAGAATTTGAATTAGAAAATAGAAAGAGATAGGGAGAGAGAGAGAGGTCGTTTCTTCACACATTCACACTTCCTCATTCTATTGCTTTCTTTTTTAGGGAGAAGAGTATGGAAGGATAGAGAGAGTCTAATATTCATTTTATTTTCAAATCACCATATCCTAACCACATACATTTCATATCTAATTTTCATTTCATTTCAAACAAACACATTTTAATCCCATTTACAGTTTCAAAACAAGATTTCATCGTTACTTCTAGAGAGAGAAAAAGGAAGAGAGAAAGTATAAAATATCATTTTCCTTTCCATTCACTATATAATAATCACATACATTATGTATCTCATTTTACATTTTGTTTCAAACTCATATACATTATCAACCCATTTCCATTTTCAAAACCAATCAAAATATTCATAGTTATTCTAGGAAGACAAAGGGGAAGAGAGAGAAAATTATATAATTAGTTTTCTTTTCTATTCATCATATCATAACCACATACATTATACAATTTTCATTTCATTTCCAACCCATAAACATTTATAACTCCTTTACTTTTTAAAACTAGTCAAAATTTCGTAGTTACTTCTAGAGGGAAAGGGGAAGACAGAGAAACATAATAATTTCCCAAAAACCATTCATACAATAATTTGATCAATTCATATTATATAAAGTATGGAAACAATATAAACAAGGTTCCATGGTTAGTTTGGAGTCAAACGAGACTCTTAGGAGGTGTTTTTAGCTAAAGTTACAATTTTGGTGAAAGCTGGCTGAAACATCTAAAGTGCTTATAGATTGAGCCTTGAAAAAACTAGTTTTAAGTTCAAACATGAAATTAGGTTGTTCGTAATTACTATCCCATATATAGAGAACTCATTGTGTCTAATGGAAGTTGATTACATGAACAAAACTCAAGTTACAAGTGAAACTCTATGGCTGGTTATCATAATTACGTCAGGAATTCTTGTCGCACAACAACTATTGGGCCCCAAAACCCACATGAAAAATAGTCTTTGAAAGTGTTTTCATTTAAATGAAGCTTGGTTACAATTCACTTGTTAGCAGTCTAAAGGTAGGTGGCAGTGGTTTTTAGTTTCACTTAAACTAAGCGAAAACCGTAAGCTGGAACATATCATTTTTTATTAAAATGTGCACATCACTACAAGAGACTAAAAAGATAAAAGGGATTTGCAACTCTAATTGAAAAGGAAATAAATGAGTTCAAACAACTTAGTTAAGGTTCTCCATGGTGTTGTACATTACTAGGGGTCATGCTAGGATTTTCAATTTTGCGGGACATTTTGGTGTGGAACTGCATGCACTCAACTTTTGAGGTTATCTTTTCGATGTTTGAAAATTCCAATTGAAGTAATGTTTTATCATTGGTTAGAGTTACATTTCCTAATAATTAACATTTAATTTCCAAATGCAAGAAATGATGAAAGAAAAATTTAGTGTAAAAGAAAAGGGAAAATCCATACCTATTTTACGCAAAACTCACAATCACTGCATTCAATGAGTCTACATTACCTTTAGGTATTTTGTAAAATAATTCATGGTCCTGAATGAGCAATATGATAGATCTGTATTGCTTCATAGTTATTGAAGTATCCTTAATGAACCAAAATTGAAAAAATCTTGCAATCACTGATGTCATAAAGGTTGCTTCACTCTTAGGAATTTTATCAAACAATTTGTGCACCTTTTTTGTGCACCTCAACTACACTATCTCCAACATGAAGCACTGAAACATCAATTGTACCACCACCAAGGTCAAAACATTTATGGTTTCATCATTCTTTTTTGAAAGTCCATACGCCAATGGAGTAGCAATAGGCTCATTAATAATCTTTAGAAATTCCAATACAACAATTCGTCCCACATCTGTGGTTGTTATCTTGAAGTCACTGAAATAAAAGAGAGAAAAGCTACAACCTGGTTCACCTCATTCATTTTCTTCCCCAAAACAATTAAACCTCTTCACTAAAAATCACATATTAATTGGATTCACGTCATCCTTTCAGTTTTCACTATTTGGAAGTTTCTAAATCCTTTTCAACAAAAGCATTTGGTGTATACCCTAAACCAAGGATCCCATTTTGGCGTAGGAAAGGATCATGCTGGAAAAATTTGTGGATTTTTTATTTTATGCTTGAGAATGGACAAACAGATGGTCTCATGCTAGAGAAAGAGAGAAAAAGAAAAATCTTCCAATGTCTTATTAAATACAACAACAACTCGAAATAAAAGATAAAGATGAGGACAATAAAGTGGTAGCCAATGTCTACCAAAGAATGGTGCAGTAGGGATACAATGTACATAGCATAGATGCATAGAAAGAAAAAGAAAATAATTCCATATGGATGGACATTACGCTTGAATGGAGTGATTCTCAATCCTCAATCTTTTTCTTCTTCTCCATACAAAAAATAAATAGTGGCATCCATAGCTTCCTTTCCTCCCTGAGACAAGTGAACCCACTTCAGATGTAGATACACATTTAAATCAATCAATTTGTATATAGAAAAAATGAGGAAAGATTATGGAAATAGATTTATCCCGGTGTCCAGGGCTGATTAAACCCATAATGGGACTGATTTTAGGATGGCTATAGATATAGCTCCATTTATCACATTTCCACATATCATTTTGTTTATTTAATTATGCAAGTGTAGAACCCTGATTTTCCATAAAGATTCAGATTTTTCACTTGCTAGAACAATCCAATAAATGCTAACTTTACCACATTAACTTGGGTTTCTCAGTGGTTAATGGATCTTGACCTCAAATAAGGTGTTTGTATTATTATGTAAGGAAAATTATAGGTATGCAAGCCGCATGGAGAGTCCATATGCTTGTCAGAACTCCTACATGCATGCACTATGTCTCTTTCACCCAACCACCATCATCACTTCTCTAATTGTCTACTTAATTTCCACCATTACCGCCACTTCCCATTCTTTTATTTTTATTTTTTATAATTTTTAAGATCCTTGCAATTTTGTTATTTATTATTATTATTTTTTAATAATAATAAATATTTTATTAATCTATGACTTTCTACTTGATTTATTTACTATATTTAAATATTTATTTCTCTAACTTTCAACCCTCGTCAGTTAAAAATTTCACTAATATTATTAATTAAGTTTAATGCAAAAATATCACCTCCTAAATCAATCTCACGAAGATTGTCTATGGGTTGGTTGGAAGTGCATTAAATTTACCTCCCGTTATAAGAGCATCGTCCTTGATACAACACAAGACCAAGGCTAGAAGAGGTACTCATGAGAAAGGAGGAAACAATCAATGACTCATGTCACCAGTGAAAATATACTTGTTTTTAAAGAGCGATCATAAGGAAGAAGACAAGGTTTGAAAATTTCTTGGTGTTCTGTGAAGATTGGTAGTTTTAATTTATATTATTACTTAATTAATCCTTTTCCTTAATAATATTTGTTAATCTCAAGATCTTAATATTTCATATTTTAGGCTTTCAATTGATTTATTTTTGTGGGTTCCTAACAACAACTAACATCTAGACACCACATAAGGCCCAAACACAACACTAATGACTAACAACGCATCTTGTTACACACTTTAGCGACTATATCACATCACAAGAACTCAACCTAACCATGGAAAGAATACATACAATCTACACAACATAGTACTCAACACACACACGCCCAAATGTAATAGTACTCATACAGAGGTTTTACACAACTCAAAACCATAATAGAAACTACACATTGTTAAAATGATACCAATATCATATCATTAATGAGGAGCATCAATCCTTAACATCACAAAACATAACTAAAATCATATGAGTACTCATGAATCATGAACACAACTCCATATACCTCCCAAAGCATTAAAAAAAACTCCCTATACCTCCCAAAGCATAAAAAACAACTCCATATACCTCCCAAAGTATTACGAACAACTTCATATACCTCCCAAAGCATCACAAAACAACTCCATATACCTCCCAAAGTAATAAAATAAAGATAAATTTTCCTTTTCAATCCTCCAAAGAAAACAAATTTCCCTTTTCAATACACTAAAGAAAACAAATTTCCCTTTTTGCTCCACTAAAGAAAACAAATTTCCCTCTTCACTCCACCAAAGAAAACAAATTTCCCTTTTCACTCCACCCAAGAAAACACATTTTCCTTTTCTCTCCACCAAAGAAAACAAATTTCCCTTTTCACTCCACCCAAGAAAACACATTTTCCTTTTCTCTCCACCAAAGAAAACAAATTTCCCTTTTTACTCCACCAAAGAAAATAAATTTTCCTTTTTGCTCCACCAAAGAGGTTGGTCACCCTATGGCCCTAGGCACATAGAGCCCAAACACTTCTAACCCAAGTGAATAATAACCCGTGGTTCAACAAATGACTAGTTATTTGTAACTCCTTGGGGTGTACCTCCATATAATGAATCAGGCTCATAGGTACCACCAATTCTTGGTGAACCCATGTCCCTATGAAAAAACATAACACATTAGAACCAACATGCTAAAACAATAAGAAAATTTTCCAAATGACTTCAAATTCAATCGCTTTGGGCCAAGCGAGAAAATAAGATTAAACTCAACGAATAATTTTAAGTTAAATTTAATTTCAATCAAAGAATATAAATGGATAATTAAACATAGTTACAGAAAAACAATCCTCTTGTTAGTGCAACAACAAAAAAGAGTTCCCAAAATTGTAACAATAACTCAACCAAAATTTAAATAGAATAATTTGCTGGTTTCAAAAAGGAATTTTTTTTTTCAAATTTATGAATAAAATACATATAAATAAATATCACATAACAATCACTATGTGGCATTATACGGATACCAAAGGGGTACTCATCGAGTTAGTGATACTTGAATATCAAGCCTCGGCTCGGGAAATAATATAATAACATATAAAATAATATAACTATCATAATATCTTCTTGAATCATCCCTCCATACTCCCACAAGTCTCAAAATTGTCTAAACATAGTTTGAGTGGAAATGGTAGAGGTTGTCATCTATTGAGCCTAAGGCGTTCACAAAACTCAATATACATGGTGCCCATTGGGCAAATTCCATGCATACCAAATGACTAGAAGTGGGTTTTAAATATATGTAAGACTCAACTTCATATCTCGTACTTGGCTCGAGTTACTAGTCAACGGTACATCGGGTAACATAGGTCACATATACGACAACCGTACATGGAAAGAGAGAAAGGTACATGTTGCCATCTACTGAGCCTAAGGTGTTCGCGAAACATAATATACATGGTGCTCATTGGGTAATGTGTCATACATACCAAACGAATAGAATTGGATTTTTAGTCTATGTAATACTCCGCTTCCTATCTCTTACCCATCTTGAGTGACTATTCAATGGTACACATTTCCTCTCTCATCATATACACTTTTTACCAATTGCTTCCCTTAAGGTCGATTAGTGTAGGGTTCACAACATAACACATAACTACATTACTAACTCAACGGTGACTTAGACACATCAACCATAACATCTTACGCATGGTATATTTATAGGGTATAACACATCATTACTTCAATGGTTTACAATACATCACGTTTCCACATAATGCACCCAAAGTGGAAGTACAATACAATAGGGTTCATGTGATCACCATATGCCCCTAATTCACAATATGAATCAATCACATAAAACATTAAATATATGTATGATGAACATAGTGACTAACATCACAACATAAAAATAATTGTAATACAACATGGTGACACAATACGATACATCAAAACACAGTGGAAACATCACGATACGATCCAATTCACTATGTAACAATTTTTTCATACAACACATTAGCACACATACATACCACAAAATAATAAAACACTCCAACACTTTGCAGTCCATAATAACATTCTTTTCACACAACAATGAGGTACATCACACGTAAAATTCAAATTAAATTCACAAAAAAGAGAGTAATTACTCTCATCATAAGCACATAAACATCATAAAAAAACCACTTTAAGTGGAATGTATAATAGGTGAATTTATAAGAACACATGTACAAATTTGGTCACATCGCAATATATATCACATTACTCTTCCCATCTCCTCCACCACCATGCAAAATCATCAAAACTCAAATATTTCCTAGAGGTTTGAGAGCATGAACCTCCGCTTTGATACCAAATGTCGCTCCCACATTTTACACACACAAAATGCTAGGATATTCTTTTTGACTTACATTGATTAGTATATAACAACACATGGGATGACTTAGGATAAAATACAACACTTGAGATGTTTTCACAACCATGACTCCACATATATAACATAAAACACATGATGCACATCAAATCCATATTTCCCAAAATTACAATGTATAACAACGATCCCACTATATTATACACTTACTGATAGGCACTTCCCATGACAAAGAAATTTTGTGATTTCATATTTATTACAATCCTATTTTCATTAATCAACTGTAGTTTTCTGAAGAAAATTTAACATTGGACCCTTCATTCCTCTAAAACTCAGGATGCATATTTTTGGTTTAACATTTCACCTATAACAGCTCCATTATAATATTTCTTGTTTCCTATATCACAATTAATTTATATAACACGACGGTCATTAGGAGCATTTAGAAACCTACGAGTCTATAAATTTTTTCCTGAGAATTCATTTCTAAGAATCATTTTTACTTGGTTTGTTATTATACTTTCATTACAATGAGGAAAAATTCATGAAAAAGTAAAAGTAAGTTTATTAGGTCAAGAGTGGACATGTTATGAGTTATTTTAATAGAATTGTATAACACTAATAGTCCACTTTTTTCATATTCAAGTTATTATAACCAACCATGTAAGATACCTAATTAATTTTTTTCATTCTTGGTTCACAATTCATTTTCTCTAATTAGGAATCCGAATTTTTACAATCATGTTACACAAGGAAGGGTACATTACACTTGTGTTCCCATTAAAAATATTTTTATTTGAATTTAAATAAAAAATCCCACATCCCAATTGACTTCCATTTCATCATCTTAAGGATTCATTATTGATGTTTACGAGAAACTACAGGTTTCGGCCCCTAATTCTACTTCTTGACTGATCCTAGGTTTCATGTATTCCCATCTATGCCCAAGGGATTTTACTAACTTTTACAAGTCAAACTAGAGTGAAATTTTCTTAATGCACAGTACATTAGAAACAACTGAAGGTATCCCATTCTCAAGGATACATTTCATTATTTCATTACCATAATTTTTTACCCACATTTATGCATACATGGTTTTTTATCAAGCCTCAGAGTTAGTTTCCTAATTCCATAGGTAGTTTTATCACCTGTGCAAATCTCCTATATTGCATTCATTTTATGAATAGATTAGTAATTTTAGATGGTTTCACATATCTCAAGGGCATATGATTTTCATAACGATCATTACAAATTTTATTCTTGTTTACGTTTGTTCTAACTATATTTACGAGGTTACTTGGTCAAGAATTTTCATCACTTAAAACAAATGAATTCATATTCTACTTAATTCTACGCTTATAGATTCTCATCTCCAAGGAGTGTGATTCCTTTCATAAGATTCATTTTATTTTCCTTAGGAAACTCAAAAGTTACATGCACGTATTATAAGTGGGATATTCTATTAAATTTTACACATTTAAAATCCTTCTAAAGCAATATTTACAATCACTGGTAACCATACATCCTAGCTATTTTGACCATTAACATCATTAGAGGTCACACAATCTATTACATTTATTAGTGCTCGAGGGTTTTTACACCCTACTACAAGACACAATTAGAGTAATAAAATGTCCTCATCTTGCAAAGCCTTCATTCCACTTAAGGTATTCCAAGACTACATGCCCAGGGAACCCTATTATTTGTGAGGGATTAATAAGTTCAACACATTAGTTTAATGCATAGGTAAACTAGCACTTATAATCCCCTCACCTTAGATAGGCCTGTCAATGAGATAAGACATAGGTGAAAACACCAAAAACTATCCCCACAAGGACTAAGTTACACACTATAGTGTTAAAGACAAGTACGCATGTAATCATTACAACTTGCCCATGAGATGGTTAGATTTACTACACCTAGAAATGACGGTCATTGTCACCCTACATATGATAGGGTACTCTTAATATCCATTTCCTCACACAAGGTTATTTAAATTCAGGTAATGGTACTTGTAGGACGTGTCTTAGATGTAAAATAAGAAGGCAATTAATCAGATTACATTATTTTATTAACATGATCCTTGTTTATACCATGAAAAAGGTTCATTTGGGAGGAGATAATATAATAGAGATTATAAACTCATTTTTATTGTGTTAGTTTGAATGTGATGATATTTTTCCTAGCATTATGGGTGTTAGTAAGATAAAAAAAATACTTAACATAGTAAGAGATTATTTTAATCACCTTATAACATAGGTAAAACATTGAGTACAACTTCGCATCCATTTTAACATTATAAAATACAACCACATTGATATTTCCTTTTCAAGATGTATAAAGAACAATTATTTGAAAAACATTACATATCATTTTCTATGGTAATACACATATTGCAAGATGATTATAAATTTACAATGAAAAATTTGTAAATAAAACATATCACATCCTAAATTCCTCTTATTCAGAGTACCTATAACCAATTCAGGGTCAATCCTAGTAATGGTATGGAAATACCCTATACTCAAGCATAAATTCCATACATCCATCAAAGCATTTGAAGTACAAAATAAAGAGAGACATGGAGAGAGAGAGGACGTTTCTTCACACTTCCTCATTCTATTGCTTTATTTTTTTAGAGAGAAGAGTAAGGAAGGATACATAAAGTCTAGGATTCATTTTATTTTCAAATCACCATAACATAACCACATACATCTTGTATTCAATTTTCATCCATTTACAGTTTCAAAACTAGTCAAACTTTCATAGTTACTTCTAAAAAGAAAAATGAAGAGAGAGAAAGAGAGAAATTATAAAATATTATTTTCCTTTCCATTCATTATAAAATAACCACATACATCATGTATCTAATTTCCCATTTTGTTTTAGACCCATGTACATTATTAACCCATTTACATTTTCAAAACCAATCAAAATTTTCATAGTTATTTCTAGGAAGAGAATAGGCAAGAGAGAGAAGTCTAGAAATCATTTTATTTTCTATTCATCATATCATAACCACAAACATTATATAATTTTCATTTCATTTCCAACCCATAAACATTTATGACTCCTTTACTTTTTAAAACCAATAAAACTTTCATAGTTACTTCTAGAGAGAGAAAGGGGAAGAGATAGAAACATCATAATTTCCCAAAAACCATTCATACAATAATTTGATCAATTCATATTCTATAAAGTACAAAAATCATATCTACAAGGGTCCATGGTTAGCTAGGATTCAAACAGGACCCTAACAAGGAGTGTATAGCTAACGTTGAAAGTTTGGTGAAAGATGGCTGAAACATCTAAAGTGATTATAGATTGGGCCTTTTAAAACACTCATTTTAAGTTCAAACAAAAAATTTGGTGGTTCCTAATTTATATCCCATATATAGAGAATTCATTGTGTCTAACATAAGTTTATTACGATGAGTAGAGATCAATTTATAAGGGAAACTCTGGGGCCGGTTATCATAATTATGTTAGGAACTCTTGTCACATAATGACCAATGGGACCCAAAAACCACTTGCAAAACTAGTCTCTGAGAGTGTTTTCATTGAAATGAAGGTTGGTTACAATTGTCTTGTTGGCATTCTAGAGGTAGGTTGCAGTGGTTTTCAACTTCGGTCAAACTAAGCAAAAACCATAATCCAAAACTGATGGTGTTTAATTAAAACATGCACGTCACTATATGTGTCTAAAAATATACAAGGGATTTGTAAATAAACTTAAAAAGGTGGTAAATGAGTTAAAATTTGGTTAAGGTTCTCCATGGTGTCTTGCATTACCATGGGTAATGCTAGGAGTTTTGCATTTATGGTACATTTTGGTGTGGCGGTCCATGCGCATAACTTTCAAGGTTAGATTTTCGATGTTTGATAGTTTCAATTAAAGGAAGTTTTTATCTTTGGTCTGAGTTACATTTCCTAAAAATTAACATTTAATTTACAAATGCATGAAATGCTGAAAGATAAATTTAGCGAAAAGGAAAAGGGAAAATCCATACCTATTTTACGCAAAACTCGTAATCACTGTATTCAATGAGACTGCATTGCCTTCAGGAATTCTATCAAAAAAATCATTGGTTTGGCTTGGAAATATTATAGATGTATTGCTTTAGAGTTACTAAAGTATCCTCAATGAACAAAAATAACACAATCACTGATGTCCTAAAGGCCACTTCACTCTCAGGAATTTTATCAAAAAATTTGTGCACCTTGTCTATTAACCTCAAATACAACATCTCCAACATCGAGCAATGAAGCATCAACTACACTACCACCAAGGTAAAAACATGTATGTTTTTATCATTCTTTCTTGCAAATTTATATGCCAATGGAGTAGTAGTAGGTTCATTTCTAATCATTATAACTTCTAACACAACAATTTTTCCCACATCCCTAGTTGTTGTTCTCTTAGGGTCACTGAAATAAGTAGGAATAGAACTACAACCTGGTTCACCTCATTCATTATCTTCCCTAAAACAAGTAAACCTCTTCACTAAAAAATGCACATTAACCGGATTCACATCATCCTTTTGCTTTGCATTGTTTGAAAGTTTTTCAGGCCTTTTTAAAGAAACCATTTGGTGCATACCCTTAACCAAGGCTCTAGTTTTGGCATAGGAAGGGATCATGCTTGCAAAAGATGTGTAATTTTTCTTTTATGCCTGAAAAAGGACAAACTAAGGGTCTCACGCATGGAAAAGAGTGAAAGAGACAAATA
Organism: Taxus chinensis; assembly: GCA_019776745.2. Classification (NCBI taxonomy): domain Eukaryota; kingdom Viridiplantae; phylum Streptophyta; class Pinopsida; order Cupressales; family Taxaceae; genus Taxus; species Taxus chinensis. The sequence goes on along the minus strand of CM034149.1, from coordinate 268,394,095 downwards.
TTGCAGGGAAATAATTGGGATGGTATGAAAGGGCACTTCTAATTTCTTTTTCAATACAAAAAATCAAAATAAAAGATGAAGATTAGGACAAAAATGTTTTAGTTTATGTGTACCCAAGAATGGTGCAAAAAGGTTATAGTGCATGTAACACAAGTGCATAGAAAAAAAGAAGAGAAATTCCATACAGTTGGACATTACGCTCTAATAGAGCGCCTCCCAATCCCCAATATTTTTCTTCTTTTGGATATAATAAATAAATAGTGCTATCCATAGGTTCCTTTCCTCCCCAAGATAAGTGAACCCACTTCAAATGTAGATACAAATCAAAATCAATCAATTTTTATATAGAAAAAATGAGGAAACATTACGGAAACAGATTTATTCGAATGTGTAAGGCTGGTTAAACCCACAATGGGATTAATTTTAGGATGGATATAGATAGAGCTTCATTTATCACAATTCCACGTATCATTTTATTTATTTAATTATACGAGTATAGAACCTTGCTTTACTATAGAGCTCTAACTTTTGTACTCGCTGCAACAATCCAATAATTGCTAAATTTACCATGTTAACTTGGGTTTCTCAGTGGTTAATGGATCTTGACCTTGAATAAGGTGTTTTTATTATTATGCAAGTAAAATGACAGGTGTGCAAGCTACATGGGAAGCCCATACACTTGTGAAAACTCCTTCTACACACCTCCACTATGTCTCTCTCACCCAACCACTGTCATCACTTTTCCAATTGCCTCCTTAATTTCCACCTGTACCGCCACTTTCCATTATTTTATTTTTATTTTTATAATTTTAAAGATCCTTTCAATTTGTTTATTTATTATTATTTTTACGAATTTCTCCTTGATTTATTTACAGTATTTAAAGAGTGATTTCTCCAACTTTTAACCCTCGTCATTTTAAAATCTCACTAATATTATTAATTAAGTTATAATTATAACAATGTCACTGTGCAATTTGATCTCAAAGAGATCACTTATGGGTCAATTAGTGGGGTGTTACATGGTCCTAAATACAATCTCCCAGTCATCCTTTACGTTAGGTTCAAAAATAGTAATATAGTTTAAGCCATTGTCTATGTCCTTCTAGACTGTCACAAAAGTACACACCCATTATTCAAGAAGAAGATTATTTACTTGTGTAATCCTATGTCCAAGATATCTAATATATTTTTATGAGAAACCTTTGACATTTTTTAACTCACAATATTAAGATCCAACACCCGCTCAAAGACTATTGACATGAAGAACATGCAATTTTGGGACTTTGTGTAGGGTTTGTTGAGACAAAACATGACAATCTATACTTGGAAGTTTCCTTCTAAAAAAACTCCATTCTGATGATCATTTAGAAAAATATAACTTACAAGGAATACCTATGTGCCACCTTCATAACCTTGAGAGTAGGAGTTGAGAAGAAAAAATTCACAAAAACATCTTTGTTTTCAGTCCTCTTGACAAGATCTTCACCAAATCACTTCAACTGTTGAGGATCACTGAGTACTATGACTATATAACACTTCAAGAAGAAAATTTTGGGCTCCAACACATCATATATTACCTATATATGGTGTTCATATTCATTTCTTATCTCAAGAGCATGTTCATAAATCGACTCTTCCCTCAAGCACAAAGATAGGTTTAGTTTGACTGTCCTTTTACCAATATGAGAGTAAAATGGATTGAGTTCATACCAAAAATTCAATAAAATTTCTCAAGTCTCTTCATGAAACCTCATAACACCTTTCATACCATATTTCACAATAGGATGTTCAACTTTACATCATCAAATTTGCATTGTATAGATAAAGACATGTAAAAATGGTCAAACCTGTATGGAATAATTAGGCCTGAAGAAAAAGAATGCCACCATTTTGATCTAGAAAGATCATTCTACAAATGTAAGTGGATGATACAACTTGCAAGATATATTTGGAGTCAAGAAACCTAATTTTACCCCTATCACTTTAAGAAGGAGGTTTGGAGAGAGAAAAAGTAAAATGATTATAACTTTTTTGTTCTTCAACATTTTGTCCTCAAACGTTTTGCAACCGTTCAATATTGGATTTCTCTTCAAAAATTCCTTTTATGATTTATCCGAAGGTGGATTGATAATTTTTTTTGAGTTCTAATAAGACATGTCACTATTTTATACCTTCTCACTTTAACAGGTGTTGGTAAAATTTGAATAACTTGATCTATCTTCTTCACAATTTTATGAAACTTGACATGAAGCACTACAACACATCCCTCTATATGCTCTATAGCTTGGTTTCTCATAAATAATCATGTAATGTCAAAACAAATATCATTTTCCCATAACTTCACTACTATTTCTAAAGGGAAGTTTTAGTGAATACTTGAATTTTTCCTCCAAAGGATAAAGTATGCCCTCTAGCTACTCATAAATTTTTATAGGCTCCTCCCATGCTTACCTAGTACTTTCATGGCCTGCATTGAACTCTTACACCTCATTAAGCTCTAGAAGTATGCTTAAATGATCTAGTTGCAAATATCAATTGAAACACGTGAGTTGATGCTCACCCTAATAACTATTACACATACTAGAAACAAAATTTCTGACATGTGGGACACCTGCGACAAGCACACCAAACATTTCCATACCTCTAATGAGATCCTACCTCATTGACAAAGCTTGCAACAAACTGAAGTCATCTTGAAACCAATTTGAATCCACTCTATGAGCTCCAACAATCATTGAGAAGGAACTATCAATAAACCACCATCTCCTTGACCGAGAATCACTTCACCAATCACACTGTTTCCATCAATGCCACTTGGCATCAATGACCAGGGTTGAAAAATCACCTCCTTTGTCATTGATGGTAATAAACTTAGAAATTTTGATGGAAAATAATCACAACTTCTTCTTCGGAGCATTTATATCAATTTTCTAAAAGTAATCTCCCCCCTTTGACATCTATGAAAAAGGTTTCTTCATTCAACATACATGAACTTATTTTCAAAGTAAAACCTTACATCAAAAAGTTCCACTTAGATTTTACTCACTACCTTGCCAGTTGTGTCTTTAATGGATGCATGGATGTCTCCAACAATCAGACTCGGTGCTTCCCCTAAACCTATTCTCTTATGTTTAGGTATTATCACTTCACCATTTTCAAAAACTAGCTCAAATATTCCTTAAGCTAGTTGATTTTTCTATTTGGGCCTTAAATCTTTGAATTATCTTTTTAGTTCATTTTAGCCCTTCTTTGGTCATCCATATAATCTATGTACATCACAACCCAAGCTCATGTACCTCCCCCTGCAATCATTTCATCTTCATTTATATGAAGATACAAGAATTAATGTACTTACCTTGAATTCAAGCCATAATGATGACCCAATCATCTTTATTACAATCACAATGTATCTTTTTAGTGTACTCTAATTTTTTCCATGCTATTCCACTCTTCATTGAGGACTTACCTACTCTATAAGAAAATTAATAAGAAAAAATTATTTACTCTACCCTACAAGCTATACCTTGTACACCTTCTTAATCATCAAATATAACTTTTCTTGATAGAATAGACACAAATAAACTTGTATTTAGTCATTTTATCTACCTTCATAGTCATAAAAATAAATGTCACAATAATTTTAGATCCTTGAACATATTATCTACTTACTTGAGAGATTAAGATACCTATTTGAAGATAAATTTAAACTCTCCATTTTTCAAAAGATAATCATATACCTATAGCACCCTTCATGACTCTACAACTCTAACACCTCTTTAAGAGATAAGTTTGAAGAAGCATGACATAAATTTTATATGACTCCTTTAGCTTTCATATTTCTATACAAGTGTTTTGAAAATTCATTTCTCTTTCAATGATACATATAAGAATACCAGAGATACCTAAAACATGTCCCATGGAATGATATCCCAACATACATACACATTTATTATACTAACAAAATTTGAGTATCTGACAGAATTAAGCATTTGTGTCTACTTTCTATGAATCAATGCTTGCTTAACACACCTATGATGTCTTCAATGAAATATAGCCACAATTTTCTCGTCTTGGAGAAACAAATCTTAAAATTCTTGTAATTGACTCATATTAGATTCCAAATATAGAGCATAAGGGCCTTGTGATCTCTGTTTACTCATATAGAAACAACCACTTGAAATATACTTTGACAATTCATATTGTTTCATTCAAAATAAATCATATTTTAGACACTCTGCCTCCTTAGATTAAATAATAAACTTTCATCTATATACTATAGTTATGTACTTGCAATGCTAATGCCACTTAATGCAAAAAAACAAACTCTTTAAACTTATGGCACCACACAAATCCATGCTTCTTAACCTCTCTCAAGATTCTATCAGATCAATCTAAGCTCCTTAGTTCTCTTCCTTCTTAGGTAATGCCTTTTACAAACCTTATGATGAAAATGCACAAAATTATCACACCATAATACATACTTCATATTATTACAAATAAAATACAATAGAAATGTTTCCATTTCCATTTCCATAAATCCTTGTTCCATTTATGATAATAAACTATACCATCTAAGACAACCTATTAACTTCAAATTTCATTAGAAGATATGACACTTACCCAATATTGTATTTTAAAGGTATTCAATAATTTGTTATACACCATCTTTATAGCATGGATCTCCTTTTAGTCTAATATTAATCATATAATATTGAGTGTTATCACTATCTTGCAGACCCTTACATGAAGTATATCAATCTAAAATCAACACCAAATAACCACTTCTCCTTTACTATCACTATAAAATTTATGGGAGAAAAATCAAATCTTATAAGTCATCTTTAGGATCCACCATTATGCAAGAGAATGATGTTGTTTCATTGATAGCCACAAAGGTACATACTAGTAATATATTCAAAACTTGATGAGATAATCTTAATATTTATTAGAGATAACATTCATAGGTGAATAATTTGTGGTATCAAGAAGTTAGTATTGCATATTGTGGAACTTATACTGGGCACTTTCCTTTCTTTAGACTGCATGACATGGTGATCAAAAACCTCAATACTCTTCAATGATTGACAAATAGTAATAAGAGACCTTAATATCTTGAACAGTTCCTTGAAGAGTAATAAAATTAACACCATGAATAGACATTATAAACATCATACAGTCAATTTTTTACTGTGAATAATTTTAGAGAGAAATGGATAATTATACACACTTAAAAAATAACTTGTTGAGAGCATACCTAGACAACATTTGGAAAACCTTGACATTCCTAGTTTGTTTTTCTCCAGATAATTCCACATGACAAGGGAAGAGACACACCTGACACCATGTCATTGACAATAAAACATTATTATTTCAGTTGGAATTCATATGAGGACTCAAAGTAACCTGTTTCAGATTAGAAAAGGACTATAAACTTGATAATTTGAGTCAAGACACTCTCTTGAAGACTTTTCTTACTTGAAGAAAATATTGACAACATAGAGAAGAATAACATAGGCCTTGAACCCTATTAACCACACTCTCTTTACATGAATACTCAAGAACTTAAAAGGCACTAATATTGCAGTTTGAGACTAAACAAACATTCCTTGAATTTGACATAGCTTGGAAACATGACGAGGAATCCAATTTACATGTACAACTGACCACTTTCTTGTAAGAACATACTTTGGACTAGTCACTCAACATCAACATGGAGAGAACTTTAATTACAAGGTTCAAATAATAATGAGAAGAAGATATTTCTTCTTTCAGTTAATACATGCCTTATAGAAGCATATAGACGGCACACCACTTTCTAAGATCACCTCAAAATAGAAGATAGTCATTATAGAAACATGATGAATCAACTATTTCCCTTCTTGTCCTTAGGCTCTTGTCATTATTCATGGGTATACTCCTTGGTGTGATAAAATCATCACCCAATCCATCACTTTTTGATTGAATTCCTAAAAAACATTCATGTTGCATTTCATATTCCTTCTCTAGTACAACCTGAGGTAGAAATAGTTCATCACTTGCACTAGAATTGTCTTTTTTCTTCTTAGATTTTTCATCACCTCCTAATTTCCTGTTTGATTTTTCCTCTTCATTTGCTAGTTATGATTCTTTCTTGGATTATTATATAGGAGTGATCTTGAATTAATCCTTTCTCTTGTATATGATATTCCTCTTATTGTAGTGTTTTACAAAGTGACCGGTTTTGTTGCATTTAAATTATATAAGATGACTCTTTTCTCTAGGTGTTCCCTATATCAAATCTTTCTTCATAGGATCTTCAAGAAATTATTTTTCTATGTGACCCTTTTCATGAGATTTGTTAAAAATTCTATTCTTTTCATATTCATTCCTACAATCTCTCCATGGGTGTTATTTTTCTATCTTTCTCATATAGTTCCTAGCTCTAGGTCAAAAAACATGGCATGAAAAATAAACTCCATAAAACTTACTTGAGAATTTCCTTGCATTTGGATTCCTGATGATCTTCTTGTTTTCTTGGATATGGTCATTGATTTAGAAATTTACTTGACATGATACATGGATTGAATCATCTTTGAAATCCTTTTTAATTTCTTGTTCTAGTTTCTCCTTCAGAGTCTTCAATTCTACACATAATTTATCACATTCTTCAACATTGGGTTTGATAGCTACTTGACATTTCTCATCAATAGATTCATGATCCAATTAAAATTGAGTTGTTTTACTTTTAGAAAAAATACCTAATATGTCATTAGGATGTCTTTGATTTCTTGAACTTTCCTTAATTGTTTGATATATCACCAGTTTATCTTTAGCTTATTCTAGCTCATCCTTTACGGTCTTCAATTCTTGTTCATATTTGACACAAGATTTTTATTTGTCACTTAGATAATTTTAAACATTTCCAACAACTCATGTGAACTCATTGAGTTCTTGGAGATGATTGGATTCCATAAGCTTGATTTCCATATTTAATTCCTTAATTAGGGCTTGAGAAATCTCATACTTCTTTTTCAGTACTCCTTCAACTGGACCACCTATTAAGTTGTTAAACTTGTACAAAGAGAACCTAATCTGATATGAACTATTAGGAATTTTAGGCACTAAGAGGGGGTGAATCTGTGTTATTTAAAACTTCTGAAACAATCTATAGTTCTTTAATTATTCATAATTAAAAAATATTATCTATGATGAAGCATAACCATTCAACCATGAGAGAGAATGAGATAAACAACACACATGAACACATGGGGAGACAAGATTCAATGTGGGAAACCCATCAAGGGAAAAAAACCCATTGAGACTAGAGAAATAGTGTGGAAACGTGTCCTATATAGTTATAATGATTTCACCATATTTTGAGCACCCACTCAACTTGAATCACCCACTGCAAAACAACATCCAACACCTAGTTGAATACAAGGCCGAACACCCAATTAACATTTTTACAAGAAGATACTTGAAAGTAAGAACCCACCCCCAAATTTATGAGCAAAAAATTATAATTTAATCAAAGAATTTTTTTATCACCCTCAACTTATTTAATTACATCAGCACATTTGATCTCTATTTTAGTTCTTCACTTCATATTCACTCTCCTAACTTCCTCAAAACTAGCACTCAACTCTTAAAACATCAATATGATCTACAACTGATATCTATTGTACTAGTTTTCTAGGACAGTGAGGAAAGTTGGGATAGAAAAATGCACCCCACCCCTGATCCATTCTAGAAATTCACCAAGTGACCTAGTTTATACACCCAGGAGCTAAAAATGTATTTCTCACTCTTCCCCCCTCATGCAATCAAAGCCTACCAAGTGTCAAGCTTACATGGAGGTGAATTTTTTTGTCCCAGCTATCCTTGGGAAAGTCAGGTTAGTGGGGACACAAAAATACACCCCAAGACATGAAGTGTAACCCCCAATTTTAACCCGCCATGCTTTCTGTCTCCCATGGTTAAGTTACAGCTAACTTGGAAGGCAAAAAGGTCATGAAAAATCATTTTTGAGTAACTTTTTAGCATTCCTCAATCATCCTCAATTTCTACACATGAAAATATCATAGAATCCATTAATGGCTTCCATAACACAAAAAAAAATGGCAACGAGGCTCATCTTCACTTCCTGATGTTCAAGTGGGCAAAATAACATGAAAATTGGAGGAAATGAACCTTGAAAAATCTAGTTTCATGTAAACTATTTTTTGTACCATGAATACCATTTTTTTTTATGAATATGGGGGATTACATTTTCATTATCTCATCAAATAATTTTTCAATTTCGCGAAGATATGGTAGGTGAAATCATCTGAAATTTGGAGGGAAGGATCTTCAAAAAATCTAGTTTCATTGAGACTACTTTTTGCATGATAAAGTTGATTATTTTTAGAGACATCAAACAATAATTTTTTCTTAGTATGCTTCCCATTCACATACTAAATTTTTTAAGTCACTCAATATTGTAAGTTAGGATCACCCACAATAGTCAAAAATGGTGGAAAATGGAAGGGAGGGAAAATTTGTGAATTTTGCCAAAATGGTAGGTCTGGAAAAAGCAACCTAAGAAGAATAGAAAGTTTATCAAAAAAGAAATGCATAATCAATGGAATAGGATGTAGTGTGAAAGAAGGATCAATAGGCCATATTAAATCAAAATAGGTTATATTTTCCAAAATAGCAAGTCTCGGTCCTCTCTGCTAAACAAGAAAGTCTTCGTTTTGGATGCAAAAAATTGCAACTGGATCCATTTTCTCTCATCTTTCCACTTTTTGAACTCTTCATAGGGTTGTACACTGATATCATAAATCAAATAGATAAATGAGTCCTCTATAAGGGTATTAGAAGAATTTGTTTTATCACAATTATGTCAGGGAGAATGGTGAAGCATCATAGAGAAATGTATGGATAACTAAAAAATGGAAAAATATTCAAAGGGTTTCAAAGAATCCATTGATTCATAAAAGAAGGTCATCATAGTTCATTGGCCATGTTGGAACATATATCATCATCTCTCAATGAGCTGGTTGAAGTAAGCTCAGTGAGTTGAGTGAGTTGAGCTTGGTGAGATGAGTAAGCCAACAAGATGGGTGGGTCGAATTGAATTGGTTAGGAGAGTTGAGCTATTTGAGTTGCAATGAGTTGAGTTGGGAAAAAAAAGATATTTGGAAAGCGATGAGCTTATTGGAAAGAGCTTAGTGAGGTAAGGGAGTTGATCAATCAGGAATCAAGAGGATCATCATGAGAAATACCTACGGTCATCTTGAGCTCACTTCATGAGATCTATCAATAATGTTTCTAAAAACTCATTTGATAGCCTGAGGTGTCTATGAATCATGAAAAAGGATGAGATTGTGACCATGATCAGCAAGATCTTCGTCGCAAGGAGATTCTTCATCATATATGAAAAATTCTTCTCCCTTCTCTCTTTCTTCCTCTTCTTTATTTCCCCTTTCTAATTCTTCATTGAGCGTAATCATTATATTTTTTCCTAATCACTTAAGTGACAATATTTATAATTTCTATAAGTATTCTCTTAAAATTATAAGAAAAATATTAATTTTTTCTCTTATAGGGGAAATTTAAATGTCACAAGTGTAATAGGGCGATGAAGAGTCATGTGAGGAAAGATGAAAGGTCATTCACATTGTTATAATTTTTGATGGCTTCTCCATTCAAAGGATCCTGAAATCATGAAAAATTAGTTATTTCATATCAAATAAAGCTACGTTTCTTCCATTTCCCCTTTCCTATGTCCTCTTCTATTTCTCTCTTTTATGCACTTTGCAAGCATAGTGATCAAGATAGAGCTATGTATGTTTGTTAAATGAATCTAAGAAACGTGTGTCAAGGTTTGTCCTTCTCACTAAATGGATTCATTGCTGCTTTCCTCTAATTTAATGTTTAACTACTCTGGTTATTGGGTATGAATTCTTCTTGTACTAACTCATAATAATAACCTTCCTTTGTCTAATTTCTATCATTCACCCTTCATCACTGCAATTTCCTCCCTTGTACCATATACAAGCAATTTTCCATAGGTCCACTAGAGTGTTCCTATGGGATACTTGATTTATTTGACTAGCCCACAACATTTAGATAGGATTATTTTAGTTTACATTCAATAATGAGATCTATCCCATTCAATGCAAAGGGACCTAGTCCCCTAAGCGTTAGTGGAAACACCTAATGTACCATATCAACAAATTATTTCACCAACATTTTTTGGTGACTACACTAGGGAGATATTTTCCCTCGTGACCCATAAAGATCTATAAAAGCTACAAAAAAAATCAAAAAATTAATAAATACCAAAAAAAGATACTACTTATGTTGAAAAGCATTTTTGCAAACTTGATTGAGAAATCTATAGTTTTCAAGTTTCGTTCCTTCCCAAGAACTTGAGAAAATATGGCAGAAATATGGTACACATAGGATGATTGTGCAAGTGGAATTGTTAATCCCACATTAAAGGAATAATAAAGGGATGATTTTAGACTTTACCTTGTACTAGTAAGAAGAGAAGTTCCTGAAAATCCTCTTGAAGGTCATACTAAAAATAAATTTATTGAACCCATAGTATTCAATCCACATAAACAAGAAAGATAATAAAAAAGAGAAGAATAAATGGCAGCACAAACACATGTACCATTGTGAAAAAACACTGGTACATTGGATTTGACTCCAACACTTCATGAGCTTCCAAAAGGATAAAGAAAGAACTTTATGAAGTTATATGGATATGGCAAGCAACATCTTGACGATCAAATCATAACCTATGACATCCTGGGAGTGAAAAATTAGGATGTTGTTGTGTGGTTGTTTGTGGAAACATTGTAAGACGCAGCAACATATTGGTTCTACTACCTACCATCGTTCTCAATCTCCAATTAGAGTGATATAAAAGATATGTTTGAATAGAAGTTCAAGGCCTCCAAATATTATAATTCTCTCCTTTCTCAATTGAATCAAATGAAGAAAGAGATGGAAGATTCCATGAGAGACTTTGTGGTAAAATTCAATAAGCTAAGCAATGAAATTTCCATCATTTATCTTCCCACTACAAATGACTTGAAGATGTTCTTTGTGAATGCTCAATTTTCTTTAAGTAAGCTTCATGATATGGAGATTTCAACTAAGAGACTTGGATAATGATCAAGAAATTACAATTGAGGTGGAATATGACCTCATCTTATTAGTTAAGATTAAGAATCCTTCAATGAAGGATAGGTCCCAGGGTTCTAAATATGAGATAACTAATCGAATGTTGTAGAATTTTGAAAATGAATTGATAATGATGAAAATAAAGGTTGCTCATTATACACCTCATCCAAAATGGAACAAGAACAAGATTACAGAAACACCCCAAAGGATTGCCTTGGAGGCCCCATTGGTCAATGCAATATGTGATATTAAAGAAGATGTAGATATTTTTGGATAAGAAGTTGAAGATGAAGGATAAGAAGATTGTTTTCTAATCGGTTTTTGTGAATGCACACTTGATGATGAAGAATCCACAGATAATTACTGATATGTGGTGTTCAGTGGATCAAAAAAGGAGAAAGAAGGCCTTTCTTCTGCTACCAAAGATAAGAAATTAAATCCTCAAATGACAACTCCAAGAAAAATAACAATGAAAGGAGGATCATCGAAGTCTTCTTCAACATGATCAGATGAGAAGAAGTATGAGACAAATCCAACAAAGAATACTTCTACCTCTTCAAGTAATTCTCCTTCAACTTCTCTTAAAAAATCAATTTCTGCAAGTTCTAAGAACATCCATATAAAATTTGTCACACCCCATGATGTTCCTACCACATCTTCATTGTTTGATATCACCGACCATTTCAAAAAATCAAAATTCCAAATTTCCAAATTTGAATACTTGAGAACTCATCCTACGAAACTTGAGAAACTTGTTCAACATATCAAAGGAAATAGCCTAGTTTTTAAAGATGCCACAACCAAAAAATAACCCCATACATCTCAATCCACTCCATCTCTGAATTGTCTTTCCTCCACACCCTCCACATCTAGGAAGGTAGATCCTTTCTACATATCATTACTCTAGTGGGTATAAACTAAATAATTGCATCATTAACTCTGGTGCCTCAAATAACGTAATGCCTGAAAAATATTATAAAGCCCTTGGACTCTTCATTTCCCCTAACTTTGGATAGTGTCTCTCCATGGAAATGAAACAAGTTATCCTTATGGGTCAAATCAAAGATGTTGAGGTAGCATTGGTGAATTTTTCTGACAAGAAAATCACAATGAGAATCGTTGTAGTAGAAATTCCTGCCTCATATGGAATGTTTTTGGGATGAAGCTTTTGTCGAGATTTCAAAGGAGATATGTAACTGGATTGGTCACATGACACCATCCCAGTCAATGGTAATACAAAGAAACTTCTTCCTATTATGAAGATGAAGTATACAATTAAAAGGACAAATGACCCAACAATAGATATCACGTGTCAAAATTCTCAATCCTGCAAATTTTTCATGAACTTTAAGGATGATCTCGAGCTTCCCATGTTGGTGGAGGAATGTTTGAGCATCATGGAACCGATCAAAGAAAATCATGATGGTTTGATGAAATAAGAATTTGAGAGTGTGTACTTCTCATGGGATGAGAGCATAAATGAATTTGCTCCATTAGATGTTGATGATGGTGTTGAAGACCAATATTTACAACAAAGTAATATTGAAGTGATGAGAAATACGGACTAAGAAAAAGGATTAATGCTTAGCAACTTCTTGATAGGTAAGCTCTATTTTACCGATCATGTTCTTGAGGATTAGTATGAGTTTCCATGTGATGATTATGTTGGTGAACTTAAAAGATTCTCTTTCTCATTGTAAGAAGATGACAAAAAATGAAAGAATAAGAAATATGTTTCTACCTCTCAAATGTGACCCTGTTCAAGAAGATGATGATTTCATCAAGATAAGGAAAATGATAATGACAAAATTTTAGCTCAAGTGTTGTGCTACTTACCTTTTCATGATAATGTAAACATTATTAATGAAGAATGGAGAAATAGATTGTTGCTTGGTCCTAAGGATGATTTTTTTTTCAAAATAAAAACATTCTTAAAATACTTCAACCTTTCAGTATTCATTTTGCACAAGAGAAGGATGCCCTCAACAAGATTGATGTTGAAGCTCAAGATAGAAAAAATGAGGAAGATGTAAATTTCCATGTTTTAAATAAGATGATGTAATTGAAATACCACATTGCATAAGGAAACATATGGAGAAATATCTAGAGTACAAGAAAGAGGATTTCTTAATACAAACAAGAAACATAGAAAAAAAAGAGGTGGGTGATAATGTCAAATCTTCTAAAGCATATACCAAGAATCAACCTGAAAAAGTAATGGTCATGAAGCATATGGAAAACAAAGAACCAATTTTGATGTAGCCTAGAATTCATTATAAATATCCCAAGGCGCGCTGGCACATCACTCAACCTAAAATGAGTGCTCACCTGAAGCATGCAAGGGTACCAGGTCCCTCTTAGTGAAGCTTGTATAAGATGTTAACATGATTACAAGTATATTTCTTATCCATAAAAGATAATCCATTAAACCAAAATGCATAAACTAGATCTACATATAAAACATAAGAAGGAATAACTAAAAAATAACTATAATTAGCTTCACCATACAATATCCATGCTTAGTTACATCTAACACCAACATCCAGCCAATAGGATCTATTCTATTAAAAAGTGTAAAACTCAGAAGATTCTTACATACATCATGAAGTCACCATGGTTATGCATGCTAAAATATTTACATCATAACACTATGATAAGTCACTAAATGTTTAAGACGTGCAAGCCAATACATATTTATAGAGGTGGGGACTTGGCCTTCACCACCCATGTACCTTCCAAAAATAAGCTACATGCTAATATAATTCATGCTCCCTTACTTAAGAATACAAAATCATGCAAGCGCTCATAATAGATCTCTTATCATTAACTCTTAGTATAAATCCTATTATTAGCTCAAAACTTAGCCTAGTCCTCTATATTACACTTATCTCAAATATCCTTGGCGTATCCCACAAGTCTTATAGAATTCGTGCTCAATACTCTACATCTATCTTTGGCCTTAACTAAAAAAATGGATAAGTCATGTTTCCAAACTATTCTAGGAATGCCCCTATTTTACTATACTTACATGCTCTTCCACGGATCATGTGCCCACACACCCAAACCTTATGTTCTTCCATACTTGAGTTGTATTTCCTCAACTCAAAATTACCAAACACTAATGCAATTGCCACCCTTGGAAATGGGTAATCAAAACTTATATCTCCATGAATAAAGAATAATGAATGAAAGAATATGTAATTACTTAAACAAAAGAATGAATAATTACTCAGCACCTTGTTCTTTTAAAGGAAGGATTAACTCTAGATATTCATTTTTATTATGTGCCTCTAATGCCTACCAATCACTCTGTGCTTCTCTTGTCTTATCTGGGATGTATGTAACCACGGATTCTAACTCATCATGAGTCATGTTTTCTTTTACATTCTACAAGATCCTAACAATGTTATCCATGTAGGAAACCATCCCCTCCATGAAATCCATCTTTTGCTCAATAAGCTTCCCAATTTCATTCATTACTTCCTTATGTGGTTCTTGGGCTACTGCAAGCACATTACAATTTTATTCTACAAGAGAAATCATCTCCATGCACCTGAGCATCTCATTCTTTAGTGCCTTAAAGACCTCATTATCCTTTTCATTTTTTTGTGTCATAATAATCGAATTTGGCACTGCACACATATTCAGAGCGCGATCTACCTTCTTCAAATCATCATTTAGTGCCTGCAACAAGGGTTCATAACTCACAAATTCCCTTGCAATCATGGCCTTGGCCCTTGCTACCTCCTATAAAGAATCATTTGGTGTTGGCATACGCATGGGCCCTTCATCAATTACCAGCTTTACCAAAGTGTTTATGTAATGTATTATAGAAGGAAAATTTTCTGGAAATTTTTATTTTAGGTATGGCCTTACCTTTAAAATGTCATCTCCAGTTTCTTCTATCATACTAACTAAAGCTTTCACCTTTTCCTCACCTCTTTCCTTCTCTACTATCAGATGCTTTATCTTCCTATCCTTTTCCTTGTTATCATCCATCAATGCTCTAAGTGTTGTCACTTTATCGATGTTTCTACATGTAACCTCTGTAGATACCTTTACCAAATCATTGCTCACCTTCTCATCTGACATGATAGTGGGCTTGAAATTCACATGCTTGACATGGGGCACTTTATTCATCCTGTGAAAAACACATTACTCTTCACACATGTTGAAATCAAAGTTCTCCATGTGATTTTTCATAAACCATGATAATTGTTTGTGTGTGCATGTGTTTTCCATTTCTACATCCATGATTTCCCATCCATATAATTCTTAGGATCCAAAGTGCTTTAGAACTGCACACGTATGATTTTTCTTTTATCATCCACATACCCAACTGCATGAGTCTCATAGTCTTCATCCTCCTTCTCCTTCTTATTGCACTTACCTTTGGGAATTTTTTTTCTCAAATCCAATAACAGACTCTAACCTATTTGTTTTTTTGGGGGCGCTCCAAATGCCTAGCACTTCTCTAAACCTATTTCCAACCCAAGGTATGAATTGTCTATATGTTGATCCCTCAACTCCTCTTTATCTCCCTTTATCTCATCCTCCTCCTGAGGCTTTTCAATATCCTCAATTATGACTAGTATGTGAGGCACAATGTCCTTGGACCCTTCTTCTTCATCATCCTTATGAAGGATGTACTTGCATCTTTTCTTTTTCTTAGGTTCTAATTTCTTAGGATAAGTCTTTGGTGATCTCCTTAAGGGTTGTGATGATCCTGTGCCTTGAGCCCTTGTTATTCTGATCACCCTTTTAAACTGAGGCTCCTCAGTGGTCTGATCTGCATCTATCTCCATTGCACTTGTCTCTAATATTTCATCCTCTTGTTTCTATAATGGAGGGGTCACCTCATGCTCTCTTTTCTCTTCAATTGTAGGCTGTATTCTACCCCTGTGCTTAAGGCCACCAATATCTTCATGAAGTTCTTCTTCTTCTCCATTCTTCCTCTTCAACGGGAAAAACATCTTCTTCCTATAAATTTCCCACAATATGTTTTCCCTTGGGCAGTACAGGGAGCTTGAATTCATTCTCCAAATACTTCTCGTTTATCAATTTAGGATTCAAGTATATATATACACACACATATATATATATATATATATACACCAGAGCCACACCCAAATTTCCAATGGCTAAACTCACATCCCTCGTGTTAATATCATCTAATATAAATCTTTCAATATAAGTAGTCTTACTTGGATAAACATAAGACTTCCTCAGTCTATGGTAGTCACAATCTACCTTGTTAACATTAAACAACAACCGACACATGTTTGAGAACCTATGTACAAATGCTTAAAAATAACGCACAGTGAAGGCATATGGCAGCTTACACCAAGGGCCCCATTTTCCATCCTTCATCCCAAAGTACCAAATACATAAGTGTTGATACACTACAAACTATACTTGTTTATCCAATACTGAAGGTAACTCCTTGGGTATCCTCCATTCTTCTTTAAACATAACACACAAGTGCTCATACCACATTTCTACCCTTTTCTTGAAGGGTCCACTCATTGATCCATCACAAGTATATTTGGAAAAACTTTCTTCCAAGGAATTCTTCTCTTCAAGAAACTGCCACACATTGTCTTTTGGCCCATCGGGCACTCCAATTTCAACAAAGACTAATGAAAAAAGTATAGCGCCAATGCTTATTTTCTCACCTTCCTGTGCTTCCTCAATAATTATCTCAGCAATGAAATTTGATAAGTTATATACAACACCTTTTGTCATCTTCTTTACAACATGAAGCCAAGCCTTGTTTACCTGAAGACTAGTGGTCTTGATTTTTTATCTTTTTTAGGAGATGGGTTGTTTCCTGAATAACTAGATACTTCTGTAATTTAGGGATGTCCATCATGTGCCCTCCTTTAGTGTATCCAAGATTTTTTTTATTTTCTATGGCCTGCTTATCGGTGAGGTGGCTACTTAGCTCAATACCCATACTCCTTATCCTTATCAAAATTCTAATCAAAGGCACGATCATCCTTATTTGGAATCCAAAAAAATAGAAGAAGTCCTCATGGACTCTGCTCATGAGCCACTGTTATAAATTTTTGGGTTTTCCAAAATAAGGGAGCTCATACAGCTATAAAAAATCCTACCTTGGTCAATAAATTTTAACCTACATCATTGTAAACTTCCATGTCATCTGTTGTTCTCTTTGAGGTCTTCACCAAAATCAATTTCTCTAATTCCTCCTTGGTATCCTTGTTTCTGTGGTTGTAATCACTAACCTTACAGTGGCGAATGTGTGAATCCTAATTGCGACCCATGAAAACACCTTCTGGGTATTGAATTTAAGAAAATCTACTCTTAGGAGCATCTTTGAATTCAATCTCAACTTCCTTTTTCTTCCTTCCCCTTGTACTAGCTCCAGGTGCTCTTTTTGGTGCCATATCAACTAAAAAGGCATGTTCTTTTACCTAAGCTCTACAACTAGCTCTGTTATCTCAATTCTGCATGCCCTAGCTCGAAACCAAACCCTAACTATCAATCCTCTTCCCCGCATGCCTCTTATTTGCTCAAACACTTCACCAAATGGAGTGCAAGATTACCCCATGCACAAATATGAAAAAATACAACTAGTTCAAAGCTCTCCACACTTCACAGCTCATTCACTATCTCTCTTCTAAACAACTCACTCAAAAATTCTTGTATGCAAAGGTAAAAATGATTTCGCGTCACGTCCTTATATATTTTTTCTAAAATTTATTACTCTCCACCTACTACCATCCCCAACATTAATTCATCATTTCAAAAACTTTTCCGCGTTGCTCATTTCCGTGCCAAAATCATAGCCATCTAGCACACCTTTTAATTTTTGGCCACATGCCTCCTTCCGTGTGCCCTCATACGTGAAAGTACTTCTCCACTACCTTCTTCTAAGTATTTTCCACTACTTCATCCTACCTTGCATTACACCATGCATCCATCCATAAGTGGTCTTCATTCAGGAGCAATCTTTTTTTATCTGCATCTTTCCTTAAAGTACTTGCACAAAATTTTCTTTATGCATACCCATATTTAGTTAATATTCAAACTTGGAAATGAAACTTGTATATCAACCACCCCACACTAAGGATATACATGACCCTCTGCACATGAAAACACTTAGATAGTAATTAGCTTCTGGTGTGCAAGTGCACTTATTACACAAGACACTGAACTAAATTGAAAAAGCATAACAATGATGAAATAAAACACTTATAAAGGGAATGTAGTAAGGGAATATAATATAAGTGGAAATATTGGCTAATTAAAAACACCAATAATACTTATTTATAGTAGGTATTTAGCCTAATCTCATTGAAATAACCGGGAAACTATGTTCCATCCAGCACCTCTAACTGGAAAGAACCTGAATCAAGTATATAAGTTATAACATACGGTCCGAACCAATGCTCTTTAAGATTGCCAGGGTGGTGCAAAAACTTTGAATCATACAGAAGTACCATTGTCCCAACGTCAATCTGCCTATCCTTGATGTTCTTATCATGCCATACCTTTTTTTTGGATTTTTCTTTCTTCTAACTCGATTGTGCTATGACGCGCCTCTCATCCAGCTACATGATTTTTTCAATATGTTCTTCAAGGGCTTCCTCATCATTGAAACCTCCTATGCTCGCAATGCACAAAGATGGTAACATGAATTCCATAAGTATAACTACCTCTATGCCAAACACCAACTGAAATGGTGTTTCTTTATTGAACCTCTTGTAGGTTTTCCTGTATGCCCAAAGTACATCAGAGACTTTATCATCCCAATCTCTCCTTCCAACATCACAAATTTTTGTTAAGGTATGGCTCAATATCTTGTTGAAGGCCTCAGTAGTTCCATTTTCCTGAGGATGATAGGGTTTTTTTCTATGGTGTGCAACCATAAATTCATCTAGTAATATCCTAATAGTCTCATTAAGGAAATGAGTACCCCAATCACTTGTTAAAATTAAAGGGCATCCATACTTGGTGATAATATTTTCCCACAGAAACCTTTTTTTCATAGCTATTGTGTAATCCTTTATAAGTGTCACTTCTTCCCACCATGTAAGATAATATGTACAAGGTATCATAGAGTGTGATCCTTTCCTACGCTTGGCTAGGGAGATAGACCCAAAAAGTCAATTTCCCACTTCTCAAAAGGTTTTGTGATAGCAATAGGCCTCAAAGGCATCTCATCTCTATGCATAGGCTTTCCAAGGTGCTAAAAATGGTCACGTGCCTTACAATACTCTTTACAATATTTGTATAATGTTTCCCACCATAGACTAGCTAGTATAATCTTGCGCGCGGTGGCATCACGTGCATAGTGTCCACTTGCAATACTGATATGAGCCTCCTTAATAATATCTTCTTGATTATGCTCAAGTACACACTGGCGTAAAACTTCATCATGTCATAACTTGTCTAAGTCTTCACTAATCAACATGTAAGGTGTGACGTGAATGGAAAGTTTTTTCTTCTCCAAATCCTTCATTCCTTCAGGCACCACACATGTATGTAAAAAGACAACAATATCCTCTAGGTCCAAGGGCACACAGTTTAACATGAATATTTTTCCATCTGACATTGTTTCCTCAAATCTCTACGTGTCCTCTCTGGATTAAATCCTTGATAAATGGTATGGACCAAAATTACTCTTACCTGGCTTAACCACCACTATAAAGTTAAACTCCTGAAATAAAAGAACCCAATGACATATGCACCCTTGTAAAATGGGCTTATTTACTAGATATTTTAATGTCATGTGGTTTTTATAAAATATGAATGGGGTAGAAAGAAAATAATATCAAAACTTATGGACCGTGTAGATCATAGACAATGCCTTACGCTATGTCATTGTGTAATTTTGTTATGTTGGAGTCAGCTTTATACTCACAAAGCAAATAGGATGATCAACAATCCCTTCTCCAGGATGGGCTAGTACCATGCCAATGGCCATGCCAGAAGCATCTACATGAACGTGAAAATGTTTGGACCCTGAAGGAAAGTACAAAATAGGTGTTGTAGTAAGCCTTTCTTTCATAGTCTAAAACAAACATTGTTGCGCCTCACCCCAATATAACTTGCCTTTTCCTTTTAACAATTCCTCTAAGGGTGAAAAAATCTTGGCATAAACTTTGATAAACTTCCTATAGTATCTCATGTGCCCCATGAATATGCACGCCTAGCTTTGGCTAGCAGGTTCCTCTAAGCCCAAAATCATAGCAACCTTAGTAGGATCCACTAGAAATCCCTCCTTACAGATGATGTGTCCCAGCAAAATTTCAAAGGGTGTGGCAAATACAAACTTCTTAATATTTAAAGAGAGGATCAACTACTGGCACCTCTCAAACATCAACATCAAATTATCACAGTGATCTCACAAGCCCATAGATTGTCCAATCATCTAGATATACCTGCAAGAACTTGTGAATAAAATCCTAAAATGCTTGTACCACTATATGCGAATAGAGTGTAGACGCATTCTTTAGTCCAAAAGGCATAACCATGTATGTGAAACTTCCCCATTCAGTGGTGAAAGTTATCTTCTCTTGGTCCTCTTTTATTATCCTCACATGATGATACCAAGAAAATCCATTAGTGAAGGAGTAAATCTCATTCCCTATAACGCCCTCCAAAATTTCCTCAGTAAACAGTGTGGGAAAAGGATTAATAACACGTGCAAGATTTAATTACCTATAATTTACATAAATCTAGATTCTCCCATGTTTTTTTATGCTAATCACCAAAGGGCTCACCCATTCTGGATCCTTGATGGGAACAATGATCCTAGAAATTAACATTTTTTCAATTTCTTCTTTCACCTTGACGCGCAAGTTCGGATTCATCCTATAAGGCCTCTTCCAAACTAGGCATGCACCTTCCTTCAGCTTATTTCTCATTTTCCCCAAAGATTCATGTAATCCTTTCAATTCATGATAGCCTCTAGGGAACAGATCCCAAAATTTGTGTAGCAACTCAATTATTTTAGCAACTTCAGAGTTAGAGCAATAATCTCCAATGATGGCCTCCTTAGGTTGAACACCCATTCCAATGTTTAATTTATTGGTCTTTATAGGTATATGCTATGAACACACCTTCTCATGTACACTATCCAAGACCTCAAATGTATCCTCTGTGTGCCTAATATTCATGTTCTTCACCTCTTCATCATCAACTATGTAGACCATATTACCCTTCTCTCTTTCTAAGAAGGTGTACCCAAGATATTCTGTATCTGTCTCTTCCTCTTCAAAATAAGCCTCTAAGTATGACTCTCCTAAGAAATCCTAAAGGATATCCTCATCCTTTTCACTATCTCCCATCGTTAATAACTTCATAACCTGTAATTCCTCATTCACCAGAGGTTTAGTGGAAAAATAGTCAAATGTCTAAATCATACTTCTAGTAAGTTCTTGCCAATTTCCAGTCTCTCTATTCAACTCTTCATAGATATACTATGTGCTCGTGTAACCTCACAAGGTGAAAAAATTATTGTGCACCCACAACGAAGGTGGTAAATCTTCTTGACCCTCTATCCAGAGTCTATCACACCATTGAACGTGGTGCTGAACAAGATCATTACCATGAAATGCATAGATTTGAGTAGGTGCATTTCTCCTTAAAAATCTAGCATATAAAGTAATTATCACTTCTCTCCAATCAAAAATATTATCCCTATGAACCATTCACCAGCACACTGCCATCCCATGCAGAATATAAACTAGCATATTCCTTCTTTCCAACTGACATTCCCACTCAACTTCCATAGAAGGAAAGGAATACTTCTATATTCTCTTCACCAATGTACCTTAGTACCTAGATACTTCCCAAATGCTTGATACTATATACTTTGCTAACACACACATCTGCACTTCACACTTTACACCCAACCATTTCATAAGTGTCATGTGCCTAGTTGTCACTTTAAAAACTTAAAGTATCACTCATAGACTGTGCATCATCCCATTAGAGAACTCCTTCCTTTGATAACTCAAGAACATCTAGATCTTGAATGGTGCGGACATAAATTATATTCAAGTCTTATTCAATTAAGGGCTTTACATAAGGTGTAAATTTCACATCTGTCAAGTGAATAATAACATGTTCCTCCTTGTTTTTTAACTTATATACCCCTTATTGAAGTGCATATCAAAGGTGTTTTCATAACACCAAAGGCCACCCAAGAAATGAATGAAAACTATCTACCTCTGCAAGTTCCAAAACCTCAAAGTCCCTAGTAATCTTGGCCCCCTGTATAGTAATCGGTGTGTCCTTTAAAATTCCAATTGGGATGACCTTAGTCCTATTTTCCATAAACAAAACATTAGGAGATGGCTGCAAGGGTGGTCTTCCCATTTGAACCCACACATCCAAAGTGAGAAAATTCAATTCTGTGAGTGTTTCAATCAAGATATTACTCAAAAGTAGACCATCCACAATAACATTCAGATTGATCTCCTTGTTATAATCCAAGCTATGTGGAGGAAGGTTAGCATGTAAATTATGCCTTTCATGCTCAATCACAGTGTGTGGAGTATTTCCCTTTTAAAAATTCCCCAATAAAGGAATAATGTTTTCCAAGTGCATCATCTTGTAAACCTCCTTTAAACCATCAACATCTATCTGATGGAGATCATCTACTTTCTTTTGTTCCAACTTCCATGACTACTCTTTTAAACACTGTATCTCACCCTATAAATTATGAATTACCTCCATGGTTTTTTGATAAACCTCCTTCTGATGCATAGGGTCTGGATACTTTGCATGTAGAACCTCCTCTTTAGTAATAGCAGGTTTATATTTCAGAATTTCTCTGGCACACGCAGCCTCAGTGAGTTTAGTAATATTCACAGGTACCAACTCAAGATCGGGTGATAACTTTGGCATCCATTGATCTTCCATGGTGTGCTGTACTCTAACCATTCTAGTGCCTTTTTTTTCCTTTTTGTGTTTCTTATTCAAATTTTCATATATGTCTAGGCATTCTTCATAGCTATGATTCTTTCCACAAAATAACAAACAATTTTTTGACGAGACTCGCACCTATAATGATTAGGAGATCCACATGTATAACAAGTTCCACAAGGGAAATCACTTCTTCCACCACCGTGACCTCAGCCTTTGAATCCTCCTCGGTAACCTCAACCTCTACCATGGCCTCCATCAGAGCACCCTTCATTATAATCATGGTCTTGATGCTCACCTTTATCCTTATAATTATTTGCAACACCATTATGTCATACACCAATATCAATGGCATCATGAATCTGATCAATTAACTTGCAACATTTAGTATCATGAGTGGAAGAGCTACAAATCTTGCAGTAATAGGACACGTTATTTCTTACTATGCACTATAACAACAGGCACTGACTTGAAATGTGGTCCAAGTGACAGATCTTATAGTCCAAAAACAAGGAGCCCACCGATTTATGAGGGAAACTATCCTTAGTATGCCCCTCTACTTTAAAAATTGTACACAAAAATCCATTGTGTGTCTCATGTACCAAATTAACAGATAATTTCTCCAATTATTTACCCATGGTTGCAATCTAAGCTTCCAAAAATGGACTCACTCTTGTGTCTACACTTCCTACCACCTTAGTGTGCAGAGCTACTTCAAGCACCTCACACATATCTGTATATGTCTTATGCAAAATCACCCTCCTAAAAGGTGTGATCAATTCCCCAACAAACCACTATGCATGATGGCTTGTATGAATGTCATAAGATAACTTAGACAAAAGGGTTTCAAACCAATCATCATACTCCCAAACACTCTTAGTAGTGCCCTTCTTAATATCTTTTAATGCATTGATTCTCTTCTGCTCAAACTCATAGATATAAAATTATTTCAAGAAAGCATCCCATAGCATGGTATAATCTACACAATTCTAGTCAGGGTCAAACTTTATGTACCAACTATGGTGTGCCCCTGTAATGTAGTTACAAACTGACTCACCTTGCGCTATGGATTAGTGACCCCTTCAAACACCATATTATCTCACACATATGCACGTGCTTGGCTGCATCTTCAATGCCTCTATATTCTGGAAGATGAAGAGACATCTCCATATAAATATACTAGGGTTGGTGTGGACCTTTTCCACCAAATCTAGTACCTATGTTTCCTCCGTCTCCAGATCTACCAGTGACTTAGCCACTTGACCCCCTCTTGAAGTAGGAAATGGACTAGAGGATGCATTTCCTTGTGTTCCAATGGTCGTGCTAAACTAGACTCCCATAGTCTACAAAGTTGTGCTACTTCCAGATGTTATATCAACGTTCTATGTCAATGACGCACCCGAAAAGATACCTCTAGTTGGTCTTCTAAATAAAACCGATGATGATTGCACCATAGATGGATAAGTTCCATGATTAAATCTTGAACTTGAATGTAAATTGAAACTATCTACTGTAACTCTATTGTTCACACTAGCTTTCTTACTGTTAACTACTATAGAATTTGTAAAACCAAGCACAAAGGCTAGGTCTCTAGGTAGGTTTAGATGTATGCTCATGGTCTACAATATTTCATCTAACGCTCCCTCATCCAAAGTTAAGGAGGGTTCTTTTCCATGATTTCCCAAATGGGGGAGTTCTAGATGCTCTAGCTCCATGTCCTCTCTGTGAGCTCCAAATCCTTTATGAGTCATCTCCCTCTGCAACACCATTCTTTCCATGATATCTCATTATTTCATCAGATCCCTCTCACATGCTTCATTAAACTTAAGCCTTCATACTTGTCTTTGTCTCTCTACAACTAGGTCCACCATATTTACCAAACCTACTCCTACCCCCACATGTGGTGGGGTTTATCTAGCCATAGGATTATTTTCCAAATCTAGGGTTATGATCAAGATCTTAATTTCCAATAGAAGACCGCATAAGTAAGATCTTGTGGGCTCACACAAAAAATGGAACTTAGCAACTTATGGGCAAGAGTAAGTGGAAACAGTCACAGAGCATGTCCAAATAAGATTTGCATCATACAAGGATTGGAATTCTTCCTATGTCCAAATAGACGTGTGAAAACTCCAATTTATTTTAGATGCGTAAGAAACCAACCACTTGTACAACTCTATGGGAAAGATAACAAATAACATCTCATACAATGTGTCATATAAATTCTGTTCAACCCACACTCATGCATTAAACTTAGGTCCAATGCTAAATTTGTGAGCATAATCTTCTTATATATTATCTAACCACTCTTCAATACTGGCCAAGGTCAACCGGTACATCCTCATCATATAACATCTGAAAAATAGTTGAGAAAAAGGTCCCTGAAACGAAATCAATGATGTAGCCTATAATTCACTGAAAATAGCCCAAGGAGCACTGAAACATCACTCAACCTAAACTAAGCACTCACCCAAAGCACACAAGGGTACCAGGTCCCTCTTAGTGAAGCTTTTCTAAGATGTTAGCATGAATGAATTTATATTTCAGATCCATAACAGATAATCAAATAAATCAGAATTCATAAACTAGATCTAAATCTAACCATATGAAGGAAGAACTAAACAATCACTATAATAAGTTTTACCATACAAGATCCTTGTTCAGTTGCATCCAACACCAATATCCAGCCAATAGGATCCATTATATTAAATACTGTAAAGCATAGAAGCTTCATACATCATAATAATGTCACCATGAGTCATGCACGTATACAAACTTGCAGCATAACTCTACAAAACATCAGATCCCTAAACTGTGAAAATAAATACATATTTATAGGGGTGGGGACTTTCTCTTCACCACCCATGCACCTTTCACATATAGGCTACATGCTAATAATAGGCATGTGCCCTTACATAAGAATACAAAAGCATGCAAGTGCTAATAATAGACATCCTATGGTTAACTTCTAGTTCAAATCCTATTATTAGCTCAAAACTCTACATGTTGCTCGATCTTTCACTTATCCAAAATAGCCTTGGCTTAGTATTCAAGTCTTCTAGAAGTCATGCTCAGCACTCCACGTCTATCTTTAGCCTTAACCATAAAAATAACTAAATCCTGTTTTCAAAATGTTTTGGGCGCGCCCTTGTTTTTCTATACTTACGTGCTCTTTCACACACATTGTGTCTACGCACCCAAACCTTATGCACTTCCATACTTGAGTTTTATTTCCTTAGCTCAACAAATGTATTGGTATGAAAATGATAAGTCAATTGTAATAAAGAATTATTTTCATGGCAATGATGAAAAATCAATAAGTGGAACAAATATGAGAATCAAGGAGGATCCATAATGAGTGTGTCAAAGCATTAGAGGTGATGAAATGAATGAATGTATCATCAATTTCACTAGAAATCATGATAGATATTTCAAAAATATAAGGAAAGGTTCATACTTCAGTGAAACCGTCAATAGATTTGTGGAAGAAATACATCCAATGATGCCCATTTATGGCTAAGAACTTAGTTCAAATTTGTGCTTCAATGAAAGAAGTTCATACCCTGCATGTACATAGGTGATTTAGGTTACTTCCCTTTATGTTTTGTGTATTTCATTTCATGTTTCCTATTTCCCTTTTGTTTTTTTTTTCCATTCTTGTCTTGGTTTTTTGTTTCTTAACTCGTGTGTGTGTGTGTGTGTGTGTGTGTGTGTGTGTGTGTGTGTGTGTGTGTTCAATAAAGGAATTTGTATTGCATATCTATGTGGTGACTCTGTAAATCCCAATGGATAAGGAAATGGTCCATGATGTGTATTGGTATTCTATAGTTCATGCTTTTCCTATCCTCACTTCATTTTATTTAAAACAAGTCCCCAAGCTAGAGTTAGTTGTTGTCGTGTAAATGTGCAACATAAAAATTTCAAATTTCCAAGCATGAAAATGAACCCAAGTGTTAAAATGTTTCTCCTAAGCTTTCCTAAACCCTCTTCAGATCATTCTTCTCTCTCTGTGGTGTCTATCCTATCCATGTAAGTATGAATATGTGATTAACATCCTTCCCAAGTATCTAAAATGTGTTCATAAATTCACTCAGTCCATTCAATGTACCATTGTCAAAAGATCAAATTTTTGCTAAGCCTAGAAAGGTTATTCCCTAGCCTATCCTAGGTAGTTGTGCATCACTCGGGGTTGATGAAGAATCCTAAAGTCATTTGAAGATGTTTTGGAAGAGTTAGAAAGTCATTAGAGTAGGTTAATGGAGATTTGGGAAATTTTCAGAGGTTTTAGAGAAAGAATAGTGAAAGCAGGTTTTGAAGGCTTGAGGAGTTTGTAGTATAAAAATGCACCTAAACTTCATTAGAATATTACAGGGGATACGGGATGAGTCAAGAGGGAAACAATATACCTTCAAAAATCTAATATTATCCTCTATATGATGTATTTTTCACCTCTTTCATAAGACCTAAGATACTTTTTGTGCAGACCAATATCACTAGACTCACCTGGCGGTCCTGAATGAAAAAAAGTAGAAATTTTTAGATATGGAAAAGAATAAAGTATTGAAAAACCTCCCATTGATTTCAAAATGGTCTTGGGAGTAAAATTTATATAAAATTTCAACTGAAAAAGACTTTTGAGAGCTCTGGGAATAGTGATTTAAAGTTTTGGGGACATAGTCATTTTCACAGTTAGGTGGGTGGCACATTTTGGTGTCCTGATTGTCCCAACTATCCCAAATATACAAGGGATAGTGAGGATAGTGGGTATAATAGGGAAAATAAAATGTGCCCCACCCCTAATTTCTTGATCTTGGTCTCTCATATGACCTATTCTCTTCCCAACGAGGTGTTAGGTTGATTTGCCTTTTAAATGGCTAAGTTGCATCATATAACCCATGGGCACTTTTTACTATTCCAACTTTCCCATAGACAGTGGGGACAAGAAAATGCACCCCTCTCCATCCTTAGCTCATTTTTTGAAGTCTTGGAGGTTTTGGAGTAGTTGGAATGTAAAGCTAAATCTGGGACCTGATTTTCCATGAATGATTTTGAGAGCTCTGTAAGGAGTTAGGAATCAAATAAATACTCATTGGAAATCTTTAAGTACCCTCTACGAGATAAACTCTCATATTTTTTACAAGACTCAAGAGCTTCTCATGATAACTTAGTTTTTGTAGGCTCACCCTATCATCCTAATATAAAATTATCCATTTTGGGTAGTTACAGGAAGAATTTAAGGATTAAACCCCTCCCATTGTTCTTGGAATGTTTTTTGGAGTCAAAATCATACGAAAATCACCAAAAAAGACCATTTGGAGCTCTGTGAAATTTGTTCTCAATTTTCCCATACGTCATAATTTTTTCAGTTAGATAGGTGTTGAGATTTATCGTCCCAACTATCCCAAATTTCAGGGATAGTGAGGAAACTACGGAAAAAAATTCACCTCACCTGTGACTCCCTCTCAAATTCACCATGTGACCCAATTTTGGCACCCAGGAAGTAAAAATGGATTTCTCACTCTTCCCCCTTGTATAATCAAATCCTGCCAAGTGTCAAGCTCACATAGAGGTGAATTTTATTTTCCATACTATCCTTAGGACACTAGGGAAAGTAAAGAAAAAAGAATCCCCAGAATACATGAAGTGGAAATCCCAATTTTAATCCACCATTCTTTGTTTCTCTTGCAGTCAAGTTATATTTAACTAGGAAGGGAACAAGGTCAAGAAATCTCATTTTTAACTAAATTAAATTATTCTTCAATCATCATACATTGCTCCACCTAAAATATCTTATGGAATCCATTATTTTCTACCATAACATAGCAACTAAATGGTATCAAGGCTCATATTCACTTCCTAAGATTCCAATTGACGGAATTGTGTGAAAAATGGAGGAAATGATGATCGAAAAATATAGTTTCACGTAAACTAGTTTTTGTGCCATGAAGAATCTATTTTTTAGGGATATGGGGGACTAAATTTTTCATCATAATTCACACATACTTGAATAAATTTTCAATTTCCCAAATATCATCTGAAAATCAAAGGGAAGGATCATCGAAACATTTAGTTTCATTAAAACTAGTTTTTACACAATAAAGTTGCTTATGTTTCAATATTTCAAGGACATATTTTTCCTCAGTATGCTTCCCCTTTTCATACTAAAAATATTAATTCACTCCATATTGTAAATTTGAATCACCCAGAATAGTAAGAAACAATGTAAAATTGAAGGCAGGGAAAAATTGCCAATTTTCCCAAAATAACAGGTCTAGAAAAAGCAACCAACTAAAAATAGAAAACGAGTAAAATAAAAATGAGTCATAAAAAAATATTATGGAGTGTGCTAGAAGTTTCATTAGGTAAAATTAGATAAAAATAGGTTATATGTCCTAAAATAGCAGGACCTGGTCCTACCTCCTAAAAATAGAAAGTCTATGTTTTGGATGCATAAAATTGGAAATGGCTCGATTTTCACTCACTTTTCCACTTTTTAAACTCTTCACAGGGTTGTGTAATGATCTCATATCTCAAAAATATAAATGAATCCTCCATAAGGGTATTGGAATCATTTTTTTATCACAATTATACTTGGGAGCATAACGAAGCATGACAAAGGAAAGTCTGGATCACTAAATAACTGGAAAAGATTCAAAGGGTTTCAAGGACTCTATTAATTCATAATATAAGGTTATCATAGCTCATTTATAAAGGTGGACCCCCCATGATCATACCTCACTGAGCTGGTTGAAGTAATCTTAGTGAGCCAAGTGACTTGAGTCTAGTGAGATGAGTAAGTTAGCGAGCTAGGTGGGGTTAAGTGAGTTGGTTGGGAGAGTTGAGCTAGATGAGTTACAATGAATTGAGTTGATAAAAAAATATCTTTGGTAATCTTGAGTAGATAATTGGATTGAGATCAGTGAGCTAAATGCACTGAATGAGCTAAGAGAGTTGATCAATCAAGCATCAATAAGATCATCATGAGAAATTTAGATGGTAATATTGAGCTCACTTCTTAGGATCTCTCAATAATGTTTATAAACACTCATTCAGTAGCCAAAGGTGTTTGTGCATCATGAAAAATGAGGATATTGTTACCATGATTAGCAATATCTTCATCGTAAGGAGCTTCTTCATCAGATATGAGAACTTCTTCCCCCTTATCTCTTTCTCCCTCTTCCTTCTCTCCCCTTTCTAATTCTTCATTAAGCGTAAAAATTAAACTTTTTCCTATTAACTTAAGTGACAATATTTGTAATTTGTAAAATTATTCTCTAAAAATTAGAAGATAAATATTAAATTTCTCTCTTCTAGGGGAAATTGAAAGGTCACAAGTGGAATAAGAGCATGAAAAGTCATGTGAGGGAAGATGCAAGGTCAATTCATATTGTTATAAGTTGGTATGGGTTCTTCTCAATAGTGGATTGTGATTTAGGTGTTGATATTTGTATCAACAAGACATGAAATAAAGCTACATTTATTCCATTTACCTTTTCCTATGTTTTCTTATATTTCTCTTGT
Source organism: Taxus chinensis (assembly GCA_019776745.2). Classification (NCBI taxonomy): domain Eukaryota; kingdom Viridiplantae; phylum Streptophyta; class Pinopsida; order Cupressales; family Taxaceae; genus Taxus; species Taxus chinensis. The sequence continues at coordinate 268,363,516 of CM034149.1, read as the reverse complement.
TTCTACACTTTGCAAGCGTAGTGATCAAGAAATATTTATGTATCTTTGAAAAATGAATCTAAGAATTATGTGTTTAGGTTTTGGCTTCATTTTTTCTTTCCTAAAACTAAATTTTTAACTAATCCGGTTTTTGGGTATGAATTATTTTTGTACCAACGCATAATAATAATATCCTTTTTCTAATTTCTCTTTGTCACCCTTCATCACTATAATTTCCTCCCTTGTACCACGTACAAGCACTTTTTCACAGGTTCACCAGAGTGTTCCCATGTGATCCCTGACCTATATAGACACCCCATAACATTTAGAGAGGAGTAGATTAGTTTAAATTCAATAATAAAAAATGTCTCATTCAATGTAGAGGGGCCCAATCCCATGAGCATTAGTGGAAACACATAATTTTCCATATTGACAAATTATTTCACCAATAAAATTCAATCTAGAAACTATTGAGCTTCACATATTCATCATATAAGTAAACAACTTATTACATTAGAGGAAAAATGCATTAGATGTTGGATGTAGATCAATGAACTCTCATTAGTCACCAATGAAAGGGCCACACAAATTTTTGGTGGTACATTTTTTTGTTATGTTGTGGTAATATATGAAGAGTACATGTTTTCACTATATTCCTATTTTTTATTTTTCAATTGATCTATGTGATATCTTTGAAGAACATTCCTATTAATATTTCTAAATAGTAAGTATTAATTCCTACATAATTCCATGAAGGAAAAAAATGGTGAACAAATGAATGAACAAGGTAAAAACATCATCATGATACTTGAAGAGGATGAAAAGGGGCTCATGCCTTAGATAGGGTTCCATATTTGATGACAGGGGGTTCATACCAGATGAGAAGGGGTTAATACTAGATGAGCAAGGATTTATACCTAGGTTAGTGGACAACCTTTACAAAACCATCAGTGAGCCAAGGTCATGAGCATGCATGGGTGGAAAGCTGTAGAAGAAGTGTAATTTTTCCCCCCATGTTCACATTATGGGGGGGATGTTAGGAATATATGTTAGTACTCTATTATATTTTGGAAGTGATTTATTATAATAAATCATGTATGTATATTCTATTCAGTTACTAGAATACTTAGGATTTATATTGTTTTGTGTAACAACAATATTACATATATAAAATATTTTCATATTGATCATTCTTAGGGATATGGTTGAGATATATTTTTAAATATAACCTCCATGATTATAGGAATATTGCTCCTATAAAGATGTAAAATCTTGTATGATTACATTAATTTTGAATAGTGAGTTTTTCTGTGTGATAATATACTCATACCATTTCAAAACATGTTTTTTCATCTCCCACACATGAATTTCCACCTTTCCTCATCACTTATGACTGTCCATATTCCTTAGGAATGAAAGTGAGTTTTTTTCATATTATTGAAAAAGGAATCTTACCATGTTAAGTTGAAGGTCACTTAAGTGGATAAGGAAAAAAAGTGAAAACCTACAATTTGAGGTTAAAAGGATGGGAAAATCCCAAGAAGGATTGGATCAAACTGAATTTTGATGGGGATTCTAAAGGGAACCTTGGAAAGGCAGGTTGTGGGGGGTATTTCGAGATCATAATGGAAAATTCATCTTAGGATATTTTTGCAACTTGGGGATTCAATCCAATCACATTGCTGAGGTTGATGCTACCTTATGGCGAGTCACAATTGTTGTTCAGATAAAATTTTAGAGGTTTGAGGTCAAAGGTGACTCTCTTAATATCAAAAATTACATTCTGAATAAGGGAACTACCTCCATATCTATTCATGACTCCATTTCTATCATTAAGGACATGGTTGTTAATTTTTAAGGAATTAATTTCAAACACGTATATAGGGAAGCCAACAACATTGTAGATAATTTTTCTAATAAAGGGGTCATGAGTGAGGGAATGAAGTTGATTTCAAATTATATTGATATTGATCCTCTAGTTTAAACCAAATTAGAAAATGAATATGGTGACACATTCATCATTATGTGAGTGTTGTGATATGAATAGAAACGGAGATTTGAATTTTGATGATCTAATGGACGATCTTATCGGGATCTTTGGTAAATTGTGTAGGGTATGTTTTAATTATGACAAGAGAGGTAGTCACTCATGTAAACGTTTTATTACCTCGATTCCCCAAAATCAGAATGGAAGGATTATCTTCTTGAAGTTTAGCCTATGTAATGGTGAAAAGAGATGAATTATCAAGAAAATGGGGGGTGACCTATTTTAAACAGAGTCATGGGATACAAACAACATTAAACCTGAGGATATGGAGGTGTTTGATAGAATGGGGATGGCCCTTTTTATGAAATTTTTTTAGAGCCATAATGTGGAGATTAGTAAAAAATTCAGGCCTTCCTGGGATCCTGTAAAGAAATGGTTCGGTGGAAGTGTGGTATTCTGTAGCATCAAGATTGATCTATCTATCTACATAGTGGTTTATGTCATTGGAATGTTGGAGGAGGGGTGTGAAATTTACAAACCTAAGAAGGATTATGTGGAAGAGCTGAAATTTTTCTTGAAAGGTAAGGAAAAACTCACTAATCACTTTGTTGGCTATTTAAGGAATTCTCTACCATCCCCTTTCAATGAGGTTTCTTTAAATTTGACACATTTTTTCACTTTAGAATGTATTCATAAATGTATATATGCATATCATTTACCTATGTTAAATTATCTTAGACATGGACATAGCTACAACTTCCCACATTACATGCTACATTCACTTTGTGCTTCTTTAGATCAGTTTAAAAATTGTAAAATCACTGTGCCCTTACACCAAGAGTTTATCATGGCCATTATGAGAAGATTTGTAATAAATATGGAAAAAAGGTAAAGGGTGTGAGTGTGCTGTCAAAATATTTGGAAGAATTTATGACAGATGATGATTGTAGCTCGGGGGAAGAGGAATTTAATGAACCCCCTGCTGCAGGTGATGGGGAGGAGAAAAATGTTGAAGAGGCTAAAGTGGTTAAGGTTCTCCAATACCTTAAGAAAAAATATGTTAAGGAACTAAATGTGAAAGTGGCAGAGAAAGGTAAGACTAGCTAGTAAGAAAAATAGGTCATGCACAAACCCTAGGGAAAATCTCATGTTGAAGCTCAGGGTGATGAGAAGGGAGTGGTGGTGTCCAAACTTGTTGCTGACCTTGAAGATGTGAAGAGTAATACATGCCTCACTAAAAATACTATCCAATTCATCCTAAATGATTGGCATGCCATTAAAATGAAATTTGAGGATTTAACCCTATTCCTGAGTGGTAGTTGTATTCAGATTCTGAAAGAAAAATGTAAGGTCTTGGATAATGATGTGGATCTGTCAAAGGTTTAGTTCCAATAGTTTACTGAGAGGATCATTCTGAATGTCAATAACACTATTCAACATCTCCAAAATTTGGAATATCTGGCTAACACTTATCAACAGTGCGAGGATAAATAATCTAAGAAAAGAATGACAGGATTGTTTGAGGAATATCTCATCAGTTTGGGCTCTAACATTGAAGCTTTGTTGAAGAAATGGGCAAGTTTGCTGACCAGATATGAGAAGAAGGATGGATGATGGATGCTTCCTTTTTTTTTGTTGGATGTTAATTTCATTAATGATGTTAGTTTAGTTTACTAGATTTTGGTTATTATATTGTTTTGTTATACCTTCATGTTTTTTTACTATTATTATCTTGAATATTTTCTATTCATGAGAGATGCTTACCATATGGGGTTAGGTACCCTCAAACCTCTTTTACCTATGATAAAAAAATGAAGACCTAGGATATGGAGAGAGAAAAAATAAGAGAGAGAGAGAGAGATACATTGACCAATTTGATGAATATGAAGCCCATGATGATGAAGAGCTTGTTATCTTGAAGCATTGTGATCACAATATCCTTCTTCTACGAGATATGAAACAATTCATGGCATCAAATAAGTTTTTATAGATACTGTAATGAGATACACATTGTGATGGGAGCATGATAATCTTCTCTAATTACAAGATATGATTTAGGGTGTGGGGATCACTTCCTTAATCCTTTAGGCCTTCAAAATTCACTTTTGTGACCAAAAATCAACTCCATGATGCTCAAACCTTTTTTTGATTGTCTATCACTCACTAAAATAGGTATTCATCATGCTGATGGAAGGATTTATCCCTAGATGAAATTATTATCCTATGACCAACTATTAAACTAAATTGACATGATTTCATATGCTTCCTCCTATGAGGTGTGAATACACCATAATATTTTGTATGAATATTTAGGAACACTACTAATGTTAATTGCATCATGTGAAATTGATATGATTGTATGGTACTCTAAATAATACATCTTCTTCATCATATAATCCTCATAGATATAGATGAATTCTTGGTCCTACAAAATTGATGGTCCTAGGTAACTCGGTAGTCCAAATAACTCATCTTGACTTATTCCTTTAAGATATTTGAACACAATGGAGGAGTCAAGATATGATGATCATCACCTTATTCATTGAATTTCATATGTCACCTTTGTGACAAAGATGTAACTTGATTAAAAACATACTTAGTCTATTTGGACACCCTTTTGCTCAATTTATCCTCCTGGAAATAGGTTTCCTTCTCCAGATATAAGGATTAATTCCTGAATGAAACTTAAAGGAATGTATGAGAATGAGTTCCATGTTCTTGACCTCTAAAATATATTAAAAATCTATAAGCATCACCTCCTTGACTTGCAAGATGCGAGCACATTACAAAGCATTGGTTAAGTGTTTAAAAAAATCACGAGATAAGCATTTTTTGCGAGGTTGAGACGAAAAACCAACATTACACGAGGTGATGTTCCCTTATAATTCTCCTAACATCCATTACCTTGATTAATTGAGTTTGAATGATATTCTTGATCTTTCAAATCTATCACATACCTCATGGTGTTTTTGATTTCATCCATTTTCCAAGTGTATATCTTTCACACAAATTTATTCTCTCCGATTTATTCCTTACCATTAGAAAGATATACAATCACTAGGTAGGAGTTGGAATGATAACATCACTTTCCCCCTCGTAGATAATTTGGTCTTTTAATCACACTTTTTTGATAAAGAGGTCTCTTTCATGGGATGGAATCAACCTCACAGACTCAAACATGTTTTGTAGAGGTTGAAATACTTCATCAATGATTTAGTTCAGAGCTCCCTGATTCACCTTGGTAGTGAAAAGATATAATTATTGAATTAATTCAACTATGATGAATTTATTCTACCACAATTGGGATGATTTTAACCATCCAACTTCTTAAACCAAACTTTTCCATGAAAAATCACCATTGGCCTTATGATTTGGGAGCATACGGTGGACCGTAAGAAAAATTCCTAGCCTTGCAATGCTAGAAAAAATCAATGAGATTTTTAAAATGAGAGTTTCCATGGGATTTTTGAATTGAATTAAAAAACATTCTACTCATAGAAGGTCCTATCTATGAATGATACTTTTTGTAAAGTTTTACCATTTTCTCTTTCTGATGTTTTTTTCTCGTTTGGAGTGATGTGGGTGATGAGATTTTTTTTTTTGAAAACTTACTATTTTTAGACATGCATAACCTTGTACACTTATTATTTTTTAGAAATGTGTCTTTTGGATGTCGGGTTGTAGTTAAAACACATTCAAAAGTTTGGGTTTTTCTCTAGGACTCTCTAATATAATTTTCAAGGTTTTTTTCCCTCCGGAACTCTGTAGAATCCAATAGGAAAATTTTTGGGTCTAAATTTTTAAGATTATAGTAGCATGAATGGAAATTAATGGAGGTTGGAATGGAAATCAACTATAATTGTTTTTAAAAAGGCCAATATTGTTGAGAGGAGTTAGTGTGATTTATTTAAATTTTAACTCATATTTAACATGGTAGCTTGATCGGAGTGAAAGAGGTTGAAGTGGAGGAAGGTGGGGTCATAATTTTATCCTCTTCCTATCCTTTCTATCCCCTTAGGGACATTGGGGATAGTCGTAGTGAAAAATTACGACTTGGTTGAGAGTAGGGGCTAGGAATGAGCACCAAAGGGGTGAGAGGAGGTTCTATGGTGACCAAGGGATGAATAGAAAATCTGGTCACAATTTTGTGTCCCATCTATCCCCCTTTTCCCTTGAGGGACAATAGTGATAGTTAGAGTGAAAATTTATAACTTGAGGGTAATCCATTATGAAAGGGGCGCAAGTTACAGAGTAAATTTTTGTATCCCATTGACAAAATTGGTGAGGAGTAAGTGAAAAAAAGTTGGAATGACAAGGGGATAACGTTTTTGTTTCCCCATTTTCATCTGTGCCCTTTAGGGGAATATGGGGATAGATGAGGTGAAAATTTTTGACTTGGAAACTTTTGGAAAACTGGGATTTCTCACCATGACCAAATCGGGACACCAGGAGTGAAATTTTCACCTTGAGAGCATATGAAAGTGTTTTAGGGTCAAACCAAATATGATTTTCATTCCAAAACACTTTATAATATTATTGGAACTATGATTGATACCAAATTCTTCCTAAAATGTAAAATTTGGGATATATTCCATCTTTGACCAAGAGGAGCAACTAATGTTTTCTAAACTACCTTAGGAAACCTTTAAGTATTGGAAAAAATTTGATGTTTCTATCTTGTATAGGATTACAATATATTTCCAATGACTATTTTTTCCCTCATAAATCTCTTTGTAACTCCTAAAATCATTCAGAGAAGTCATCTTTCGTTGTTGGATCTTTCATTCCTTACTCTCAGAATGACCCTATCTTGAGCAGATTGTTCCTAAATCAAATTTTCTTCACAAGTATTTCCTAAAAATCTTTAGAAACCTTCAATTTTCAATAAAATCACCCTCAAATTCTTTATATTTTCCCTATATGCTTCCAAAGGGTGTTTAATTAGTCGTAGAATGCCCAAAAATGACCTTTTTAGGCCTATAGAGGGAATTTTTTGTCATCAAATCTCAATGAATTCATTAATCACATTAGGCATTCTTCCATGTAAAATGAAACACGCAAAAAACATAACTTTAGGGATTCCCTCTGAGCTTGAGTGAGGGTGGAAATGAGGTTAGGTTTTCCAGAGGAAGGATTCATAATTACTTGGAAATAATATTTTCGATTATGGGCTTAGTTGTCATGATCTAAAGATTCAAGTTTTTATGCCAGAAATTTTACATGAAAATATATAGATATAGCTCTAGGAAATTATAATGTAAGGGGAAATGGATAACCTTAGGTATCTCATGGGTAGAATACCAATTCTTTGTTCATTGGGTTATAGAGTCACCATACTTTAAAAAATAGAAAAACTACAAACACAACAAATAAATGAACATAACCAACACACGACATGGAAAGGAAATAATAAAATGGAAGGGAAATACAACATAGAAATTGAAACCATGAAAAAAAATCCTAAATCCACTATGTTACATGTGGGGAACAATCCACTTTCATTGTAGCAACAATTATTACCAATTTTTTAATCATGCATGGGTATCAGCAAATGTCTTTCTTCTGTAAATCAATTGATGGGGTTTCTGAAATATGACCCCTTTCTCAATTTATTGAGAAATTTTGTATGATTTCTCTTAAAATTAAGGGTATAATTAGTCATTTAATTTCCTTCATTTCTATGACACTCTAATTTCTTATTCTCATTTATTCCCAAGTTCAACCCAATTGTTTATTTTCCTTCACTGCTACGAGAATGATTCTTGATCATACTAGGCTTGTTATATTCATACTAATGCTTATGATCTTTGATAGACATTTGAATTTTTTTTCATCTTCTCCATAACCATTTCTTCCATGAGTTGATTCTCAATATATGTTTTAAGAGTTTCAATATTATCACAAGCCTCATGATGTTCCACATATCTCAATATCTCCAAGCAATTATCCTTCATACAAATTTGCTCATTTTTTATCTAATTATCTCTGTGATGTGGTCTTCACATTACTTAATTATATTGGAAATATAATGAGCACAAGGTTGGGAATGTAATATAAGAATCATCATCTTCTCCATCTTGGACATTTTGAGCCTCGAACTCCATCTTCATGATGGGAACATCCTTTTCTTGAGTGAAGTCAACCTTGAAAGATTCAAGAAAATCTATATTCATATATCCCTTGTTGATAAGGTTTTTATCTTATATGGAATAAACCTTGGGGGAATCAAACACCATTTCATCAATATGTTAATTATTGAGAACTTCTTCATCTTCTTGAAAGGACAATGAGCACAAGGTTGGGGTTGAAACATAAAGATTATCATTTTCCCAGTCTTGATTATTACAAAATTGGAAATTCATCTCCATATTGAAGTAATTCTAGACTTGATTAGATTAAACTTTAGGAGACCTAAGCATATTTTCGTTCGTGCATCCCTTCTTGAAAGAGCAATCCTCTCCCAATGGGAAAAATAAATCTTTTTTATTCATAATCATAAGCATTGATTGAGTCTTTATATGAACCTTGATAACATGATTGGAAACATGGGAATCACCTCCCAAGAAGAGGATTGATGTCACTCTTTCTTATTGATTATCATTACTTCTCATTTCAAGATTGATTTGTTGTAAGTCAATAATTTCATGACCTCCATCACTATCAAAAAGAGAATCTGCATCTGTACTTAGTGAGAAAAATGCAATATCAATTTCTGGTTCCATCAGATCATCATGATGTTTTCTGACCAGTTTTATCATACTTGAGTACACCTCCATCAACATGGGAAGCTCCACATTTTCCTCTAAAACTATGAAAAAGTTGTAATACATTGCATCTTGAAATAGGATATCCTCACTTGGGTCAACCACTCTTTGAATGATGTATTTAATTTTCTTGATAGGAAGGAGCTTCCTCATTTTACTATTGAATTTAATGGTGGAATGACACCAATCCATCTGTATATCTCCACAAATGTCCCTACAAAATCTTTATCTCTACAATATACCATATGAGGTTAGCATGGACCTACTACAAGTACTTTCGTTATGATCTTCTTGTTTGCAAAATATACAAATACTACTTGAGCATCCTTTAATTTTCCAAAAATAGGTACTTCTTATGTTTTAAAGGATTAGAAATGGTTGTTAGCAAGAGTGAGAGGGAGACCAAGAGATTGAGAAACTTTTTCATGCATGACATTGTAAGAAGCAAAATATTTAATATTTTAATTTTTCTTTTTATACCGATTAACTAGTAAGTTTAGATAGAAGTTTCTACTTTCCTAGAGGTGGAGGGTGTGGAAGCAAGAAGGTTCTAAGGAGTGGTATGAGGATCAGGAAGTAATTATATAGTAGTTACATTTTTAGACCATGGATTTGAAATACTTCCCTTCATAAACTGGACTAGACTATCAAATTGCTTGGGAAGAGTTCTCAAGTACTCAAAATTAAAATATGAATATTGGATTTCTTGCAATAGTAAATTATGTCAAAAGGTAAAGAAGTGTTAAGCCCATTAGGAATTATGGTAGCCTTGACATGAATAATATTTGTATTTTTAGGATCAATAGAAGCATAAGATGATTTATCAAGAGGATATGAAAGAAACTTACTTGAGGATGCGGACAAAGTCTTGGATAAGGTAATCTTAGGATTATTCTTTGCTAACCCCATGGAAGCGTACAACGATGATCCTCATCTTTTTGTTTTTTTGAGAGATTCCTTATTTGAGGATTCCAATGCTTCACTTAGGTAGCAGAAGAAGATGTTTCTTTCTCTGTTTCTGCATGTTTGAATGTTGCACAAGAGTAGCACATCTTATAGACACCTAAAATCTACTTACACAGTTTTAATACTAAGATTGCACTAATTACCATAGTTCTCATTATTTCTGTTATAATTGGTGATTTTCCTCTAATTAAGTATAATTTTCCTCCACTTTGGTCAATTAACGACACTTCATTAATTAACTAGTCTTTACCTCATTCCAGATGCCAATTAATGACACTACATTAGTTATAATCCTCTTTGAATCAATTAATTAACTATCATTAGTTAATTAATCATTTTTAACCTTGTATTTAATCAATAAACCCTCTTATTGGTTAAATAGCCCTTCCAAATCATCTAAATCATACTTATTTTCCTATAAATAACCTCTAAATAGATTAACAAGCTTATTGTAGCCTATGAATTAATTTTAGTCAATTAATTAAATCATCTCCAACTCCCATGAGTTTCTAATCATTTGTTAATTCCTCTAATCAAGCTTATTTATTCTAAATCTACTTTGTCCTTTATCCCACATGCACTAGTTTGCAAGCTTCACGCAAACTGGAAAGCTATATAGAGGACCCTCTACCCTCCTTCACACCTTACACCTTTACAAACACCACACTTTTGCTAGTGAAATCTATAAGCTTATGATAAGAGCCTTCTCCATTATTGGAATATCTACTTCATCTTTTCATCGATTCTCTCAATGTTGAGTAGAAAGGAAAATATAAGTATGGCCTTGTAGACATTTCTTGGTGAGATCCTTCCCTCTCTTCAGAGATCAACACAAATTTGATTGCTCATGATCTAAAGATGTTCATGTTTAGAAGTAATCATACATTAAAAGAGTAGGAATGGTTAGCATTAGCTTATTTCATTCATGTTTATGAAATTAGAATAATTATGTCCTTTAAGCTCTTATCATGATGTTAATGATAGATTTTGCTTTGATTTGAGACTACTGGGTGTTAGTTTATTTCAATTAGCATAGCAACTTTAGCATGTACACATTTGGCAGTGGGACCTACTTCATTGTCCTTTGCATTAATTTCAATTTTTTGTAGTTTAATTTCAATTTTTTTTATTAGATTAGGTAAAAACATAGATGGGCTCTCATAGGCCTTACATCAGATAATACACGTGAAATATCCCAAAATGAAACAAAAAATGAGATAGGACCAAATAGATTTAAGCATACTTAACTTAGGAAAGAGAAGGTCTAGAAACATATACATCGACAAAACCAAAAACAACACAAACTCCTAACAGAATGGAGTAGTTCACCAAAAAACAATAAAACGTTTGAGCACAGGAACAAGGAAAACTAGTTTTACTTTTTTCATTTGGGAGAGTTTCCTGAGGTATCAGTAGAGTCCACTTGATCAAGCTTGATCTCTGGTTGCTACAGGATCTGCCCACCTTCCCCATCCTCCTCCGAGCTTCTGATGCCAAGTTGGAATTTCCTTTTCTTCAAGTGCTCTTCCAAAGATCCCAAATGAATCCCCATGGCTTTAACCAGTTTTTCCAACTCCATGACTAACCCTCTTTTTAGTGTTTGTAGGTAAATCTTGAGTTTATTAACTAGATTAGTTAATTTTTCTTGGTTTTAGTGCTCTTTATAGGAATAAAGGAGGTGAGGTGCTGCCAAAATTGAAGCTTATTGGCATAGATTTGATATTTAATGACATTTTTTCTTGTTGAATACCATGTTTTGATGTTACACAAGTTTTTAACAAAAACAAAAAACACGTGAGAAAAAATGCAAGCATGCAAGCAAAAGCACAAGCCTATGAGCAAAAATGCAAGCATGTGAGAAAAAATGCAAGCCTGTGAGAAAAAATGCAAACCTGTCAAAAACGTAAGCGTGTGAGAAAAACAAAAGCATGTGAACATAATCTTAAGCCTACGAGAAAAAATGTAAGCCTATGAACAAAAATGTAGGGCTAGTCAACGCAGACGTAGGGCTCTTCCTAAGGGCATAAATTTTGAATAGAACTTGAAACGAATACATTTTTTTGCATTGGAAAGATATTGAAGTGAACTAAGCAATGAAAACACAAATTTAGGATTTTTACTTACATAAAATTTATGTTCTCCTTTATTATAAAACTATTCATTTTCTAACATGTTTAATGCAAACCTGTCAAAAACGTAAGCGTGTGAGAAAAACACAAGCATGTGAGCACAGGAACAAGGGAAAACTAGTGTGCTTTACTTGATTTAGACCAAATCTTGTGTATACTCTTCTCTTAAGCAACTTTTGGCGAGAATCAAAAACAACTTAAGCCTATGAGACAAAAATGTAAGGCTATTTGATCAACTTGGAAATCTGGTTCATGTAGGGCTCAGGATCCCACCTTCCGGCATAAACCTCCTCCGAGAATTTGATGCCAACCTTGGAATTTCATTTTCCTATCAAGTGCTCTTGATTTGAAGATTTGAATGAACTCTAGCCCCATGAAAACATAATTTTTGTGTATGCATTTTTACTTCCATGAACTAAGCCTATTTTTTGAACATAAATTGGAGAATGACTTACATAAGTAAATTTGATGTTCTCCTTTATTATTTTGAAAACTATTTTCATTTTCTTAACATGTTTAATGCTTTGATGAATGTTGTATTTCCATGTTTTACTTGATTTAGACCAAATCTTGTGTATACTCTTCTCTTACATCTTTTGGCTATCTTAGTTTAATCAATTTTCTTAAGAATCAAAAACAACTTTGATCTCTATCTTTTGTAACTATTTGATTAACTTGGAAATATCATTATTCAATTTGCTTAATGGAATGAACCTTTTACAAAAATGCAATTACACGTGTGATTTAGTGTAGGTTGCAAATGGTCCTTTGATTTGAAGTTTTCAATTTCTAAAAAACTAAGTGGGTTAATTTTTGTGTATGCTCTTTTCTTAACATGTTTTGGTGATCTTGAGAATGAAAATGTAAGCCATATGAAAACTAAAAATGAAGTATCTTGAGAATAATCCATAACGTATAATTATGAGGATCTTCCATAAACCTTTGGTTAATTTGAAAAAATCTTTCATATTATCCTTAAGGAATGAGAAATTGATCAAGAAATTTTATGGTTCATTTGATTTAAGTTTTCCTTTGAAAGATATCTATCTAAGTGAACTCATCTATCTAGTTGAATCAATTTTTGTGTATGCTCTTCATCTTTATGTGTCCAATTTTTATAGGAAACTACTAAATATTTTGTACACAAGACCTAACGCTTGTCAAAGAATGTTGTATCTCTCTTAGGTAAGAATTGGTTGATTTTATGACGTGTGGTCTAAAAAAATACTAATTACACGTGTGGTGTAGGTTGCAACCATTTTGGCATGTTTTACTGGATCTCTAAACTATTTGATTAACTTGGACATTATTCCTTAATTGAACCTAAAAGCATTCATTTGAAGTTTTCAATTTCTAAAAATGCTCTTTTCTTACATGTTTTGGCGATCTTGAGAATGAAAAGTAAATTTGATCTTCATTTTATAACCTTTGGTTAAAAAAAATCTTTCATATTATCCTTAAGGGAATATTTATCAAGAAATTTTATGGTTCATTTGGTTTTCCTTTGCATCTATCTAGTTGAATCAATTTTTGTTATGCTCTTCTCTTGTGTCCAATTTTTATAGGAAACTACTAAATATTTTGTACATAACACTTGTCAAAGAATTGGGATCTAAAAAAATACTAATTACACGTGTGGTGTAGGTTGCAAATGGTGGTCTAAACCACACCTTTTTAATTCAAGATAAAAATACGCCACTTCATTCCAAAAACTGTATTTGTAGGTTTGATTAAGGGTTAAAACCCATCTGATTTAAACTATGGGAAGTATCTTAGAATAATCTCTAAAAATAATTATGAGGATTACCATAGGAACCCCAAAGTAGTCCACACCTTGAGGGAACTGGTGGATGAATTGAGAAATACCCCCTTACCCACTTGACTAGTTGAAAACCCATGGGAGAAAATCTTAAAGTTACTCATATGAGGCATCGTTCATTAATTTGATTATGGGATAATGTTTCATTGTCTAGTTTACTAGAAATGTGTACCTCTCTTAGGTAAGAATTGGTGATTTTATGAACATTATCCTAGGAAACCATTTGGCATTGAGGCCAACTTGACTTTATCCATCGTGTTCTAAAGAGATATCACAAAGAAAAAAATTGTTTGGATTTAAAACCTTATTAGTCAAACAAGGGGGTAGTTCATTAAAGTTTGTGCTATGTGTTATTCATCATGAAACTTACAAGGCATTACTTTGTATTATTTTTTACCTTGTCCTATGATAAGGTGAAACTCTACCAAAGTTAGGCTAAGTATTTTTCATTACCACTTGGTATACTCCTTTTCCTTATTGTTGCCCTTTTCGGAAAAAAAGAGAGCATACATACATAGTGCTATCAAGATTGTTTCTAGCACTTTTATACCCACTTACATCCTTCCTTATTGTGACTGTGATAGTAAGCATTAAAAGTGTGTTGGTACGTCTTTATATCTTGGTAGCCATTTTCTCGATACACATAGTGAGACATATTATTTTAGCTATGTTGTCTCATCATTGACTTTGCTTGAGTTGTTACATTGCTCACATAATCTCAATATAATTTTGATACTTACATCTTTTTTCCTTTGTGAAACTTGATTTAAGTCTCTAAGTTGTATTGTTACGTTGCTTGCGTAACTATCAAATTCTTGATATAATTAGACCTTGTTTTTATTCCAACATTGCCTTGAGTTTTGAAAATTGTTTTCATTATGTTGTTCACATTGTGTCAATATCATTTTGATTTAATATCTTGCTTTGTCTACAAAGCTTGATTAACGTGTCTAAATTGTGTTGTTACACTTCTTGCATTTATAGCTTCCATTTTTATGGCTTAGAATTTGTGGGTGTCTAAATTTGTTTAAGTATACCATGTTTGGAAATCACATAAACACCATCTTAGTACCTAGGTCTTGTTTATCCCAAGCTTGATCTAAGTATTGACATTGTGTGTTATCATTATTGGACCGAACCTATATTTGAGAACGTAGGGAGAAATTATTCTTGTGATTGGATCTTGTTCTTGAACTTGCTTGATCTATCCTAGATGCTTCTTACCATACGGTTCCATATCATTAGATCTTGGTCTTGAACTTGTTTGATCTGTCCTAGATACTTCTTACCATATGGTTCCATATCATTGGATTATTATTTTATTCTTTGATTTCTTGATTCATATTACCTTGATTATTTGGGTTCTTTTCCATTAGTTATTTGGCATTCTTTTTTACATTCATAGTCATCACGTTGCTTTATTTTTCCCAGGGTCCTTGTAGTACATGAACACATTTTTCAAACCTTAGAAAAATATTTTCCTATCAATCAAATTTTGAAACAATTTGAACATTGAATTTTTTTCCTTTTTATCTATTATCTTGCTAAATTTTAATCAACCATTCTGAAATTTATACTTGTAAATTATTTTTCAAACCTTGATGATTTGTCAAAATTGTGTCATCACAATATCTATTTCCCTTATATTCACTTCAGAAAATTACACAAGCATCTCAATATTTACAAAATTTCTAGTTGGTTTCCGTTATGCTTCCCAATTCATCATGAAACTTCCTTCCATTTGAAGGATTTCAATCACACAATCTAGGTCTAGGATTTTGGACCCAATGATGCCAAAAATGACTAACTATTGCATGATTCCTCACAATTATGAAAATAGGGAACCTAGGTTTACGAATTCACATCAAAATACACCTATCACAACTAAACCTTGATTGGTTCTTCGTGCTAGAGTATTCATTCAGTTTCCCTTTTAACCTCATTATCTGTGGTATGATTTTGATGATTCTAATCCATGTTATTATTCATATTCCCCTTAGTCTCTTGATTATTCAAATCCAATCTATTATGTGGATTCCCCTTAGTCTCCTAAGCCTCATCTGATCAAATTTATTCTAAGGAATAATCAGTCACCTAAATGACGTCTTCCTCCTTTTAAGATCCATGCGGCTTCAAGTTATTCTAATCATTCATCTAATTCAACTCCTAAGTTGCGGTCCTCCAATTTTTTGCAGGACCCCCTTTATCAATCACCTCAATGTCATATACCTGCATCAGAGATTTGTGTGACTCACACTTATTTTAATCAATCATCCAAGTCAACCCATACATCGCAATATACTTACTCTCTACGTGATCCTATTTTTCTACCCGCACTATGTCATCTTCTAGGTAAAATAATTGCCACCTTTTCCAAATATAAATTTTCTTCCAATCACAAGACATATAAATCCAAATCTATTTTGTCTCTTGAGTCATCTTCTAAATATTCAACACTTATTGGACCCCTTTCTTCCCATCAACCTACTATGATTGAATGAAAATGACCAATAACAATATATTTCTTTTAGAATGAAGAAGTGATTGGAGAATTCATGGGGCTACACAAGGACATTCCTCTAGAGGATCATGATAAATGACTCTCTTTAGACCTTGATGCGTTCACATATTGTGGGGAAGAGGTTTATTCCTTTTGTTAGAAAATAGAGGAAGATCTTAATATCGTCAAAATTGAACCTCCTCTTATTCTCCTATCTTCGCATTCCCCATTACATGGAGAAACACCTACGTATGTAATTAAATGCTCACCTATCTTCTCATCACCCAGTCATTCCTTACATATCACAATTCCTCAATAAAATATCTCATTTGGTCACCTCTGGTTATCCCTTCATCTTCTTTTATATGTGGACCACCTCATAGTAGCCCTTCATTTTCTATTTTTGGGTCACCTCCGAGTATCCCTTTATCCTCTATTCTTGGGCCATGTCCTAGTAGCCCATTATCTTCTATACTTGGGCCACATCCTAGTAGCCCTTTATCTTATTTCTATGGCTCATGTCCTAGTAGCCCATTTTCTTCCATATTGGGGCCACATCTTAGTATCGCTTCATCTTCTATTTGTGGATCACCTCTCAGTAGCCCATCTTCTTCAATTCTCATTCCATATCCTCTTTTTCCATCATATCATCTTATTGATGATCTTTTTTATCATCAATAGGAATCAAACATTAGCTTATATGAAACCCAAATGGTTTCTTCATCAAGATAAGATAGAAACTCAGAAGAGCTCCGAAGATCCCAACTAGTTAAAAAATAATAAAGCTAAAAATCAAACATGATTCAAGAATGCACACCAACGTAACCATCAAGTACAACATAAAGTGCAGAAACCTATGGATAGGGAACTCAAGCTCCCACATACAAAATCCATGTTTAAAAATAAGTCACAGTCACTTATCGAATATGATCTCACCACCATCATCGAGATTAGAGATAATATTACTCTTGATAAGAAAAAGCTCCTAGTCTCCCTTATTAAATAAATCACAAACATTGTTGTTTGATCATATCACACAAAGTGAAATTGTTGGTCTCAACTTCCCAATCATTCATGTTCATTGTCTTCTCCCTTCACAGTTTTCCCTTCGCAAAACTGTAAAAAATCAAAACAAATAAAAAAAGAGAAAATATTAAACTATTAAAAAAAAAATCAAAGGTACAAATATCATACATTACAATGAGGTATTACATACACATGGATGTTATTTCTTCCATTTATTTCCATTCCTATGCAATTCATCGACCATTTTCATCTCTTTAGTGATATTTTGGTTAGTCTATTTGTGTTCATTTTGCAACATTTATCTCTATAGTATCCGTTTGACCTTGGTCTTTCATCACCTTGGTAAATTAAATTATGACTGGCCTCTTATAGATCCAATCACTATTTAGATCTAATAAACTTGTGAAGAAATTTTGGATGTATTTTTTTATACTATAAAATGTCATCATTGTAATCACTTTCACATCCTTTCTTCAAGCCATCAATGGTCATTAACCCCTCATCAAAACAATCAAGAGAGCTGAAATAATTTTCAGAAAGAATTAAAAAAAAATAAAAAATCAACAATCAAAATAAAATCAATATAAAATTCTCTCTTGAGGTATTTCTAGTATCTCTATCAGGGCTATGGACGCCTAGCTAGCAATGGAGAAATTTTGTGACTAGAATCAAATACATCTCTATCGAGGCTATGGATGTTTGGGTAGAAAAAAAGTAATGTACGAATATCCTTCCAACCTCCATTCAAAAATCACCTATCCAAATAAATCATTTCTACACATTGGCTTGTGTGTCTTCAATTTTTTCCTATCAAATACTGACTGTTATCCAAAATTCACCCCCCAGGGTAATTTTGATAACATGCATCAGAAAATTCAAGTCCCAGGTTGAAAAGAGCAAGTTCTGAGAAAAGGTGAAAGGATACAAAAGGAACAAGCTTGGGCCAGAAAAAATCATGAAAAATGGCTAAGTCCTAGTCTTCACAATAGTCGGGACATGAGGGACGTCGAGGCGCGAATCAACCGAAAGATCGCCAGGCGGTTTGTAGTGCACAAGGAACATCTGGGCCATTGGGACGTGTGGGACGTGGAAAGATGGTTCGGCTGAAGAAGAAGAAAATCAACTAACTACTGAGAAAAATAGTTTGGGACATTCGGGCCATGGGAACGCGAACCGGCCGAATCGGGTGAACTAGAATAATTTTTCCCAGACAGTCCGGGACAGTTGGAACAGATGTACGTGAACCGGCTGAATCAGGTGAATCGGAAGATTTTGTCCCAAGTAGCACTGGGACAAGTGGGACAAAGGGACGCGGAAGGCGCGGATAGCCGAAAAAGCTGAGAACCAACCAAATCATGACACATGTCACAAGGAGAAAAGTCCAAAAGTCAAAGGGTGAGTTTTGAAGGGTCAGCCCGAGCCAATCAAAAGAAGACACGTGTCCTATGGAGCAGGAATGCAAAGCTCAAGGCGGAGTTAGAATTTGGCCAGAAGTTCACCCAAAAGCTAAAAGGAAAAGGTCTGCCCCGTGCCCCCTGTCGACCAATCAATGCATGCCGCATGTCCCAAGTGGCGGGGGCGCGGAGGAAAAGTAAAAAATGTTCCAAGTCATCAAAAATTAAAAGAAAACCTATGGGACAAGGAAGGAGAGAGAATACACATCCAATCAGATCATGACATGTGTCATCCAGGTGGCAGAGCGCGGGAAGAAATTTAAAAATCCGTTTTCACCTGTTTTGTGCCCTAAATCTTCAGACCTCCATAACTTTCGATCCAGAGCTCAGATTTGCACGTTCTTTATATCATTGGAAATCTGGTGAAATTCTCTACACATTTCCAAGGTCAATCTTGCATTTTGGTTTGGTGTGGAGAGAGAAAGTTAAAAAACGGCTCTGACTCATGATAATAGACAGAAGTGACATTTCAACGACCAGCTTTAATACAATAGACAGCTCGCCGTTTCTGCTAGACAATCCACCATTTTGCTAGGGTTCTCACCTGCCACCATAATGAAATGAGTTAAATGTGACCTGGGAGTGGTTGGGGTAGATTTGAATCTCCTCTCTCTTCCCTCTCTCTTTCTTCCTATATATTGTACAGAGGGGCTTCTTTCAAAATGATTACAAGTGGTTCATCTTTTCGGCTCTGCCCTCCCTTCTTTTCTTCTCCAGGGTTGAAAATGGAGTTCGAACCTCCTCCCTTGCTCTGTAATGGAATTTTTTTCCTTTTACTATTGAAATGATGTTCTGTGCAAACTTCTGAAGCAACAAAAATGTGTTCTGTGATGCATCTATCCATCCTTGCTCGTTTTTTGCTTGTTTTCTTCTTGCCTCTCTTCATTGCAGGTATTTGTGCAAGTTTGAATGTTCATTACAGGTATGGAGCTGTGTTCATGGAGTTTTGGGACATTTTCTGTGTGAAATATATCCTTGGGCCTGTGATGCGTCTGTCCATCCTTCCCATTGCTCACCTCTCCTTGTCCCATGGCAGTTTTGATAGATGTTCAACATTCTCCTTCTCTGGTGTATCACCATTTTAGTGTAGGCTTTTGCTATTTTTCCCTTTTCTCTCTCTCTCTCTCTCTCTCTCTCTCTCTCTCTCTCTCTCTCTCTGTCTCCTTGGCATGGTTAGATTAGGATTAGATTAGCTTTCCTGCACTGGAATAGCTTGTGGCAGGTAGTTTAGGAGCAGGAACTAGCCTTCTTTGGAGATTCCTTTCTCATTTCTGCAAGTCCCACACTTAGAGAAAAGTTTCAATGTTGTGCAATCACAATGGATGCTAGAGCGATCAAACTAGAAATTTGATCAACATCCAGGGGTGCTGTGATTTTGCATCAATAGTTTTGGCACACCCGGTGGGACCTTAGAGGTCTTTCACTTCATCTTTTGCAGGTTGATGTGTTCCTGTGAAGATTTCAACCTTTGGAGGCACTTACAAACACATCTGGTGACTCCATCTGATCAATAACTCATTCTCTGAGTTACAGACCTATTTTCCATCCATTCCCATCCATCTTTCTTTCCATCCCTTTCATTCTTTTCCATTCCATGAAGTTGTGCAATCATGACTTCATTTCCATCATGGAATTCACATCAACAACAACAGTATATTCCACCTCCAACATGTTTTACAAATCCTCCAAGTCAGCATTTTGAGCAGATTCAAGATCAGTATGCATACCCATATGAGCAGCAGTGCCAAAGTCAGTTTGGATACGAAGCACATTAAGAGCAAGGGTATGCTGGTTATGAAGACTATCAGATGCAAGGTGCTGGTCTGTTGGAGAAAATCCCAAAGATGGAGGTAAAGATGGTGCAGTACAGAGCAACAACTCAAATGAGAGCTTTTAGAATTGGTTGCAGGACTCCTTGTCCATGGGGAGGCCCTTTTCC
Organism: Taxus chinensis; assembly: GCA_019776745.2. Taxonomy (NCBI): domain Eukaryota; kingdom Viridiplantae; phylum Streptophyta; class Pinopsida; order Cupressales; family Taxaceae; genus Taxus; species Taxus chinensis. Next base: position 268,342,953 of record CM034149.1, on the reverse strand, counting down.
AAGACACTTCAGCCCTCAGGATAAGCTGGACTTCATGATAAAGATGTTGCCCCAACTTGCACAATGGACAGTAGAGATAGAGGCCTATACACCTGTTGTTGAACAACCTTGTCAATGGGTAAGTTCTACACCATCATCTAGTTTCTCTCTTCCCATTACTCAAGCAGCATCATCTCATCTGGACTTGCAAATTTTGAACTCTCCATCTGTTGTGCCAAATGTTGATCCCATGTCTTTACCTCTCAGTCTTCCACCACACCTCAATTCTTCTTTCCTTTTTCCTTCCAAACAGTCATCCTCTCCACAAGAGCTAAAAGAAATACCCCCCCTCTAAAGAAACAAGATATTTCATCTCCTTTACCACCAAAAAAAAATACCAAATCAATTGAGTTGCAACTCACCCCTCCTCTTGCATTCCCAATTCCATGTAGGGAAGAAGAAATTGCAAAAATCAGCCATCAAGGAGAGCAAGAGGAAGAGCCAAGAAGAAAAGAAATGACAGACAACTTGAGGAGTTGGGCTGCCAAATTTGGGATAACAAATATCCCCTTGATGGTTAAGCCTGCAGGAGAGGTTGAAGTCAGAGAAAAAATGGTGGTCAGGACTGATTTTGTTACAGCAGCAGAAGAAGTTCTTGCAGTCCCAACTTGTCCTCTAGAGTAGCAGATTGAAGAGTTTGAATTGACAAACTTCATGCTGGAGGAAGAGTTCAACCAAGAGCAAGGTTTTCTTCAAACATTGGAGAAGGGAGAAGCTACTCCAGATCCAAAAGAAGAGGAGCACATTCTAGCTGTGGAGGAGAAAAGCGCAGATCCAAGGGGTTTGAGCACAAAGCAGGCTACAGGAGAACCTTTAGTTTTTCTTTATACTTCACCTCTCTCAAGTTATAGTACTGAAGAGGAGTTTGATCTCTCAAACTCAATGCTAGAGGGTGAAGGAAACCATGGTGGTCAAGTTATAGATCAAGAGGACACCATGGAGGAAGTTGAACATTTGCAGCAGGACAACCATGAGGCAGTTTATTTGTCAGATTTGGAGGACTGTTTTGATGGAGAAGAGCCGGTTGAGTTTCCACCATTCTCTCTTTCATCATCCACATTCCAAACACAAGAGTCTTCTATCATGAAGGAGAACATTCATTTATAGCAGCCTGCATCCTATAGTAGCTCTTTGGAATCAAGATTGGAAGATTTTAGTCTTTCATGTTCTTCATTAGAGAAAGAGAAAGGACAGAGGAACTTCACCATTACTTCCACACCATCCATTCAAGAGGGTCTACAAGAAGACTCCACTTTTGGAGTTGAAAATCAGAGCTATGGGCATATCAAACGGATCAGACCTTGCCCAATCAGGTATTTGGCTCCATCGGAGCCAAAGGAGAAGTCACAACCAGTCATGCTTGCTTCTGAGCATGAGAGTGAGCTATAAAGTACCAAGGATCAGCTGTCACACCCCTTCAATCCAAATACAGAGCAACTAAAAGAGGTGTTGGGTTTTCCTTCAGCTGATACCTTGATGATTTGGGTGGGAGACCAGCTTCTTGTTGATTTTCCACTCATCCCAACAGCCATGATCAGCTTCAAATCAATTGCATGGCTGCCACTTTTGAGAAAGGGAAGCTATTTCTCACAACCAATTACAAGGTTTGTTTAGCTTTCCCTTTGCTCCCAGTTAGAGTAGAGTAGGTAGGTTTTCTTTCAGTAGAAGAAGTGCTTGTGCACACTTTGCATGTTCCATTGGAGCATGTATGATTTTTAGTTCTGTACATAGTTTTTGTGGTGCTGGTTTTGCTCTTGCACAGTTCATTTTGGTGGCATTTTGGTGAGAACAACTCCATGTCTGGTGGGTTTCAAGTGGCTCAGAGGGAGGTTTTCAAAGTTCAGATCAGTTGCAGGTTACAACTCATGACTCCATGCCCAATGGATGCTTCAGGCAACTGGTAACTTCATCTAGCAGGCAGATGACCCCGCTGAGTCACCAAATTGTTATCCAAAATTCACCCCCCAGGGTAATTTTGATAACATGCATCAGAAAATTCAAGTCCCAAGTTGAAAGAGCAAGTTCTAAGAAAAGGTGAAAGGCTACAAAAGGAACAAGCTTGGGCCAGAAAAAATCATGAAAAATGGCTAAGTCCTAGTCTTCGCAATAGTCGGGACATGAGGGACGTCGAGGCACGAATGGGTCGAAAGATCACCAGGCGGTCTGCAGAGCACAAGGAACATCCAGGCCGTCGGGATGCATGGGACGTGGAAAGCTGGTTCGGCCAAAGAAGGAGAAAATCGACTAACTGCTGAGCAAAACAGTTTGGGACATTCGGGCCGTGGGAACGCGAACCGGCCGAATCGGGTGAACCAAAAGAATTTTTCTTAGACAGTCCAGGACAGTTGGAAAAGATGTACGCGAACCAGCCTAATCAGGTGAATCGGAAGTTTTTGTCCCAAGTAGCACTAGGACAAGTGGGACAGAGGGACGCGGAAGGCATGGATAGCCGAAAAAGCTGAGAACCAACCAAATCATGACACGTGTCACAAGGAGAAAAGTCCAAAAGACAAAGGGTGAGTTTTGAAGGGTCAGCCTGAGCCAATCAAAAGAGGACATGTGTCCTATGGAGCAGGAATGCAGAGCTTGGGGAGGAGTTATAATTTGGCAAGAAGTTCACCCAAAAGCTAAAAGGAAAAGGTCTGCCCCGTGCTCCCTGTCGACCAATCAATGCATGCCGCGTGTCCCAAGTGGTGGGGGCGCAGAGGAAAAGTAAAAAATGTTCCATGTCATCAAAAAGTCAAAGAAAACCCATGGGACAGGGAAGGAGAGAGAATACACATCCAATCAGATCACGACACGTGTCGTCCAGGTGGCAGAGCGTGGGAAGAAATTTAAAAATCCGTTTTCGCTTGTTTTGTGCCCTAAATCTTCAGACCTCCATAAATTTCAATCCAGAGCTCGGATTTGCACGTTCTTTATATCATTGGAAAGCTGGTGAAATTCTCTACACATTTCCAGGGTCAATCTTTCATTTTGGTTTGGTTTGGAGAGAGAAAGTTAAGAAATGGCTCTGACGCGTGATAATAGACAGAAGTGATGTTTCAGCAACCAGCTTTAATACAACAGACAGCTCACCATTTCTGCTAGATAGTCCGCCATTTTACCAGGGTTCTCACCTACCGCCATAATTAAATGAGTTAAAATTGACCTGGGAGTGGTTGGGGCAGATTCGAATCTCCTCTCTCTTCCCTCTCTCTTTCTTCCTATATATTGTACAGAGGGCTTCTTTCAAAATGATTACAAGTGGTTCATCTTTTCAGCTCTGCCCTCCCTTCTTTTCTTCTCCAGGGTTGAAAATGGAGTTCGAACCTCCTCCCTTGCTCTGTAATGGAATTTTTTGCCTTTTACTATTGAAATGATGTTCTGTGCAAACTTCTGAAGCAACAAAAACATGTTCTGTGATGCATCTGTCCATCCTTGCTCGTTTTTTGCTTGTTTTCTTCTTGCCTCTCTTCATTGCAGGTATTTGTGTAAGTTTGAATGTTCATTGCAGGTCTGGAGCTGTGTTCATGGAGTTTTGGGACATTTTCTGTGTGAAATCTATCCTTGGGCCTATGATGCGTCTGTCCATCCTTCCCATTGCTCACCTCTCCTTGTCCTATGGCAATTTTGATAGATGTTCAACATTCTCCTTCTCTGGTGTATCATCGTTTTAGTGTAGGCTTTTGCTGTTTTCCATTTTCTCTCTCTCTCTCTCTCTCTCTCTGTCTCCTTGGCATGGTTAGATTAGGATTAGATTAGCTTGTCTGCACTGGAATAGCTTGTGGCAGGTAGTTTGGTAGTAGGAACCAGCCTTCTCTGGAGATTCCTTTCTCATTTCTGCAAGTCCCACACTTGGAGAAAGGTTTCAATGTTGTGCAATCACACTGGATGCTAGAGTGATCAAACTAGAAATCTGATCAACATCCAGGGGTGTTGTGATTTTGCATCAACACTGACTACAAGAGGTAATTAATTTCCACATGCACACACTGGATCTTGATGAGAAAACATGATTAATATGTTACCAAGTGTTTTTTGGACTTTTTTCAGACTCTTACTTTAGTTTGTATCTTATCTCATGATTTGTCCTTTGGTCTAATCACATGTTCATCACGAGTCTTTTAGCTACATTTTCCATATCCTTACATGTAATTCATGCTTTTCTTCTTATTCATTCAATAAATCCATGTGTATAAGATTACCTTTTTACCATGTTTGCAAGAACCTTTGTACCCTTTCAATAACAAAATATATTTTCCTCTTTTCTATCATATGTTTCTTGAAGAGTTTGCATCGAGGGCATGATCTCTCCTTCTTAGCTCTTCATTGGATTGAGTTCATCATCATGTTGAACCTATCAATCTTGGCCTTGATCCACCTTATCTTCCTCTCGTATATATGCACAATGTTTTCCCTCATACATTCTCACCTCTCATTGGGGACATCTTTGAATCTTCATTTTCATGTACATAGGTTCAAAAAACTTTCAAAAAACCCTAAAAATTCATAAAACATCAAAATCCCAAAAACATTGGTAAAATATCCCAAAAGTACCAAAACAATGGTAGAAAGAATTCATACATTTGAATCATTTATGGAACATAACATCCTCAAACATCAAATTTTTTCCTACAAAAACATCTTTCCTTGGTCCTCACTTGTTCCCATGCATGACATGCAAATCATTTAGATCTACCTCTATTATCACAGTTGGTTTTACTACTATGTGTGTACTCCCCTGCATGACGAGTTTCTTAGTACTATTTCATAATACACAATTGATTTTTTATATGACCCATGTGTCCTCTGTATATTAACCTCACATGTATCCTTTCTTGGGGTGCCATTTTTAACCCTTATCGTTAACTCGAAAATTTCGGAACTAAATCTCGATAACAAAAACATTGGTGCAACTTCCTTGAACATTTTTTGTTTGAGTACATTTGTCTGTGCTTGCTTCCTTTTTGGTTTTCTTGTTTACTTTCTCATATGGCATTACTTTATGTATGTTTCTTGGAGTTAGTGTTTTTTTAATGAATAAATGTTAGTATTATAGCTTTGCATGTTTTTTTACACTTTTGTTGTATTCTTGTATATTTAATAAAGGGTCGATGACATAGAGCATGAGAAAAGTGATGAAATAAAGTTATTTTTGAGCTAAGCTTGATGAAATCTATTTGCATTCTCTTCATCTTCATTATTATTCATATAATTTTCTTCTATCCCAAATTTTTCTTTCGTATCACATGGGGCAATAGGGATTATTTTTATCTCGCATCCCCTTCCTTATTTCTTCTAACCATTGCCTTCATCTTTTTTATCATCGGTCGACCTCTTTCATCACCCCATTAACACTCGAGTGGGCATCCTTCATTCTACTAATTTTTATTCCATTACATTCAAAAATTACTTGTTTGTAATTTTCTACTATATTTGAAGTGGTGTTGCTTACGCCACCCCAAAGAGGGGTAAATGTAGACACCTAAAATATAGCTATGTAGTTTTAATACTAATATTAAACATATTACCCTCTTTCCTGCCATTTCCATTATAATTGGTGATCTAACACTAATTAACTAACATTTTCTGCCACTTTAGTTAATTAACTAGTCTTTAACTCATACTGGATGCTAATTAACAACACTTCGTTAGCTATAATCCTCTTAAAATAAATTAATTAACTATCATTATTTAATTAACCCTTTTTAACCTTTTATTTAATCAATAAATGCTCTTATTGGTTAAATTCCCCTTCTGAATCATTAAAATCCTACTCATTTTTCTCTAAATCACCTCTAAATAGCGTTATAAGCTTATTCTATCCTATTAATTAATCCTAGTTGATTAATTCAATCATCTCTAACTCCCATGAGTTGTTAATCACTTGTTAATTCATCTAATGAAGTTTATTTCTTCTAAATCTACTTTATCCTTTATCCGACATGCACTAGTTTGTAATCTTCTCCCAAATTGGAAAGCTATATAAAGGACCCTCTACCTTCCTTCACACCTTAAACCTTTACAAACACCACACTTTTTCTAGTGAAATCTAGAAGCTTATGATAAGATCCTTATCCATTATTGGAATAACTACTTCATCTTTGCATCCATTCTCTCATTGTTGAGTAGAAAGGAAGATCTAAGTATGTCGTTGTAGCCATTTATTGGTGAGATCCTTCCCTCTCTTTGGAGATCAACACAAATTTGATTACTCATGATCTAAAGAGGTTCATGTTTAGAAGTAATCATACATTACAAGAGTAGGAATGGTTAGCATTAGGTGATTTCATTCATGTTTATGCAATTATAATAGTTATTTCCTTTAATTTCTTATCTTGATGTTAATGATAGATTTAGCTTTCCTTTGAGACTACTATGTGTTAGTTTCTTTCACTTAGCATAGCAATATGAATCATAGGATGAGCATCAATAGGAATTATTTTGATCAGATTACTTAACTTCACTACACACTATCTCATGCACTCTTGTGTTTCTTTCTTTATGTGAGATATTTGATCAAAGAGGGAATGATAATATTCTAAAGTATTGAATATTTCTTAAAAATTAGTTTTCATATCATCCCAATTAGTAATTAAACGTGATGGCAAGTGGTGAAATTAGTCTACAACCGCACCTTCCAATGATTCCAAGAATATTCGAATGGAAACTTATCCATGCCCCACTCCAAGAATACCACCATATGTGATAAAATATTTAATATGATCATCTAGACATTTTTTACCATATTCATAGAATATATGAAATTTATTTCTTGATCCTTTTGTTAATTCATGGAGTGGAGGAGCTAATGTTAGTAGACTGGTATTTTGTCCCCTTGGTAGAGGTGCAACCATTCTCTCTTCTTCCTCCTCTGTTTATTCTTATAGAGGAATGAGGTATAGTGGTTCTATAATTAGCTCTCTAATATGACCTGCAAGAGGAAGGTTAGGATGAAATTCAAGAAATTACTCTTCACTGGTTTGTCTTGCTATTTGAACAATGGGAAACCTAAAATCAGCATGTTGTTTCTCATCAAATTATAAGTCAATTATGCCACTTGCATGATCATCTCGAGTGTATATTCTTTCTGCCAATTTTTTAAGATCATTAGAAAGGAATGAAACTTAGAAAAATGCATATTTTCCAATGGGTTTCAATATGAATTTTAAACATTTAGATAGTATTTTTGGTAATTTTTTTATTTTTATGGATTTTTATATTATACTATTTTTTCGTATTTATAAAGATCTTTTAAGGGTGAAAAAGGGAAGATCTTCACTAGTTAAGTCACTAAAATATTTTGGTGAAATTATTTGTCACAGTGTAGATTATTGGTTTTCACTAATGGTCATGGAGCTAAGCCCATCCCACTTGTGTATGAGGAGGATTCCATTATCGATTTTAAACTAACTAAAGTTATGGGGTATCTCTTAGGAAAAGGATCACACAAGAATAATCCACTAAAGATGTGGAAAAATTCTTGTATAGTGTACAAGGGAGGAATTTTTTGTGAAGGGAGGTAAAGAGGAGTGGGAGAAATAGGGAGAGAGGGTTAATGTTATGAGAAGGAACTATCATATTCTCACCAATAGTAACCAGAGTAAGTCTACATTCAATTAAAATAATTCAACTATGAAATCAATAATAAGACACAAAAATCATAGACACAGATTTTAATAGATTCATTTTAGGCAAGGAAACAAAGTTCCTTATTTATTTTACAAGATCATAACTATTGCAAAGTTGAAGAGTAGAAAGAATATAGGGACATATAAAAGGACATAGAAGAGATGTAGCTTCTATTGCTTGATGTAGTAGTGATAAAAATATCAACTACATAAAACAATCAAAAATTTCTAACCCTTTAGAATGGAGAATCCATTCCATTTTATAGTATTACAATTGTCTTTCCAAATCCCTCCACATGACGTAGAAACCTAAAATTAACATCGTTAATGCCCATTTTTGTGTCTATTAGCACCACTTCATTATCACATCACTATCATATTATACATTAAATCCTTATTCTAAGTCTTATTTCTCCCACACCATATTTACTCCTTGTAAATATCATTCCATAGCTGTAAAATCTTATTTTATCCCTTCCTAAACCACCCAAAACCACTTCAAAACTAAAATTAAATAATACAAAAAAAATCAACAACTTCTCAACCATTTCACAACCTCCCTGGCCCGAATAACCTCTTTCCAACACACACCCTTCGTCAAAACAAACAAAAACCTAAATTTGGGAAGTAGTATGAACAATTTCCTCATAAAATCCAAATCCCTCATGACTCAAAAAAATTGCTAGCAATTATCCCTGGTTGTTAAGGACCCTCTATTAACAACTCTCAAGCATCCATTTGAGGTTAGCTTACTGCTATACGTGGCTTAAGGAATTCATATTAAATTTTGTTTTTATCATATCCTTATTATAGATCTAGAGATCATCCAAAAAAAATTCAAGACAACAAGAATCTCTTCGTTAGCCTATTAGTGCCATTCACATGTCCAGGAATCAACTCAATAATCTTCTTGTATCCATAATATCCCTCTCTCGGGTAGTATCACCTTTTGATATTCATTTATCAATTTATACAAGATAAGCAGTTCCCATTGCTTCATTATATTTTTTTATAGATAAATGCTTTTGACTAGAGCTATGAACCAAAGTACATTCAACCAAGATATAGTATTAAGCTCAACAATTAGTTAGCTAGATCCACCACACATGAACCCATTTTTAGTGCACATCTTCTCAAAATATAATCCACATCCGTTAAATCATATTTCTAGCAGTGCCACCTGAGACATTATCACCCCAAATGAGGATCATGCCTTAGTGGAATTTTAACCTAGGTGGAGCCGCATAAAACCATCCAACTTAATCTCTCCACCCAAACCCCATCAAAAAAACTTTGGATGGTAAACACTTTTTTTATACCCAGAGCTATGAACTAGAGTGGTAGAGGAACACTTTCTCAAATTGGGACATGGGGGTGGGCTTGGGTCCTGAATGTCCACCGAGTGATCTGCATTTGAAGAACTGATGTAGCCTAGAATTCATTGCAAATAGTCCAAGACATGCTGACACATCTCTCAACCTGGATTGAACACTCACTCAAAGTACACAAGGGTACCAGGTCCCTGTTTAGAGTTTCTTGTGTATAATGTTAGCATGATTGAGTATGTATATATCCAGATTCATAACAGATAGTAAACAATTCACAATGCATAAACCAGATCTAGATCTAAACCATATGAAATATTGACTAAATGATGACTATAATGATATTTACCATGCAATAACCATATTCATTCACATCTAACACCAATATCCAGCCAATAAGATCCATTGTATCAAATACTATAAAACATAGAAGCTTCATACATCATGATCTAATTTCCATAGTCATGTGCACCAACAAATCTGTAGCATAAATCTACAATAAACAATATATCCAAACTGTGTAAATCAATACATACACACAACACACACACACACACACACACACACACACACACACATATATATATATATATATATATATATATATATTGGTGGGAACTTTCCCTTCACCACCCATGCACCTTCCAAAAAATAGGCCACATGATAATAATAGTCATGCACCTTTACAAGAGAATACAAAAGCATGCAAGTGCTAATAATAGATCTTATAAAGTTAACTCTAAGTACAAATCCTATTATTAGCCCAAAATTCTACATGGTGCTCGAAATTTCACTTACTCCAAAATACCCCTATGTATTCCTAAAGTATTCTTACCTTTATGTTCTCTGCACTCCATGTCCAAAAATATCCTTAATTTGTAAAAGTGGCTAAGTCTTGTTTCCAACCTAATTCTCAGTGCGCTCCTGATTTGTTATACTTCTGCATAGGTATATGTGCCATGTTCCTGCGTTCCCAACCCTTATGCACTTTCATCCTTGAGCTATATTTTATTCTCTCAACATTACCCCACACTAATTGCATTTTTGTCCTCAATAATGGGTAATCTCTACTTAGTCCTCCAAGAATAAAAAATAAGGGATACAAGAATAAAAATTACTTGACAAAAAATAATGAATTACTACTCGGTACTCTACTCCTCTACTGACAGGATCAAATATGGATACTCTTTTTTAATCTCCACCTCTAACGCCTTCCAATCACTGAGTGCTTCACCTATTTTATCAGGTACATTTGTAACCACGAAAACTAACTCATTCTGAGTCATGTTTTCTTGTTTATTATGCAAAATCTGAACAATGTTAGCCATGCTAGAACCATTCCCTCCATGAAGTCCATCTTTTGAGAAATAAGCTTCCCAATTTCATTCATCCTTTCCCTGTGTGGATTTTAGGCTTATGTAATTTCTTTACAATTTTATTTGACTAAAGCATGTCTACCCACGTGCCTGAGCATCTCATTCTTCACTGCCTTTGGAACCACATTATCCTCTTCAATAGTCCTTAATATGATAATTGAATCTGGCATTGTGCACATATTCAAATCTTTGATTTGCCTTCTTAAGTTCATCCTTTAAGGCCTGCAACAATGAATCATAACTCACAACGTTTCTTGTAATTGCAACCTTTGATATTTTTGACTCATCTGCAACATCCTTAGGTGTTGGCATATGCATGATCCCTTCATCAACTACCAATTTTACCAAATTGTGAAGGTAATGTATAAAAAAAGTAAACTTTTTTGGAACCTATTATTCCAGGTGTGCTTGTATCTTCAAAATGTAATTTCTAATTTCCTCTACCATACTCACCAATGCCTATGCCTTTGCTTCATCCCTTTCCTTCTCTACTATTAGGTGATTAATCTCTTTATCCTTATCCTTATTGGCATCCATGAATTCCCTAAGGTTTTCCACTTTATCTATGTTCCCTCTCATAACCTCTCCAGATACCCTTAATAAGGCATTACGTACTTTCTCATCCAACATGATAGTAGGTTTAACATTCACATGTTGTACATGGGATGATTTCTTCATCTTGCGTGACACACATGAATCTTCACGCACATCGAAAATATTTCTCATCCATATGAGTCTTCATCGACCAGGATAATTGTTTCCATGTGCGTGAATTCACGATTTCTTCTTCCATCAACTCCTAAAAATATAAATCCTTAGGCTCCACAATGCTCTGGAACCATGTGCAAATGAGTTTTCTTTTGTTATCCACATATCCAACTGTAGGAGTAACATAGTCTTTGCCTTCCTTCTCCTTCCTTTTTCTCTTGCCCTTTAAAATCAGGGCACCTGAATCTATAATTGGGCCTTCACATTCTTGTGTAGTATGGGGCATTCCTGAAGGCTCACCCTTATCTTTTTTTATCCCTAGATCCTTCAGTCCTTATTCATCATTCTTCATCTCCTGATCACAAGGATCCACTGTATCCTCAGGATGCACTAGAGCTCCTAGCGCATTTTCCCCAGATTCATCTTCCTCTTCTTCCTTAAGCTTTAACTTGTACCTTTTCTTCTTCTCAGGACCTACTTTCTGAGGTGATGTCCTCAGTGATCTCCTTAAAGGTTGTGATGTTCCTGTGCTCTGAGCCCTTGTTCTTTGAAGCACCCTTTGAAATTGTGGCTTCTCGGTGATCTATTCTACATCTATCTCCATCGTTATTATCTCTAATACTACCTCTTCCTGCTTCTGTAAAGGAAGGGTCACCTTACATGTACTTTCATTTTCAACTGTGAGTTGTCTTCTTACCTTATGCTTCAAGCCACGAATTTCTTCATGGAGTTCCTCTTCCTCACCCTCTTCCTCTACAAAGGGTGAAAATGGTTCCTCATCTGCCAGAGTACCAACTGTATGCTTCCCCTTGGGTGGGCTAGGAAGTCTGAACTCATTCTCTAAATACTTTCCATTCTACAATCTTGGCTTGATTTTGATATAAACAAGGGCAGCCCCAATCTCCCAAACTACTAAACTCATTTCTTTCATATTTATATCGTCAGAAATCAATATTTCAATATATTTAGACTTACTTGGACACATGTAAGTCTTTCTGAGAGTGTGGCATCATAGATACTTTATCAATGTTGAAGGTTAGTTAGCACGCATCTGAAAATATGTGCACAGATGAATGAAAATATCAAACTGTGAAAGCATAAGGAAGATTATTACCACAGGCTCCATTTCCCGTCCTTCATTGCAAAACACACAATACAAAAGTGCTAATATACTACAAATTATACCTGCTTGCCTAATACCATATAAATTTCCTTTTGTATTCTCCACTCTTATTTAAATGGAGCATGCAAGTGCTAACCCACATCTCTACTCTTTTCTTGAAGGGGCCACTCATGGTCCCATCACAAGTGTATTTCTCAAATTTATCATCAAGATATTACTTCTCCTCAAGGTATTGCCAAATTTTCTTCTTGGGACCATTCGGTACTCCAATTTATGTAAAGACAAGTGACAAAAATATAACATCAAAACTAATCTTATCTCCACCATGAGCTTCTTCAATTATAGTTTCAACAATAAATCCTGTCAAATTGTAGGTTACACCTTTAGACATTTTCTCTTCTATGTGTAGCCACAATGTGTTTTCCTATGACCATTGATCCTAGTCATTGAGCTTGGTGAGGAGCTGCACTGCCACCTAAACCATAGGATAATTTTGTAGCTTTCCTATATCCATTCCATGCCCTCTGATGACTACATTATTTGGCTCATTTGTATCAATCCTATGGTTAATAAATTTTCATTTAGATATGATTTGCTAATGCATGGGGATGATTTGTATAGTTATATCTTAGCGATTTTGATGCATTTTCCTTACTTTTTTCATGCAACCTGATTACCATATAACCTCCTAATAACTATCCTCATGAGGGAAATGTGATGATATTTACAGGGAAATGATGAACATTTATTGCCGATGAAATTAAGAAGTCCAAGTTTGGAGCTGGAATGCGGGAGCAGGAGACTTTTTCCACCCATCAACCTATAAGTATGGGACTTGTTTCTAATAGTCCTATATGAATTTATGAGTCTTGATTAATTTTGATTAGTGGGAGATGTTAGTGTCACCTAATATGGTGAATTATGTAACTGTTTGTGTCTATATAAAGACACCTTCTTAAGAACATGATAGTAGTTGTTATTTTATATACTCTGTAATACATAGCTTGTGGTATTAAGAACTCTTCTTCTCATGTAATGGATATGCTATGGAATGTATTTGAATTAATATAAGTGTCATTTTGAGGATCTAAAGCTGTTGAGACTTCCTTTGTCCCAAGTGAGAGCACGGGCCCACTCGACCAAGGAGACATGAGGTTGTTTACATTTATATGCACATCTCATTTTCTAATAAGTTTCACTACAATCTCTATTTTAGTATATTTCTTGAAATCTTAGTTTGAATGTATTTTCTTTTCCTATTGGAATTTCTATTTAGAACGTGTGTTTCCTTTTATACAAAGTTTAACTTAGTATACGCTTTTAATTCTATTGATTCTTAGTTATTAGTTTACAATTTCAATTCCGTTCTTTCAGATTTTGTGTGTGCATTTCCATTTAATTTAGAATTCCAACATTTAAACTTCATTTCATAGCAAAAACTAAATTCCATAGATTTATATTAAGATTTCATAGATTAGTAACCAACTTAGGAAAATCTCACAACAACCCCCAAATAGGAGACCCAACAGGAAAAATGGTTATATAGAGCTCCATTGCATACAGCCTAGAACACAACCCCAATTTATAATGACACTAATGGAAGATTCAGTTAGTTAAATTATTGGAGAATACAATAACCCATCATTTTTGGCACCATTTCCAGGGACACCATATCACACCACATCATTTTTCTCACTTCATATGCTATGGGTGTGAATGGAGTTTACATATGCAACCAATAGATGTCTTGAGCCTTGTTTCAATAACCAACCTTGATGCATAGGCCACGAGATGAACAAGGGAGATTTACTCCATGTAACATCCAACAAATATCTCTAAACAAAATATATGAAGGGAATAGTGAGAGTGACACTTACTCTTACACAATGCCTAGAAACCTTTTTGAGCATCTTGTATCCTATGAGTGACACTCAAAAATGGGAGACCACGGGAATAATGGAGACTATCCCTTGGGTAGAACCTTCACTTATCCCATCATCTTGGATGAGGATGACGACGTACTCATAAACAAAATCTCACCATCCATCCTCCCTATTATTCAAGGCATGTCTACGGAAGACCCCAATCAGTTCTTGTTTGAGTTCAAAATTCTTTGCCAAACCTATGACTGTAAAAATAATAATAAAAAACTCAAACTCTTTCCTTCCACTCTCAAAGAATCTGTTATGAGATGGTTCATGGGGTTGTCCCCTAACTCCATTAATTCTTGGGAAGCCATGGAAACAACCTTTTTGGATAAATACCAAGACTACTGCAGGGGAAGGGATAGGAAAGAAGATTTCTTCCAAATATGGTAAAAAGAGGATGAAAATATAGAGGATTATCTGGATAGATTTCTCTTTTTTCATCGATGGAGTGGTTATGAGTTACATGCAAACATCACTAAAACAATTTTCCTTAAAGGACTTGATGAGGAAACCAAATATTCCCTCCATCTTATGGGCAGAGGAGATGTGCATAAAATTACTATGGAACAAATCACTAAGCTATGTAGAAGTTACTCCAGAACATGAGGGGGTATAAGGAAGAGAAAAACATCCAAGCTTACCCTAGATACCTCTAAACTTTTGAAGGAAATGGCCAACATGAAAACTGACATTTTATTACAATTAACATCAACCATAGATAGGCTTAATGCCAAATACAATGCTGCCAAAGAACATCTAGACATATATTTCCCTAAGTGTAGGAAGAGACATACCCTGAGAGAATGTCCTTTAGATGTTACAGACATGTGTTTGATCTGTGAAGTTGCTGACCATGACACTAAGCATTGCACCTTCTTATCAAAGTTGAAAGGAGGCTATAATTTTGTCTCCCAAGCTGATGCAGAGGTAAACTTTGTTCAAAGGCCAAATAATCAAGTTGTATATTCCCCTTGACCTTCTCAGAACCCTTGGAGGATTTTATGGCCCAATCAGGCTCCTCAGCCTACTTGGGGACAACCTTAGTGGACAACATCAAATTGGATGAATTATCCATAACCACCACCTTGGATGAATCCCTACACTCAGCCAAGTTAGACACCATCAACTCCAGCAAGTCCATGGCACAACCAACAGTGGGTACCTCTGCAGAATCCTAACCAAAACTAGTAGTGGGTACCACAAAAGAACATTAATAAACAACATAGGTTCCAGCAACCATAATAAGCTTTAATGGCCCCACTGCAAAACTATAAACACCATGGACATGAAACACAAACACAACTTCTAGCCCAACTTGTATCAAACCTGAAAAATCAGCAGACTGCTTCAATTGATGAAGCAGGACCAAGTAATATAATGCAGGTTAATACTATTGGTAATTTGAGAATAAGGTTTGGGAAAAAATTGAATCCTCCTATAGTTGTCATAGAAATTCCTGTAGACATTGATAAAGACAAGATACTTGAGGAAAATGAAGGAACAACACCTTCTCCAAAAACACAAAACACTCAGAGCAGTCCAGAAACTAATCAAAATGCCCACAAAGCTCCTTTTCCTGAGTGGTTACATGACACTCAAACTACTGATGAAATGATGCTAGTTTAAGAGTTGAAAAAGGTGTACATTGAGGTCCTAATACTACAAGAAATAAGGGACATCCTAGAATTAAACAAAACCATTAGAAATGAGTGTATAAAGAAACCTGGAAGAAAGAAGAAATACCCAAAGATTGTCATGGTGGAAGGAAATTTGGCTGATCTTGTTGTTGGCACACTTATTTCACCAAAATACAGGGATCCTGAGAGTCTAGTCATTACCATTTGTATAAAGAATCAATCAATATCTAACATTTTGGTGGATCTTGGTGCTGCCATAAATGTTATAAAAATAGATATGTTCAATCTATTATCCTTGACATGACTACAACCTACCAATATTATATTTCAATTAGCAGATCAGTCCATTGTTGTACCAGATGGTGTGATTGAGGATATAATGGGCACCGTTGAATCTTGGGAGTATCTTGTCGATTTCATGGTCTTACAGCCTAAATCTCAAAAATTGGGATGTCCAGTCATTTTGGGACGACCTTGGTTGGCTACTGTTACTGCATATATTGACTTTAGTTTGGGGAAAATGATGATTCTAAATGGGTAGAAATCCAAACATATTTCATTATAACCTCCTACCCAGCCTTATGTGTATGCTTGTGAACATGTATGGGTAGATTCTTTAGATACTAATTCTTTCATTTCTTTTTATTTGGCCACCATTGCAGTACAACACCATATGACGTAAGTTGTTGAGTCATACACACTAACTGGTGTGGAGGGCTCTCTGGCTACGGAAATCAGCATTGCGGCTACAGAAGTTGAAACTCTAACTGTTGACCCATCATTTTTTCTAGACATCACCGATACTGTCACCTCAGTAAGTGATACTTCTAATGAATCTTGTAAGAAATCTATGCTTATAATAAGGAATCCACAGTCTCTAATTTCTATTGTCCTCTAACCAAAATTTTGTCTCTTGAAAATGTATCGATTTTACACATGCTTCAGCCCCATGTTTTCCCATTAAATTCTTTAATCACCAATGCAAATCTCACCATTTTTGAATATACCAAACAAGTTCCTATTGGCATAGGAAAAGAACTAACCATTGGTCATAATTTTGGGGCCAACTAAGAGGCTAGGGTTCTCAAGATTTTAGGAAACATTCCCACACTTTTTCTTGGGATTTCACTGACATGAAAGGAATTCATCCTACAATCTATACTCACCATATCTATAGTGAAGATGTTAAACCCATAAGGCAGCCAGAAAGAAGCATTAACCCAGCCCTTAGAGACATAGTAAAAAATGAGATGGAAAAATTGTTAAGGGTAGGATTAATCTACCCTATATCTGATAGTCAGTGGGTCTCACCATTAGTTATAGTCCCCAAGAAACATAGTAAATGGAGAAACTAAGTTGACTATAGGGAACTCAACAAATCCACTAAGAAAGATTGTTTTCCCTTGCCTTTTATTGACCAGGTTCTGGACAATCTCGCTAGTAAGAATATTTCTCTTTCTTGGAAGGGTTTAGTGGGTATAACCAAATAATTATTTTACCTAATGACTAGGATAAAACCACCTTTACTTTCCCTTGGGGTACATTTTCTTATCGAGTCTTACCTTTTCTACTTTGTAATGCACCTGCTACATTTTAGAGAGTAGTCTTGGCCATTTTTACAGATCTTACAAATGACTGTGTTGAAGGTTACATGGATGATTTCACTATCCATGGATCCACTTTTGATGAATCTTTGCATAACCTTGAGAAAGTATTGAGTAGATGTGAGCAGCACCAACTATCCCTAAGTCATGAAAAATGTATGATGATGGTGGATTAGGGAATTTTCTTAGGCCACCATGTTTCTGCTAAAGGAATACAAGTCGACCCTAAAAAGATTGCAGTCATCACTCACCTACCTACACCAAAAAATCAAACTGACATCAAAAGTTTCCTTGGACATGCAGGGTATTATCAACAATTCATTAAAGAATTTAGTAAAATTTTTGCACCTATGTTTTCATTGCTGAAAAAATATTTTGTTTTTGAATGGTCCCTTCAGTCTCAGCAAGCATTTGATATTATCAAGGAGAAGCTTACGACAACCCTAGTCTTATGAGGTCCTGATTGGGGGTAACCTTTCCATATCCACACTTATGCCTCCAATACAACTATGGGAGTTATTCTTGGGCAGAAAGATGAAGATGATCACATGTATGCCATTTACTTTATCAACAAGAATTTGACTCCTACATAAAGGAACTATACTACTATGGAAAAGGAGTTTTTAATTGTTGTGTATTTTTTGAACAAATTCTGACATTACATCACTGGGTATAAAATCTTTGTTTATACTGACTACTCTGCCATCCGATATTTGATGAATAAACTAGTAGTCAGCGGTTGAATTATTAGATGGTTACTCTTGTTACAGGAATACAATATGACCATTATTGATAAGCCTAGAAAATCTAATGTTGTTGCTGATTTTCTTTTGAGATTGAATGTTTCAGGTGATGAGGAGGAATTCTAGGATAAATTTCCAAACAAACATTTGTTTATTATTTCAACTCAGAATCCGTGGTTCAGAGATCTTGCAAATTATTTAACCACAGGGAAGTTTCCTTCCTATTTTAATCATAAACAGAGACGAATATTGGTTAAAAATAGTGCAACATATAAATGGTGTAATGGAATTTTGTTCAAATGCTTCACTGATATGGTTCTTCGTAGGTGTATTTGGGAAGATGAAGTATACGACATACTGCGAGCTTGTCATGATGAGATAGGAGGACATTACTCGGTAATAAGGAAAATTCACAAAATCCTTGGTGTTGGGTACTATTGGCCTTCCCTCCACAAGACTATCAAGAAGTATGTGTGGTTGTGTGATGCATGTCAAAGAATGGGGAAGCCTACATTCTCAATGGAAATTCCTCTTAATCCTTAGCTAGTCTTAGGACCATTTGAGAACTGGGGAATTGATTTCATTGGATCTTTTGATCCTCCATATTTAGGGGAATAATACCTCTTGGTATGCACGGAATACATTAATAAATGGGTTGAGTTTCAAGCATTGGCATCTGCCAATGAGGATGTTGTTGTTAATTTCCTATACAATCGGATATTGCTACGATTTGGGGCCACTAGGGCCATTGTATCTGATCAAGGTCCTTAATTTGTGTCTAAAATGATCAAATCCTTTCTTGACATCTATCAAATCAAGCACCGGAAACCATCACCATATCACCCCCAATCCAATGCGCAGGTGGAAGTCACCAAAAGAGAAGTTGAGAAAATTCTCACTAAAGTGGTTAGTGCTGACAGGAAAAATTAGGTACTAAAACTTCCTGAGGTAGTTTGGGCCTATAACATGACCTAGAAAACCACTACTAGTTTTTCTCCCTATGAGTTGGTATATGGGAAGAATCCACTCTTCCCTGTTGAGTTTGAGTTATGCACCTGGAGAATAGCACTGGAAGTCGGCATCAATTTGGATAAATCACAATGTGAACATGTGATGCAGTTAAATGAATTGGATGAAATGTGGATGGAAGCACAACAAAAAATTGAAATTATCCAACATCAGAGGAATACCTGGCATGATGCTCATATCAAATCCAGGACATTTCACGAGGGGGAATGGGTCTTACTCTTTGATTCTAAATATCAACAGTTTAAAGGTAAGTTACGGACATGCTGGTTGGGTCCATATTAGATCAAAAAAGTGTTTGATAATAATTTTGTTCGACTGGTCCCGATCAATGGTGACCGAAGGGCTCTTCTTGTAAATGGCCACACGCTCAAGATTTACCAACAACCTTTTGACAGGGGAAATTTCACCAGTGACATCATGCTGAGTGAGGAAATGCATGCTAAGGCAGGTCTTTGTCCCTCTATAAAGGAGTAATTGTTGTCTTTTAATTTCAATAAAGGAGGATGGTCATGACCTTGATCTTCTTCCCTTAGTTACCCATTTTGTTTCTTTTAATAAATGTCAAGATCTTCATTGTTTCATGACCACTAATCACATTTTTTCATGGACTGCAAGATGTACGAATCTACAAATATTAGATGTTGAACTAGCATGGGTAACTGCATTTTGATTCTCTATGGATATTCCCTTATGAAGAAACTCCCCATACATAAAATTATCATGATTGCATTCATACAAAATGATTGAGGTATTTATCATGGATATCCTTCTAAATATGATGCTACTCCATGACGAAATAAGGGTGTAATGAGTCATGATTCCATGCACACTACATGTGTCATCCTCCACGAAAGGGATGGGTGGGATTTCCATTTCAAGTGATGGGGTGTGCCCCATCTCACATATTAAAAATACTCATGGATACCTAGTCTTGTCAACATTTTTATACCGCCAAATTTGCTCTACTTTTGTGTGATTAGAAGATCCAGGTGCATTTCAAATTTATAGTTTCTAACTACCTCCTGCAGTTTCTTCATGAATTTTGAACAAAAATTTCTACTTGCCATCACACCATGAAATCGAGCAAGCCCTTTTTGTTTTTCTCTACTATCTGGATTCATTCTCCTTCATCATGGAACAAAAGAAAAAGCATGAACCTAATTCTCTGGACCCATTACTCAAGAACATTGTGCTTTTGTAGGTATTTTATGATTCCAGTTGGCTTGAATTCATCCAAAAATTTGAAGGTTTTGATGAAGGAATCGTGGATGAATTCCTAGAGAATTTTGAAGCTACTTTCTCACACGTTGGAGGGAAGCGAGTGAAGATTCCCAATCAAGTAGTTTATGAACTATCTATTTTACCAAATTTTAGTCTGAAAGTCATGAAAAACGCTCCCCTTAAAGGATTTCTTGCTCTGTTTCATAAGCAGGGTGAGGCATTTCTTGAGGTAATCCTTACCTCCTAGGAAGTTCAGAAAGGTGTTAAGAGGGACAGTCTACCCAGAATTTGGAGGGAGATGGCCAAATGGGTAATTGATACTTTATATGCAATGATCAACCATCTGTGTTGGGTGGTGATTCCCTTAAAATTATCATTCATTTTAAGAAAGGATGCGTCAATCCTACACTCAGGGTGAATTTACCAGAATACTTGGTGGATGTTTTTATTAAAGTTGGTAAAAAAATACAAGACTAGTGGAGGAAAGAGATTGCTAAAGCACCCAAGGCTCATTCAATTACTATGTTTGCATCAACTAGTTTTTAATCCCAAATGAATTCTTGAAAGGATGAATGTGTGGGAAGGATCTAAGTTGAAGTAGCTCAAACTAGGACCATCTTTGAAACCTCAGGTCGCTATCACATAAGTTAGTTGCCATGCACATAAGAAGAAGGAGGAACCTAGTGCTCAAACAAATATGGAAAAATATGGTGATCAAGTGAGCCCATCTTCAACATCATCTAGTTCTAAAGGTAGACTTACCTTGACTCCCTTTTCTTCTATTTTTCTATGGCCGCGACAATCCTATGCATTTCCTAAACCTAGAAGTTCCTGGTCAGAGGGTTTCATTGGTGCCTCTGCCCCTGTGTGGGAAGTAAGGGATGAGGAAGGCAACCTGGCTGTCCCCAATGATAAATTTCTAGACACTATATTCCCTACAGTTATTCTGACCCCGCAGAGCTTGGCTATGCCCTCATCTTCAAAAATACACTCCATAGCTCCAAAAACTACTTCAGTATCTAAAGAACAAGATACATCTCCAAAATCAACTGTAATGGGAATTAGACACCTCAAGTTCTATCAAGCCATCGATCCTCATGGTTATTTGGAAGAGATTACACTCCTTAAATCCCAGTTGAAATGTATGGAAGAAACAAACCTTTCTTTACAAACTAAATTTACTCAACACACAATAGAAAAGGTTAGAGAAATTACATCTCTAAAAGTAGAGGTTAGCAGCCTAAAATGGCAGAGAGATAGAGGTGTTAGTATTTTGAATGATTTTCACCAATTTTCTCTTCAGAATTCAGAATTAAAAAGGGAAAATAAGAAAATAAAGGGGGAAATGGAAATCATCCAAGGTAAAAAACAAAAATTGCAGTCTCTTTTGGACTTTTTCTATCCTTTGGCTTGTAAGCTCCTATCTTGTAGGAGACCATCTTCAATTTATAACATGTTTGTTCAGGAACAATTTTACTCTTGGCAATTGATGAAGTTGTATTTTCAGGCACCTTACAAATCCCATGATGGAAATGTTTTCATGTCCATTTACAAATCCAGTACCCCCGAAATTCAAAACCTGCTCTATGAGTTCTACCTCCATAATATGTTAGTCACTAATGTCCTTGACTTCTTCATTAACTTATTCGTGGGGGATTTTTGTTTAAAATCCTTTCAGTATTTACTTTGAAATCAGATCATGTGGGGTGAACAAATTGATACCTTTAATCACACAACTCAAACAATAGGATTCTATATTATTCCTACACATCACAATGATGTGGCTATGCAGAAAAAATTCAGATATCTTTACTAACAAGTTGGTATTGGAGAGAATACCTCGAAGGTATTACTGAAATGTGTGGGGGACTTTGAAACCTATATTCAACAACACTTTGGGGCAGCAAGGAAGGCCTATTATAGGAGATGGGACACTTTGAGCTTACCATTGAAGAGAAGGGATGTTATCTCACCTCGTAATTTGAGTTGGAGTATGTGACAAGGTGATGCCCTCATCACAATCATCAGGTAGTTATCAGAAAAAACTAGCAAACAATACAATGATGAATGGGTAGGACTTTAGGTGTGACTACCTCTCCTCTTGAGTCCTACTACCACCTGGAAAAATAATGTTGCACAGTCAAATGAGGGTTTTACAGCTTGGGTCAAAGTAACTTCCAACACTTAGGGGTGTAAAGGAACTAGAAAACAGTATGTTGATAATTTTAAATAGTATGACATGGAGGATTAAAATCCAACATGGAGGTGATTTGAAGGCCTAGAAACATCATAAAAGTGATTCAAGAAAATTCTAGAAGGAGTTGGAGAAGTTGGGGCAGTTTCAATAAAATTAAGGTTCATAGGCCAAGGCAGTGTACAAGCTAAAACAACTACTGAACATCCAAATATGATTCTGGGATCTTCGGATAGAGTTAGGAGAAAAAATAAACATCTTCGGAAAGATAATTCTAAGTTGTACAATATGGTGAAATATTTTTTTTAACAACACTTTGGTGTATTAAGTCTGGAAGCATTTTTTCTTATGCACATGTGGATTACAAAATAGAAACTCCTTTTTCTCAGGGATAAAATGGAAGAATAAAGACACAATACTCCCACCATTGGCTTCACAAGTCCATTTCCATTCAATATCTTATAAACTTTCACCAAAAAATTCCATCTGGAGCTCAAGTTATCATCGTCTCAAGTTGTCCTCTTGGAGCGAGTTCAGGAGTTAGCCAAATTTTGGGAGGACATGTGTCAACTCAAGGAAAATGGTAGGATTTTGTGTCCATGAAATCCCTCAAGTTTAGGGACATCAACCATGAAAAAATGTACCAAATCCTCATATGACCCTTAACACCTCATGTGACCTTCGCAATCGTCAGTTCAACCCCCGGGTGCTATTGGGAGCTCAAATTCCCTGTCGTTGGATAACCACCACGTGTCACCGTCTTTCTCACCATGGAAATTAATGTCCCTCATGTCCCTTTGAGGTGAGGGACATGAAAATTTAACCAACTCTAACTCCAAAACTTGGAAATTTTCTAACTCGTGGCTGCTTCTTATTGCTTCTAACTGCTTCTCCATTGCTAGAAGAAAGTTGCAGAGAACACCTTAGTCCACAACTTTTCTTCCGAGCTAGATCTGCCATGGAAACCAAACCTTCCACTCCATGAATATTCATAGGTTTCAAATAATATATTAATCGAAATATCCAAAGGAATTCTCCAGAAACCTTCAATTATGTGAAATGAAGATTTGAACATATATTACAAACCAGTGCACAGATTGGCAAACTATCTGTTGTTAAGTTATTCTCTCTTGAAGGCCATTGAAAAATCATATTAAAACCTCCCATTCACATAAGGTATTCTCACAACAAATAAATTCCACTTCTGGCTCCATGAAGAATAAAGCTCAAATTCCCATCAAATCGGCAACCAGATTGAAGAGAAATTTCACCAGTGAGACAAGAAGCAAAAACCTATCGTAATGGAATTTATTTCATCATGAATGGAGAAAAAAACAAGACCTGAAATTTTCAATCTCCATTAAAGGATGCTATGACAGATTAGTAGAAAACATCAGTTAGCTACCTCTCCACTACTCAGGGTTCCAGTGGGAAAAATTGCTGGAAAAATTGGAGGGAATGATCGTTGAAAAATATAGTTTCACGTGAATTATTTTTCACACCATGAATTCCCTATTTTTTATGGATATGGAGGACTATGTTTTTATCAGCATTCTTCCCTCTTCAAAGGAATTTTCAAATTCCCGAAGATCCGACAGGTGAAATCATCCGAAATTCAAAGGGAAGGGTCTCCAAAAAAAATAGTCTCTCTTAAACTAGTTTTTGCATGATGAAGTTTCCAGTTTTTCAAGATATGGACTGATTTTTTATTAGTATTCTACCCTAGTAGCTCCATACCCGAAGCTCTTACTAGACATAAATTTTCATTTTTCATTTTTGAACTTTCTGGAAAGCGAATCATGATGAAAATTGGAGCACAAGTTTGTGACGAAGAGCTGAATCCAAACAAATTTGTTCCCGTCACAAACATAGGTCGTTTTTAAAACTTAATAAAAATATCATATGGTATACTTCCTCACATGCTATAAATTATGAGTCCCACTTAATTACAAGTTCAATCACTCAAGACAATTAGAAAAGGGGTAAAATGGAAAGTAAGACAAAAAATAACTTCTTCCCAAAATAGCAGGTCCCCAAATAACAACCTGCTAAAAATAGAAATGTACTAAAAATAGCAATATATCTGGAACAATGGAGGTTGGAATATAATATATGGTTCAGAAGGTGAAATTAGAGGAAGATAGGTGATATGTCCTAGAATAGTAAAGCATAGGCTCATATTCTAAAAATAGAAATTTTTCATTTCAGAGTGGAAAATTGCATATAAATTTTTTTATCACTCACCTTACTGCTTTTTGGACTCCCTTTTGAATAATGATATGGTTTCATGAGTTTAAAAGGAGGAATGAGAAATTCACAGAGTTCCTAGAAGAATAATCTTAAGTGCAATGGTTTACATAAGCAAATCAAGGCATCACAAGGCACATCATTTGAATTCATCTTCA
The DNA here is from genome assembly GCA_019776745.2 of Taxus chinensis. NCBI lineage: Eukaryota > Viridiplantae > Streptophyta > Pinopsida > Cupressales > Taxaceae > Taxus > Taxus chinensis. Next base: position 268,318,008 of record CM034149.1, on the reverse strand, counting down.
TTACTTAAGGAGCTGAATGATCCAAAGTTAATTGGTTAGAATGATTTCAACGAGTCAAAGGGTTCATAAAACAAGTTTCAAGGAGGGTCATCGTAGGCATTGTATGTGTTCATCTCGAGCTCACAGAGGTAAACATTAGAACAATGTTTATAAACACTCATTCTATGGTCTACGATGTCCATGCATCATAGAGTTTGCAGTTATCACTAGATTGGGAAAATGATTCAAAGTTATTCAAGGGAGAAATTGTCATTAGTGTAGAATATAATCATTGGAATAAATCTTCACTCAAATTTCATTGCTGTATCAAGGCATTCAAAGAATTTCATCATAAGGAGTGGTTTCCTCTCTATCCATTCTGTCTTCCTCTCTTTCCCTCTCTTATTTCTCTCCCCATTCTAATTCTTCGTTATGTGTCATCATTTTATTTCCTCCTATTCACTTAAGTGACCTATTTTAAATTTATGAAAAGTATTTTCTCAAAATTATAATAGAAATACTTAATTAATGGAAAACAAAAGGTCACGAATGGAATATGGAAGCAAAGAGTCATGTGAGGGAGGTGAAAGAACAATTCATGTTTCTATAAATTATAATGAGCTCTTCCTTCCAAGGGGTTATAATTCTAAAATTCTTTTGCTTGTTGTACTCTTGTAAGTTCATGAGAGATATTTTTCTCACTTGTGATTGAAAAGAGTTAGCCACTTTTCCCCTATTCTCTATTTCTTCCATTCTCATACTATGTTCAATTTCTATTTGAGCATCAATATAAGAAGGATTTTCGAGCCTTTTTTGACTAAGGGGTTTATTGATACTTTGTTTTTATTAAATTCTAATTGGTCTTGTTGTTGTTTGCAGTATTATTTCTTCCTAATTTTAGTGCATGTGATGAAATGTCTAACTAGTGTGTGCAGGAATCTGATTTTCTACTTGCAACATTAGTTCTCCTACTACTTTTCTCACTCTTCAGATAAATTCTTCCCTAGCAAGAGATTGCTAGCTTTTCTACAAGGTATGTGGAGTGCCTCTTTTGGATCCCCGACCACAAGGCCACCAAGAAAATCCACCTTTACTCATGCTTGCATATATAACAGTTTCACTGGTTAAGTAGAGGGACTTAGATTCCCATAGCATTGACAAGAAATCCACAAGTTTTTCCATCCGAAAAGTTTTCTCACCAACAGGTTGATTATCAAAAACTACTTGTAACTCACCAATAACCCAATAATTTGAGTTCTAAATTTAGTTCCTTAAATTATTTAACTATACCAGATCTATGAGTCTAAGTGGGGCATTAATTTCTCTAAGTGGGACTTGGGGGTGGGCTTGGGTCCTTAATGTTTGTCTAGTGATCCACATTCGAAGTGCCCTATTATGTTCTACTTGGTTCATATGGAAAAGTTAAACCTATACCTCAATGTGTCCCCATAGCCACTTATCAATAGAATCTAATGAACTCAATGGGAAGGGAACTTAGGCTGATGATTAAAAACTACTTGTAACTCACCAATAGCCCAAGACTTTGAGTTCAATTTTTTTGATGGTAAACAATTTTATCATACCAAAGCTATGATTTGGAGTGATGGAGGATAACATTATCTAAGTTGGACTTGGGGGTGGGCTTGGATCCTTAATCTCTGTTGAGTGATCCGCATTTAAAGCACCCCGCTATGTTTCTCTTCGTCCATATGGAGAAGTTCGAACCATACCTCAAGGTGTCCCCATGACCACTTATTGAAAGCATCCAATGAACTCAATGGGAATAAAAATTGGGTTAATGATTACAAAATACTTATAACTCACCAATACCCCAAGACCTTGAGTTAAAAATTTTGATGGTGGATTATTTTATTATACCAGACCTATGAACTGAAGTGGTGGAGGAGAACTTTTTATAAGTGGGATATGGGGGTGGGCTTGGATCCTTAATGTCGTAAAATCCTTCCGTAAATCTTGTTGGAAGAAGTTATGCGAAGCTTTCCAATTTCTTCATATTTCTTTTGAAGGAATGTCTCAGAATAATATTTTATCAAATCCCTCAACAAATCATCACACAGAGCTACTCACAGCCAGAGAAGGGAGGAAGAACAATTTCCACGCATTCATTAGGGAGAAAAGACCAAACACAGCCTAAGAATCATTCTACACAAGCATATAAAAAAAAATTCCTCCCACGCAGTCAAAGAGCAGTTCAAAACAAGAAAGAATTTCTACGCAGCTGACTGAAAGGTTTTTGGTTTTGGTTTCATTTGCAAGCTGCATGCATTCATAAAAAATATTTCAATGTAAAATAGTCTAAAGAATCCACGAAAGGAAAGGAGAAAAGTAGATTTCAATGCCTAAGCATAAGACAAGTTTCATGCAAATAACAAGGAAATTCAAACAACAACAAAGAACTCCTTCCATGCATAGCCAGAGGGGGGGATAATAAGTTAAATGTCTTATCAAAGATCCACGTTGAAAAGGGAAGTCAAAACATCAAATAAAAAGAGTATCTTCCACACATTGGGAGAAGAAAGCAGGCCACACATGCATAAAATAACAAGCCAATGTTTTTCAAAGATATACAACCAACAACGAAGAAAAAGAAAGGTCATGTAGAAAAAGACTTGACAGTTTAGGAAAGTATAAATCCAAAAATATTTCAAAAGTCTTCGGAGACAACTTTTCGCATGAACAACAAAGGATTTTTCCAATGCATGAGCATCCAAAAGAAATTCCCACGCTGAGCATCAGGTAGAGCATTAGTTTCAACGTATTTTTCATAAAAGGTTGAGTTTCCACACAGATTTTAGAGAAGTAAGAACAATTTCAACAGGCAAGTATTCACGCAGCCACTGGGGAAGACCGGATCCTTGCTAAAAATAAGTAGAGGCCATGTGGAAGGAGAGAGAAATCAACATGTAAGAATAGTCTGGTTTCAACGAGTTCATTTCATTCAAGAAAAATCCCATGTGAAAGAGAAATTACATTTCACACATGCAAGGAAAAAATTGTTTAGGCAAATAGTTAAAAGAAAATAATTAAATTGCTGAGTGAAGTCATTAAAATCGGGTGAATTTAATTTAAAATATAGATCATTTTCATCATGCATTGGTGAGAAATATTCAAACAAATATATCATGCATTCAAATGTCATTACCGATGTATATCGACACAAAGAAAAATAAATTTAATAAAGAAAATGATATATGTGGGAATAATGTGCCGCAGGTTCTATCTGTTGAAGTAATCAACTTTAGAGCTCGATATCTTGAATTCGGATGATTGTCAGGAAGAAAGGTTTAGATCGTTGAATTCTCCCCAACTTCATGTACTCCTTTTCCAAATTTCAAATATACAACACCTCATTTGATATTTTTCACTAACCCAAGAAAAACCCAATTTACTCAATTTTGCCACGTGCACAGTTTTTGCTTGGCAGAAGGCCTACTTTGAGAATCCATATCTCAATCCAAAATTATTTTCAAGAGAAATGGTTTAGTTAATTGAATTATTCCCATATTCATATACTTATTTGAAAAAATTTAAATATACAACAGCTCGTTTGATATTTTTCACGGAGTCAAATAAAATGTAATTTGCATGATTTCTCTGCTTGCACAGTTTTCAGCCTGTCAAGATGACTTACTTTGAGAGTCGATATTTTAGACTCAAATTATTTTCAAGAGAAATGAATATTTTTTTTAATTATCCTCACATTTATATGCTCCCTTGCCAATTTTTAGATGCTCAAGGTCACGTTTGGTATTTTTACTAGGCTAATTTTATAGGTGGTTTGTGCAGTTTTGTAAGATGAAAGTAATCACCTGAAATCATGTTTCTGTCACAATCATGTCATCTCCAAACAAAATAATGTTGCGGTATAGGTTCCAGGGCATTATAATCACCCCGACACTCCATTCATAGTATGAGAACATCATCGATGCAAACCTGGGACACATCGATGTAAGTCGGTTCGGCGATCACATATCGACAGAAGGAGAATCACAATTTTCCTAACGTTTGTTCTGAATTGCATATATGCACCAAAAAATCTACATAGTGTGGTGATTCAAATCCAATGGTTCCAAAGTGGAAGCAACCTCTGACTTACTCATTATGTGGTGTAAGTCGTAGCTATTGGCATATGTCTCTTTGGAATCAAAAACCATTGTTATCGACATAAATTAAAAATGAGAGAATCTTGTCTACACAATTGTTTTCACTTGATCATTATACGAATCTATTCATCTACAAACCAAGACCAATGATAAGTATAATTGTGTGGATCATCAAGCAAGTCCACGTCATTCAAGTGTGTCCCTATCAACTCTCAATTAGTAGTGGGCGCAACACTTCATCGACCAATCTTAAAGTTGGAGCATTTTCAAATTGGATGATCATGAGTAGATCAGAATGCCAACACTTTGGGATGGTGAAAAAGAAAAATGACATAACTTCAGGTAGCGAATTGTAATTTTGGCTCTTGGAAGATCTTCTCAATGACAAAATATTAAGAGATGGATTTTGACAAGCCAAGGTGGCGTAATGACTTTGATCTTGTAAAAGATGAAAAATTCACCATGGAAAGGTATTCAGAGCATGTGGAGAATTGTATGTAATTTTGAATGTGAATACAAATGAAGAATAAATTGCTCACACCACGATGTTTCTCAAATGAAGAGGTGGATGAATTGATCAAGTTTCAAGCTCAGCTCTCTTGTCATCTGGAGGATTACAGAGAACGGTCAATGAGTTCATTCCCATACGATCAGGATAGGTGGAATCTTGGCCTAATGGATAAGGAAATGACCATAGGTGTTTTGATTTAGGTGGCGCATTGCTGACTAGGATGTTTATGTGCGCGTCCAAGTCATTTAAGTGGGGTCCACGTGTGCCCAATTCTTTTATGACTTTTTAACTTAAGTTGTTCCTATTTTTTAGTTGTTTTTAATAAACTTGGTTGAAAAATTCAAAGGTCACTTAAGTGCCTTATTTAATGATCATGTAAAACCCTAACTACTTTGTAACCAACTTTTGGGTTATAAAAGGAAGTCAGGGGCTCATTTGTAAGGGTGACATTGAGAGAGGAGAAGAAAATACTTTTTTATGCAAGCTTTACTTCAAAGAAAGAAATTTTTTGTTCTTTTTAGAAGACATTTTGGAGTTAATGAAATATGAACTTTGTGTCCTATTCATTGTCTCTTATAACATTTGATGTTCTTATGTTCATTAGATGTTAGTGTTTGAATCTTGCATGCAAATATTGTCTTTGATCTTATTGTCAACGTTTATTAATCAGTTGTTCTAGTTCATAGTGATCAAGCTCTGATTATCTACTTACTCACATGTGTTCCCTTTTACATATTCTTGTTTAGATAACTCAAACTCCATTTTATTTGTGTTAATTATTCATCTTTCCTTTTCATGCAATATTAGGCTCTATTTTTACCTAACTCTTGCATGTTCTTTCAATTCATTCCTTTCCACTCCTTTCCTTCATTCCATTCCATCTTCCTCATTCATTTTTCTTTCCATTGATGTTCCAAAACACCCCCCACATACAATTTTGAATGTATAGATGTAAATACAATTTTGGTTTTCAATAAAGGCAACATCACCTTCACTAAGGAGGGACTTTGTTCCCACACTGTTGCATGTCATTTGCATGCATGCAAATCCATGTGCTAACAATTTTTGGTGACTCTATTGGGAATTTAGGTATCGTTAACTAGTGCTTAGTTAAATATTTATGCATATCCCCTCTGCAAAAGCTCCAGTTCTCCAACCAAACCTTGTGCCCAACAAATATTTTCAAGGAGACATTACTGTCAACATTCAAACAGTAGCTTGGGAAAACTGTGAAAATTTGTAGTAATTTGTGGCTGTTGATAGAGCCATTGATAGAGAAATCTACATTGAATACCTTAGAAGAAGAGCACCTGCACTTGTGGCCAGGAGACCTCCTGGTCACGTGTTGATCGTTGTTCACCGACGCGGTCCTCTTCCACCAAAGTAATAAGTTATATGACTATTATAAGTAACCTACCTATCTTGAAACTAAATCTTGTTTTTATAGATACTCAAGAATACATATCATTAGATTTGAGGAAAGCTATTTGGGAAAAGTGCATGAATAACTATCATTTTCATCTCTCCACATCAGTTTTAGATAACGAAGAAGAGAAATCCATGAGAGCTACTAGAGTTAATCAAGCACAAATAGCTCAAGGAAGAGAGCGAAGAGAAATGGCTAGAGATGATCAGAACATTCCAGTGATCCCTTCACAATAAATATTTCAAACTAGAAGGAAAGAGGTTTACGCGAAGAGAAAAAGCTAAAGGTCAATCTGATCCCATTTTTGACTTTCAAGAAAAGTTTGGTTTCAAGTTATCTTCTCCAAAGAAGAACACACCTTGTAAATCTGCAAGCCTTACATCAAGTCCTGAAAGAGCAAGTAAGGAAGGAATCACTACCAGTCAAGCACTTTTCCTTACTCACGTTGTTTTACCTTTGCATACCACCTTTCCCAAAATGACAGTCAACGTACCATGGGGAAATGTCATAGGCCCATTGGCCTTACCATCTCAACATGAACTCCCACGAGGATTGAGGAAGATTCTTCCCAAGTTCAATGGAGATGGAAAGACATCACCAGATGACCATATTTCTACGTTCTTTGATGTATGTGTTGTTTTGTCTATAGAATATGAAGATGTTGCTATTCACCTATTTGTCGAAACATTGCATGATGTTGATGCAGATTAGTTTTATCATCTTCCAAATGGATGCATTACAAATTGGAATGATATGAAAACTAAGTTTGAAGATAGATTCAAGATGGTAGAAGATGAACATGCTCTTCTTTCCCAACTATCTCAGGTGAAGAAAGAGCCAATAGAACCCATGACGAATTTCATGTCTAAGTTCAAAAAAATGGTGAACAAAGTTCCTGCCAGGATTTACCTGAATCTTGATGGACAAAAATGTTTCTTTATTAATGCACAACAACCATAAGTGTGCTATTAGCTAAGAAGGGCTAGAGTGGCTACTTTGGAACTTGCTCAATCCTTGGTCATATAAATTGAGGATGATTTAATCATGGCAGGAAAATTCAAGAAAAATTCCCTCAAGGGAAAGAGTTAAGAAACTCCCAATCCTTCAGAAGCTATACTTACTAAGTTAGCTAATGATGTGCTAGCTTTGAAAAAGCAAGTTTCTCAAAGTAATAAAGCCTCTCCTTACAAAGACATTCTAAGGAAAGGCTACATTTCCAAAAAAGCCAAGACTGCAGGTCCTCCAACGAGGCTTGCTATTGAAGCAGCTCCCGCAACTAACTCAAAATGTGACGTCATTGAATAAAGTGACAATGAAGTTGAAGTCGTCGAGGTTGATGAGGAAGAGATGGATTCTAGAACATCTGAACCTAAAGTTGAAGATCCTGAGGGAGAAATTAATAATCATTTCTTTGATTACTATTCAGAAGAAGAAGATGAATACAAAGAAATTATAGAAGATATGAATAGTCAATCCTTCACTGTCTTCACATGCTCTCAGAAAAAGGGAGTAGAATACCACTAAGGTAGGAGATAAAGAGGTTTCTAGGGAAGTTCCTAAAGAATCCAAAATTAAAGAAGCTTTCAAAGAATCAAAGATAGATGAGACTCCTAAGGTCAAAACTATCTTAAAGAAAGGAGAACCTTTGTCGAGTCAATCCATAGATAAATCATCTACGAAGAAAGTTTCTTCTTCTACATTAGTATCAACCAAGCCCAAAGCAAAGGTCAAAAGTGTGCCATCATCAAGTTCAAAAGAACTAGTATCTGAGACATCAAGTATGGTTACTTTTACCAAATTTGATATCATTGATCATTTCAATAAAACAAAAATTTCCATGTCACAGGAAAAGTACTTGAAGTCCAATAAGGATCAACTCGAGAAATTGGTCCAGTTTATCAAAGGTGACTCTACTATTCATTCCTCCAAAGGAATTCTAAAAACTCCCAAAGATGGGAAAACTCAAAATATTATGGCGGCCACTACACCTTCAAATGAAAATATTGAACCTTTCTTTGTGTCCTTTCTGATCAATGGATGCAAATTAAGTAATTGCATTATAGATTCTGGAGCCTCGGATAATGTGATGCCTGCCAAGGTAGCACATGCTCTTGGGTTAACTTGTATGAGAAAATTTGGAGTGTGTTACTCCATGGAAACCAATAAAGTTCCTCTTATCGGGTATATTAAAGATGCCCAAATGGTTTTATCCCAATTCCCTCAAAAGCGAGTTAAGGTAACTATTTTAGTTGCTGACATTCCCGCTTCGTATGGTATGTTGTTGAGCAGAAAATTTTGCAGAGATCTAGGTGGAGAGATTTAAATGGATTGGTCTCATGCTATGATCCATATCAATGGAAAAATGAAGAAGCTAATGCCGGAAGCTCAGGAAAATTTCACGGTAACTAAAACCGAAGATCCTTGCACAAAGATCTTTTTCCAAGGCACAAATATGGGTAATTATATGATGACTACAAAAATCCATACCCCTGAGATTTCTGGCCAAGATTCCAATGAGATCTAGACTCTTGAGTTTGATGGAATTTGTTTCTCTATGGGTTCTGGTGCAGGAGTGGTGCTCATATCTCAGAATGGTAAAATATTTCCTTTTTCCTACAAACTTGAATTTTCAAATACTAACAACACTACAGAATATGAGGCATTAATCCTTGGCCTCCAAGTTGCAGAGGAGAAAGGGATAAAAAATTTGGAAGTCTTTGGAGATATGGAATTGATCATGAAACAAGTAAGAAATCAGATCCAAGTAAAGAATGATCGTTTGAGACACTATAGAAATAAAGTGTGGAATGCAATAGAAGCCTTCGATGCTTTTCCCGTAAAATTTTTCCCTCATGAAAAGAATGAAAAAGCAGATTCTCTAGTAGTCTCAGCTTCATAAATGATTCCTCATTCAGAGTTTGATCAAGTCAAATATACCATTGAAATGGTTTTTAGGCCAAGTGTTCCTGACAATGCAAAAAATTGGAAAGTATTTAATAATGATCAAAAAATTATTCCTTTCTTGGAAAAGAGGGATAATTTTGAACAATTGTATTTTGAAGGAAGTGATTATGTATTTCACGAATTGACTACCTCATCCATTTAGGAAGGAGTTGAGAGTGAAAATCCTAGTGATGGCATCATTCAACTCGAAGGAAATAAAATTCCCAAAGGATTGGTTTCACTTGAAGAACTTTTTGATAAACATGACAGGTTTATCAAAGAGAAAGAGTAGGCAGGACTTGTGAATTCTGCTGACTATGAGCGAGTTAACATTGGTACCAAGGATAAACCTCACCTGGTCAATATCGGTAAGTGTTGCTCACCTGAGGAGCACAAGAAATTCATAAGCCTCCTTACCAAATATTCTGACATTTTGGCTTACTCATATGAAGACTTAAATTCTTTCCAACCTAGGGAAATGGAGCATGCCATACCCTTAAAACCTGGTGCAGTTCCATTCAAGCAGAAACAAAGACAATATAATCCCAAGATTTTAGGGACAATATTTCATAAGGTTCAAAAGATGTTAAACACATGAATAGTTTTTCTTATTCGACATTCGACTTGGATAACTAATATTCTACCATTTCCCAAGAAAAATGGAGAGAAAGATTTGTGTGGATTTCCGCAATCTTAATCAAGCTTCCTTGAGATATAATTATCCATTGCTACTCATGGACCATATTTTGTAGGCAGTAAATGGATCAGAAATGCTATCCATGCTAGATGGTTTCTCTAGTTATAATCAGATTGAAGTGGCTAGAGAATACCAACATAAAACCATGTTCACCACTGGGGCACATTCACATATAGAAAGATACCTTTTGGTTTGATCAATGTCGATGTAACTTTTCAAAGGGCTATGGATATGGCATTCGCAGATTATAAAGGCAAGATCATCGTGATATACCTGGATGACTTGACAGTGTTCTCAAATAAGCGAGAAGATCACCTAAGAGATTTAGAGAAAATATTGCAAATGTGTAGACTTCATAAGATTTCTCTGAATCCAAAAAAGTCTGTGTTCGGAGTTCCAAAAGGTAAAATCCTAAGTCATATTGTTTTTAAAGAAGGAACTAAAATTGATCCTGAGCGCATTCAAGCTATCAAGAATCTTTCCTTGCCTACAAGTAAGCCTGGAGTTCACTCATTCCTTGGGAAGGTGAACTTCTTAAGAAGGTTCATGCCAGATTTCACTGAGCTTACCAAAGAAATCACTGATATGATGAAAGGAAAATAATCCTTCAAATGGTCGAAGGAAGGTAGAGAATCATTTGAACAAATCAAGGGTGTTATTGCAAAAGCTCTTACATTAGTGTGTCCCGATTTTAAAAAAGATTTTACAATCTATTGTTATGCTTCGCCACACACAATATCCACCATTTTGACTCAACACAATCAAGAGGGAATCGAATATCCTATTAAATTCATGAGTTACGGGTTCAAGAAACATGAAATCAATTACACTCCCCTTGAGAGGCATGCGTACGCAGTGGTGAGAGCCTTGAAAGACTTCAGAAACTATGTGTTGAATTCGCATACCAAAGTCTTAGTTCTAAACACTGCAGTTAAATCGATGCTGATACAACATGAACCAGGATCTAAAAGAGGTAATTGGGTCTCCAAGATACAAGAATATGATTTGGATATCAATCCTACCAAGTTGGTTCAAGGAAGAGGACTCTGCCAACTCATCGCATAGAATGAACCATGAGATGACTCTGCAGAAGAAACAATTGAGGAAAGTTTACCACTAGTAGTTTTTGTCAGTACCATAAACAAATGGTATTCTGATATAGCCTACTTTCTCACATATGGCAAGTGTCTAAAGAATCTGATATCTAAGGAAAAATGAGCTCTCAAATTAAGAGCTGTCAGGTATGTCATTTGGGATAACATGTTGTTCAAGAAAGGAGTTGATGGCATGTTCCTCAAATGTGTTGATAAGGAACAATAACCCAGGTTGCTTGAATATTGTCACAATCATGCATGTGGTGGTCATTTCTATGGCCCAGTAATGGCTCATAAAATTTTTTGAGCACATTATTATTGGCCTACTATGTTTTCCAATGCTAAGAAATGGGTGACAAAATGCAAAGCTTGTCCACAATTTGTTGGAAGACCAAAATTGACAGATTTTCCTTTGAAGCTAGTTATAGTTGAAGAACCCTTTCAACAATGGGGTTTAGATTTCATCGGGGTTTTGAATCCTAATTCGAGTGCTGGTCATACTCATGTGCTCACCGCAACTGACTACTTTATAAAGTGGGTAGAAGCTATACCAGTAATCTGTGACTTCATAAAAGAAAATATATTGGTCTGTTATGGAATACCACATAAGATCATGATAGACAACGCATCAAATTTTTCTTCTACAGAGATGATAGGATTTTTTTATGGGTATGGAATATCTTTATCTCATTCATTAGATTACTACCCTCAGGGAAATGGTTAAGAAGAATCCAGTAACAAAAACATCATTACTATCGTGGGAAAGTTAGTCGAAGAAAATCAAAGAACTTGGCACAAAGAGTTATATGATGCATTGTGGGCTGACTGCATAACTCCTAAAAGAGCAATAAGGATGTCTCCATTTCAAATTTTGTATGGAACCGATGCTCAAATTCCCATCACACTAGACTTACCAGCATTAAGATTAGCTCAAACAGTTGATGATAAATGCTTCACCAATGCATTAGATAAAAGGATCATGTTCCTAAGCAAGCTTGAGGAATAAAGAAGTCAAGTGGCAAACAGGATCGAGGAACATCAATCCAGAGTAAAGAGGTTGTTTGATAGGAAAACCAAAGAGAAGCAATTCCAAATCAATGACTTGGTTCTTCTTTGGGACAAGAGACGTGAACCAAAAGGAAAGCATGGGAAGTTTGATTCGATGTAGCTAGGCCCTTTCAAAATAAGACATTTCTGTGGAGATAACACCTATTACTTGGCGTATCCTAATGGAACTTATTTTCCTTTTCCCTATAGTGGGAAATATCTCAAGCAATACCAAAATTGAAAATGAGTTGTTCCCTGTATGTACATAGGTAATTAGGATTTTGGTTTATTTCTTTTCCCCGTATTTCGGTCTCCTCTCTTGTATCACCCCATTTTTTGTGCCCCATCGTTTTGAGATTATGTTCATCAATATTTTGGTCTAGGTCCGTTGCTACGTCCATGAAGTTCTTGTCCCCAATTAGATCCAATTGTTATCAGTCAATTTTGACTTCACAAAATAAATAAAAATGAAAATTTTGAAATTTTTAAAAAGTGTTACTTTGCGTGATCTATCGCTCTCATCATGATCGTCTCATTTTTGTGATCATTTAATTCTTCATTTCATCCTTTTCAGGTGAGAAATCCTACTGCCAGGTCTCAAACTGTGTTAAATATTAATTAATTAATTACTCTTTATTTGATAAAATTAATTTTTAAATGATTATGGGGTTTTTAATTAAATAAATATTAATTAAAATTCATTTGACAAGATTTATTTTAATTGCTGGGGGAAAAATAAGCTTCCACTTCCCATTGCTGGGGATGCCAAATTGGCTTCCCGTACCTGGATTTCCCCTTTCCTAGTAAATTTATTTTAATTCCTCACTTGTGGGATTTCTTCCACCAATTGCCAAATCAATGAATTGGAAAATGGGCCAAAAATATCCCGATTTCCCACATGGGGAAATAAAAAGGGAATTGCCAGCCCACCTTGCCATTCCTGCTAGTAAATGGTTGTTTATTTCCTCATTTCCCCCTAACAATTAATGCCACTACTTGGGAAAGAGGGAAGTTGTTTTAACGGGACGAATAAAAAACAGTTGTGAGGAAACTTCCTAAATCCTCATAAAATCCTTCCATAAAACTTGTTGGAAGAAGTCATGCGAAGCTTTCCAATTTCTTCTTATTTATTTTGAAGGAATGTCTCAGAATAATATTTTATCAAATCCCTCAACAAATCATCACACAGAGCTAGTCATAGCCAGAGAAGGGAGGAAGAACAATTTGCACGCATTCATTAGGGAGAAAATACCAAGCACAACCTAAGAATCATTCTACACAAGCATACAAAAAAAGAACGCTCCTCCCATGCAGCCAAAGAGAAGTTCAATACAAGAAATAATTTCTACGCAGCTGACTGGAATGTTTTTGGTTTTGGTTTCATTTGCAAGCTATACGCATTCATAAAAAATATTTCAATGCAAAACATTCTAAATAATCCACACAAGGAAAGGAGAAAAAAATATTTCAACGCCTAAGCATAAGACAAGTTTCATGCAAATAACAAGGAAATTCAAACAACAACAAAGAATTCCTTCCATGCACAGCCAGAGGGGGGGATAATAAGTTAAATGCCTTAACAAAGAGCCACGCTGAAAAGGGAAGTAAAAACATCAAATAAAAAGAGTATCTTCCACGCATTGGAGAAGAAAGCGGGCCACACATGCATAAAATAACAAGCCAATGTTTTTCAAAGATATACAACCAACAACAAAGAAAAAGAAAGGCCACGTTGAAAAAGAAGATAGTTTAGGAAAGTATAAATCAAAAATATTTCAGAAGTCTTCGGAGACAACTTTTCACATGAACAACAAAGGAGTTTTCCAACGCATGAGCAGCCAAAAGAAATTCCCATGCTGAGCATCAGGTAGAGCATTAGTTTCAACGCATTTTTCATAAAAAGGTTGAGTTTCCACGTAGATTTTAGAGAAGTAAGAACAATTTCAATTGGGGAAGACTGGATCCTCGCCAAAAATAAGTAGAGGCCACGTGGAAGGAGAGAGAAATCAGCATGTAAGAATAGTTTGGTTTCAACGCATTAATTTCATTCAGGAAAACTCTTACGCGAAAGAGAAATTACGGTTCACAAATTCAAGGAAAATTTTTTTCAGGCGAATAGTTAACAAAAATAATTAAATTGATCCGCGAAGTCACTACAATCGGGTGAATTTAATTTAAAATATAAATCATTTTCATCATGCATTCATGAGAAATATTCAAACAAAATTATCACACATTCAAATCTCATTACCGGTGTACATCGACACAAAGAAAAATGAATTTAATAAATAAAACGATAGATGCGGCAAGAATGTGCCACGGGTTGTATCTGTTGAAGTGATCAACTTTGGAGCTCGATATCTTGAAGTTGGATGATCATCGGGAAGAAAAGTTCATTTCGTTGAATTCTCCCCAACTTCATGTACTCCTTTTCCAAATTTTAAATGTGTAACACCTCATTTGATATTTTTCACCAACCCAAGAAAAACCCAGTTTACTCGATTTTGCCGCACGCGTAGTTTCAGCTTGGCGGAAGGCCTACTTTGAGAATCTATTTCTCGATCTCAGATGATCATCAAGAGAAACAGTTTGGTTCATTGAATTATTCCCACATTTATGTACTTATTTGTAAAAATTCAAATGTACAACAGTTCTTTTGATATTTTTCACGGAGTCAAATAAAATGCAGCTTGTACGATTTTGCTGCTTACGTAGTTTTCAGCCTGTCAAGGTGACTTACTTTGAGAGTTGATATTTGAGACTAAAATGATCGTAAATAGAAATGAATTCTTTCATTCAATTATCCTCACCTTCATATGCTCCCTTGCCAATTTCAAGATGCTTAGGTGATGTTTGTTATTTTTACCAGGCTAATTTGACAGGTGATTTGTGTAGTTGAAATCATGTTTCTGTCACAATCATGTCATCTCCAAAAAAAATGATGTTGCGGTATAAGTTCCAGGGCATTCTAATCACCCTGATGCTCTATTCAGAGTATGAGAACATTGTCGATGCCAACTTGGGACACGTCGATGTAAGTCAGTTATGTGATCGCATATCGACAAAAGGAGAGTAACAATTTTCCTGACACTTGTTCTGAATTGCAGAGATGCACCACGGCACCTGCATAGTGTGTTGATTCAAATCCAATGGCTCCGAAGTGTAAGAAACCTATGAATTCCTCATTATGCGGTATAAGTCGTAGCTATTGGCATATGTCTCTTTGGAGCCAAAAACCATTTTTATCGGTAGAAATCGATAATGGGCGAATCTTGTCTACACAATTGTTTTCACTTGATCATTGTACGAATCTATTCATATACAAACCAACACCAATGATAATTATAATTACGTGGATCATTAATAAAGGCCACGTCATTTAAGTGTGTCCCTGTCAGCTCTTAGTTAGTAGTGGGTGCAATACTTCATCGGCCAGTCTTAAAGTTGGAGCATTTTCATATTGGACGATCGTGAGCAGATCAGAATGCCAAAACTTTGGGATGATGACAAAAATAAAGGACATAACTCCAGGCAGTGAATTGAAATTTTGGCTCTTGGAAGATCTTCTTAATGATAAAATATTAAGATCTGGATTCTGACAAGCCAAGGTGGCGTAACGACTTTGATCTCGTAAAAGATGAAGAATTCACCATGGAAAGGTATTCAGAGCATGTGGAAAATTTTATGTAATTTTCAATGCGAATACAAATGAAGACAAAATTGCTTACATCAGGATGTTGCTCAAATGAAGAGGTGGATGAATTGATCAAGTTTCAAGCTCAGCTCTCTTGTCATCTGGAGAATTGCAGAGAACGGTCAATGAGTTCATTCCCGTATGATCAGGATAGGTACACTCTTGGCCCAATGGATAAGACACTGACCATAGGCATTTTGATATAGGTGGCACATTGTTGACTAGGATGTCTATGTGTGTGTCCAAGTATTTTAAGTGGGGTCCACATGTGCCCATTTCTTTTATTACTTTTTAACTTAAGTAGGTTCTATTTTTTAGTTGTTTTTAATAAAGTTGGTTGAAAAATTTTGAGGTCACTTAAGTGCCTTATTTAATGATCATGTAAAATCCTAACTACTTTGTAACCAAATTTTGGGTTATAAAAGGAATTCAGGGGCTCATTTTTAAGGGAAAATTTGAGAGAGGAGAAGAAAATACTTTTGTATGCAAGCTTTACTTCAAAGAAAGAAACTTTGTGTTCTTTTGAGAAGACATTTTAAAGTTAATAAAATATGAAATTTGTGTCCTATTCATTGTCTCTTATAGCATTTGATGTTCTTATGTTTATTAGATGTTAGTGTCTGAATATTGCATGTAAATATTGTCTCTGATCTTATCGTCAACGTTATTAATCTATTGTTCTAGTTCACAGTGATCAAACTCTGATTATCTACTTCCTCACAAGTGTTCCCCTTTACATATTCTGGTTTAGTTAACTCAAACTCCATTTTATTTTTGTTAGTTATTCATATTTCCTTTTCGTGCTATATTAGGCTCTATTTTTACCTAACTCTTGCATGTTCTTTCAATTCATTCCTTTCCACTTCTTCATTCCATTCCGTCTTCCTCATTAACTTTTCTTTCCATTGATGTTCCAAAACACCCCCCACATACAATTTTGAATGTATAGATGTAAATACAGTTTTGGGTTTCAATAAAGGCAGCCTCACCTTCAATGATGAGGGACTTTATTCCCACAATGTTGCATGTCATTTGCATGCGTGAAAATCCATATGGTAATAGAATGGAACTTGGGTTGATGATTATAAACTAGTTGTAACTCACCAATATCCCAAGACCTTGAGTTCAAAAATTTGGTTCCCTAAACCCTTTTATTATACCCAAGCTATGAACTGGAGTGGTGGAATAATTTTTATAAGTGGAACATGGGGTGGGACTGGGTCCTTAATGTACACCAAGTGATATGTATTCAGAGCACCCCACTATTTTCCGCTTTGTCCACATGGAAAAATTTGACCCCTACCTCAAGTTGTCCCCAAGACCACTTATCAAAAGCATCTAATGCACTCAATGGGAATGGAACTTGGGTTAATGATTAAAAACTACTTGTAACTCACATATATCCTAAGACCTTGAGTTCCCTTACTTCATTATATTATTATGCATCACTTACAAGATTAAATGAACCTTTTTAGCATCCTTTTTTATCTCTATTTCTATCCATTATCAACTTGCACATTCTCACAGCAATCACTAGCGATTTACAAGAATCACTGACAATTCACCAAAATTACTGACAATTCACCAGGGTCCTAGATAGGATCATTGACAACACATAAGTATCATTGACGAATGATCAGGATCTCTAACGATTCACTAGAAATCACTGGCGATTCGTGTCTAAAAGGTTTTTTTACCCCTAAGATTACTTTTTAGACATCTAGATCACATTAATTATTACCAAAAGGCCCTTAAAGTGTATGTTTAGTCATACCAAGCTCGTTTGAGCCATCTTTAGCACTCTATTATTTTTCTAAATAAAACCTATCATCTTTCTCACATTTGTGAGTACACAACTATATACATCATTACCCCTTTGAGCCATTTTTGTGGTCCCTAGACTCCCTTTGGATTAAGAATCACAATCAAACCACCATATATTCTTGGACCCTGTTGGTCCCTTTTCCTTTGCATTGCTCGTTATATCTTCTATTTTTATAATTTTTTCTTGTCATTATTAGATTGATTTCTTCAATGCGGATTGACAATCTTGCAAGGAAGTCCATTGTCTTTTGTGGATTGGCTTTCCCCAGGAAATCCACCATATATCTATCTAATCTTATCTTTTTTTAGTGTTTATGCATTGTAAGTAGCTTATCATATTGGAAAGAAGAATTTGAGCATATGTTTGGATCCGGTGACATCATTCATCTATCAAATATCAATGTTCATCCTTGTGGGTATCAGTAAACCCCACCGTCTTCTGAGGTCGGTTTTGTTTTTGTTATTTCACTTCACTAATTTAAAGTAGAAAAGAAAAAATATTTGGACATTCTAGCACACTCAGTAGGACCTCTCCCTTTTCTTTCATTTTAATTTAATTAAATATCATCTTTAGGTTTTTTGCTATGTAATCACCAGTGATCCAGTCAAATCACCAATGATTGGGGTGAATTTCCATCGATTCTTGTCAATCGCCAGTGATCTATATGACTGCTTCTAATTACTCAGCCGGTCACCCTCTAACATCATTTTCTTTTGTTTTTGTCTTATGTTAACCCTTACAGGTTTATGCTTTGGTAGCGTTTTCTTGCTGCGCTTTTGTTGTGCTAAAAAAATCAAAAAAATAAAAATAAAAAGGAAGAGTTCCTCAGGTGATTCCTCTTATTTTCTTTTCATTTATAAGAATTTCATTTTCCTATATGTCCTCATCAAAATAAATCATTCTTTTAGGATTAAAAATAACCTTTTCATTCTACTTGATCACATAGTTTAATTAGGAGGTTAATATATTTTATTCACTTAATCTTCCCCACACACAACCAAATCACATAAAACATAAACTGCATTGAAAAATCTCTACCCCAGTGAAAAAAATGGGATTTCATCGCTTGATGGGGAAGCTAACTCGATATTTTGACTAAGTATAAACAACTAGTTTTTGGTATATTGGCTAAGCCCCATACCGGTACTAGCACATATTTGGGCCTCACATACCTTCGGGTATATCAAGGACTCCAACCTTTAACATTTGTGAAACTAGCCTTAGAAAAACCATATCATTAGGTTCCCTCTAAACCTCTTCCCTCACATATAAACTATAATCAAGATACTTAAAATTCTTCTACTTGACTTGTCTATTAATTTTGTATCTCTCTTAGGGATTCATTGTATCATCATCAGTTAATTATCATTTAATATGGATCAACCCTCTATATCAACATATTATTTTACCCCTTATACATTATTTTTACAACCATCTTCAGTTGCTTCATCCACTACCTATATATCTTTTCATACTAAACTATTTCAACAAATCCCCTACAAAAGACCTAATCCTTATCAATCTCATCAACCTATCATGTCTCACTCAACTTCACTTAGCCCTAACATTTTCCCAAAGCCATCTAGATCTTATTTTCTCTACTATGGAACCTCTACCTTTTAACCAATCCTACAATAATAACCCCATCCAAAGACCCTACAACTATCCTTTACAACCATACTATTTCCAAACTATCGCTCCTCAGCTCATGCCAAGTGTATCCCATCAATCGATCCTTGCTGCATCCCCTCCTTCATCACAATCTCATCAGAAAATTAATGTTCCCCATCTTATATCTAATCAAACTATCTCAAATTTAATACCTTTATCAATACCTTAGACATCCCAAAATTATACACATGTACCTACTCAGGCCCAATCAACCCCTATCATCCAAAAACAACAACATATCCAACATATTTATACATCTTTCCACATCCATGTATCACAACATACTTTACAATCAATACCTTCTCAAGATACCCCTTATTAACCTCCACATAAAATTCCTCTACCACAAAATTATCATCAATCAAACCAATCACATGTTAATTCCTTCACATAGATTCCTACAAATAATCCAATAAAAGGTTTTTCGAATAGATTATAAAATTTGGAAGCTGCTACCATGGGAACCAAAAACATTCTCACTTATGATCATGTCTGTAATGAACCCATCCATCTGTTAGTACTGTATAATCCTTATCATCCACATAAGGAATTACCCGAGTTTAGAATTTTCCAATGCAAGGAGGATCCTCAATAACACATACTAGTGTTTAGAAACTCCTATTATCTCATCATTCATGATCAAGATCTCTTGCTTAGAACCTTTCCTATATCACTAGTAAGACCTACCTTGGATTGGTATAACTCCCTCCCTAATAAATCTTTATTCTCTTTCAAACAGTTATCCCTGTTATTTCTCAAAACAAATTTTACCAACGTTACTCACAAAATCACCATTTCTAATCTCTCTACCATAAAAAAATCTTAAAACGAATCCATTTTTTACTTTTTCACTAGATGAAAAAACATTATAAATTAATTATCCTTCTCACTGCCTCAATTGTAACTCGTCGATTTAATTTCTTGTTTATGTTCCCATCATATCTCATCTACCCTCAAGATCCAAACATTCCATAATTTTGACGAATCCTTCACAATGGCTAGAAAGTTATAAATCCAAGCCCTTGAAGAAGGCCATCTCAATCCTCAATCTACGTAGGTCCCATCTGATTCCCCTAGGTCTTCCTATGAGCTAGATGAAACTACCATGTGTGATGCCATTACTTGTCTTCCAGACCTAACACCATTGATAATTTCAATCCATATAAATATTGCACATCCCTCAAGTCACATCATCAACACTGTTACATATGATTTTCTCATGAGAAGACAATTTCATTGCCAAAATTGACCTTAAAGAATCAAAGCATTTGGATCCTTTTTTCGATAATCCCCACGCATCGACATCACTTCATCTATTACATAATCACCTACCACCTCTTTGTAGCCTTAAAACTGCACCTTAGAGGCCATTACAAAGGGGGCACCTACTATAAAATATCTTAACATCCACCCATCCTTCAAACCAATCAAATAATTGGGTAGCTCACAAGAAATTGGACCATCTCAATCATGTCTAGAAACAACATATCTCTCATATCAATTAGACCCAATCCTATCTCCAGCTCTTCACTTGTTGTCCAGTTTGGAACCTTATCCTAAATCACACACTTTAGAATCAAATTGCATCACATCTACGACCTCACCATTGTCATCTGATGTGATACCCTATTCTCTATCTAAAGAAAACATTACAAAAACAAAACCTATCACATCCACAACCTCATCCTCATCATCTGTTGTAAGACCATCGTCTTTACCTAAAGTATACATTACAAAAATGAAACAAAAATTATTTAGGGCCTCACCTTTAACATATATTCTGGGACCCCATCCTTTATCACAATATAAATCCATCACATCTATAGCTCTACCATAATCATCCATTTTGAACCCCCATGCTTTATCTCGATATCATATTACATAACAAAACCCTATCTCATTCATAAATTATCCCCCCTCATATATTTTGGCACCTCATCCATCATCCAGTTTTATCAATCCAAAATCCTATCCTTTCCTTGGTTCACATCCTCTCTCTTATCAACCTCACAATGTCCCTATGATTTCGCAACACAATACGGCCTCTTCCCATCCACCCATGTTCAAAAACAAGGCATGTCATGCCAAGCGTTCTTGTGAATCAAAATCAAAATTCATTAATCCAAATCCTCCAAAAGGGAATGACATTAACATCATCAAGAAGATCATGCAGGATTCTCTCATCACATTACCACCCATCAAAATACCCAATCCACATAATCGAAAACCTCCATGGTAAAATCAAAACAAAACCTATGCCTACCATAGAAGCCTAGGTCATAACACAAAGAGTTATAAAGTGTTTAAATCCATAATCCAGCAACTCTTCCTTGTCAATGATATTCTCCCAGAAGAATACCATTCTAAGCCATCATCGATATCATCTACACCTCCACCCTTTTCATTATCCTCAATGACATATTTAGGTCAAGGTGGACATCCTCAATCTGGTATTAACAAACCTCTTCTAGACATCTCTCCAAAACCTTCCAGTGAAGGTCTCTCAATCTCGTCAACATCTACACCCAAGTCACTGACGGTATCCTCACCGCCATTAGTAGGACAAGGGGTCATCTTCAATCAAATCTAAGAAAATATTTTTCATATGTATTCTCATCACCTTCTATTGAATGTCCCTCATCTCACATCCGTATGGTTCATACACCTACACAATCTAGGAACTGTCATACATGAAGAAAAGTAAAAACTAAAGTTCCATCAATTACCCCTCTTCATCAATCACCCTCTCATATATCATCTATATTTTCAATGGCTCCTTTGTCGAAGATTCCATATCCTCCTTTATTTACCATATAATCATTGAATCAACATCGAATCTTTCATCAACATAGGATAAAATACATTTTTCCCTTTAGCACATGTTATCTCTACCTACATCGTCATGCTAAGGGGTCTCCTTTCTACTTAGATGTCAAAAGTATCACCTTGTATACCTCTCCTAGTTAATCTTCACCAACCCTATCCTCACAATCTAGTTAAAATGTCAATACCATGGAAAGGAGTAAATGTGGAAAGTTTACCCCTAATTGAATCATTCCATATAACATGGGTTTGGATTGTATTGTCTAGCCTCCCTTGATGGTAAACCTGAAAAGGAGAATCTAAATTCCTTGTGCTTGCGGCCTTTCTACTGTTAACACATTGATCGTGATGGAATTATTCACATAAAATATATTATTCCAACATCAAAAAACCATCTTATCATCATAATTATTTGAAAGTATGTGTTTTTTCGTCGCTATCCTCAAAGCCTTAAAGATGAACACCAGGGATCTGATCATCACATCTTTCACATGGATAAGTTCCTCCTTAGTAGGAACCCCACAATCATTACATACATCTACCTTGTGTACCAATAAAATACATGTCACGAGGAACATATGTGTAGGTCATGTACACATTTCTTCTCCCCTCCTTGAAATAATCTATTTGGGGTTTTCCCTCATCTCAAAATACAGTTAAAAATATTTATGGATGCATCTTATCAAATATAATAGACTGATCCCTCAAAGGAAATTTATTCAAAAATCAAAATCATGTTGTCAAAAATAAAAGTATATTGATCCCTTGAAGGCAAAATACCTATTTAAAATCATAAACCAATCCCTTGAAGGATAGATATCTATATAAATCAAGATAAAAAAGTAAAAATTGTAGACCACTCCCTCAAAGGATGGCTACCTAAGTAAAAATGATTCCATTATTAATCAGCCTTCAAAAATTCAAAACTCATTAAAGGAAATCTTCCCGCATCGATCATCTTTCCCGTTACAGAAAACTTCTTGCATGGATCAATTTTTCTCAAAAAAAAAATGTATAGTTGGGGAATCTCTCTATGAAATTGTTGAAAGGAGAACCTTACTCCCCCACACAACCTAAATATGTTAACCCTTTCACGTTCTAGGATGGCACATCTTATCACTTCATCTCTATATCCAAGATCTTATGTGTGACTAACCATTTTTAGTCATCAGTTAACATTTTTTATAAGGCCGAGAGCACAAAATCCTTCACTCTATTTTTATTCCCATCACATATGTATCAAATAAAGTGTAAAGCAATCATTCCACATTTTATTATTTTCCATGAGTAAGGAACATTTTGGTAAACATTAAAGTCACTTTAAAATAAAATATCGATGGAAAATTATGTCAAAAAAATCCATTAGCATCTATCAGACATAATATAAACATCAATCAATATCTATCACAATATTAATATCCATACAATCATGATCGCATCTCACTATTATATCATCACATTAAAATAGAATCAGCAATCATAAATCATATCAATGTATCATTATGCATCATCGAGAGTCTAAAAAAATCTATGTATCACAAGTCTACATCAAAAGTAAGCTTCTCAAAGAGCCACATACATAAAAATGTCAGATCTATTCAGTAAAATTGACATTTTTCAACCGACTGCCTCTTCGAGTGCTACACCTCTTATCACCATCAAGCTACCCATATATACCTCGTAAACCCACCCTTATGGAAACATAAAATTATGGTCCTTTAACCTCCTCAAATATTCATTTCATCCCTCATCAATGTTAAGTCATATGTCTATAGTAAATGAACTCTTTCGTTCCCCTATCACTTGACTTCCTAGTTGCGTAAGCCCACCTTCGTGGAAACATAAATTTTAGTTCATTGACCTCATCTTACCATTGTTAAAGTCATATGTTTATAGGACACGAACCCTTTTGTTCCCCTATCACTTGAATTATTGGCCTTGTAATCCCACATTTGTGGAAACATCAATATTTGATCCTTTGAGCTCATAAAAAAATCCTTTTTATTTCCCATTTCCATCGTTAAGGCATCCATCTATAGCACACGAGCCATTTGGTTACCGTATCACTTTATTTTATGGCAGCACCCATCTTGTTTATATACCTCATTCTAGGGCATCATCTCTCATCTTTCCATCCATACATCTTTCCATCTATCTCTTTCAAAATCAAGATCGATTCTCTTTTAGGTAATGAATCCCTAGTTTGAGGGGGAGCACCTCATCATATAATTCTAAATCTTTCACATCCCTATCTATCACATCTCACTTTTTTCTCATGGATTTTCTAAAATCACTCAACAAAAAGGGGCAAATGTAGACACCTAAAATTAGCGCTACTAATCCTCGTGTCTACGTCTACTAACACCCCTTCATTATCACATCACTATCATATTACCAATTAAATCCTTATCCTAAGTCTTATTTCTCCCCAACCATATTTACTCTCCATAAATATCATTCTACAACTGTAAAATCCTATTTTACCCCTTTCTAAACCACCAAAACCACTTAGAAACCAAAATTAATTAAGTGAAAACAAAATCAATAACTTCTTAACCATTTCACAACCTCCCTGAACCACATAACCTCTTTCCAACACAAACCCTTCGTAAAAAAATTAAAACCTTGATATGGGAAGTATTTTAAACATTTTCCTCGTAAAACCTGGATCGTTGATGATTCTCGCTCGTTGTTAATGACCCAATATAAACAAGTCGCATGCCTCCATTTGAGGTTAGCTTACTGTTGGATGTGGCTTAAGAACTTCATATTACATTTTATTCGTATCATATCCCTATTATAGAGTCAAAGATCATCCCAACAACATTTCAAGGCACCAAGAATATATTCTTCAGCCGACAAGTGCCATTCACATGTCCAGCCATTCACATGTCCAGGAATCCACTCAACAATCTTCTTTCATCCACAATCTCCCTATCTCAGGTAATATCACCTTCTTATCTTCATTCATCAATTTATATAAGGTAATTGGCTTTCCTTTCTTCATTATATTATTGTGCATCACTTACAAGCTTAAATAAACATTTTAAGCATCATTTTTGAGCTCTACCTCTGTCCTTTAACAACCTGTACATTTTTGAAGAAATTTCTAGTGATTTACCAGAATCACTGACGATTCACCAGGGTTGTAGACATGATCATTGGTGACCCATCAAAATCATTGAAGACTAAACATGATTGTTAATGATTCACCATAATCACTATCGATTATCCATAATCACTAATGATTCCTATCTAAAACGTCTTTTGACCACTAAGTTTACTTTTTAGACATCTAAATCACATAATTTATTACCAAAAGGCCCTTAAAGTGTTTGTCCATTCATATTAAGATCCTTTAAGCCATATTTAGCACTCTATCAGTTGTTTAAATAAAATTTGTGATCTTTCTCACCTTTGCAAGTATATAACTATCTACATCCTTACCCCTTTGAGCCATTTTTTGGTCTGTAGACTCCTTTTATATCAGATATCACCATCATATAGCCGTGGACCCCATCAATCCCTTTTCCTTTACATTATTGGTTATATCATCTGTTCAGATTGATTTATTCAATGTGGTTTGACATCATTGCAAGGAAGTCCATTGAATTCTAAGGACTGGCCTTTTCTAAGAAATCCACCATATATATCTAATCCCATATTTTTCTAAGTTTTTGTGCATTACAAGTAGGTTATGTCATTGGAAAAAATAAGTTTTGCACATTCTTGGATCTATCAACGTCACTCATCCATAAAATATAAATGTTCATCCTCATGGGTATTGGTAAACCCCCACAGTCTTTTGAGGTCGGTTTTGTTTTTGTTATTTCACTTCATTAATTTAAAGTAGGAAAGTAAAAAATTCTCTAAACACATGAATTTTCACCTTTCCTCATCACTTGTGACATTCCATATTCCTAGGAAATGAAAGTGTTTATTTTTCTTATTATTTAAAAAGGAAACTTACAATGACAAGTTAAATGTCACTTACGTGGATAAGACAAAATAGTAAAAAAGAAAAATCTTAAGAGTAAAAAAGAAAAATCTTAATGAAGCCTTAGTTGATGAAGAGCTTCTTGACTTAAAGCATTGTCATCAAAATATCATTCTTTTATTTGATATGAAACATTCTAGGGCATAAAATAAGTGTTTAGAAACACTATTATGATATTTGCAATGTGAAAATATCTCTAATTACATGGTAGTAGTTAGGGTGTGGTGATCACTTCCTTACTCATCTAGGCCTTCACCATTCAATTTTGTGATAAAAAACTAACTCCATGATGCTCACTACTTTTTATGATTGTTTGTCACTCACTGAAATAGGTATTCATCATGCAGATTGAAGGATTTATCCCTATATGAAATTATTGTCCTGTGATCACCTTTTGAACTGAAGTGATGTGATTTAATATACTTCCTCCTACGATATGTGAACACATTACATGATTTTGAATGAGTTTTTAATAACAATATTAATGCAAATTGCATCATGTGAAATTGAGATGATTGTATGGTAATATAAATGAAGATCATATTCTTTTCATTCTTGGCTCTAATTTCCTTCTTGAATATAATCATATTTATGATGGTCATACACATTCTCAATCATATGTTCCTTATGGAGATAAACTAATTCTTTATCCTACAAAATTGATTGTGTTAGGCACCTCTCTAACTTGACTAGATCATCTTGACTTGTTCCTGAAAGAGATTTGAACAAAATTGCATAGTCATGATTCGATGATCATCACCTTACTCCTTAAGCTTCACATTTATCTTGTGTGACAAAGGTTTCACTTGAGTGGAAACATACATAGGATATCTACAAACCCATTTTATCAATTACTCCTCATGGAAATAAGTTTCCTCCAATTAGAAGGAATTATTCCTGAATGAAACTTGAAGGAATGTCTAAGAATGATTTCCATGTCCTTAACCTCCAAACAGTATTGAAACATAACAAGTGACACCTCCTTGAATTGCAAGATCTAAGAACATTTCAAAGCATTAGTTAAGTGTTTAACAATAATTTTATGAGATATGTAATATTTGTGAGTTTGAGATGACAACTAACATCACTCATGATGATCTTCCCATCAAACTTGTGATGACCATTCCCTTGATGAATAGAGTTTCAATGAAGTTCTTGATGTTTTAAATCCTTCAAAGACATGATATTCTTGATTTCCCCTATTGTCCAAGTGATTTTATTTCACGCACATTGATTCACTCAAATTTGTTCCTTGTAATTGGAAAGATAGATAATCACTAGGTAGGAGTTGGAATGAAAACTTTATTTTCCACCTCATTTCTCATTTGGTCTTTAAATCACACCTTTATGGTAAAGAGGTATATTTCATGGTATGGAATCAATGTTAGGGACTCAAACACGTTCTGCTGAGGTTAAAAGACTTCATTGAGAATTTGGTTCGGAGCTCTCTAAGATACTTCACTGATAAAGAAATTTCCTTCTTAAACGAATTCAACCAAGATGACTCTCTTCTGCCACAATTGGAATGAGTGAACCATCCAACTTCCTACATCAAATTGTGTCATGCATAAATCACTTATAGACTCATACTTTGGGAGCCGCTAGGGGGGTTTCTTCTATCTAGACTATAAGAAAACTTATCATCCTTGTAATGGTGGCATAAATTAATGAGATAGGTAAAATGGGAGTTACTAGAAGTTTTCTGGATTTAATTACAAAAAATTGTATTTTTAGCGGGTCTTATCTTGCACTATTATTGTCATTAAACTTTTACCATTTTCTCTTTTTGATGTTCCTTACTCGTTTGGAGTGTTGTGGATGATGAGAATTCACAATTTTTAAAAACTTACTATTTCTAAACATGTACATCATTTTACACTTTAAATGTGTCTCTTGGATGTCAGGTAGTCGTAGTGAAAACACTAAGGTTTCACTTGCCAAATCTTTGTAGAATCAAAAAGGAAAATTTATAGATCTGAAAACTTTAGACTGTAGTAGCATGAATGGAAATTAATGGAGTTTGGGAGGGAAATCAATAACAATTTGTTTGAAAAATGGAAAAAAATTGTGAGAGGAGGTGTTAGTTTGATATATGTGAATTTTAACTCATATTTAATAATGAAAGCTTGACCAGAGTGAAGGATGTTGAAGTGGAGGAAGAGAGTCATAATTTTTTATCCCCTCTATCCCCTCTATTCCATGGGGGACAATGGGGATAATCAAAGTGAAAAACGTGTGACTTAGGTATGGGCAAGGGTTATGAATGAGCACCGAAGGGATGTGAGGAGGTTCCATAGTGACCAAGGGTCGAATGGAAAATGGGGTTGTAATTTTATGTTGCATCTATCCAATTTTTCCCTTGGAGAATAAGGGGGATATCCAAATTAAAAAAAAGTGTGACTTGATTGTCAACCATAATGAAAGGGGGAAAGTGGCAAAGTGGCGTTATGTAGCCTAGGGGAATAAGTGGTGAGGAGTAAGTGATGAAACATTGGAATGAAAATGAGGTTAAAATGGTGTGTCTCCATGTACCCTTTGTCCCTTGTGGAATATTTGGGACAATTGAGTAGAAAAAGAGTGACTTGGACACTTTTGGAAAGCAAGGATTACTCACCGTGTCCAAATCGAGACACCATGATTGAAATTTTCACCTTGAGAGAATTAAAAAGTGTTTTGGATTTAAACCTTATATGATTTTTACTCAAAAATACTTTATGATATCATTTAAATCATTATTGAGATCCAATTCTGCCTGATATTTCAAATTTATTGTATATTCCATCTTTAACTGAGAGGAGAAGTTGTTATGTTCTAAACTACCCTAGGAAACCTTTGAGTCTTCAAACAAAATTCATTATTCTATCTTGTATAATACTCCAAGAGATTTCTTATGACTATTTTTTTTCCTACTAAATCCCTCTGGAACTCATGGAATCATCTAGAGAAGTCAACTTTCACAATTGGAGCTTTCATTCCTTACACCCATAATTACCTGATATTAAATAGATTGTTCTTGAATCAATTTTACTTCACAAAATTTTCCTAAATTTCTTCAGAAACCTTTAATTTTCCCTAAAATCACCATCAGATGATTTAAATTTTCCTTATAATATTCTAGAGGGTTTTGAATTAGCCGTATAATGGTGAAAGTGACCTTTTTAGGCCTCTAGAGGGATTTGTATTTCATCGAATCTCATTGAATTCATCAATCACATTAGGCATTATTCCCTATAAACTGAAAATAACTTAAAACATCATGTTATAACTTACATCTAAGCCTAAATTATGGTGTAACCAAGGGAAGGTTGACTAGAGGAAATACTCACAGTAATTGGGAAATATAATTTTCAATTATGCACTTAGTTTTCATGATAAATTTTTTAAAGTTTTCATGCTAGAAATTTTACATGACAACATTGTTATATAAATCATGTTTTCGATGGATGAACTAGGCCATGGATTCTACGTTATTTTCTTCTTTGAAATTTTTAGGCACCTTATCTTCAGCCTTGCCATCTTTAGAAGTATTTTCTAAAACTTTTGAAGTCGTCTCACCAATACTTGTATGATCTTAACATTTTTTCTTAAGAGAATTATATCTTGTATTTTATTCTTTATATACATGTGTTCAACTCGACCTTGGAAATTTGGTCTTGATGTATTATTTTTTTACACTGTATTTCCATTAATACTTCTTGGAAGAGGAAACTGGATGTTGATTAGATTGATATAACCACCATGAACTCAACCATTTTAGGCCTAGAACTATTTCGATCAGATTCAAAACTCAATAAATAGATAAATGGAGGCACGATCACTACATTCATCACCTTATTTTTGAGAAATTCATTCTACATGCTCAATCTCAGTTTTAAATATTTTCCCTAACTTGTTTACACCGTTTCTTTATTTTAATATTCTTTCACACAGGCCTACAATTCTTTTTCCAACGTTTTTGATATTTTCTTCTTTCATGTGAGCTTATTCATATTTCTACTACCTTTTTCTTCTTGCATGTTTTTTTTATCTTAAAATTCTTCCCACAGTTACCCAGTGCTCTAGAGAAATAGAAAATTGATTTGTAACTTCTTCATTTCATCTACACAACATGTATTTTCTTGAATCATTATTCCTTTGAATGTTTTCAATGAGATATTTTTTCATAGGTTGAAAAACATGAGTCATGGCATGAATTATTAATTTCATGACACATAAAGACTAAGGATGAGATTTTTTAATTAGTTCCATTCCCATTAAATGGTTTCCATAAATCACAGGTAGTGGAGTGGCGAAGCATGGAAGTTTTAAAATTTTCCATATTCAAAATGTAGATGTTGTAGCTAGAACACAGCACCCCTGGATGTTGATCAGGTTTCTAGGTTGATCACTCTAGCATCCAGTGTGATTGCACAACATGGAAACCTCTCTCCAAGTGTGGGACTTGTGAAACTGAGAGAGGAATCTCCAGATTAGAGGCTGGTTCCTCAAACTCCTCTGATTTAGATCTATATTTGCACAACTACAAAGGTTCAGATCCTAATTCTACTCTAAATTGCAAGGAGACAGGGATAGAAATGCAAAAATGAAACTAAACTAAAGATGGTGATACACCAAAAGGAGTGGTGAATATTTTTGTCATGCAAATAGACACAAACCAAAGATTGCAACATAAAAAAAAACACAGGCTGATAAGATATAATTTAGGATCTGAAATGAAGCAAATAATACAAACAAAGGACTGAAACCCATTCACAAAGCTTGCATTATCATTTCCAATGTCAAACCACTGCATTACAACCTCAGAGAGGTAAAAACTGTTATAGTCTTTGAAGAGGTCTGATTCTTGCAACAATCACCTGCTGGAGGTGAAAGAATAAGATTGCTATGTCAAAAAGTGTTTTCTCTTTGAAAATGAGCCAAATCTGGCTTTTACATTGCATGGGTCGAGCCCAGGAGAGAGAAAATGTACAAAAACGTGGGAACCCATTCCTCATTGACTGCAAATGCATTAAATCAATATGGAGAACCTTACAAACCCATACCTTGCCATTTTTGACCAAATTGGAGGAGAGTGCGACCCATTCTGCATTAAATTTAGTTGCTGAAATGTCACTTCTAGCCATGAACAAGCATCAGAGCCATTTCTTATCTTTCTCTCTCCAGAATGAACCAAAATTCAAGATTGACCCTGGAATCATGTAGAGAATTTTATAAGCTTTCCAATGATATAAAGAACGTGCAAATATAAGCTTTGGATCGAAAGATATGGTGATTTGAAGATTTAGGGCACAAAACAGGAAAAAATGGGTTTTGAAATTTTTTCCTGCGCTTCGCCACCTGGACGACACGTGTCAGGCACTGATTGGATGAGCAATTCTCTCTCCTTCCCTTACCCGCGGGTTTTCCTTGGAAGTTTTGAATTTTTGTAATTTTGGAAAATTTCCCATTTTTCCCCGCGTCCCTGCCACTTGGGACACGTGGCATGATCTGGTTGGAGGACAGGGGCGCGGGGTCATCCTTTACTTTTTAGTTTTTTTCCAAAACTCTTGCCAAATTCTCTAATTCCTCCCCGAGCTCCACACTTCCTTGCTCCATTGGACACGTGTCCTGTATTTATTGGCTCGGGCCAACGCTTCGAACCTTTCCCTTTGAAATTTTGGACATTTTCCCTTGTGACACGTGGCGTTTCCTGATTCGCCCATAGGCCTGCCGGCTTTTCGCGTCCCTCGCATCCCTTTGGCCCGGTTGTCCCAGTGCTGTCTGGGAAAAATTCCTCTGATCCACCCGATTCATGATTCCTTGTCCCTCTTTGAGGTGAAGACACGTGGCGTGATTTGATTGGCTCTCAGCTCCTTCGGCTCGGTTGTCCCACGTGTACTTTTGTCCCTCTTGTCTCGGAATGTCTGGGACAAATTCTTTCGAACTTCCCCAAATGGGCTTCCTTGTTCCTCTTTGTGGCCACTTCACCTTTTCGCATCCTTCACGTCCTTTCGTCCCAGATGTCCCAATCTTATCTGCACAACAGTTAGTCAATTTTTCTCACCTTCGGCTGAATCGGCTTTCCGTGTCCCATGTGTCCCGATGTCCCAACTGTCCCAGTGCTGTGCAGACCACGTGGAGGCTTTTCGGCCGATTCGCGCCCTAACGTCCCAACTGTCCTAGTGCTGTCTGGACTAGGACTTAGCCGATTTTCATGATTTTTTCTGGCCCAAGCTTGTTTTTTGCAACTTTTTCACCCTTTTTTAGAACTTGCTCTTTTCTTCTTGGACAGGGGAGTTAGAAAAAATCCGAGGGGACCCTAGAAACATGATTTTTTGCCTTGAATCAATCTATTTGCCTGAGACTTGAGTATTTTGATGCATGTTATCAAATTTACCTTGGGGGGTGAATTTTGGATAACAATTTGGCGACTCAGTGGGGTTTCCTGCCTGCTATGTAAAAGATACCAGTTGCCTGAAGCAGTCCATTGGGCATGGAGTCATCAGATATTCTGTTTAGAACCCCAACTGACTTAGAATGTGTAAGGAGGAAGATGGAATATCACCTGATGGAAGCAAGGACTACAAAACATCTCCATGGATAGCAAGCTGTGCCAAAGCACTTAGGGAAAACAAAACTAACCTACAGCAAAACAATGTGCACAAGCACTTGGAGGAATGAAAATCTAACCTATTATTTACAAGGTAGTGAATTTCCCTCTAGAAGCAATGCTTGAGATAGATTCCATTTACTGGAATATGCAGTTCTTCACCATCCAATGAGGCCGATTAGAAAGCATTTCTGTTCTTGCACTTTGTGACCATGTATGGGCCACTCCAAATGGCATCAAATTTTGAATGCCTTCCCGGTTTTGCTCTATCCACATCCCATTTCAACACTAGATCTCCAACTTGAAAAGATCTATCCTTGGCCTTCTTATCAAAGGTTTTCTTGATTAAAGCTTGATCCTTCTCCATTGCTTGGGATGCATGATTTCTGATCTCTTACAGCTCCATCAACTCTACATACCTCACCTCCATGGGCTCAAACTCTAGCAACTCCAGCTGTTTCATGAGTTCCAATGTTGGTAACTCAAGTGACATGGGCAAGATTGCTTCTCTTCCATAGACAATCCTGAATGGAGAGTTACCTGTGGATCTCTTGGGAGTTATCCTATCAACCCATAAGGCTGATTTCAGTTTGGTATGCCAAGACCTCTGATTCTCGTCAAGAGTCTTCCTAATGATCCTCAACAAGTTCTTGTTTGTAGACTCAAGCTGGCCATTACTTTGAGGGTAATAGTTTGATGAAGTTCTTAGGTAGATACCGTTTTTGATAGCCCACTCAGTCACCTTAGATCCAATGAATGCCAATGCATTATCAGAGATTATTGTAGTAGGTATACCAAATCTAGTAGTTATCCCCTCATAAAAGTCTAAGATGCTAGACTCAGTTACCTCTTTGAGTGCTACTGCTTCTGTCCATTTGGTGAAATAGTCTGTAGTTGTCAAAATCCATTTGTGCCTGTTGTCAAAATTTCCCCTCCAGGGTAAATTTCGATAACATGCATCAGAGTTTTGCAGTTCCAAGCATGTAGATTGATCCAGGAAAAATCATAAAAAATGACTAAGTCCTAGTCCTAGGGGCAGTCGGGACATTTGGGACATCTAGGTGTGGATCGGCCGAAAAGCCTCCAGGTGGCCCGTGAAGCAAAGGGACATCTGGGACAGAAGTACGCGGCGGGCGCGAGAAGCCGATCCAGCCGAAAGAGGAAGAAAGTCGTTTAACTGCTGAGTGGGACAGTTCAGGACAATAGTACGCAAAGTATGCGAACTAGCCGGATCGGCCGAAATGAGAACAAACAGTCCAGAAGCAATTGGGACATTTGGGCCGTGATGACGCGAACCAGATGGTTCACCTGAAATAGAGAAAGTTCTTACAGGGACATCCGGGAAAAAAGTACGCGGTGGACGCGGATCACCGAAGGAGCCAAAAGCCAACCAAACAACGCCACATCATCAGCCAAATGAGGGATGAGGAAGCCCATTTCGGGTGGATCGGAAGTTTTTGGCCCAAGCAGTTTGGGACATCCAGGACATAAAGACGCGAAGGGCACGAAGGAGCTGAAAGGGCCGAGAACCAACCAGATCACGACACGTCGCAGGGGAAAGAGTCCAAAGGTCAAAGGGAGAATTTTGACGGGTCATCCTGAGCCAATCAAAAGAGGATACGTGTCCTATGGAACAGGGAATGCGGAGCTCGGGAAGGAGTTAGAGAATTTGGCATGAGTTTTGGCCGAAAAGCTAAAAGCTAAGGTCTGCCCCACGCCCCTGTCGGCCAATCAATGCATGCCACGTGTCCAATTTTAAGGGGTCCACAAGGAAATTTCAAAAGAAATCCCACTGAAAAGCAGAGGAGAGAGAATCACACAACCAATCAATGCGTGCCACGTGTCATCCAAGTGGCAGAGCGCGGGAAAGATTTCAAAACACGTTTTCGCCTGTTTTGTGCCCTAAAACTTCAGACCTCCATAACTTTCGATCCAGAGCTCGGATTTGCACGTTCTTTATATCAATAGAAAGCTTATGAAATTCTCTACATGATTCTAGGATCAATCTCGAATTTTGGTGCAGTCTCAAGAGAGAAAATTGAGAAACGGCTCTGACGCGTGATCATGGCCAGAAGCGACGTTTCAACAAGCAGTTTTAATACACATGGGTCGCATTCTTCTTCAGCATTGCCAGAAGTGATGTCTCAACCACCGATTTTAATGAAGAATGTGTTTTGGTCAATGGTTGGGCTGCTTACATGTTTTCCTACGTTTTTTGTCTCCTGGGCTCGACCCATGCATTGTATAAAGCCAGTTTTGGCTCATTTTAAAAGATAAAAAAAGGTTGTTCATATTTTCTACTCTTCCCTCCCTTCTTTTCTTCTCTAGGGTTGAAAATGGAGTTCGAACCTCCTCCCTTGCTTTGTAATGGCATTTTTTGCCTTTTACTATTGAAATGATGTTTTGTGCAAACTTCTGGAGCAACAAAACGTGTTTTTTGATGCATCTGTCCATCCTTGCTCGTTTTTGCTTGTTCTCTTCTTGCCTCTCTTCATTGTAGGTATTTGTGCATGTTTGAATGTTCATTGCAGGTTTGGAGCTGTGTTCATGGAGTTTTTCAGACATTTTGTGTGTGAAATCTATCCTTGGGCCTGTGATGCATCTGTCCATCCTTCCCATTGCTCACCTCTCTTTGTCCCATGGCAGTTTTGATAGATGTCCAACATTCTCCTTCTCTGGTGTATCACCGTTTTAGTGTAGGCTTTTGTTATTTTCCTTTCTCTCTCTCTCTCTCTATCTCCTTGGAATTGTTAGATTAGGATTAGATTAGCTTGCTTGCACTGGAATAGCTTGTGGCAGGTAGTTTAGGAGTAGGAACCAGCCTTCTCTAGAGAATCCTCTCTCAGTTTCACAAGTCCCACACTTGGAGAGAGGTTTCCATGTTGTGCAATCACACTGGATGCCTGAGTGATCAACCTAGAAGCCTGATCTGCATCCAGGGGTGCTGTGATTTTGCACTAACAGTTTTGGCACGCCCGGTGGGAGCTTAGAGGTCTTCCACTTCATCTTTTGTAGGTTGGTGTGTTCCTGTGAAGATTTCAGCCTTTGGAGGCACTTACAAACACATCTGGTGACTCCATCTGATCAACAACCCATTTCTGAAGTTGCAGACCCATTTTCCATCCATTCCCGTTCATCCTTCTTTCCATCTCTTTCATTCTTTCCCATTCCATGAGGTTGTGTAATCATGACTTCATTTCCATCATGGAATTCACATCAACAACAACAGTATATTCCACCTCCAACATGTTTTACAAATCCTCCAAATCAACATTTTGAGCAGATTCAAGATCAGTATGCATACCCATATGAGCAGCAGTGCCAAAGTCAGTTTGGCTATGGAGCCTTCCAAGAGCAAGAGTATGCATACAATGAAGACCATCAGATCCAAAATGCTGGTCTGTTGGAGAAAATCCAAAAGATGGAGGAAAAGATGGTGCATTCCAGAGCAACAGCTCAGATGAGATCTTTCAGAATTGGTTGCAGGACTCCTTGTCCATGGGGAGGCCCTTTTCCAAGACACTTCAGCCCTCAAGAGAAGCTAGATTTCATGATAAAGATGCTGCCCCAACTTGCACAATGGACAGCAGAAATAGAGGCCTATACATTCGGTGTTGAACAACCTTGTCAATGGGTAAGTTCTACACCATCGTCTAGTTTTTCTCTTCCCATTACTCAAGTAGCATCATCTCATTTCGACTTGCAAATTTTAAGCTCTCCATCTGCTGTCCCAAATGTTGATCCCATGTCTCCACCTCTCAGTCTTCCACCACACCTCAATTCTTCTTTCCTTTTTCCTTCCAAACAGTCATCCTCTCCATAAGAGCTAAAAGAAATCCCCCCTCCTCTAAAGAAACAAGATATTTCATCTCCTTTACCACCACAAAAAATTATCAAATCAGTTGAGTTACAACCCATCCCTCCTCTTGCATTCCCAATTCCATGTGGGGAAGAAGAAATTGCAAAATTCTATCATCAAGGACAGCAAGAGGAAGAGCCAAAAAAAGAAGAAATGATTGAGAGCTTAGTAAGTTTGGCTGCCAAATTTGGGATGACAAAGATCCCCTTGATGGTTAAACCTACAGAAGAGGCTAGGGTTGGAGAACAGGTGGTGGTTAGAACTGATTTTGTTGCAGCAGAAGAAGAAGATCTTGCAGTCCCAACTTGTCCTCTAGAGCAGCAGATTGAAGAGTTTGAATTGACAAACTTCATGCTGGAGGAAGAGTTCAATCAAGAGCAAGATTGTCTTCAAACATTGGAGGAAGGAGAAGCTGCTCCAAATCCAAAAGAAGAGGAGCACATTCCAGCTGTGGAGGAGAAAAGTGCAGATCCAAGAGCTTTGAGCACAAAGCAGGCTACAGGAGAACCTTCAGTTCTTCTTTCTACTTCACCTCTCTCAAGTTCCAGTGCTAAAGAGGAGTTTGACCTCTTAAACTCAATGTTAAAGGGAGAAAGAAACCATGGTGGTCAAGTTACAGATCAAGAAGAAACCATGGAGGAAGTTGAGCATTTACAACAGGACAACAATGAGGCAGTTTACCTGTCAGATTTGGAGGACTGTTTTGATGGAGAAGAACCGGTTGAGTTTCCACCATTCTCTCTTTCATCATCCACATTCCAAACACAAGAGTCTGTTGTCATGAAGGAGAACATTCATTTGCAGTAGCCTGCATCTGATAACAAATCTTCGGAATCAAGATTGGAAGATTTTAATCTTTCATGTTCTTCATTGGAGGAAGAGAAGGGACAAAGGAACTTCACCATTTCTTCCGCACCATCCATTCAGGAGGGTCTACAAGAAGACTCCATTTTTGGAGTTGAAAATCAGAGCTATGGGCATATCAAACGGATCAGACCGTCCCCAATCAGGTACTTGGCTTCAATGGAGCCAAAGGAGAAGCCAAAACCGGTCATGCTTACTTCTAAGCATGAGGATGAGCTACAAAGTACCAAGGATCAGCTGTCATACCTCTTCAATCCAAATGCAGAGCAACTAAAAGAGGTATTGAATTTGCTTTCAGCTGATACCTTGATGATTTGGGTGGAATACCAGCTTTTTGTTGATTTTCCACTCATCCTAACAGCCATGATCAGCTCCAAATCAATTGCATGGCCGCTACTTTTGAGAAAGGGAAGCTATTTCTCACAACCAATTGCAGGGTTTGTTTAGCTTGCTTTTTCTTCCAGTTAGAGTAGAGTAGGTAGGTTTGCTTTCAGTAGAAGAAGTGCTTGTGCACACTCTACATGTTTCATTTTGGAGCATGTATGATTTTTAGTTCTATACATAGTTTTTGTTGTGCTGGTTTTGCTCTTGAACAGTTCATTTCAGTGGCATTTTGGTGAGAACAACTCCATGTCCGGTGGGTTTCAAGTGGCTCAGAGGGAAGTTTTCAAAGTTTAGATCAGTTTTCAGGCTTGCTTATGACTCCATGCCCAATGGATTGCTTCAGGCTACTGATCATTCATCTAGCAGGCAGATGACCCCACTGAGTCGCTAAATTGTTGTCAAAATTCCCCCCCAGGGTAAATTTCGATAACATGCATCAGAGTTTTGCAGTTCCAAGCATGTAGATTGATCTAGGAAAAATCATAAAAAATGACTAAGTCCTAGTCCTAGGGGCAGTCGGGACATTTGGGACATCTAGGCGCGGATCGGCCGAAAAGCCTCCAGGTGGCCCGTGAAGCAAAGGGACATCTGAGACAGAAGTACGTGGCAGGTGCGAGAAGCCGATCCGGTCGAAAGAGGAAGAAATTTGTTTAACTGCTGAGCGGGACAGTTCGGGACAATAGTACACAAAGTACACGAACCGGCCGGATCGGCCGAAATGAGAACAAACAGTCCGGAAGCAATTGGGACATTTGGGCTGTGATGACGCGAACCGGCCGGTTTGCCCGAAACAGAGAAAGTTTGTACAGGGACATCCGGGACAAAAGTACGTGGTGGACGCGGATCGCCAAAGGAGCCGAAAGCCAATCAAACAATGTCACGTCATCAGCCAAATGAGGGATGAGGAAGCCCATTTCAGGTGGATTGGAATTTTTTTGCCCAAGCAGTTTGGGACATCCGGGACATAAAGACACGAAGGGCGCGAAGGAGCCGAAAGGGCCGAGAACCAACCAGATCACGACACGTCACAGGGGAAAGAGTCCAAAGGTCAAAGGGAGAATTTTGAGGGGTCAGCCTGAGCCAATCAAAAGAGGATACGTGTCCTATGGAACAGGGAATGCGGAGCTCGGAAAGGAGTTAGAGAATTTGGCATGAGTTTTGGCCGAAAAGCTAAAATCCAAGGTCTGCCCCGCACCCCTGTCGGCCAACCAATGCATGCCACATGTCCAAGTTTAAGGGGTCCACAAGGAAATTTCAAAAGAAATCCTGCCAAAAGGTAAAGGAGAGAGAATCATGTGACCAATCAATGTGTGCCACGTGTCATCCAGGTGGTAGAGCGCGGGAAAGATTTCAAAACATGTTTTCACCTGTTTTGTGCCCTAAAACTTCAGACCTCCATAACTTTCGATCCAGAGCTCAGATTTGCACGTTCTTTATATCAACGGAAAGCTTATGAAATTCTCTACATGATTTTGGGATCAATCTTGAATTTTGGTGTAGTATGGAGAGAGAAAATTGAGAAACGGATCTGACACGTGATCATGGCCAGAAGTGACGTTTCAACAACCAGTTTTAATACACATGGGTCGCATTCTTCTTCAGCATGGCCAGAAGTGATGTCTCAACCACTGATTTTAATGAAGAATGCATTTTGGTCAATGGTTGGGTTGCTTACATGTTTTCCTATGTTTTCTGTCTCCTGGGCTCGACCCATGCATTGTATAAAGCCAGATTTGGCTCATTTTAAAAGATAAAAAAAGGTTGTTCATTTTTTCTGCTCTTCCCTCCCTTCTTTTCTTCTCTAGGGTTGAAAATGGAGTTTGAACCTCCTCCCTTGCTCTGTAATGGCGTTTTTTTTCCTTTTACTATTGAAATGATGTTCTGTGCAAACTTCTGGAGCAACAAAACGTGTTTTGTGATGCATCTGTCCATCCTTGCTCGTTTTTGCTTGTTCTCTTCTTGCCTCTCTTCATTGCAGGTATTTGTGCATGTTTGAATGTTCATTGCAGGTTTGAAGCTATGTTCATGGAGTTTTGGGACATTTTCTATGTGAAATCTATCCTTGGGCCTATGATGCATCTGTCCATCCTTCCCATTGCTCACCTCTCTTTGTCCCATGGCAGTTTTGATAGATGTCCAACATTCTCCTTCTCTGGTGTATCACCATTTTAGTGTAGGCTTTTATTCTTTTCCTTTCTCTCTCTCTCTCTCTCTCTCTCTGTCTCCTTGGCATTGTTAGATTAGGATTAGATTAGCTTGCCTGCACTGGAATTGCTTGTGGTAGGTAGTTTAGGAGCAGGAACCAGCCTTCTCTGGAGATTCGTCTCTCAGTTTCACAAGTCCCACGCTTGGAGAGAGGTTTCCATGTTGTGCAATCACACTGGATGCCTGAGTGATCAACCTAGAAGCCTGATCTACATCCAGGGGTGCTATGATTTTACACTAACAATGCCCTTGGCTTGAATTGGGATTAATGACTCCAATGAAGTCCAAACCCCATTGCATGAATGGCTAGTCAACTGAGATTGGATGTAATGGAATGGCAGCAAGTCTCTCTTTTCCTGTGAAGAATGCAAAATTCTTACACCTCTTGATCCATGCATAGCAATCACTAAATATTTTAGGCCAATAATAACCAACCTTCATGATTTTTAGAGTTGTCACTCTTGGTGCAAAATGACCACC
Organism: Taxus chinensis; assembly: GCA_019776745.2. Lineage (NCBI taxonomy): Eukaryota > Viridiplantae > Streptophyta > Pinopsida > Cupressales > Taxaceae > Taxus > Taxus chinensis. Next base: position 268,277,796 of record CM034149.1, on the reverse strand, counting down.
AGCTGGTCCACCATGAAACTCTTCCAACACCCTTTGAATCTGAGTTGTGCTAATGCATCTCAGCAACACTCCATTCACATCTTTCTTGAACAAAACTCCATCAACAATGGCATATGGAATAACCTACAATCTGAAGTGTCTCCTTTGGGTCTTGTTCATCTCCGGAGGGCATAGGCCTGTGCCTAGGAAGTGCATTATGCCTTGGGTCCAGCAAGGAGTGGGGGCAGCATTGTCTTCTTCTTGATTGCCACTTGGCTCATGGCTGTCTTGGACTGTCAAAACAACCTCTTTTTCATTGCATACTTATTTTTGCTTCCCCAAAACCATCTGCTCACACAATCCTTTCCCTCTTACCAGCTTGGTGATCTTGATCTCAATTTCATACTCCATGATACGGGTGATCCAACCTGCCCTTTTCTCATTCAAATCCTTGTTAAAGAGGAAGTCCTTAACCCCAGCATGTGAGACCAGCAACTGGACCTTGTTGTTTGAGACTAAATGCTTGAATTTCTTCAAGCTTCTGATTACTACAAGTACATGTTTCTCAATAAAAGAGTACCTCACCTCATAGTCATCCAAGCTCTGGCTAAATAAGGCAATTGGCTGCTCATCATTATCCTTGTTCTGCTGTACCAAAATAGCAGAAATAGTGTCATTACCTCCAAATGCATAGAGGATGAAATCCTTGGAGAAGTATGGGTTGATGAGAGTTGGTGCTTGGGAGATGGCTTCTTTGATCACTTCAAAACTCTCCTTGCCTTCTGCTGTCCACTTGAAAGCCATGCTCTTCTTTAACATTTTGGTGATGGACTTGACAAGGGCTGCAAAATCTGGGACAAACCTCTGAACAAATTTTATCCTTCCCAAGAAACTTTGAAGGGCTTTCTTGTGGCTTGGCAATGGTAGTGCTCTTATGGCTTCAACCCTCTCTAGATCAATTGCTAATCCTTATTTGGAGACAATATGGCCAAGGAGCTTTCCTTCATGTGCAAGAAATATGCACTTCTTAGGATTCAGAGACACTCCAAATCTCTTGTACCTTGTGAAGACTTGTCTCAAGTGAGAGAGGTGGTCTGCTGCATTTTTGGAGAAAACAGTGATATCATCAAGGTAAATCAGCACCACATTGTTAATCAAACCTTTGAATGGCATGTCCATTGCCCTTTAGAAGGTAGCACCAGCGTTCGACAACCCAAATGGCATTTTCCTGTATGCAAAAGTTCCCCATTTGGTTGTGAAGGCTATCTTGAACTGGTCCTCTTCCCTCACCATAATCTGATTGTAGCCTGATTAGCCATCAAGTAGTGAAAACCTCTCAGAGCCATCCACCACTTGCAAGATTTTCTCCATGGAAGGTAGTGGGTAATGGTCCTTGAGAGAGGATCTATTCAAGTCTCTGAAGTCAACACACAATCTGATCTCTCCACTCTTCTTTATGACTGGAACTAAGTTGGCAACCCAACTAGAATGCTTGATTGGGAATATGATCCTTGACTCAATCAGCTTGTCCAATTCTTTCCTCATGAGAGGCTCTATGTGTGGATCGACTGGTCTTTGTTTCTGCCTGACAGGCTTAGTATTTTGATCCAATTCGATGGTATGCTAAGCTAAGTTGGGATTGAAACCTTTCAAGTCTTCATAGCTCCAAGCAAACACATCAGGGAATTCTTGACACAGTTGTATGAACTCATACCTTTCTTATTCAGTTGTCATCCTTCAAATTTGCAATGGTTTGTTCTCTTCTACCAAGATGGATACTGAATCCTCTCTCTTGACCTGAATGTTTGCTTTCTCCTTTCTAAACTGATCATTGGGGTTAAAAATGGACTCCAAAGTGATAAGTCCCTTGGGCAGCTTGTTAGTTCTCAGCCGTACTACCTGGTCACCATACTTCTGTTCCAATTTTTCTTGATTCTTAGCTGAGAGCTTAGCTTCTTCTTGCAAGAAATGGATGATTTGCTGGTCATTCTCGAACACTTGCCAACTAACATTGTTATCTGGCACTGAAGGCCTCACAATCACATGGATGTTTGGCTACACCTTGTCTTGTTGAATGTTTTCCACAATGTCAAAGGCTGGCCCTACTGCTGCAAGCCTGTCAGCGGCTTGATTCTCTTTCCTAGGAATGGATTTGATGCCAAAACCCTATTCTTGTAGCACCTGAGTAGATCATTCTTGGCAGCATGCTATCCCTTGACCTGATTTACAATCAATTCACTGTCCCCAAAGACTTGCAAGTTATTTATTTCTCTCTTTATTGCCCAATGCATCCCTTGCACTAAGGCTTCATATTCAATAGTGTTATTGCAGCATGCAAACTGAAATCTAAAAGCTGAATAGTACCTTACTCCTTGAGGTGAAACAAGCATAGCTCCACCTCCTGCACCTTGCCTACTCCTTGATCCATCAAAAAATAGCTGCCATACCTCATTGTCATCTTTGTGGTTTGGCAGGGTGATGCTAGGAATAGGCTAATTTTCTTCGTGTATGCAATAGACCCCCAGCTCAGATTCTTCCACTTCTTGATAAGGATCAAATGCGTGTATCTTGTTTGCCCATTCATCAAGAGTTAGATCCGGGATGCTTCTAACCTTGGTGTCAGCCTCATCAGTGCTTGGGTGATCTTCTTGATCAAATACTGAGCAATTGGCATTAATCTGACTTGGAGTGTAAGGCTCAATATGGAAGTTTGCAATAGGTTCAGACCTGATTATGGCTTTAGTTCCATACCTCATTCTGAACAACATGTGTGACCAATCAGCAGACAAATATCCCCCAATCTTGGCTGTGAAGTCCCTTGACAAGCATAGGGAAAAGAGTGGTGGAAGGTCTATGACTGATACATCTTGTAAAACAACAACATTTGGACATGCATGCAAGGTAAGACTCAAGTTTCTAATCACTCCAATTGTTGCTACTGATGTCCCATCTAACTGCACTACCCCTTTGGATATGGTTTCATACTAGAGCCCTAGCTGATCAGCTATTTGTTTAGGCATTACTGAGCTACTTGCCCCGGAGTCTATCATGTAATTGTGCACTAGCTGATTTCCAATGATTAATGAAACATAGAAAGGAGGGGGTTTCAACATTTTACCTTGCTGTCCTCCATGATTTCCTTCAGGATGGGCAACATTTGTAAGCACTTTGTCTTACATCTGAACTTGCTGATTCAAAGTTGGCCAGTCCTTCATGGCAACTTGCAGTAGATCTCTTTGGCCTGGGATAGATAGGGATTCCCACATTGATATATTGATGTTTGTGTTCTTCATCTGATCAATGATACTAAATGGTGATGAAGGATCTCTTTTTTGTCCCTTTACTCCTTGCACACAGGCAGCAATAACTGGTATTTGAGTTGACCTAGGGGTTGTTCTTGGCTGCCCTTGTGCATTTACAACCGGATTTTGTTTGCCAATCATTTGTGGAACCATAGAAGGTTGTGGATTGATTGGGGCTAATGGCTGTTATTCACCTAAATTCCTCCTTTTTGACCTTGTGTTGGCTGCAACACCTTGAGAAACTACCTGGTTCATGCCACAAAAATCCTCTACTTGCCAATTTACCAATGTGGTGTCATTTGGGGCTAATTGTTGTTGGAATGTTTCTTGTTGTTGGCTATTTTCTTGACTAACCTCACCCTCCACACCAGTAGTTGTCACCATTAATGCTTGATTCAAAGCACCATTGAAGCACATGGATTGGTTATGCGACCCATTGCATGGAAAACACCAATTATACTCTTGGGCAATATTTTTTTGTGTTGGCACCAATGCCTTAGAGGTAGATATGGCATTTGGATTATAGGGCTGGAATGGTCTATTGGCAGGAGGCCTTGTTTGATTTATATTTGCAGCTGGATTAGGAGGCCTTTGTGGTTGGTATGGCTACCTGTTAGGCTGAGCTTGGGGTTGATAAGAAGGTCTGAAACCTTGGGCTTATTGCCTCTTGAGAGTAACCAGCTCATTGCCTAGGTTTTGCAATTGCTTCATGACTTCTTGAAGCTCATTTGGGGCACTTGGAGATGAAGTGGAAGCTTCATTTGAACTCTGATTTCTAGGAGTGGGAGAAGGAGTCAAATAATTTTCAGCCCTAATGGCAATGCTATAAGCCATAGGGATAGTTATGCCTCCCATGGACTGAATCAACATAGAAATATCAGAATTTAGAGCTTTGAGATAGTAGAGAAAATCACCTTTTGCTGTTGGCCTAACTTCCACTAGAATTCTCTCCCAAGTCTTTTGAAATCTGAAGTTGAAATCAGTCAGCTGCTCCAAAAGAGACAAGTTGTCTCCCTTTTCTCCAAATTGCTCATGAAGTGCTATACACAGCTAATACCAATTTGTGATAGAACCAGCTCCAAGGCTCCTAAACCATTGCAATGCTTTCCCCTTGAATGAAGATGCCAGCAACTTGACAGCCACTTGCATTTCATTGATTTCATGGATTGCACAAAGGTTAGCAATATCTTTAACATGATCACCTGGAGTAGTTTGATTTTCTCCAGTGAAGTAGGGAATTTTCTTCAAGGCAGAAATAGGAATTGGATGTTGTGCATTGAGGGCAAGTGGGCTGTTGCCTATGAAGTTGACATAGGGGTTGTTTTGTGCCATTCTAATTGGTCTTAAAACCCTTGTTGACTGAATGAAAGGCCTACTAGGTGGAGGAGTTGAGAGGGTTTTGTTTGGTGGAGATGGAGACCTTTGAATCCTTCTTCCTCTTTACCTTCTTCTTGGAGATAATTGTAGGTATTCAAACAACACCTCTTCTTCTCCAACTCTTGACCTTGTGGTGATTCTTCTCATGAGTTTTCAGGCATGCACTACTGAAACCAGTTGATTCTTCCCCTTGGAGTCGCTAGATATACAAATAATAGCTCTTTTCAAGCAAGAAAATTGCAGCAGATGCACATCAACTTTACTACAAAATAAAAATGAGACCTCTAGTCCCACCTCTAGTCCCACCCGGCGTGCCAAAACTGTTGTAGCTGGATAATAGCACCCCTGGATGTTGATCAGGTTTCTAGGTTGATCACTCTAGCATCCAGTGTGATTGCACAACATGGAAACCTCTCTCCAAGTGTGGGACTTGTGAAACTAAGAGAGGAATCTCCAGATTAGAGGTTGGTTCCTCAAACTCCTCTAATTTAGATCTATATTTGCACAACTACAGAGGTTCAGATCCTAATTCTACTCTAAATTGCAAGGAGACAAGGATAGAAATGCAAAAATGAAACTAAACTAAAGATGGTGATGCACCAAAAGAAGTGGTGAATATTTTTGTCATGCAAATAGACACAAACCAAAGATTGCAACATAAAAACATACACAGGCTGATAAGATATAATTTAGGATCTGAAATGAAGCAAATAATACAAACAAAGGACTGAAACCCATTCACAAAGCTTGCATTATCATTTCCAATGTCAAACCAGTGCATTGTAACCTCAAAGAGGTAAAAAATGTTACAGTCTTTGAAGAGGTCTGATTCTTGCAACAATCACCTGCTAGAGGTGAAAGAAGAAGATTGCTATGTCAAAAAGTGTTCTCTCTTTGAAAATGAGCCAAATCTGGCTTTTACATTGCATGGGTCGAGCCCAGGAGAGAGAAAATGTACAAAAACGTGGGAACCCATTCCTCATTGACTGCAAATGCATTAAATCAGCATGGAGGACCTTACAAACCCATACCCTACCATTTTTGACCAAATTGGAGGAGAGTGCGACCCATTCTGCATTAAATTTAGTCGCTGAAATGTCACTTCTAGCCATGAACATGCATCAGAGCCATTTCTTATCTTTCTCTCTCCAGAATGAACCAAAATTCAAGATTGACCCCCAAAATCATGTAGAGAATTTTATAATCTTTCCAATGATATAAAGAACGTGCAAATCCGAGCTCTGGATCAAAATATATGGCGATTTAAAGATTTAAGGCACAAAATAGGCAAAAATGGGTTTTGAAAATTTTTCCCGCGCTCCGCCACCTGGACGACACGTGTCAGACACTGATTGGATGAGCAATTCTCTCTCCTTCCCTTACCTGTGGGTTTTCCTTGAAAGTTTTGACTTTTTGTAATTTTGGAAAGTTTCCCATTTTTTCCCTGCATCCCCGCCACTTGGGACACGTGGCATGATCTGGTTGGAGGACAGGGGCACGGGGTCATCCTTTACTTTTTAGTTTTTTTCCAAAAATCTTGCCAAATTCTCTAATTCCTCCCTGAGCTCCACACTTCCTTGCTCCATTGGACACGTGTCCTGTATCTATTGGCTCGGGCCAACGCTTCGAACCTTTCCCTTTGAAATTTTGGACATTTTCCCTTATAACATGTGGCATTTCCTGATTCACCCGCGGGCCTTCCGGCTTTTCGCATCCCTCACGTCCCTTTGGCCCGGTTGTTCCAGTGCTTTCTGGGAAAAATTCCTCTGATCCACCTAATTCAGGCTTCCTTGTCCCTCTTTGAGGTGAAGACACGTGGCATGATTTGATTGGCTCTCGGCTCCTTCGGCTCGGTTGTCCCACGTGTACTTTTGTCCCTCTTGTCCCGAACTGTCTGGGAGAAATTCTTTCAAACCACCCGAAATGGGCTTCCTTGTCCTTCTTTGCGGCCGCTTTACCTTTTCACGTCCTTCACGTCCTTTCGGCCCAAATGTCCCAACCTTATCTGCACAACAGTTAGTCGTTTTTTCTCACCTTTGGCCGAATTGGCTTTCCGCGTCCCGATGTCCCAACTGTCCCAGTGCTGCGCAGACCGCTTGGAGGCTTTTCGGCCGATTCGCACCCCGACGTCCCAACTGTCCCAGTGCTGTCTAGACTAGGACTTAGCCGATTTTCATGATTTTTTCTGGCCCAAGCTTGTTTTTGCAACTTTTTCACCCTTTTTTAGAACTTGCTCTTTTCTTCTTGGACAGGGGAGTTAGAAAAAATCTGAGGGGACCCTAGAAACATGATTTTTTGCCTTGAATCAATCTATTTGCCTGGGACTTGAGTATTTTGATGCATGTTATCAAATTTACCCTGGGGGGTGAATTTTGGATAATTATAGATGCAAGAGAAAGTGGGGAATTGGGTGATGGGTTTCATCATTCCCTTCATTTAATCAACTTCTTGTTAATGTCATATCAAACTAGGGGTGTTTCTAAAGCTATATGCAACAAGAGTAATTTCATCGATCTAGTAGTTGACTGGAGCTATTTTTGTACTTTTTGGGGGATCTCTTTAATGTCTTAATGACTTCTTGGTAAAACCTTATTTAAATCAAACTATGAAAACTTGGTGAAAGTAAACACACTGAAAGCTTTGCTAAAAGGAAACACACTTGCTACTGGAAAATAAACACAATCAATTTAGAATGCTTGAAAACAGTTGCAAGAAATATAAGAATCTATCTAAACACCTACAGGAACAAGTATACAATAGAATTTAACTAAAAGAATTTAAAAATACAGAATTAACAGATCTAAGCTATTTGTTGAAGAAATATAAATACCGAATAAAAGAATATCCTGGTCCTTAGGGGAGTGGGCCCTTACTCCTCCTCGAATTAGGATTCAACAATTTAGAATTCTCTCAGATAGGAATGGCTATTTTATTGATAAAACATTCAGAATTACAAACGTACTAGATCTGAGTACTTAGTTTATTTCTCTTCTCTGTTTTATTTCTATATATCCTATCTATCTATTGCAGGTATGCTTTTATATGCATTTTACAATCATAGTTGTCTCAATGATTATGATGAAATTGACTCATGCCTAGAATAGATGCTGAGCCAGATTGTGGTTGATCAGATAGCTGTAGGATAACTCTCTCTAGATCTGCATTCAAAAATCTTCTTGTCCTTCCTGATTGAAAGGGTCATAGATGAAAAATATCTGGATGTGGTTTAAAATAGATAACTCCATATCAGTTCTGAAACTTTGGAGAAGTTCCAAAACCATAGGAATTTGTTAAGGCTCTAAACCATGAGAGTTCTAGAGCTATCCCCAAGAGTTCTGGAACTAAGTCCAAAAATTCCAGAACTAAATACTGGAGTTCTGAAACTAAGTTCGAAAGTTTCGAAACTAAATGATGACTATGTGATGGAGTTTTGGAACTAGCTTGGAAGTTCTTGAACTAAGCTGTGTAGGAACATATGTTTTTGAAAACAAACTGAACACTTTGTGCTTCATTTCCTTGATTTATATAGACCTGCTTTATTACAAAACTTAATTCAGACACACATTTGTCAGGAATTCTAGATCTTTTAACATTAGAATCACAATCAATCAAAAGACAAACAATTACATCCCAACTCATATCAGATCAACTAAAAGTCACACAGTGCAATCAAACTTAATCAAAAGGAGAGTAAGATGAGATCATATATTATACATTAATTGGAAATATTCTAGCCTCATCATTTCCCCCTAACTTACTTGTTTGTAAGTCCCTTTACAAACTTCATTCTTGAAAAGTGGGGTTATATGTTTTGCACTCCATTTGATTGCTCAGATCAAATGGCTAAAACTAGATTTTCTAATGTTTAAACTTGGATGTAGTGTACCCTGCTCCTTCTTCTATTTTCCTCTCCCACTTTTCAAATTCAGTAGGGTCTTAAGGTTCTCTATTTTGCAAAGGAGACATGGGGGTGAGAAGTAGAGAGGGCCTTGTTTGCATTCCCATCCATATTTTCCGGTAGGTTTCATTGACTTGGGGAATTATTGTGCATAATGCTTTTGCCCTTTCTAAACTCCATATCAGATTTGTTGGGGAAATTACTTCCCTTCTTCTCAAGGAAACAATAAGGAGTTCCCACCTCTTTGAGCATCCTTCATAAATATCTTCAAAATTTTCCTCCTCATAGGAGGTGAAGGTATCAATACTCTTTTGCAGAATGGTAAGATAGTGTGCCTTGAATCTCTCATCAAAGGCATGAGTTCTAAAATGTGTGAGGAAGGCAGAGGGTTTACCATAATGAGCTCTCATACAGAGACCTATTGAGCCAACTTTCAATAAAAATTCAAATTCTCTTTCCTTCCATGTAATTTGATTTTTCAAAATAGAGACAAATGCATTGAGATGGCTCTCCCCTACATACAAGTTGATCATAAATCATGTGTTTTCCTCTAGCATAAAATTCCAAAGATAAAATTCACACAGAATATTTTTTTGCTTAGGGCTGAAGAGAGAGTAAGCTGCCATGAATTTAGATTCATCTTTGAGTTCATGTGGAAGCCCACATGCAATCCTTGACAGTTGCCAGTGAATGAATTGATCTTCTAAAAACACACTATATGCAAGAGAGGGCCTCTTACAGGCAAGTAATTTCTCACTCATAATATAGGCCATATGAATTTTGGCAAGACATTTATATTTATTTCCTTCCTCCTTGTTGAACTTTTCTTCCCATTCCTTTCTTGCCTTCATCTCTTCCTCCATCTTGGTCTTTAATTCTTCATTTAATTTTTTGGCTTCTCTGAGCTCCCTACAAGTATCATTCCATAGATGTTGGAGTGGTAAATAGGTCAAATCAGTCTATGTAGAGGTTGTGAATACAACACTCTATTTTCTGGAAGCCTGAAGTTCTTCCTCTTTTTCTATCAGTCGTTTCTTGGTTGCTGATAATTCTTCAGTCCTGGCTGCAAGCTATTTTTTCATCTCTCCAATGAGCATTTCCCTTTGTTCCAATTTGAGATTGAGGAAATACAATTCTTCATCTTTTTCTCTGATAATGAGCTATTCTCTAGACAAGAACAAAGCCTGTTTAACTTATTGTCTTTCTTCTTCCTCTGAAATTATTGGAGGAGTTGGGAATTCTTCCTCTATCAACGGAAATTTTCCTTTTCTTATCCTAGATGTTAACTCTTCTTCTTCATGTGTCACTATTGATGGTTTAGCCAATTCCTAAAAATATTTCTCTTCAAATCTCTCTTCTCCTCTGTCCATTTTAGCTTGACTTGGCTCAAGAGGAGTCATGGCCATGCTGCCCAAAATGTCAGCAGCTTCTTCTTCCATCCTTTCCTGCTCACTCCTTCCTTTTGGGGTTTCCCTTGACCTCTTATGATTTTTTCTTATATGGGGAAGTTCAACATTCCCATCAATGAATTTCCTTCTAGAGTTTCATCTTACTATTCTTTCTTTCTCTTGTGTGGGTGAGCTATCATCGTTAGAGACAGATATTGCCCCCATCAAGCTGCTGCAGAAGAAGGAATTTCCTTCACAGGTACAGAAGGCTCTGTTGTTTTTATCTTTCTCACTGACCTTATTATTTTTGGTATATTTTCTCTTTCCGTTTCCCTATGTCCTTCTGCAGGGGCATCGATTTCCAAATTAGCTGAAGGAGAGAATAGGGTTGGAATTGTTCTTCTGATAATATTAGGGTTTTTCTTGAACTTGCCAAGAAACTTGTCCCAAATTTCTTCTCCATTCTTATTTAACAGGAAATGGTGCTTGCATATTAAATGAATTAGACCATGATGCCTAATTGTCCCAACACCCCAGGAATACCTCTGAGCCATAGTCTGAATGGAATAAAAAAGAAACCCAGGAAGGTTTATTATGTACTCAGGTTTGGTGGCTCCATACTTTAGATATATGAGCATTTTTAAGACTTCTTTTCCCACAAACCCAAACTGACCGTCATAGGTTAAATATTTACCTATCTAAAATGTTACCCTATCAAAGGGTTTGGGAAAATTGGCCCTTCTGACCCCTTTTATGATTTTATTTATATTTTAAATGTACTGGGGTTCAGTTTCTTCTTCTTGTAGTAAGACTTCAACCAGTTATTTAAAAGTCCCCTTGGTAGGTTGTGGGACATGCACAATTGGTACTCCAGACACGTTACTTATAGTATTTACAGAAAAAGGAATAAAGATATTTCTCACCTTTGTTTTGGATTGTTCTAGGTTTATGACGAATTCTCTTACCAATTCATCATTATGCCTTGAAAAATTCTTCAGAAACTCTAGCCATCCTAGATGCTCAAAGATGGATGCCACTTCTTCATCTGTGAGTAGCTGGAAATCATCCTCTGGTTCTGATTTCTTCTTAATCCCCATATCGTCTTGAGTTTTGGATCTTTTGATTTTGTGCAAATTGGTTGCATGCCCTTTTTCTTAGCTATGAAACTAAGGAATTTGGCTGCGGAACCTCTGTTCTTAGCTGTGGAACCTTAGTTATTAGCTGCAAAACTTTTGAATTCTATGTTCTTTGTTGCATAATACAAACTCAATTTGTTGCTCCTTCCTCAAAATATCTCTGCAACTTATTTCACTTGATTTTTGTAATAATGATTACTAATGATAACCATGCCACTACTTATTCCATCCAAATCAACTTCATGATTACACACTTGTAATCATAATTTTTAAATAGATGACTCATCATACCTACTTTTAAATTAAGTCAAATCACACATGAAAACATTTAATCAACCCTTAATAAGTTAAAAGACATAATTACCATCCTTGATGATGTAATCCTTTTTCTATGATGACTCGTTACTGCTACAAGTGGAACAAAACATGATTAGATAAGATAATTGGAATTCAAAAGAATTCCTTTATTTGAACTAGCCAAAAAGAGGTCAACCGCCATTTGCTAGTTTTCAATTGACCTTTGAGAGAATTTATTTATTTATTTATTTGGGGAATAAAATGTTATTTTCTAGTTTTCATCTTCTTCCCTTTATTCTGGATCTCTCATCCAGTTATTTGATCATTTTGGAAGAACTGAGTTCTTCCATATGATCACATTTTTTGTCTACTTCAATCTTCCTCAAAAATTTGTCCTTAGTGGGAGGCTTCCTATAGAGTTTCAGCTTATGTCCATTGACCAAGAGTGTTCTGCTACTGCCATCAATGGGAAGTAACTAAATAGAACCATTGTCAAATATCTGTTCAATCTGATAGGGTTCCAACCATCTGGTTCTCAATTTTCCTTTGAAATCTTGGTACTTAAAATCGAACAGCAATGCCCAGTCTCCTACTTTGAATTTCCTTTTCTTGATATGTGTGTCATGTCACTGCTTCCTTTTCTCTTGAATCATCTATGTCTGTTGAAGTGCTTCCAACCTTCATTCATCCAACTCATTGAGTTGAAGGATTCTTTCTTTTTGAGTTGCATTCAACTCAATCCTCACCTTCATTTCTATCCTCAATGTGTGAAGTTCAAACTCTATAGGCAACAAGGGATTTTTCCCATAGACTAATTCATATGGTGAAAACCCTGTTGTAGTTTTCCAAGTTGTATTATAATCCCAGACAACTTCAGGTAGTCTCTTTACCCAATCTTTTCTCCCAGCTTCAACCGTTTTGGTAAGGATGTTCTCTAATTCTCTGTTTGTTACTTCATCTTTTCCATTTGACTATGGGTGGTAAGGAGATGAATTCCTATTATTGATTTGGTAATACCTTATGAAATCTTAGATTATATTAGACATGAATTGTGGTCCCTAATCTGAAACTATGCTCCTTGGTGCTCCAAAATTTATCATAATTTTGTTCCAAAGGAAATCAGCAACTACTTCCTCAGTGGCATTTTTCAATGCCTACACTTCTAACCATTTTGTCACATAATCAGTACATACAAGAATATATTCCTTCCCTTGTGAAGGAGGATTAAAGGGACCAAAAAAATCCAATCCCCATCTCTCAAATGGTTCAACCACAACTTGAGGTTGAAGAGGCATTTCATTGGTGAAAGTTGGCTATCCCATCCTTTAACAAGGATCACACCTCTTGATATATCTCTTCACATCCTTGTACATAGATGGCCAATAATAACCAGTGCCAAGTATCTTATGAGATGCTATTTTTACTGAATACTGTCCTCCACTTGGTTCATCATGACATGCTATGAGGATGTCAAATATTTCATCCTCTCTTATATACCTGCACAAGAAAAAATTAGGACCACACTTAAATAGCATTCAATTTAACCATTTGAATTGTGCACTAGTTTTAATTAACATCTTTACTTGTTTCTTAGTGAAAGGAGGAAACTTCCCTGTTGCAAGATAATGTTCCATATCTAAAAACCATGGTGTATTTGCTGAGATTGCAAATAGTTGTTCATATGTAAAGTTATCCTTGACTGGATCTTGCTCCCATGTGGTGGTTAGTCTTGAAAAAAAATCATCTACCACATTAGATTTACCTGGATTGTCCACAATGGTAATATAAAATTCTTGCAAAAGTAATAACCATCTAATGAATCTTACTCCAACCATTGGTTTATTCATTAAATACTTAATTACTAATTGATCTGTGTGTACAAATATCTTGTACCATGTAATATAATCCAAATTGATTGATTGCATAAATCACAACAAGAAATTCATTTTCAGTGGTGGTGTAATTCTTTTCACTGGGAGTAAGATTCTTTCTAATATAGTAAATGGCATACATCTTTCCTTCCTCATCTTTATGTCCCAATAATACACCAATGGAATAATTTGAGGCATCTGTTTGGATATGAAATGGCTTTTCCCAAATAGGACCTCTCAATATTGGGGCACTAATTAATTTGTCTTTAATTTCTTCAAAATCATGCTAACACTTTTCATCCCAAATAAATTCATAGTCCTTGGTTAAAAAATTAAAGATGGGGGCAGGAATTTTACTGAAATATTTTATAAAGTGCCTATAGTACCCAACATGCCCTAGAAATCATTTGATATCTGTGGGGGTCTGAGGAATAGGTAAATATGAAATGATCCTAATTTTGTTTTGAACCACCTGAATTCCTTTTTTTGAAATATGGTGTCTTAATACAATTCCCTCATCCACCATCATCAAACATTTTTCATCACTAAGAGACATGTTGTGTTGTTCACATCTTGTTAAAAATTTATCTAGATTTCTCAAAGAACCTTCAAATGTATCTTCATGTATAGTGAAGTCATCCATATATACTTCAATATAATCATTTTTTAGATCAACAAATATTACAACTCTCTGGAAAGTTATAGGAGAATTGTATAAACCAAATGGTAACACCCTATAGGCAAAGGTTCCCCATGGACATGTAAATGTAGTTTTGTCCTAATCTTCAGCGCCAACTCTAATCTAATTGTACCCACTAAAGCCATCTAAGAAAGAAAAGTATTGTTTACCTGAAAGGTTATATAGGACTTGATCTATAAAAGGTAAGGGAAAATAATATCACATTGTGGCTTTGTTTAGTTCCCTATAGTAAACACATATTCTCCATTTTCCATTATTTTTGGGAACAATTACAAGAGGAGATACCCATTGGCTATCTGAGATAGGGTAGATGAAACCTACTTGTAATAGTTTATCAATTTCTTGTTTGACTATATCCCTTAAAGGTAGGTTAATCCTTCTTTGAGGCTGCCTAACTAGTTTAATGTTTTCAGTATAGATGTGATGAGTTTAGATACTTGGATGAATCCCCTTCATATCTTTATAATCCCAAGAAAAATCTTTAGTATGATTTTTTAGAACTTTAAACAATTTAGCTTCTTCATCCTCCTTCAACTAGTTGTTAATGTTTAAAGTTTCACCCGGTTGAATTTCAACATGCTTGGTTCCAATATGTGATGAAATGATTTGTGGGAAGGGTTTCATTAAATTATTTGATGGACATGCATGTGGTAACAACATATGGTATGTAGCAACATCTCCAAAAGTTCCTTGAGAAAAAATACTGGAAAAAGGACAGTAATGAGAATTATGATACTTATCTCTTTACAGGCCAAATTCCTTGTCACTGCTACTTCCCAGAAATTCTTCACCACTTCTTGATGTACTTGAAACTGAAGCTACTGATTCATCCTCTCCCCACAATAAATCTCATTCCTTTAGAGTAAAATAATTTTCAAACAAAGAGAATTGTTGTCGTGGTTTTGGAACTAAATGTGGTGGTTCCAGAACTATAGCCGCAGGTTCTATAACTAAGTTTGTGGGTTCCAAAACTAAGTTCACGGGTTCTGAAACTAAGTTTACGGGTTCCAGAACTAAGTTTGTAGGTTTTGGAACTAATTTCGTGGGTTCTAAAACTAAGTTCGCGGGTTCCAGAACTATTTCTGATTTCTTCAAGGACATCAAGTTATCAAATGGTGGATTAATCATCTCTTCTACTTCTCTTACATGATCCTGCAGTGTGATCATAGCCAAAGAAGAAAACAAATTCTTATTAGTTTTGGCAGAATCAACCCACAATTGTTCATGATTTTCAGTAAAAGGTTGTGCAATAGGATATAAGGAAATTTAGTTAGAGTTCTTATCATTTGATATTGTCATATCACCTGACCTACAATCTATCAAAGCAATAACTGTAGCTAACTATGGTCTACCTAAAATAATGGGATAACCCAATGTTTTACCTTTTGGCTGTAGTATAAGGAAGTCAACTAGATATTCCCATGACTCCACCATAACTGCCACGTCTTCAATAATTCCTTCTGGTTTTTCTACAGACCGATCTTCCATTTACAATATGGTATTAGTAGGTTGTATACCCGTTAATGGTAATGTTTTCAGAGTATCCATTTCATTACATTGATAATAGTTCCCAAATATATCAAAACATTATGTACATCCTTATTTCCTATAGAGACAAAATTAATAGGACTTCCAGGATCTCCATATTTGGGAAGTAAAAGTTTTCCTGTTAATAAACCAACAAGTTTCACATCTACTTTGATAGTCTCGGGGTACTGTTTCTTCCTTCCAGGATTTTTCATACATAACATTTTGATTAATGTGTTTAATTTTGGAATATCTTTAATTTCTTGTAATAATGGTATTTCAATATTCAATTTCCTTAGTTCTTGTACCAATTTAGGATCTTTGATTTCTATAGCTTATTTGAATCTATCTGGAAATGGAGTCTCAGTAGTGTTTCTATCTGCCTCCTTTTATTTTTTTTCTATATCCTCTTTTTGAATAACAATACTAGGGATTTCATTTTCTTCTATCATTTAAGTGATTATGAGGGGTGTACTGTTAATGATTTTCCCATATCTAGTTTGAATATCCTTATAATCCATAGCATGTAAATCAACTCATTTTTCTTGTTCTGTTCCATAAACAGGAGTTGTTTGTTTGTTTCTTGGATTTCCTACTAGTTGTGCTATCATTTGCGTTTGGAATACATTCTCATTTTGTAAATTTTGTGTAGGGGATCCCATGATGGCCTGTTGATTCTGATTTGGATATCTTCTTCCTTGAGCATAATTACTAGGGTTCCATCTAGGTTGTGACAAAGCATAAGGATTTCCTTGACTAGCCCATGGTTGTTGATGTCCCTGAGCATACCAAGCTTGATTTTCCAAATCTTGAGGGTTCCAAGTTGGTTGAGGTACCCAAGGAGGTTTTCCCCAATGTTTTGGTACTACCTGAGTAGCCCATGGCATTGTCCAAGATTAGGAACTGATTTTGGCATAAACTGCCCTTGGTTAGGTTGTCTCTGAACAAAATTCAATTCTTCTGTTGTGGGTGAGGAACTGGTTTGTTTAAGTTGATTCTTAATAATGGGAAGTAAAGAACACACATCAATATAATGTTCTTTAGATTCATAGATAAAAGACACATTTCTATTTTATCCAAAGGACAATCTCTTAATGCATGTTTCTTCCTGCATATAGGACAATACATAGCCAATGGTTCAGTTTTGGAATTTGCTTTAGCTTGTAATCCATCCATAGTAGAGTTTAATTGAACTAAAATGTCTATTTTAGAATTTTCTAACTCATCCATTAGTTTGTTCATATCTGGATTCAAAATTTTCATTAATTTTCCCTTTCTAGGTCCACATCTCGTTCTGGAATAGCTTCTACAAATCTCTTTAATATAATTCATTCTTATTTGATCAATGTCTCCACCTCCTATCAAGTTAAGGGCTTCTATAGATTATTCATCCAAACCTTTAAGAAAAATAGTTTTACTTAACTCCTCTGTAAGCACAAATCCACATATTTTGCTAACAAAGAGGAATATGTCTAAATAGTCTTCTATGTTTTCATTATCCTCCTACTTGATTTTGAATAATTCTTCCTTCCTATCTCTCCCTCTGTAATAATCATGGTATTTATATAGGAAGGTAGTTTCCATTTATGCCCAAGTGCTAATAGAGTTGGTTGGTAATCCCATGAACCACCTCATTGCTGCATCCTTCAAAGTGGATGGAAAAAACTTGAGTTTTTGATTATCTGTCTTATAATCATAGGTCTAACATGGTACCTTGAACTCAAACAGAAATTGGTCAAGATCTTCAGATGACATCCCTCTAAAGGTGGGTAAATGTGCAGGTGATATATTTTTCATTGATGTATCATCATCTCCCAATTAGATTAGATAGGTAAAGGTCCTATTAGGTTCTCTCTCAGCTTCTCATGCCATTTTAAAAATATTTTTTGAATTTTCCTCCCAATCAATGTGGTAAGTGATATGCCTTGGGGAAGGTGAAAAATCAGGAGTAGGAGGTTGACTACTCAATTGAGAATCAAAACTCACCCTAAATGGATCTTGAGTAATAATCCTTTTCCTAAAAGTTCTACTTCCTTCATGTGACTGATCTAAGAATTCCAAAAATGGAAATTCTATTTCTTGTCTGATAGGGGATGATGGTTCTTCCAATTCTTGATCAATTTCCTTACTTTGACTAGAGGATGTTATGAATTCTTGTGAATATGTTTTTGGGAGGAATCTACCCTGTGAGTCTCTTGGTATACTCATATATTTTTTGATATAGTAGGGAAGATCCTTCAACTACTAGATGTATGATTTGTTTCTCTTGCTAACACTTAATTAGAAAGTTCCAACTACTAATCCCTGATAATGGTGTCAAATGATGGGTGTAATCATTCCCTTCATTTAATCAACTTCTTGTTGATGTCATATCAAACCAGGGGTGTGTCTAAAGCTATATGCAACAAGAGTAATTTCATCAATCTAGTAGTTGATTGGAGCTATTTTTATATTTTATGGGGGATATCTTTAATGTCTTAAGTACTTCTTGGTAAATCCTTATTTAAATCAGACTATGAAAAATTGTTAAAAGTAAACACACTATATAGAACGGAAACACACTTGTTGCTGGAAAATAAGCACACTTGCTTCTGAAAGTAAACACACTCAATTTAGAATTCTTGAAAACAATTGTAAGAAATATAAGAATCTATCTAAACACCTATAGGAACAAGTATACAACATAGTTTAACTAAAATAATTAAAACAATACAAAATTAACAGACCTAAGCTATTTGTAGAAGAAATATAAAATACAAAATAAACTAATATCTTGGTCCTTGGGGGAGTGGGCCCTTGCTCCTCCTCGAATCAGGATTTAACAACTCAAAATTCTCTCAAATAGGAATGGCTATTTTATTGATAAAACATTTATAATTACAAACGTACTAGGTCTGAGTACTTAGTCTATTTCTCCTCTCTATTCTATCTCTATCTCATTCTACATCTTCTATTTCTATATATCCTATCTATCTAATGCAGGTCTACTCTTATATACATTTTACAATCACAACTATCTCAATGATTCTGATGAAATCAAATCATGCCTAGAATAGATGTCGAGCTGGATTGCGGTTGATCACATAGCAGTAGGATAACTCTCCCTGGATCTGCATTAAGAAAAATTCTCATCCTTCTTGATTGAAAGGGTCGTAGATGCAAAATTTCTGGATGTGGTTTAAAATAGATAACTCCCTATCGGTTTTGAAACTTTGGAGAAGTTCCAAAACCATATGAATTTGTTAAGGCTCCAAACTGTGAGAGTTTTGGAGCTATCCCCAGGAGTTTCGGAACTAAGTTTGAAAATTCTGGAACTAAATACTGGAGTTTCGAAACCAAGTCTGAAAGTTCCGGAACTAAATGATGACTGTGTGACGGAGTTCTGAAACTAGCTTAGAAGTTTTGGAACTAAGCTGTGTAGGAATAGATGTTGCTAAAAACAAACTAAATGCTTCTTGCTTCATTTCCTCGACTGATTTAGACCTAATTTATTACAAAACTGAATTCAAACACACACTTGTTAGGAATTCTAGATCTTTTAACATTAGAATCACAATCAATCAAAAGACAGACCATTACATCCTAACTCATATCAGATCAACTAAAAGTCACACAATGCAATCAAACTTAATCAAAAGGAGAGTAAGATGAGATCATATATTATACATTAATTGAACATATTTTGGCCTCATCAATGGGGATGTTTACACATTTGCCAAATTTTTACTTGTGGAACACTTGGAAATATTTCTCGCATGGGTGAGTGCGGGAATATTTTTATCTTTAACTGGTTGAGAAGTGTTTCAGACTTTTAAGTTGGCGTGTATTCCCACTAAACATTTACTTAAGTATGAGCTTGAACAATTAATTAACTATTAATTATAAGAAATTAATTAAAATTTAAAATAATTAATAAAATCAATTTAATTATTCCATGTTAATTGATTTATAATATTAATTAAGTTAATATTATTAATAATTAATTTGAGATAATTAAATTGAAATTATTAATTTTTCACTTTATTTATATTTTGTGAGGCCACAAGTATGTGGAAAGAAGTAAGGAAGTGATGAATATTTGATTACGAAGATGAAATATTATGAAAATTGACAATATAGGAGATAGAAGATGAGAAATCACATAGAATGGTGTGAAAAGGTGATCTGTGGAGACATCATGAAGTGAAAAGTTTTGAAATTTTCAAAATATGGGTGTTTAAAATTTTTGGGACAACAACTAGATCTAAGTGGGGATGAGGACTCATGAGGAAAAATAAATGAACCCATATAAAACCTTTATAGAAATATGTATCTACAACAATGTCATAATGAAATATTGTGAGGACACAAAGAACATACATAAACAAAACACTAGAAAATGGAAAAAACATAACAACATCCTAATTCACCTATGTACAAGGTTGGGGACCACCAACCATCAATTATTTGAAGGTTTGAGATATTACCCATTATATGGTAGTGGAAAATGGGTACCATTAGGATATGTGATATAATAAACATTATCTCCACAAAATTTCCTTTTTTAAAGGGGGCAATCCATAATGAATAGAATTTCCCATGGCTCCCTTTAGGTTCTCTTCGATTATCCCATAATAGGACAAGGTAATTGATTTGGAAATGTATATCTCTCTCTTTCCTTATTTTCAAATAATTTTTTAATTCTTTCTTGATGTTCCATGATTCGATCGGTAATAAAATTCCTTTCTTCTTCGATATTTCTCAAAAGACATAATCGTCTTATCAACAAAATTTTTAATACTTTCATCTTCAATTTATTTTTATAGTTGTAATGCTAGAAATTCCAAGGATATGGGAATTTGAGCATCTGTTCCATATAGAAACCAAAATGGGTACATCCCGATAGCTCTCTTTTTTGTGACGTGGTCAAGCCATAATGCATCATAAAGTTTCCTATACCATTTCTTATAATTTTCATCAACCATTTTTTGGACAGTAGTAATAATATTTTTTTTACTGGATTCTTCATGCCTATTTCCCTGTGGATAATAATCTAAAGAATGTGACAGTGAAATTCCATAACCATAACAAAAACAAATAAACTTTGCAGAAGAAAATTTATATGCATTTTTTATTACAATATTTTGTGTAACACCATATCTAACCAAGATGTACTCTTTGATGAAATTACAACCCACCTCTAGAGTAATTTTCTTGACATGAATCACCTCAACCCACATAGTGAATTAATCCATCATTGTGAGTACATGAGTATGCCCAACAAAAGACTTAGGATTCAAATTTCTAATAAAATCAAAACACCATTTTTGAAATGGTTCCTCAAATATGACCAGGTTTAGTGGGAGAGCTACAAACTTATGCTTCCAAAAAAACTATTGACAAGATTTACATTTTGAAACCCACTTTTTTACATCTCTAAACAAATTTGGCCAGTAGTAGTGTGATCTAAGTATTTTATGGGCCGTAACTAGTGTTGAGAAATTTCCTCTATGTGCGTGATCATGAAAATATTTTAAGATCCTCTTTTTTCTAGTCCTTATCAAAACATCTTAAGAAAAAACATTCAATTCTCTTCTTGAACAAGGTGTTATCCCAAATGACATAATTTTCAAATCTTAATTCAATGTCTCTCTTATATTTAACACTCAATTTATAAGGACAATATCCATATGTCATAAAATAAACAATATCTGAGTAACATTCATCTACTAAATTTAAAAATACCACCAATGAAACATTTTTAGTATGTGAATCCTTGGAAAATTTATTCTCAGTTTCTTCAGCAATGAGTTTACATGATCCCCTTCCACACACTAGTTTTGTAGGCTTGATGTCCAAATCATACTCTTGGACCTTCATAAACCATGTTATCATTTTGGATCCCAATTCTTTTCATGTCAAGATTGATTTGGTGGTAATATTAGGGACCATAACAATGGTATGTGATTACAAGATGTAATATCTGAATTGCCTGACAACTTTCACCACTGCATAAACATGCTTTTTGATTAGAGAGTGTTTAATCTCATGATATTTTAATCCAAAAATCATGAAATAAATGGGTTATTCAATTCCTATTTCATTCCTCTACACCAAAATAATTGACAAAATGTGTTATGAAGAGTAATAATAGACAATGAAATCTTTTTAAAAATCAGGACATATGAGGTTCATTACTTTTGCAAAGGCATTTTTAATTTCTTAAAAGGCTTCTTTACATTGTTTATTCTATTTTAATGTCTTCTTTCCTTTCATCATATCAGCATGTGTTTAGTGAGTTTTGATAAATCAGGTACAAATATTCCAAAAAAATCACTTTCCCAAAGAAAGAGTTAACACTAATTTTTATATTAGGAGGGGATAGATTCTTGATAGCGTGAACTCTTTCGAGATCAATTTATGTTCCTTAGACATGATGTTTCCTAAAAAAAATTGTTTTATAACTCTACACATAGACATTTTTAGATATAAGGAAACACCATAGAGGTGAAATCACTCAAACATTTTCTCTAGATGTTTAAGATGATCTTCACGTTTATGGGAGAAGACAAGTACATCATTGAGATAGAAAACTATGATTTTTTTCTTGAAATTAGAAAATTACATATCCATTACTATTTGAAACATTCCCCTTGTATTAATAACACCAAATGGAATTTTTTATATGAAAATGTACCTCATGGGGTGGTGAATATAATATTATTTTGGTCTTCTCTTGAAACTTTAATCTATTTATATCTAGAGAACCCATCAAGCATGGACATTATCTCATATCTTGTGACATTTTATAACACCTTATCCATGAATGGTAGGGGATAACTATCTTTGAGAGATACTTGATTTGAATAGTGAAAATCAACACATATTATTATTTTTCCATTCTTTTTACATAGAAGAACGATGTTTTCTATCCATTTTTAATGATGAATGGGAAAAATGATCCTTTCCTTTATCATTTTTTGGATTTCCACAAAAAAATTCTCATCTATTTTTGAATTATACTGCATTTTCTCCTACTCTAAGGGAACAATGTTTTATTTGAGTGGTATTGTATGTTATATCTCTTCTAGCTCGAAGGAATTCAAATATTTGAATGAATAGGTGAGAATTTTCATTTATTTTTTAAGAGTGTGACATACCTTCTTTGTTCTTTAAGTGAGCAACATTTTCCAATATTTACCCATGCAGGGTTGTTCATGAGTTGCAACGTCTTTTGTTTGATATTTGATAAATGTGTCATGTTTGTCAAAAATTTACTCAAGTATAACAAGACCCTTAGGGATGTTATTCCCTTTTAGTTGAATCATCCCATCTCCTTGATCTTCATATTCCATTCCTTCTTTGTTGGATGAAGAAGTGGATTCTCTTTAAACTCACTCACTTCCTTTGAAAAAGAGAATACTAAAATTTTCATCCTTCTCTAAAAAATATAAGATATTTTGATCATTGTTGAACACTTGTCAGTTCTCTAAGTTTTCAGGTACACTTGGTTGAAATATCATTTATATAGTGAATTTTTCTTTATCAAACTCGTTATTAGAAATCATTAATGAATTTGAGGATACCAAGGAATCTTATTTATCATTATCACATCGTGTGATGGATTCATTTGAAAAGGCATAAATTTTTTCAATGGACTACCAAAATTTATTCCTATAATGTTTCAGATGATCATTCTTTATTTAAAATTGGTTTCAAACTTGTTTGACAAAAAACTCTGTATCACCTTATGCTCTCAAGTTATTGATTCATTTCCTTTTAGAATTTTGAAGTCTAAGTAACAAATATTCATATTCTACAACATTTTTCATGTTTGAGAAATGAAGTTTGTATGATAGTGGAAACAT
This sequence comes from Taxus chinensis, assembly GCA_019776745.2. NCBI lineage: Eukaryota > Viridiplantae > Streptophyta > Pinopsida > Cupressales > Taxaceae > Taxus > Taxus chinensis. Next base: position 268,254,474 of record CM034149.1, on the reverse strand, counting down.
CTCTCCACTTGGTGAGATAGTACCACTCCTATAATAGATCTAGCTGAGTAACAACTACCATCAAATTCTAGAGTCCATATTCCATTAAAATTTCATTATATTACCTTGGTAGCTTCATATTAACTTACATATGAAATGAAATAATTTATAATACCTGTATTTTCATATAATATTTTTACACGAGCATCATTTGATTTTGTAACTGTATACTTGGCTTGAGGTTTAGGATCTAACTTTTTCATTTCTCCCATGACTGGGATATTTACATGTGACCAATACATCTAAACATCACCTCCAAGATCTCTGAAAATATTTATACTCAAATATTTATATGTAGGGATATCTATTGCCAAGATAACTAATTTACCCCTCTTTTGTGGGTAGGCAACTAGGGAAACTTGAGAATCTTTAATTTTCCCAATTAAAGAAAATTATTTTCTCTCCATTTAGTAACATGTTTCAAATTACCTTGTACAAGTAATTCCTATGGCATGTGATACTTTAGTTGGCATAACATTATTGGATGCTCCAGAATCAATTATATAATTTCTTGAATTTCTCGTAATGATAAAAAGAGAGACATAGAAAGGTTCACCTCTATTTGATTTCGAAGTATTAGTAGTCATGAGTTAATGATCCTTTGAAATCATAGCACTTTTCAAAACTCAATTTGAAGTGATTTAAGGGCCTATGATAAACTTGATTAGTCTCTCAAGTTGATTAGTATTGGATTTGAGATATTCATCTTGAGACATCTCAATAGTTTTTTTGTTGATATGATCAATAATATCAAACTTGGGTATGACATTCAAATTTTTAACATTGGTGGAAGTTTCCTTTTAAATATGGGATCAGTTTCTATTGGAAACCATAGTAACATTTAGATTAGTAGTAGTGGAAGGAGAGGAAGTTGATGTTGCACTAATCTTTTTTGAAGTCACTTTATCTTGAGAAGGACTCGATGTAAACTTCTCTTTCTTTAGAATTTCTTTCACAACATGATTCTTTGGGGCTTCTTTATTCTTAATATGTAATGAAATTACTTGTATAATTCAGATTATGAGCATAAATATAACACCAAATAATACAATATTCCATAATAATGATCTCAATATGCAATTAGAATAGCTTCGCCACTTCGAGGGGGCAACCTGCAAACCATATAATAAGACTCAAATGATCCAATGATGATGAAATAATACCTAAAATCCCCTATATATACTATTCATATATTATGGCCATCACCAAGGCTGACCTACTAAGCATGAGAATGTATAAATGATTTAATAAAATGATATGGTAAGCCACAAGTCAGCTACTCATATCCTAATACAAAAAAATAGGTTAAGGGCGTAACATTCCCTTCCCTTTAAAACTAACATTGTCCTCAATGTTGCTGTAGAAAACCTTCATCCTCCTAGGTCACATCTTCTATGCTCAGATTCTTCCACTTGATCATAATTCCTTAATGTCTCTAGTTCTCAGACTCTTAGTACGTGTTTACAGAATCTTCTCTAGCTCCAACATGATTCTCCCTTCCTCATCAAGTTCTGGTAACTATGTTTGGGCTTCAAATCTCTATCCAATAACCTTCTTCAGGAGGGAAACATGGAATACTGAGTGTATGCATGAAGATTGAGGAAACTCTAGTTTATAAGCAACACTACCAATTTTCTATAGAACCTGATAAGGGCCATAATATTTAGGAGCAAGTTTTTTGTCCTTTTTCTGTTGCTTTAAGGACATCTTCTTGTAAGGCTAGAGACGTATAAAAACCCAGTCACTGATTTCAAAATGTCTTTCACTACGATGTTGATCTGCTTGTTGTTTCATCATATTTTGTGTCAATGCTAAATTCTCCTTCAAACTAGCCAAAACTTGTTGTTGATGTTGAATGTATTCCTCAACATCTCTGACCTTAGTTTGCACCCTCAAGGAAGAAGTGATAAAAGGTGGATGGTAACCATATAATGCTAAAAATGGGGTCATTTGAGAAGAGGTATGAAAATGTGTTATACCACCATTCTGGAAGTGGTAGCCATTTAATCCACCTTTCTTGCTTATTTGATACGAAACAACGTAGATACCCCTCTAAGATTTTTTTGACCAGTTCCATTTTCCCATCAGTTTTAGGATGATAAGATGAACTGTGAGCTAGCTGAGTACCCAAACATGAAAATAATTATGTCCAAAAATTACTTGTGAAAATAGGATCATGATCACTTACAATTATCTTTTGGGTTCCATGTAGCCTTTGAATTGTCTCCAAAAAAATAGTTGCAAATGTATTGGATGTAAATGGATGTGATAGGGAAAAAAATGGGAATATTTTGTGAGCCTATCCACAATCACCAAAATAAAATTCTTACCCTCTAAACAAGGCAATCCGGTGATGAAATCCACAGAGACCTCCTCCTATCTCTAGCTAGGAATTGGTAAGGGTTGCAATAGACCTAGCGTATTAATTGTTTCCCCTTTGTTATGTTGGCACACTAAACACACTGATACAAACTTTTGTACATCCCCCTTGAGTCCTTCCCAAAATAATTCTCTTTTTATTCTATGATATGTCTTCAAAAACCTAGAGTGTCCTCCAACAGGTGAGGCATGTAGTTTTGCAAGAATCTTATGCTTCAACTTAGAATCTTTACTCGAGTATAACATGTCCTTGTACCATAGCGCATTAAATTTCCACTCAAAATTTTCAGATGGTATAGAGTCTTTATTTATATTCTATATTATATATTTTGTATCCTTTTCCTAATCCCATTTCAATCTTGCTTCATCTACCCCATCAGCCTTCAACATGGATATTCCAAATAGTAAGGCATTTGTGGATGTATCCCTTCTAGACAACGCATCAGCTACTACATTTTCTTTACCCTTTTTGTATATAATTTCAAAATCATAACCCAACATTTTTTTACCCACTTTTTTTGTTCTTAAGATGATAACCTTTTCTCCAAAAATTATTTGAGACTATATGATCAATTTTTATCTTGAAGTGTCTACCCATGAGATATGGCCTTCATTACTTGATCACATGAAGAATAGACATCATTTCTTTCTCATAGACATGTTTGAGAATATATTTTCCTTTAAATTGGCAACTCTAAAATGTAATTGGTCTTCCTTCCTACATTATAACTTCTCCCAATCCTGATCCTGAAGCCTCACGTTTAACAATAAAGTTTTTTGAGAAGTTGGGAGTAGCCAAAACTGGGGTGCTACACATGGCTTCCTTTAGCTACTCAAAGGATTTAGTAGCTAAATCTGTCCAATGGAAGGAATCCTTCTTTAGCAATATAGTGAGTGGGTTTGCTATTCTACCATATCCCCTCACATATCTTCTGTAGTACCCTGTTAGTCCTAGGAACCCAAGAATATTTTTTAGAGTTTTAGGCTTTGGCCATTCCACCATAGCTTTGATCTTTAGAGGATCAACTTTGACACCTTCAAGGGATACCATGTGACTCAAGTACTCTACCTCTTGTACACCAAAAGAACATTTTGATGGATTTTCATAGAGATTATTTTTCTCCAAAACTTCCAACACTTTATTCACATGTTGCAAGTGTTCTTCCTGTGTCTTACTCTAAATCAATATGTCATCAAAGAAAACTAAAACAAATTTCCTTTAAAATGGCCTAAAAACAATGTTCATCAAGCTTTGAATGGTTAAGGGAGCATTTGTAAGACCAAAATCCATAACCAAAAACTCATAATGGCCCTCATCAGTCTTGAAAGCCATTTTATGAACATCCTCCTCTCTTATTCTAATTTTATAGTACCACGAACAAAGATCTAATTTTTTGAAATAAATAGCACCATGCAATTCATTGAGTAAATCATAAATTACTGGAATAGAAAACTTATCTTTGATGGTGTAGTTGTTGAGTTCTTGGTAATCTAAACACACCTTCCATGTTTCATCCTTCTTATGTACCATGACCACTAGTGAATAATATGCACTCTGGTTATGCCTGATGATACCTACCTTCAACATTTCCTATACTATTTTCTTGATCTAACTTTTCTAGGAATATGGGCATCTATATGGTTCTGATGTTAGGTGTTTGGCTCCCTAAAATCAATTGAATGGCATGATAATGATCCCTAACTAGTGGTAGTCCCTTTGGAATTGCATCAAAAATATATGGGTGAGCATCAACAATCTTCTGAAGATTGGGTGACATTGAAGACTATGTATTTTGTACTTCCATGGAAAATAAATTTGTTATAAATCCATCTACTCCTTTTTTGAGAACCTTCTACATCTGATGAGAGATAATAATCTGTGGAGACTTAGCTACCATCCCTTTCAATTTTATTTTCCTTCCATCTGAATGAAATTGCATGAACACTTCTTGGAAATTCATCTCTATAGTACCTAAGCTTGTGAGCCATTGGACACCAAAAACAATATCTTCCCCTACCATATAAATAGCAAACATAGGTGAGTCTAACATGTAGTCTTCCATAGAAATATTAATACTATGGAAATTTCATGTGCACTTGACTATCCCACCATCTGCAATCATAACTTGCATTTCTAGAGATGGGTAAATAAAACAATTGAGGAAGGTAGGTAACTTACTATTTATGAAGTTATGAGTAATCCCCAAGTCAATCAACACCCTCACCTTCTATTTTTTGAGATAGCCAATAACCTTGAGTTTTTGAGCAGTACTAATACCTAAAAAATCATGGCAAGAAATTGTAGGTTTGTGATCCTCTACGTTATCTTCTATTGGTTCCTCAGCCTCTCCTATAATTTCAGCTTCCTCGTTATCCTCATTACCTCCTTCAATATATAAAAACTTCTTCTCAACATGTTTGTGTCCTGGTCCATATTTGGTGTCATAGCTAAAACATAATCCTTTTGCTCTCTTCTCTTCTATTTGTTGAGGAGTCAATCTAATTTTCCTAGTGAATGAAGGGGAAGAGATACTACGGTCTCTGGTGTTAATGAAAGGAAGCCTCCTACTACAAAGAAATTTTTCCTCTGATCAACGTCCCATGATAATAAAATCAAGAAGATTGAGTGGATTAAACATGCATACTTCATGCTCGATGTGGTCTTTAAGACCCCTAAGAAATAGGTCATTCAGATTCCCTTCTAGAATATTATCCACCCTTAAGGATAGGTTCTGAAATTGATGCACATAATCTTTGACTGATCCTATTTTTTGTAATGTTTCCAATTGAATAAAGTATTTCTCTAAAAAACTTGAACTATAGTGTAATTGTAACTCCTCGGTAAAAATTGTTCAAGTGACACTGAGACCATTCTTCTTCCTCTGAGCACATAACCATCGATACTAAACGAATTGGTCTGGTTTAAGATATAGGGATGCTAATGTCACCTTTTTTCCTAATGACGTTTGATGTAACTAAAAGAAGTTCTCCATTTGATTTATCCAATTCAGGGGATCCTTACCATCAAATTTATGCATATCCACTTTTAGCATCATGTTTTGTGGTTGTGAATAAGTTAGATTCTAATTGGGCTAGAAAAGTGATCCAACATGGTTATTTTGTCCATTATTTTGAACTGAAGATCCTCCTTGGTTTATATGGGGTGGATTTGGGTCATACTATTTACCCTTTACATGTTGCATGATATCATCCAACCACTGATTGATTTGGTCTATGTCTCCTTTAGAGGCCATCTTAGTAGACATTTCGCAACTCATACTCGAGTTGACTCACCTTATGATCAACTGAGGTAAACCCTAGTGCCAAGGAATCTATATTTACCCCTTCTAAATATAACTCTTCAATCACTACCCCATATTTATCTGGGGTTTTACCCGGAGTGACCAGATTTTTGCTCTTGTGGAAGGCCCTGCCATGATGTCAAACCTTAGGGTTCATGGTTTCTATAAAAATTCAGCCGAACAAGGAAAAAACTAGAGAAGATACTAATACTATTTTTTTGAGAGCTTCCGAAAATGTAAAGAACTCTAAGAAAATCCAAAAATTTTGGTCTAGGGGGCGTTTTTATCAAAAAACCTAAATTTGCAATAAATTTTGCAAAAGATATAAAAAAGGTGTGAAATTTTCAAATATTTTTACTTGAAATGATTCAAAACTTTGGTAAAAAAAGACCACAAATTTTATTTGGTTTGTAAGATAGAGAGGAAACAAAAAATTAGGGTTTTTACCCTAATTTTGGCCTAGATCGCATCTCTGATACCTCTTGTAATGAAATTACTTGTATAATTCAGATTATGAGCAGTAATATAACACCAAATAACACACTATTTCATAATAATGATCTCAATATGCAATTAGAATAGCTTCACCACTTTGAGGGGGCAACCTCCAAACCATAGAATAAGACTCAAATGTTCCAATGATGATGAACTACTACCTACAATCACCTATATATACTATTCATATATTATAGAACCAATCAACATCATCTTATAAAGTCTCAAAAAATAAAAAACATAAAAATATTCATGCCTAATTCTAAGTACTCTTCCTACAAGGAAAAATTCTACAATGTGATCATCAGGGGATGTGTTACCATCACTATTGAGTTTTGAAAAATTCTTCCAGGAATCTTTAGTAAGGTCACAAAGTTTTCCAAGTGCCAATATACCAATAGTGGGTTCCCTTGGTATAAAAACCATCTTAGCAAAAATATTTTTTACTAGGACTATATTAGAGAGAAGAATCTAGACTTGAAGTAAGAATCACTGATTTCCTTGAACCTTTCTTATTTGTCGGAGTGATTTTGAAATCAAACTTTTGCTAAAAAAATAAAATATTGGGTCACTAATTCCTTTTTATTTACCCACTTTTGTGAATCTTTTCTCATCTCTTTTTAAAGAAGTGATAATCTTTAATATTTTCTAGATTGAGGAGGTTGTGGTGTAAGACCTCGAGTAACTCATACTACAACTTGACTGAGTCTCCTTATGACTACAAGTTCAACATATCTCCTTCCAAGTTATGCATGATATAATTTAGTATCAATGACTCTATCAACTATCAAATATTTCCCAAAAAATGTATGATTCTCCCATATGATGTCGTGGGTTGGCTGTAATATATTCTTTCTTTATTTCTTAAAAAAACTATTGGGTTGATAAAGCGTAACTTGATTTGATGAGATAATCATAGATCAAATAATGTGAGAAACTCTTTAAACTTATGTTTTGCTTAAGTAATTTGAGATCAAAAGAGTATTAGGATGCAAGATAGGATAATTTCTAATGAGAATCATTTTAAAAAATCATTCATTTGTCGAGAAAACCCAAAGACATGCAAATGGATCTACTATGACACATATTTAGCAATAGTATTAATATCATAATCCATAATAGAGTCACCAAAAAATTTTAGCACATGATTTTGCACATATGTAAAATATGGCAATAGTGTTAAGGGGACATGGTCCCTTCTTGATGGGTAAGGTTTCCCTAATATAAAATAAAAATTTTATGTACAACTATACATTCAAATTTGCATTTGAGGGGTTTTTAGGTATTTTGGAAGAAAATAAGTAGATAGGAAGAAGAATGGAGAAAGGAGTTGAATAGAAAGTAAAATATAATGAATAAGAAAGTGATAAATGTTTCATGTAAGATTAAGAAAACACATATTATAAAATCATAGACACCTTAGAAACAAACATAGAGAATGATAGTTAAATAAAAAATATCATATCTCTAGGGAGTAATAGGTTTCACATTCATTAGACATAAGAATAACAAATGATTAAGAAAAGAAACAAATAGAAGAAAAAAAGTTCTTTATAAATTATTGTTTATTCCTCTTTAAACAAGAACACAAAGTTTCTTACTATCTCTCGCAAAAAGTATTTTCTCCTTGTTCTAGAAGTCCCCTTAGAAATGAGCTCTAACTTTCTTTATGACTCAAAAGTTGGTTAGAAGTAGTTAGGGTTTCTTATGACATTACATTAGCACTAAATTAAGTCATATTAATAAATTAACTTAATTTTAATAAAGTTAAGTCACTTTATTAAAATAAGTTTATAATTTGGGTGACTTCATTAAATTATTTCAAGTATCTCAAAAGATTAGGTACATGTGGAGCCCACTTAGACAATGACATGACAACACATAAAAAAGATATTGACACATAGATCCAACATGAAACTTAGGATTAGTGCCTTACCCATTGGAAAAAGATTCTTCCTATCTTGATCATATGAGAAATTAAATAATTTTTCACCAAGGGAAAATTTAAAAGAGAATTTAAAAATATTATTGCGATAATTTTGGGTCCAAGCATCTCACCATTTTGAAATTTTTAAACTTTTCAAGTGATTCCAACAAGATTGGATTGTTAGGGAAGTAGTGAGTCATAAAGAAAGTTTCACAGATGAATTAAACTTCTAAAATTCTATTAGGGGCTACATGAGATTCCATCATTCTTTATTCCATATTGGAAAATAAGTTATGGATTTTGACAAGTTTATCAAGTGAATAAGGATTGAAACTTTCCAAGGAAGAATATTGGTTTTTGACAAGATCATAAATTTTCTCATTTAGAAACTACATTAAGATCTTTTAAATGTGTTCATTAACAAAGTTACAAGGGACATCTTTCAAGAATGATTGAATGGTGCACATGATTATTTCTCCATTCTTTTTTACATCATCAAGAACTATATTTTTGTATTTGGAAAATTTAAACCAATCGATATGAAGATCACATAGATTGAATTCCATAACTTACCCATTCACAAGGGATGAGGATCCCATTTGTGTGAGTTCTCAAATATCTGGAGATTTTTTTTTCAAGAGTTCTTGTTTTGATTTTGAGAGACTCTTCAGAATTTAGGTAATCATGAATCTTATCATATATTTTCATCGGTTCATCAATCACTTTAAAACCCTATATAAATACGTCACCGATCCACAAATTAGTATAGATGAAAAATCATGCACTTCAGAAATTATTTAGTCCTCATATCATGAAACTATTCATATGGTTTTTGAGTGAAGAAAGTATAAATTAACCCCCATCTTTTGGCCATTTTACTTAGTTTTTTTATCTTCATTTTCGACCTTCACCGCATACATGTCTAGTCTATTTTTAGAATTTTCTGTCATTCTATCCTTAACTAAGGAACCAACAGGTGCCTTGGTCCTAGTCGAGGTGTCTTAATCCTTTTTAAAATTTCCCCCCACTTTTTGTACAATTTCTAGTCATTTGAACATTCTATCTTTTTTGTGGCCAGCCTCTTCAGGGTTAATTACAAAATTGGAACAAGAGAACCATATAAATTCAAAGTTATGAGTCCATAATGAGGGACCAAACACTAGTCACTACTATCATCCATCAAGAGTTGCATCCATCTATGACATCTAGAGCTGATTTTCATCTATCTAGCTTCATCACAAGGGACAAGGTTGGTTTATCTACATCACACAAACATGGGAGGGAAGTCTATTCTATTCCATCCACCATTTATTACATTTCATACACATAGTTATAGCTTGTTACTTCACAAAGTGCGACTGGAACAAGAGAAACATAAGGTGTGATTGCACACAAACACACACATAGAACTACATTGGGTATAAGATGTAGCGCATCTCTCAGTTAGTAATTCCACCATTGTGGCCATTGAAGGATAGTCTGACCCCTTCATTTGCATTTTTCTTTTTTTAGGGTTTGATGCTTGTTTTGGGGTCTTGCAGGTTTATTCTTCATCATTGATTATCAGAAACATTCAACACAAAATAGTGAATTACACACGATAGATAGCGATGGTTTTGCATCATATTCCAACCTACAAATCTGATTTTTGGACCTCTTACACATACTAGGGCACCCATAACTTGGACTAGGGCACCCAAAAGCACCTTGATTCTCTCCCAGGAAAACCTATCTAGTTAAACAACTCAGATCTATCCTTTTTAGGACTTTTGCATGTTCATTCCTACTTCCATAATATTCAGTTTATTTTATGACACAATCAAAATCAGCCTATAAATTAGCTAAGTCACTTTCTTACTCATGTTACACATTAGGGTTTCTATTTTCATTAACCTAGTTTCTTGGGTCACTTTCCATTTTTATTTACTGATTTCCCTAGGTTATATTAACTTAATAAATCCACATTTTAGTTAATCATTTTGGTGAACCCGATGTATCCAACCCCTTATTATGATCATTTATTCTTCTTTTCAAGTCACGGATCAATCATTTTATCCTACTTTTTCACCTACTGAGGTTTCTGATATAACTATTTCATGCATGTGTGTACTCAACATCCTCCTCACTTTATCACACCTAGGGATGATCCATCTATTAATGTATTTAATAATCATTGTACTCATCTTAATCCTACTATGGCTCCATCCACCTCCATTCCTCCACCCATTACTTTTTTACCCCTTCCCACTACTTCTAATGGATATTACATCATTGAGAATCTTAAAACTACACCTGATAAGATCACTCTTTATGAATTATTGTATAATGCACTATATTTTCATAACATGCTAGAGGTTTCCCTTCATTCTATTCATATTGAAAGTGATAACTCTATGGTGTCCTTTACACATCTCATACAGTCTCTTCATAATCTACCACATGTTATATCTTTCACTGATGAGGATTTTTCACCTTTTTCTAAAATTAATCTATGAGCACCTTTCCTCATTACTACCAATGTTAGCACTACTTGTATCAAATGAGTCCTCATTGATAATGGATCAGCCTTAAATCTATGTGTTCATTCTATTTTAACACAATTGGGAATTAACAATAAAAAATTTATAATAATTCTACTCTCATTCAAGGTTATGATTCTACCACTCGCACATGTCTAGGTACTATCTCATTACACATTTGGGTCGGGAATAAAAACATTCTCATCGATTTCTATGTTATAGATACCTAATTTAACTTAAATATCTTGTTAGGTAGACCTTGGATTCACGCAATGAAATCATTTCCATCTACTATTCACCAATGTGTAAATATTTTGCATGATGGATATGAACATAGTATCACTGCAGATCCAAATCCATTCAAATATTTTCATATAGACCCTAATACTGCAATGCCTATCCCACCTTTGCAACGTATTCCATATGGTAGCCTTGACACTTATGACATTGGTCATTCTTGTGATTCACAATATCCTTCTACTACTCTCAATACTCCAACTATTTCTACTTACACTACGACTATTATCTCACCTACAATATCGGCTCATATTAGTGTTTTCTCTCCACCTGTTGCAGCACCCTATACTCCTCTACCTATGGTACCACCTAATAACATACTTTATAATGTTATACAACATCATGATGCTAACACTAATGATTCAGAGGACTCTGATGGAGAATTTGATGCTATCAAAATCACAGATGAAGCATTAGGTAAACTAAATTTTACACCTCTCGATATTGATGATTCTAACTTCAAAGATATATTTGTGGCTGATGGTCTAGGTGAATATAAATTTAAGACCCATACCTCTAATAATGATATGGTACTATACCAAGGATATGAAAATAGTGTAGATGTTATTCCATTTTATCTTCCACGGGTTGTAGCTATGCTGCCTCAATTTACATTCATATTATTTATCAACGGGTCATTTCGGTAACACATCTCAATTGAATCCACTTGCTTAGATAAATTTTTTACATGTGATAGTTTGGTTAGGCTTGGCATGACATTTAATGACATATTACCACCTATTCATTCACCGCATCTTTACCAAGGATATTTTCACATTACGAATGCTTATGGCTTGTGTGTCTTTCATTTGACGGTCTTTATTGTAAGTACCCCTTGTGATTCTCCAATCACACATGGAAAGTCTTGGCTTGACTATATTGGAAGTACAATAGATGTTAACCATTATTTTATTATATTTCCTATGCCTTTTGGAAATATATCTATTCCTAATAACTCTTCTCTCGTTTACGCTCTGAATATCTCCCGTTGGCATGCTCACAGTTGTCTATCGATAGCCTTTACTGATGAGGAATATACAATGAATCTATACACATTGAATCACAATGGTTCTTTATATGACCCTCCTAACTCTATAGCTTATCATGTCTCCAATGCTGCTCTAGTAGGTTCGACCATGATAATGATGATCTCCTTGATAGTAGCACATAATCACCTTCCCTACCATACACTTAGGGGGCATAATATCTAACACATCCCCCCTCCTTATATTAGCATTAGTATGTCTCTCATATTTGCATTCTCATACATCAATCTCATCACACAGACATAATCATCACACGTTCTAGCGTCATCATTATCTAATAACACACTCTTGTGCTTCAATTCACACTTGACCATTGAGGGCCTCCTACACATGAACCCCACACACTGCATAATAGGTACTACACACTATGTCTATTCATAGATCACATGTCGCACATCTTACATCCTACATTTAGACTACATTATTTTGACCATTGTGCATTTACATATTATACATACTTTACACATCATATTCTTCCTCATCATACATGTGTGACACTTGCATCTAGAATTACATATTACTCATCATACACATCACATAGTGCACATTTCACACTATTAGTCTATCTATAAATTTTTTCATTACATCCTATACATTTCATATCACACATCCTACACATCATATGGTCATCTATTATCATCAAACATACTATATCATTTTCTACGTGCTGCACTCATTACCCTATGACCCACTTTAGTTCCTCAGTCCATACTCAATTGTGGAGTTTTTACTAATCAAATCGACCTTATCCTCATTACATGTTCATCATTCATTCCTTCTTCATGCTATATTTTTAGGTTATTGACATAAGCTATAGGATAAATGGTCACCTATTCCTTCACATTGTAGTGGTATATGCTTTTAAGCTACATCACCACTCCTTCTATTCATCTTGTAATGATATACGCTTTAGGCTACAGCATCACTCACTCGATCAACTTTTCATGATAAATGTTTCATCTATACAGGTCATGCACACATCATCACTAGGTCATACATCTTCACAACACCATCACTACACCTTACACACAATACAAACTATTCGACCATTCCCCGATGTCATACTCTCATTTATGGTTCATTCTGAGGGGGAAAAAATGAATCTCACTATATATAACTCCATTTACTCAGGGGGCACATAGCTCTTATCACTCATCTTGCATTCCATTCCATCCATCCATAGCATATTACATATCTTGGTTACTTTTAATCTTACTTGCACTCACTTATTCATGGTTACTTTATTACACACGCTAGATAGATCTCTTGTATTTCATTTATCTATACCATACACACATGTGCATTCATACCATTGCTTTGTTGTGATCACAAATACATGTATTTTTCATGTAGGATAGATGCTCACCTTCTACCCATACTACACAGGTCATTAGGGCATCAAAATTTTTGTCTTCCAGGTGATATTATTTCATTTTGTAGTTAGCACTTTTCATTACTTGGTTATACAAGCTTTTTTCATACTAGTTATCTTTCTAACATGCTAACGGGTGCTTCATGTGCAACATTTGTTTTTTAGGATTATTTTCTTCCATGGCTATATGTCTGTCTATTTACTATTTTTTGTCAATGTTTTCTCTTGTATGTGGGATTTTCCCTTTATTTGGTGTGTAATCTTGTTTGTTGTATGTGGCCATTATGGCCTTGCATATCTTGTGACATTGTGAGTAGTGTCGCATGTTTGCAACCCACTTTGGTGGTATACTTTGTCTTCTTGCATGTTTACATTACTATATTTCTTAGTAGCTTACACATTACTTTATATATGCATGTGTGTTCGTACTAACACTTGTCTTTGGCTAGTCTCATTTTTGTGTGCGCCTTGGTCTCTACCAAGTGCATTCCTTCCCCCTATAGGAAAGAGTTACATAGTTCATGAATTTGGTCCTCTTTTGGGACCGCATTCTCTTATCAGTGATGTCACATGCAACCCCAAAGAGATGGGGCATCCTTTGGGGTTTATGTACTACACATCGCTTCTACACCAATTTAGTTTAGTTGGTTTCCACCCTTGGCATTGTGGGTTATACAGTGAGTGGGTTCAAACCATTCTACAAACCCCATACAAAAATGATTTTATAGGACATGGTTTTCCGTAGCATTCTAGGGAGCACATACATTTTAGATGATACAACGGAATTCCTCTCTACACTACTTCAGTCAATGGCGTTAGATCACCCAAAAAACAAATCAATATAGAGATCTCTTCACACATATTCAGGGAAGTAGTTACAAGTTAGAGGATACAGTGGAATTCTTCCATAAACTTCTCCGGCCTATGGCGTTGGATCACCCAAAATCCTAGAACATGATATCCTCTTTCTACACCCTTTCTCTCATCAAAAATTAGTTGCACATGTTACTTTTACACTTTTCATACTTTCATTTTAGTCTTTACATTACATATACATATGTTTTTGATATATATACTTACGTATTTGAATATTTTATTTTATTCTCCTTGTAGATCTGACCATATGAGAAGAAAGAAGTCAACAAAAATAACTACAATAAATGGGGTAAACAACAACAATTTACAGTAACGGACATGATACTAACCATGTAGATACATCACATACATATACAACTAAACATGTTTTTATGCCCTAGGTTCACTCTCATCACTTATTTGTGCTTTTACATCTTTATTTTCCATGCGCCATCATCTATTTATCACTCCATGCTTCATCTTGTCCTTTATAATGTTTTCTGCATCACTCTAGATGGACATCAGGTACGCATCTCTATTTACTTTATGTTACCGAGTTGTTTTCTCACCAGCATAAAGTGAGGGAAAAAATAGACACAAAATAATGCACTTTAGACATTATTTAGTCCTATTCTCATACTACTATTCATATGGTTTTTGAGCGAAGAAAGTACTAATGAACCCCTATCTTTTGGCCATTTTACTTTGTTTTTTGTTTTCATTTCTAACCTTCACCACATACGTTCCCAATCTATTTTTAGAATTTTCTATAATTCTAGCTTTGAATGGGGTGTCTGGGCCAGTACTAGGGTGCCCATAGGTGCTCTGGTCCCAGTCAGGGAACCCTAATTCTTTTTACACTTTCCTGCCACTTTTTGGGCACTTTATAGCCGCTTGAATATTCTACCTTTTTTGGTGGTTGACCTATTCAGGGTTAATTATGAAATTAGAACAAGAGAACCATAGAAATATAAAGTTATGAGTCCATAATGAGGGACTAAGCACTATTCACTACTATCATCCACCTAGAGTTGCATCCATCTAAGGCATCTAGAGCTCATTTTCATCCATCTAGCTTCATCAAATGTGACAAGGCTGGTTCATTTACATCACAAAATCATATGAGGGAATTTTATTCTACTCCATCTACCATTTATTACATTTTATACACTTAGTTATAGCTTACTACTTCACAAAGTGCGACTGGCACAAGAGAAACCTAGGGCATGATTTCACACACACACACACACACACACACACACACACACACACACACACACACACACACACAACTACGTAGGATCTGAAATGTGGTGCGATGCTCAATTAGTAAGTCCACCATTTTGGCCCCTGAGACTAGTTTGGCCCCTTCATTTGCATTTTTCTTTTTTAAGAATTGATGTTTGTTTTGGGGTCTTACAATTTTAGTCTTCATCAGTGATCATCAACAACATTAGAAACAGAGTAGCGAATTACACACGATAGACAACAAGGGTTTTGCATCATCATCACACTCTACAAATCTGGTTTCTAGACCACTTGCACATACTAGGGTACCCAGAACTCAGACTATGGCACCCACATGCCCCCTAATACTCTTCCAACAACCCCAGTCCAATTAAATAACTCATATATATCCTTTTCAAGACTTCTGGATGTTTGTTCCTACTTCTAGAATATTTATTTTATTTTACGACACATTCCAGATCATCTTGTGAATCATCTAGGTCACTTCCTTAATATTTTTACACATTAGGGTTTCTATTTTCATTAACGTAGTTGTTTGGGTCACTTTCTATATTTATTTACTTCTTTTATTTAATGTTATTTATTATTTTTCCTAGTTTTTATTAACTCTATAAATCCCAATTTTAGTTAATAACTTAGTTTCACGACCCATATTATTTATTTCTTTTGATATTACAAGATTCAGTTGGTCTAACACCACCACTATAGTAGTGATTTGAACAATAGAAGAGATTGGATTGATTAGTGTCAAAAATATTTTTATTGATGTCAAAGGAATTTTGATAAGTATTTCTTATGTTATAAATATTTTCATTGATGCTTACACATGTTTTCCCCTTATGAAAGAGACAATTTAGTTTGAATTTTTCATGTCACATGACAATGAAACATATTTCATAGTTTTCTGTGGATTTTTGTAGTCTTCTGTGGGTTTTGTAATGTTTTATAAGTGTCTATCATGCTTCACAGGTTTTTAAAAAACTCTGCGGGTGCCAGTGGTGTATCATGGGTTATAGTAGTGCCTTGTGTAATGAGGAACTAGAATGAAGTATTTTTTGGGTCTAAAATAATACCACTCAATAAAGAATATATGCTTCGTAATGAATAAAGTCCGTAGAAGTAAGGAAGTGTTACAATATTAAGGAGGATATCCATGTAACGAAGAGAAAACTCCAAAATGTCTAGAATTGTCTGTAATAGTCATGAAACACCTCAAGACCAAGAGAAAATAGGGAAAGTTTGTGGGAGTCATGAAAAAGTTCAAATATTAAAATTTCTTTTTAAAATTTATGGCATGAGCTAAATATTTAAAAATATTTTGACTCTTGGAATAGTCATATTTGTTCATGAAATGAATATGGTATAAAATGGATTAAATTGCAAAATTAAAGTGTGTGATCATTGTTTAATGATTTCATTTTCAAATGGAAATGAAGAGACTGAGAAGAGAGGAGTGACTAATGAAGATATATCATGTGGGTTTATGAAGAAAGAGGAAGAGGAAACTCAAGAAAATTGGAGTGTCAAGTTGTTGAAGAATAATAAATTCCATAAGTAAAATTTAAAGCATGGGTATATAGAAAAAATATGAATAAGTGAAGAATAATATAAATGCCATCATCAAGTTAAAGAAGAAACTACAGTGGGTGGATCTTTAAATTTTTGAGTTAATTTTTGGCCTTAGGGATTGGTGTCTCTAGTTAGTTAGTGCTCATGAATCTGTAGTTCCCACCTTTTCTTGCATTAGTTCATCTGTTAACTCTTTTCTTTTACTAGAATATATTTATGTATTTTAGTACAATTTGGCTACTATGTGGTTTCATTATGGACCATTTTGTGACACATGTGATGATTAGGGTGTGCAGAACCAAGCTAGCATTATGATCATTATCTTAGTTTCTTACATTATATGGTTTTGGATATGAGTAGGTTGTGATATAGTTGGTTTTATTTAATATATGATGGATTCATGTATGATTTTTTCGTATACTTTGATAGCATTGGTTGATAATGTCTAATTGAATGTTGGCATGTAAGTGCTTAGATGTATATTATAACTTGAGTTAATATGGGTATACATTGTTAGCGCTTAGCCATTCCATAATAACATTGATTGTGGTATAGTTAGAATGATTATCCATGATTGATTTATTGGTATTATTTATTTAATATATTGTATCAAGAAGGTATGTTTAATGTGTGAATTTATTGTGTAAATTTCAGGGCACAAAGTAGAACGTGGGTTTCAAAGTTGCACCTTAAGTTGCACAAGCAGTCGACTGGGTCAAATCCTTTAGCCATTCATGATTTTTGTGTAGCCTTATGTGTATGTGGCATATTCATGATTGGACACCATTGGTGATTCCTAATGTATGTATGTTAATTTTATTTGTGTAATCCTTGTGATAAGCTAGTTTAAGGACCTAGTGGTCCCTACATCCATTAGAGATGTTTTATGTTAATTAATATTGTTTTCAGTGGGTTGGGACCACCTAATTATCATTTGGGTGGGTCCCACCACCTATTATTTTTAGCCACTTTATCCAATCTCTCATTTGGGCTAAATATGGTATTTGTAAGGGCCTCTTTTCACCTTGGGGGTCTCCCTTACATGTAAATGGACCCCATGGACCCTAACTATGGTTAGGGGGTCTCTTTTCAAGGTCAAATGGGATTTTCCCTCCCATTTGACCCCTCTCATGTCACCATATTATAATTTTTGTTGATTTTGGTGTTTTCTAAAAAAGTTGAAGTGTGTTGGATTATTGGAATTTTAGGGAATTTGGGAGATTACCTCCTAAACGTGTATTGTTTTATACTCATTGTGATTTTGGGAATATCTTGTTCATGGATGAGATGGGTAACACATGTCACCCTCTCATTTATGAGGATTGGTGATTCATTCTTCTTTTTATACTTCCTCATGGAGAGGGGTTTAGACTTTGGCTTCTCATTTCTCACTATTGGGAGTTGGAGAGAGCTTAGAGCTTGGGAGATCTTGCTTGTGTTTGAAGCTGGATTGATATTTTTGAGGTAGGTCTCTATACCTCTTTTTTTGTTTTCTATAGTATAATGTGAAAAATAAATAATGGTTATTTGAATATTTTATGTTCCATGTTTGTTTATACGTGTATTATTAATATTTTTTCTCTTTATTTTCTCCATCAATCCTACTTTTGTGGTGGATCTTGGAATTGTATGAGGAAGAGGGAGGAAACCCCCTCTCGCACCACATGGCTTGATGGGCAAGCCATGACAATATTTATTTTTATTCCCTCCCTCATATGGTTTGATGTGGTAGAAGGAATGTTCATATGCTTTAAACCTCCTTTTCCATCCTTGGCTAGGAACCCATGTTTGGTTTGAAAATCCTCACAAGGAGGAGGTTTGGTGTTTGGGATGAAGTGATAATGAGGGTATTTTTAATGGAGAGATAAGGAGGGTATTTTGTAGATTCTTATAGTGTTCCTATGGTTGGTTCACATTATGGCTTATTATGGGCTTCTGGCCACTCTTCCCCTTTGAGGAAAACATGGAGTTCTCATCTTGTGAATTTTGTGTTCTTTTGGTTGTCTTGTAATGGATTATTTTTTTTGTGTTTTCACCCTTTGTCTCCCCTTACTTGGGAAATATTGAGGCATGCATTCTCTCTCTCCCTTAGGCTTAGAGGGAGGCTAGTATGTCCTCAATTTAGTGGAGATGGCATGTGATGATATCATTTGGTTGGGAGGAAGCTGGTCCCCCATTCTCTTTTTCTTTGAAGAATCTCTTGTGGTGTGGAAGCTTGGAAAAATACACTTAGAGCGTGGAAGAAAAAATTTGGAAAATTTGGCATGTTGTTCCCCATTTTGGGGAGGTTTATCCTCTTGCATTTTAGTATGATTTTATATTGATGTTGTAATAATTGCCAAGTATTATCCTATCTTGAGAAGAAGATTGAATCCTTGCACTTGAAATTTAAGTCATTTTATCCTCTCTTTGAGAAGAAGGATTGGCATATTGTAAAATTGTTTCTACATGTTTTTGTAGACTCCTTCCATTGCATTTGTTTCATGTTTTTAACCCTTGATTAATGAGAGTTGTGGTTATGATTTTATCTTTTGAAATGATCATTGTAAGGATTGGAATATTAGATTTGGAGGTTGATTGTTCATTGGTATTGTAATGAAGAGTTTGAGGAATGGATTTATGTTGAATTCAATAAATTGGTTAATCTTATTCAATTTCATTTACTTCTTATACTGAGAGAAGAGTTTCACTGATTAGTCATTTTTTTTATCAAATGATGTTCCAAATTGTATGAGTTGAGGAAGAAAATAAAGCATATTTTTTTTTTGTCTTAGTATTGAAATGTAAAGTGTTGATGGAGTTTTAGCTTTGTAATAAAAAAAGAGATAATTTTTTACAATTCTTTCTCTCATTTTGATATACTTTGAGAATAGGAATATAGTAAGTAGGTTATAGATTTAGCTAAATCTCCCCTTTATATTTTAAAGGAATTAGTGATATGAAAGAATTCAATAAAACTTATACTTGAAAATTTCTCTTAGTTTAAACCTCTTGAACTTTGTGCCCAGAAGTGTGAATGATTTTAATCTATCATTTAATCTTTAAATTATTACAGCAATATTATATTCTATGAGTTGTTTTTTTATCAAAATAAAATAGGAATGGATATTTTACTCCAATTAGTCTTCATGGTGTTTTCCATCCTTATTATTTCTATAAAATAATTCAAACCGGATTAAAAGAATGTCATTCTATACATACATACATACATACATACATACATACATATATATATATATATATATATTAAAAAAAGATTTTTATATTGTAAAATATTTCGGCTGTGTTTTTGTTTTAATTATGAATGAAATAAAGGAAAAAAAAGTTTGGGGAGAGGCTAGATACACCTCCTCCCTTCCTACAATGTAACCATGGATGTGGTGTGTCCAGAACCGCAACACACCCTCCCATCACATAGACCACATTGTTGTGGCCACACCGCCCACCAAGAATAACTTCATACAGTCGACCCTCACTGTAACCTGCGAACCAACTTTTTTAGTATATATATATGCAAAAAAAGGAAACAAAAATCGAAACCCTGTATAAGGGAGATAAAAGAAAAAAAAGCTTAAAGCTCCTCCATGAAAATTTTTCCACTAAGGCTTCTTCCCCCTCCCTGGTTCAAAAGGGGGACTTAGGGGATTTAACTAAGAACCATGGGAAGTTGTGGGGGAATAAATTAAATAGATTGGGGAAAACTAACTAGAGGGAAACCTAGGGATTTTTCAAATGAACTTGTGGGCTTAATTTAAAAGGGATGCACTTAGTGACTTAATTAAATGAAAAAATATTATGCATATGACCCTTTAAGTTAATTAAGGCATACATTACACTTACGTCGATTAATGAATGTAACTTTATCTAAATTAATTTTATTTTATTTAAGATATACAAAAGGGGTGTTTAACCCAACAAAAATAATAAGGGAAGATAACATAGTATTAATTAAGCATTGGCTATAATAGTGCAGCCTTACCTAACTATTAACAAGAAATGAAAATAATAAATGTATGTTAAAAAAAATTGCCCAGATTTTTGTAGGTGATGAGTTTGGAATCGAGTGCCAAAATATGGGGCACTACAGAATCAAGCTAGGTTTATGACCATCCTTGGGGATTGGAGTCTCTAGTGATTTGGAGTCTCTAGTGATTTGGTGCTCATGAATCAAGTTATGTTGGTGCTTAACATCGGGGATTGGTGTCTCGAGTAGGTTTTTGACTCAAAATTTTGTAAAATAATTAATTTTGTGGCTGGATTTGGGAAGTAGTTCCAAAGTATTTTCTATGTGGTTATTTTCCCGAAAGGGTTTCTACATAAATACAATGTTATGAAATTGTTTTACCTTATGTAGTTATTAATGTTATGAGTGCTAAGTTTTAAATTGTAAAAAATCATATAATACTGATTCACCTCACCCCCTGTTAGTATAAGTGTATTTTTATACAATTGGTATCATAGAGAATAATTTTTGAATAATCTTACCATAGGAAGGAAGATCTTAGAAACAAACATTGTGAGTCAAGAAGGATTATTCTCAAATAAGGATCTATTGTTTTATGGAACTAATTATTCCATTTAAATTATAAGGATGCACACCTATCTAATGGATATTAGTTTTTATCTATGGAAATTTGTTGTTAAAGTTTATAGAGTTACATAAAATCCTCCAACCAATCAATCTAGAAAGAAAGAAAGTGAGTAGAATGAAAAGGCTATAAATATAATATTGAGTAGATAGTATGAGGAAGAATCTATCCAAGTAATGCAATGTAGTTTAGAAATGTAAATTTGGGATAATATTTACAAAAATTTTTAAGAAAATGAAAAGTTGAAGACATGCATGTAAAATAAGACAAGTGTAAAATATGTAGACAATCAAAGAAGTAAAACTACTAAGAAATGTTTAGGGACACATTGCAAGTATCATAGAGAATACCATTTTTGAAAGTGGATCTTTCAAACATAGGAAGGACATCACTCTTAATGTCACAACAAACATTGTGAGTCAAGAAGGATTATTCTCAAATAAGGATCTATTTTATAGGGTTTTACATGGAAAGTCCAATTATGGCCGCATTTAAATAATCAAGTGATGCACACCTAGCTAATGGATATTAGCCTGTAAATAATGGCAAATTTGTTGTTAAATGTTTATAGAGCTACATAAAATCCTCCAACATGTAGTTATGAGAAAACAAGTTTTGCACGCGTGGAATGAAAAAAAGAAAAATGGAACACCCTGTCAACATGTTAAGAAAGTGAGTAGAATGAATATGGCTATAAGATATAATATTGAACAAGATAGTATGAGGAAGAATCTATCCTAAGTAATGCAATGTAGTTTAGAAATCTAAATTTGGGATACACCTATATGAGAACAATTTTTAAGGTGGATGCCCCCAATGACCAGTTTTTTGGGTATATTAAAAGGTAGAACACATGCATGTAATCCATAAGACGTGTGTAAATGTCATGTAGACAATGTGATCACTACTAGAGAAAGGCTATGGAAACATGCATGTGTGTATGATAATGACCATGCATAAGAAATAAATCTCAAACATGGGACATCACTCATAATGTCACAAGACATGCAAGGCCAACATGGCCGCAAAAAATAATCAAGTGTGCACACAAGCAAAGGGAAAAGCCTGTAAATAATGGCAAAAAATGTAAATAAGTAAAAACAAACATGTAGTTATGAGAAAACAAGTTTTGCACATGGAACACCCGTCAACATGTTAGAGTGATAAAAATATGTCAAAGAATGTATGAACAAGTAGTATAAGATGCTAAGTATATAATGAAACAATAACACCTATATGAGACCAAGGTGGATGCCCCCAACGACCAGTATATTAAGGGTAGAAGGTGAGCATCCACACCGTGTGTAAATGTCATGTATCTTTGATCACACTAGATAAAGGCATGAACATGCATGTGTGTATGATAATGACATATAAGAAATAAATCTAACATGTGGCATAGAATGAGCATGCAAAACACTAGTAAGCAAGAGTAAATGCTACCAAGACAATGAAGTATGTTGTGGATGGATGGAATAGAATGAAGATGGAATGATAGGAGCAGCGTGCCCCCCGAGTGTATGAAAGTGTATGCAGTGAGGTTTATTTTGTTTTCCCCCTCAGTAGTCAAGAATGAACCATAAAAAAGAGTACATCATTGGGAAATGGTCAAGTAGTGTTGGTTGTATCTAATGTCTTGTGATGAGTATGTGTAGGGGATGGTGATGAAATGCCACACTAGGAGAATATGTGCATGAACCCTATATCCGAAGCATATATCATGACTTTTTTTTATCAAAGGACTGTATGGGAGTGAGATATATGGAAAGATGTGTATGGACCCTATAACCTAATCGTATACCATGACTTGATGAATGGGTGAGTGATGATTTATCCCGAAGTGTATATCAGTATAGAAGGAGTGTATGGGAAAGAGATATATGGAAAGATGTGAGTGGACCCTATAGCCTAAGAGTATACCATGAATTATTTAATGGGTGAGTGATGATTTATCCTTGAGCATATATCACTACATGATGGGGAGAAAAAGGTGATGATGTAGCCTATAGCCTATGTCACTATGAGATGGGTGATGAGGGCGTATGGAGAGTAGATGAGTAGGTAGTGGATGATAGAAGGTGGTGATTTTAGCACTAAATTTAGACCACAATGTGATGAATATGGTGAGGTTGGTGATTTATCCTAAAATTTATACCACTAAGTGATGCATAAGGTGAGGGTGGTGATTTAGCCTAAAGAAGATACCACTAAGTGATGATGCAATAGAATGATGTAGAATAGGATAATATAATGTGTGATGATTGGATGTAAAAGGATAATGTAAAATGAATGAAGGGAGTGGTGATTTAACCTAAGTTGTATACCACTATAGGATTATGGAAGGTGTGATAATGTAATGGAATAATTAGGAATTGAGAAAATTTAAGAGGAGAAGAGAATAAAATATGATAAGACGCAATAAGATGATGCAGAAGTCATGAAAAGATTGGTGATTTAACCTAAGGTGTATACCACTATGGTATGTGATGATGTGTGTGGGTGACGATATAGCCTAGAGCATCAGTCACTATTTTTATGAATGTGGTATGATGACATGTCACATGTAGGTAAGGTCCATTTGATTGGTAAACCCTCGGCAGTTGAGTATGGAACGAGGAACTAAAGTGGATCATAGGTTAGTGAGTGTAGCATGTAGAAGAAAATGTAGAGTAAGCAACCAATGTATGTAAATGTGTGGTGTAGAATGTGTAGTAGGTATATAATGTAATGTAATAAATTTGTAGGTAGAAGTAGAATGTGTAATGATAATAGATAAAATTAGAACCAAGTATAAGGAAATCCAGTGTAGCATGGAGAATAGGTAAGATGTATGAATGCAATGTGGGTGTGTAGTATGTATATGTAGTGTGGAAGATAGGATGATAGGTGTAGGTATAATATGTGATGGTAAAAGATAAAGCTAGACTCATATACAACATGACCTAGTGTAAATGTAGAATGAGAGGATGGAATGCAAAACTAGGCTCATATACAATGATGACTAGTGTAGTGTATGCTATGGACATATAATGTAGGATGATGGGATGTAAATGTATAGGTCTTGTAGTGCAGTGTGTGGGGTTTAGTATAATGGAAATCCCTCAACAGTCTAGTGTGAACTGATGAGCTAGAGTGCATCATCGGGTATCAAGGGTGCAATAATATATGATAAATATGTTGATATACAAGGGATCAAAGGAAGGAGCCAAAAAACCATGATAGAATGATGACAGGAGGAATGTATAGTGTTTATGCCCCTAAGTGATAATGTGAAAAATGGGACTATGAAATGACATCAAGAAAATCATTGTTGTCTTGATCAAAACTTGAAGGAGCTGCGTTGGAAACTTGATTAGTGATAGAATGGGGCGGATCATATAAAGATACATTATGACGAAGGAGATAAGAATTCATCACATACTCTTCATCCATAAAAGCTACTGGTGGGCGTCCATGAGCACACCAATGTGAAATTTTAGGTACAAAGTAGGAAAAAAATCATTAGCAATGGAGATAGTACCAAAATCCATGGGGAAGGAGAGTGAGGAATGAAGCGGGTCGAGTGTGCCACCAATATAATCAAGCCAAGATTGTTCAAGCATATATGGCAACCGATGAGGAGTGCATGTAATAAACATGGTTAAGTGAAAAACCCATAATCCGTAAGATGATGTAATATGGAAAAAACCATAATAAAGATGGGGTGAATTCATATGTGGCAATATGTCATTAAGCATCCTACCAAACTTGGGTAAACAATCACTTATACAGATAGTATCAGAACTAGCAAGATCAAGAGGAATGCATTCCCAAATTTTCCTATTTATATATAAAGCACATGTGAAGGGTTTTTGCAAGACTAATTCTGGTGGAGAGGTAGATGAAACTGTGTCAAAACTATTAACAGAGCCCTTATATAGGACCACGACATTAGTGGATGGAGGAATTTTGAACTGGTACTCACCTGGGCCATCAAAAACAAATGTTTCTTCAAAATAAGAATTTTCCACACCGAGAAGAGTAAAATCAAGCTTCTGTAATGTTTCATCAATGAGTTTGACAACATCAACCTCGTCATTAGACTCAATGGAAAAATAAGTGTGTGCATCATCTGTTTGGGTAACACTATCGAGGATGTTCGTAGGTGGGGTAGAAGTAGAGGGTAGTGGGGGTGGAGTACTAGTAGGAACAAATACATTAGATGAGATAATAGCCAAAGTGTGAGTAGATATAGCGGGAGAAGGATTGGAAGGAATAGTAGAGGTAGGTACACTAGATTGGCCAACATCATATTTATCCAGGTTAGCATACAGAATAGGTTGAGGTGGTGGGAAAGGCATAGAATTGACAGGGTCAATGTGACAATATTTGAATGGTTTCAGGTTAGCAGTAACAATATGTTCATAACCATCATGATGAAATTTGACGCATTGATGCACGATTGAGGGTACGGCTTATATGGCATGGATCCAAAGCCTTCCTAAGAGGAGATTGAATTAAAATAAATATTGAGGATGTAGAATTCAGTAAGAACGGTTGTAGGTTTGACTTGAATATGAAGTGAGACTTTGCTTAGGCATGTATGAGTGGAGGAATCATAACCACGGATGAGAGTGGAGTTAAAAGAGATGAGGCTATCATTGATGCCTAATTTTTATAAGAGGGAATGGGAACAAATATTAATGGAAAACCCATTATCAATGAGGACACGCTTAATACAGGTAATACTAATGAAAGAGGTAATGAACAAGGGTGCACATGGGTTATTATGGGTAGCAGGTTATATGTCCTCATCTATAAAGGAAATCAAATGGGGTAAACTACAAATAGATTGAATGAGATGGGAAAAAGATTCAATAGAGTGATCACATTCAACATGAATGGAATGATGAGTAGCCTCAAGTGTATTCTAGAAGTCTGGTGCATTACATAATCAATCGTAAAGGGATATATTGGCTGGTGTATTTTTAAGTTGATCGA
Organism: Taxus chinensis; assembly: GCA_019776745.2. Taxonomy (NCBI): domain Eukaryota; kingdom Viridiplantae; phylum Streptophyta; class Pinopsida; order Cupressales; family Taxaceae; genus Taxus; species Taxus chinensis. The sequence goes on along the minus strand of CM034149.1, from coordinate 268,227,857 downwards.
TAATATCATAGCCTTTAGGAGAAAATGGTGGAGTAGCAGATGTGACTGGAGGTGGTATAGAAACAAGTGGACCAGCCAGTGGAGTGATATGAGTGCGACAAGTAGTGACTATGTTGATGGATGAGTCAAATGGAGGTGTGAGAAAGAGAGGTGGATGTTGAGTGCGGACACACATGAAATTAGTTGTGGTAGTAATTATATTGGTGACCTTGGTAGGGGTATAGGTGGGGTATTAAGATTATGCCATGACCTAATAATGAGATGACATGGTAGGAGAAAAGGGTGTGGGGACAAAACCTTAAAAGGTGGTAGAAAGAATGGTCGGGTTTACCAAAATGATTAACAAAAATAAGGATTTCCTAGATGGTTTAATGGGGTATTTAGGGTATTAATGTTAATCTATTTAGGAGGAATAAAATGTAGTAAATGAACTGAATCAATATGAAATAAATGTAAATAAACCACTCTAGATGAAATGAAACCCTAAATGTGCAAGATAAAGGAAAGAAATATCTTAGCTGATTCGCAGAGACTGTCACAAGTTGTCGTAGGTCTGAACACAAAATGTGGAAGTGGAGACAGATATTCAGGGGCCTTTTGAAGGGAAAATATGGGTATTCTAAGAAGTCATAGGCACCTAGGAGTGTACTAAGGAACCCTGATCTGCAATCTAATACTGTAGATGCTAAAAACCTAAGTTTGGAAGTGTTGCAACATAATTTGAAACCTTGTGTTTCTGTCAGATGAGGTGGATAATGACCTATAAAATAAAAGGCTAGTGGGGTTAGATTGACCTTATTCACCAAACTTGCAGTCTTATCACTAAGCACTTCACTACATTTCAAACCCGGATGTAGGTTTGGTGTGTGTGTGTTTGCATGTCGTGCCCTAGTTGCTCTCGTGTTAGTCTCACTTTGTGAAGTAGCGAGAAATAGTATCTATAGAAATGTAAGTAGGATGTGTGAATGAAATATAATGGATTCCCTCCCCCTATGAAGTTTGTGTGATGTGAATCTCCTAGCTTGAATACATGGCACTATATGGATGTAAGTGATGCAATGGATACATCCCTAGATGGAGTGATAGTAGTGATAAGATGAAAAGACCTAGGACCCTCATTATGGTCTTATAAATTTATATTTATAGGGCTCTCGAGATTAATTTCATAATTAATCCCAAAAAAGGCTAACTGAGAAGAAGATAAGGATGATCAACAACTATAAGTGACCCAAAAATAAGTAGAAGAGGTTATGCATAGAATGAGGCACCCGGAATGGGACCAAGAGGCATTGGGGTGCCCTAGTATAGGCTAGGGTGCCCTAATTTTAGGCTAGAACGTCAAAAAAGTCATGAAATGGGCTGATAGGTATCAGGAAAGATGAAATAAAAGATAATAAAAATGTGTACCAAAGGTGGGATTAATTAGTAATTTGTACACTTGAGAACCTTCTAAATAGTAGTATAAGACCGGGCTAAATATCATCTAATGTGTAATATTTGTGTCTACATGAATGCAATGTGAGTAGTATCTTATAAAATTTTACCATTGGCATTATTTTTTATATGATGATCTTTACTCATTGCACACTTTGTTATACATTTACCCACACCCCTCCTTCTGAAGTTTCTAATGAAAGATTAGATGATGTTATTATTAATTTCATTTTTGGTCTTGATGATAATAAACATGTGCATGCTTCTGTTACTCCTCCTAGTTCAGTTGATTTTATAGTTACTTCTCACACTTATGAAAATATTTCAAATGACACATCACATATTAGTTATCCTTCTCCTTCATTCTATGTTGATGATACACTTAATGATATCCTTATATGTAAATATTTGTTTGATTTCGATGAAACACTTGATAGTTATGGTTCCATTTCTTTATATACAGATGATTTTGAATCCCTTGTTCCACTATCATTTTCTTTTACGAATGTATATAATAACATGCATGAGTCATCTCCTTATATAATTTCATTTCCTCCTACCACTTCATCTCCATATATTATTTCATATCCTCCTCTCAATTCATATCCTTTTATTATTTCACCTCCTCCTATCACTTCATCTCCATTTATTAGTTCATCTCCTCCTCTCAATTCATCTCCTTCTATTAGTTCACCTCATCCCCATCGCATATGGATGTTGTTGATACTAGTCTCATTGTTTCTATGTATGTTCCATATCTTTCATCACCTATTACTTCTCCAACACCAACATCTAGTGTGCCCTTAGTATTAGAATATCCTATATCTCCTCTTGATATTATTTTGATTACTCGTAATGGAAAATTACAACCACTCAACACATTATTACTATCCTTTGTTATTCCGTCATAGGATGTCTTGTCCCTCATGCATGTTGTTTCTCACTCATGGTATCAGGTTCAATATGTCACATTATAAAGTAAGGCCTATTACGCTTACATTGATAATAATTCCTTTCATGGAAATCCTATTCCTAAAAAGATTCACAACTCATCATTTCCTGAAGATTTTGTTATTCCTAAATTTTCATGCTTTGATGGTACTCGAAATCTCTACTTGCATCTCAAACACTATCGTATGTCTATGGCTTCATATTCCAATGATCAATTATTACTTAAATACTTTTTCCATAGTCTCACAAATGATGCTCTCCAATGGCACATGCATCTATCCTTTAGATCTATTAGTACCTATTGTGAGATGCAAGAAGTTTTTCTTTGTCAATTCATAGTCAACAACGACCCTAGAGTCACGTATGATCATCTACCTAGCTTACATTAGGGAAAAACTGAACCTATCATTGATTGCATTTTATGATTCAATGCTTACATGCACTAATTAGTATTCCAGCCTATTGACTTAGAGAAGAATTTTATCTTCTATCATGGTTTCATTCCTCCCTTAAAGCAATGATTTCAATATGACACATTTGAATCATTATGCTATAGGGTCATTGATTTAGAACATGATCTCATTGCTACACATGTTATAGATCCTCTTCCTATTACTACTATTGTTACAACATCTAGCTCTTCTCCAATCCCATTTATTGAGAATCCTACATGGTCCCCATCTCCTCCACCTTGTAAATAAATTTAGTCTACTCCATTACGTACACATCCTCCATATCCTACCCTGAATCAGGATATACCTCATAATTTTACACCTATTTTGTGAGGACTGTTACATTTTTCACATCATACCAGATCCCATGATGTGTTGTGTTCTTTTCTTAACAAGTATTTAATCTTCTTACCTTCTAATCAACACCATCCACCACATCGCTTGCAACACTAGCGTGATAGACCTTACTATAACTACAACCGTATCAATAGCCATAGGAACAATGACTATTATGCCCTTCATGATGACTTGAAACAATTAGAAGGTAAGGGCATCATTTCCTTTGGCTCTCGCTCAAGTGAGTGTTCTATATATCCATGCCATCATAGGAATGTTTCTATTCTAGTTGATTTATCTCCTTCAAGTTCTAAGTTCATTGTTCATCCACTGCCACAGGTTACTACTCATGCAAGCTCTCCATCTCATCCATCTATCGCTACACCATCTCATACACCACGCCATACTAATACTACACATTGGCTTCCACAGACCTCAAAATTTGCTCTTATTACCACCGCTTCACCTGTTTTTAGTGCCTCTCCACATGAAATTCAGTTCAGCCTATACACTCATGATACTTTCATTTTGCTGCTCCATGCTAGCTTGGTCTTTGGTAGGTGACTTCTATCACCTTAACCCTGATGATGCACCTATGCTTTGATAGTTCTTACATGACTGTTGAGAGATCTATTACAATAAGAACCTCTCTTCACATGCTTTCTCGATTCATATAGCGTACATTTTCGATTCATTTCCTAATGATGCACTCTTTCTTTACGGTTCATTCTTGACTGTTGAGGGGTATTATATAAATGAAATTTATCATATATACACTGTGGATAATCTCTATTATCCCCCACCCTCTTCATCATATGAACACATGTTTCACTACACTATTACGATCATACCTTTTCATATCATTCAATTTTATTTTACCATTCATCACAATGTTATTTGTATACACAATGCACTTTTACATCATTTCGTCTATTACACATACATTATCTATCATCATATGCACTATATCATCATCATCAATAACTATACATTGCAAAATCAAATCAACAACACAATATTCACCACATCAAAATGTCCAATATAATGACAATCATTAACACATTATATATTAACAAATGAATTCCAATCATCACAGTATCACACATCGAATATAATAACAATAATCGACACATCATACATTAACATATGCACACCAATTCATCACTTTGTATAGTCAATAAACATCAAATATAACAACATATACCAATGATCCATAGATATCGATCAAAATCATAGTTATAAAAAACCCTATCACTAGGGGCAACTCCCCTAAATCAATACATCAAAATATATCAAATATCGTCATCACTATCACTATCTGCCAATACAAGATATCTTGAACTCAACGCCTCACCACTCACCCTATGCTGCTGATCATGGCCCTTATATCTCTCTATCTATCTATGTAATAGGGTATTCTCCACCAAATGCTCCATGAAGTGACTCTGTAACTCAAAAAAATGAGCAAATACATCCTATACTAGAGGACCCCCACCTTCCGCCTGTCTATCTCATTGTGTCTCCTCTTGCACTTCATCCCTCTCACTTAGCAACATAATACATGTTGTTGTTGTTATCACACTTCGATCAAAAAAAATGTCATGCTCACCTTCAATTTCATCTACATGCTCTAAAATACCTCCGACTGAGAGTATGTTGGTGGGAACATTACATGTCAATGTACAAATAGATGTGTCCAAAATCAATGACCAATACACATCCCCTACAAACATAAGAACAACATGTAAGACTAGAGTGGCCATTACACAACAAAGAAACAAAGCATACAACATAACTATACAAATACTCATGCTCTGTTATTTTTTCCACTACTCTATCGAGGGCAGGTGATTTACCCTTTACTTCTCCTCTTGGTGGTAACCCCGCCGCATCTACAAAAATTGGAAACAAAAAAACCCACCAATGTGAGTCCCACCATTCACAATATGACTTTTTACACCTCACATCATTTACATCTATCAGATCTATCGTTATATCTCCCTCGTCTAGCCCTAGAGGTACTAGCTTCCCTACTATAGGCCCTGGTCTCATGTCAACCCTTCTCGTTGCCCTAATATCTCTAACCCATACATATGGATCTAACGGCTTGTGTTGGGCCATGCCAAACTATAGTGAAACCCACTCAACCTGAAATAACTCAGAAACCCCTAGAAACTGATCCTCTAACCACATAGCATGAAGTACACATTGTAGCTCTACTACATCCTCTGGCCATCCTCTGTAGACTCGGTATGGTCTACATATAATGGCCTTTGACCACATGCAACCTAGAATAGATTTATAGGTATTTTTTTCCATCTTACTACCATGTATCCCAACCCACATACCTGTAAATATATCTAGTCTAGCCCACTCTCCTCGCAGCCCACCAATTGGCCTCAATACTAAAGTATGCTCATAATCCCATATATTCAACAATGTCGTAGCTCTAATGCAACCCCCATGCTCCTCTTGTGTAAATATTTATAGATCCCTATACATGTGGGCCAATACACATCATTCCCAAGCATACCTAGTGCTCTCCTCCTCTATCCGGTGGCAGATATCATGCATCTCATGTAAGAGGCCTACACCACCACCCTCCATTGTAATCAATGTCATTATCATCATGACAATAAACTTCCACAATCACGGAACCCTTGATCTCAGAATAACATCTAGGATAATTTGGGCCTCGGTAGGAACTCGAGTCCCCACAAAATACTATCTAGCAAACCTCGTCTATCTTTGCATATCATCCATTTCCATAACTTGTACCCTCTTGTGCACAATAGGTGAGCGCACTATGTGATACACGTCCTCTAGTGTGATTTTCATCTCCCCTCTAGGTGACCAAAAGGTGAAAGTATCTGCACACCACTTCTCACATAGAGCTGTAAGAATAGACATATTATGGGGCACATCCCCCATCTTCACTATGTGCCGTAGGCTGGCATGGTCCATAACTACCCACTCTTCATCCAACAACCCCAATCCAATAAATTTACGTAAATGGTGACCACCATTAAACTCTCTCAAATGGATATCGCTATACACACCAAAAAGCAACACTAAATACATCATCAGAGCATTATCCCAAACATACTCACCTACAACATCAACACACATTAAATTTCATATTTACATCACTCAACTCACACTCTCTAGACATGAGCGCACACTAGTAGGATATGGAGCACCTAGAAGCAAGACACTAGCGTCCATGTCTGGGCACTCCTATCCCGAAGGTCATTAGTGCCTTCACCGTTATTGTCTAGGCCTAAAATGAAGAGAAATTCAAAAACACAAATTTCACAAAAAAATATTCACAATGACTAATATCACCACATTTTTTGAAACAAAAATCATGCTTACCCATTTCGTCATTGTACACAATGCTACAGGGGTTGCCACCATCTTGAATTGAATTGTTTGTGTCACTCTAATTTTCAGAATCTTCACACCCTCAAAGCTCACTATCACACTCACACAAAAGGCAAATGAGTTGCTTATTCACTTTTTACACTACTATTTATAGTAACTCTCCATTTTCACTTTACTACGGTCATTTTCGATATTCATTATCTCAACTAATGCACATTACATGATTTTGTTCATATCTTGAGCATACCTACTCTAATTTTTGTCTCATTTTTGGAATTCTCTTCAGAATTCTACCTACTACTATAACGTACACATTTCATGCATATTCTATTACTATTCACCATTTTTTACACTCAATATACACAACTTTTTGCAATATCCATCACATACTCATCATTACATCATTACATTATCACTGTCGACTCGGTATTTATTCTCGTCATCACTCCCCCTTTCTCAAAAATGGGGGATATACATCTGGGGTCATCCTATAATTCCCCTTACTCAATCATGTGAAAAATATATATTTCTTACACATCATTATCAAATATTTTCTCATACACCTTACAAAATGTCACATCACTTTTTGGTGATTCCCCCTAATGACTTAACCTGGGGGCAGCACGCAAAAAATATATCCATGAGTAATTAACTAATCAATCAATAACACATATACAACATGCAACGATAAAAGTTTCACCAACACATTCATTAAAGCAACACAACACAACATATTTATCCTCCTAGATTACCTAACTTGGGAGTTACATCACCACTTTCCCAGATGACCTAACATGGGAAGTTATCCTACATTTCATGATTGCTTCCAAATGACCTTTCATAAAAGCCACCACACACATTGTGGAAACTCCCGTGGATTAGGGATAGTGAAACGTCATTTCCTTTCCTTTATTACTCCTATATGGGTTATCACATTTGATTGAAAATTGGATCCAACATAAAGAAAAATTTATCTGTGTCCATCTGCAGTGTCTAGATATTTTTAGGATGTGATTAAAGTTAGAGAGACACAATAATTCTCTCCATACACCCTTCCTCTAGTGTTAGGATTCCCAAATCCTCATTTTTTCGTGTATACACATGCACAATTAGATTAGGAATTGATCACTCCCTTCCCCATCACATCTTCATTAGTGAAAAAATCATCCAATCTCTAATCATTCATTATAGAAATCATCTATTTCTCTAAGTACTTTTCATAATGGTCACACGTCCCTCGTTACACTACATGGATAAACATGTTAATCCATGGTTTGTCATGTTATATGTTCTCACTCAGCATATACTTCTACTACACTCTTTACGTAATTCAATGATATGGGATTCTCCAGATCTCTCAGGTATACATCTCTATAAACTTTATGTTACCCAACTTTTTCTCACCAACATAAAGTGGAGGAAAATGTAGACACAAAATCATGTACTTACTACTATTATTATATCGTCAAGTATTTTTGTGTTATATATGGATCTTGTGTAAGAAAAGTATTCACTGATGACCCATTCCATAGTCCACCCATTTGTTTTTATTGGTCTTTATTGTTGTTTGTCTTGCAAATTGGTCACTCATACACATATTTTTTAGTCAGGTCTCAGGGATCCCTATCTTTCAGTTATCACTCATTTTTCATCACTTATTTCTAAAACCTAGCACCCAAGGCTGGAAATTAACGTCAGCCACCCTTGTCCCTCCTAGGTGCCCCTATCCTCTTTATGTTTGATCTTATTTTAGATATTTGAGGTTTGTATTTTTTTTCCCTCTCATCTCCCAAGGTACTAGCTGGCATGTCTGGTCATTAGTGTTGAAATATGAACAAGAGATCCATATATAAACATAACATACATATAATCATATGGAAAAACTATTCTTATAAAGAGCTACCTATCTACATAAAGTAAGGGACTTCATTTAGGCCATTATTCTGCAAACACATTATATAGGAAGGGGATTATATTCTATTCCATCCACACATTTACATTTTTCTCTAGTTATTGCCCACTATCTTGGCATCATTGGTGTTAGGTCAACCTAGGAGCACTATTCCACACATAACTACATTATGTTTGAAATGTAGTGCAAAGCTTAGTTGTAAGTCCACCATTGTGGCAACTGAGGACAGTCTGACCCTTGATTTTGCATCTTTCATTTTTAGGATTTGATGTCAATTTGATGGTTTTTCCTACACTTTCTTCATTTTAGATTTACAAGAACCTCAGTGATCCAAGTGCGACATATGCATGACCAAAGGAGAATAGCTTTGAAGCCCTAACAACCATATCAGAACTAATTTTTGACCTTTTATGTAGACTAGGTCACCCATAAACAAGACCAGGGTGCCCATGGACGCCCCTATCCCTCTCCAAGTGCCCCAATCCAGCTAGTTCCACCTCTTCTACATTTTTCAGTGGCTTTTTGTGATGGTCTTTTATTTTCTTTCATCACACTTCTTGGTCCCAGGTCACTACAAGGTAAGCAATGTCAAGGTAACTACCTTATCCCTCTCATTTCCTTTCATTAATAAAATAAAATAAATTGTTTAGCATTCATATTTTTTATATTATTTATATCATAGATATGCATTTACATTCATATAAAATAATTAAAATTTTAGTGAATCGAAGAGATACCTTTCTACCTCTTAATTATTTTTCAATATAAAGGAGAATGGGTGAGATCCCATTCTACGTTTTTCATTATTTTACTCTAAGGATGAAAAATATTAGTGTCCAAGAGAATTATAGGTCTCTCCTCCATGAAGGGTATTATTAGAAGATAATGGTAGACCTTATATACCATGAAAATTTGATTTTTAATTTTAGGGAGATTCAGAGGCCTCCCATTTACCCTCTTGATATTAATTTTACTTTTTTTAGGAAGAAAAAATACTTTTTCCACTCTAAGGAGAAAGGAAGATCTCCTTTTCTACTTCATAATTAATTTTTAATATATGTGAGAATGTGAGACCGCTCATTCTCCCTCTTGATTATGTTTTTTACTTTGAGGTTGAAAAATATTCTTGAAAGAGAATGGTACTCCTCCCATTCCATGAAATATATTATTGGAAGAGAATGGTAGGCCTTACATACCATGAAAAAATATTTTATAATTTTAAGGAGATTGGGAGGCCTCCAATTTTCCTTCTTGAATGCCATTTTTCTTTGAGGGAGAATCAGATACCTCCCTTTCTACCTCATACATATTTTTCAATATTAATGAGAATGAGATACATCCTAATTCATTCTCCTTATTAGTGTTTTATTTTGAGGTTGAAAACTATTATTGGATAACAATTTTAGGCCTCCTATTCCATGAAAAAATTATTAAAACAGAATGTTAGGCCTCACATACCATAAAGGACTAATTTATAATTTTAGGAAGAGTGGTAGGCATCTTTATATTTTATTTATGCTTAATACTAATGATAATCTAAAATAATTATTCATACTATTTATTTAGTGAAAAAATAATTGGATGTAGTTAAGAATTGTTTATAGTTTATTTTCATTATTTTTGATATTGAGATAAAAATTTTCAAATGTCTCATTTGTATAAACATTATGGAAACACTTCGTAGTTTGTTTTCATTATTATTGATATTGAGGTAGTTTTGTTCAAATGTCTCATTTGTAGGAACAATATGGAATCACTTGGTCAAGTTTTATTTGTAGAAATAACACTACAAAAAGTTGATAGAGAGTTTGAAAGATGTATTTTGGATGATTTATTTGGTTTTTTGAAGTACATAAGCCAGATAATTTTCATGATGACTTATGGATGTTTGAGACGATAGTTAATGATGTAACAAAAATTGGTATGGTCATAGCTACAAAAAACAGATGTGATCAAGGTTCAAGTTGAGATAATTGATAACATCAAAAGAAAATTCTATCCTTTAGAAATGGATCGCTATGTGGCCAATTATCGTAAATATTTAATGGAGAGGTAAATACAAAATTGGTTTTGGTTGGAATTTTTAACTCCCAACTGATATAAATAATAAGGAAGGTGTGGCTACATCACAAGAAATATATAGAGGTATGTTTCAAAGTCTTAAAAGGTTGTATGGAAAACCTACAACATCTTCAATTATTTATCTTCTTAACAAAAAGTCTTCACAGCTTAGAACTAATCATGCAATTGTTAGAAAAATGACATATCATAGGCATTCATATTTAATTTCAATAACGGTAGATATATCTCTTTCCTCTTTCAAGGAGAATAAAAAAGATCCAAAGAAAGAAGTTTAAAAAAAAGTAGAGACTCTCTTTTTTAAAAAAGCTCAAGAACTTAGTAAAGAGGTAAAAAATTTCTTGTTTGATGAAAAAGTGGTTTCTATTGATGTTCAAAGGTGTGAAATTACACCTGGAGATATCCAATTTAGGAAGCTAGATGAAGATGAAGTTTCAAAAATGGTCTCCTCAATGATACAAAATATGATTACAACTCCTTGAGATGCAATACTTCTTCCTTTCAATAAGATAACAAAAGAGGATCTCATGGATGAGAACATAAATTTTTATATATTAGATAGAAATGAAACCATTACTTCCAAAAAGAAAATACTTTTCATCCACAAAAATGTTGATGTCCAAAATCATTATAAAATGAGAAATTCTATAATAATGTCCCATTAAGTACAATATTTGCTATTTTCAAGCAAAAAAATCAAGCAAACAGATTGTGGGTTGAGACACAGTTTATTGATAACATATCTAAAGAAAGGGAGCTATGAATAATTTATGGAATACCCAAACATCTAGAAAGGGGAAATGAATAGTAAAATAAGTGGAAGGTGTGTATTCTAAATTTATATTTATTGAATATTTATAGTTAAATCTAAATGAACACTCAAGTTTGTAATAAATTGATATACATTGATTCATTAAAAGGTTCTTAGATACATTTGAAATAGAAAAAGAATAAAGTTTAGGTGATAAGTTGGCATTTTTTTACTTACGTAATTCTATTTGGGAAAAGTGGGAAAAAAAATTGAACTATATAGATTGGGTGGATTATCATGTTCACCCAGAAATTATAACCAAGATGAATTCACAACAAATTCAACAAAACAATTCAATGCTAATTTTTATAAGTGCATATGTGGGCTTGATGAAAATGAATTGGAATACCTTGTTGATGAAATATATGAAGGATGTGTTTGGTTGATGACATTAGTTGAACCTGGTCAAATAGTTGAGACCATTGCTAATTATTTCAAAAGACTTAAGGAAGAAAGAAACAAAAAAGAAAATATATTTGAATATGTTTGCATAAAATATGGTGATAATTGTATAAGACTTCAATGTGACGCAAAAAACGTGGTAAACAAATATGGAATTCGTAGAACCCATTTAGCTCAATTATGTCACATAATTGGTGAAGAAAAATAATCTCTTATTGGTCAACAAAATTCTCAAAAGGAAAATTCAAAAAGGAAAAGAAAGTGCTAAAAAGGTATAAATAAAACTAGATGTGATTATGGAACCAAAAATACCTATAATTACAACACAAATATTAGATTTGTATATTTAGGATTTTCACAACAATACTCTAGCTAGAGATCCAGATATAGGTAATTTTACTTGTAGTTTTCCATTTGGACTCAGAAATACATTGGAGAATTTTTCTAGTTTATCTATGTTTTCATGTGATCCTCTTGTTATCAATATGTGTAATATTATTAATGATGTTAAAATAGAGGACCTTATTGACAAGTTCACATTTTTGGGAACAAATGCAAGTAATTGTGTTTGTGTATTTCTAGCTCCAATTTTAAAAGTACCAATTATGGTAGAAGTTGTAACAATATATTGTAAAGATGTTAAGGAAAATGTTTCAAATATTGATTATGTGTGTTATAGATTGTATACTTCCCATGGATTTGATGGGTTTTTAGTAATATGCATTGTTTATGACATTCATAACCATGATGAAGAGGAAGAAACAATTCAGGTTGATTTAGATTAGGAGTATAGTGAAGATGAAGTGAAAATTCCTTCTTGTAATGATCTTAATCTTATCTAGCCAAGGCATCCATTCCGATTTGAGAAAATGGAGATTTTTTGGAACAATTTGATGTAAAAGGAAACACCAGAGGAGAGAGAAATTATCTCAATTTATAGAGGATTCACATTAGTTCCAACATTTGTAAAAATAGGTGATCGTTCTCTTTTATCAATTGTTGAAAATGTTGACCATGAGGTATTTATGAAGACATTTTAAAAGAAACTCTCAACCATTGACACGTCATGTGTACCTAGTGATTTTTGTACCTTTATATGATTATAGTTTTTTACTTCAGAATGAGAAAAAGTTAAATAATTATACTACCAAAATGTATTCTCTTAAATTTATGTTTATTTTGTATAAGATATTATTGTTTCACATTGAGGAAGTATGTGATACCTCTCATTATCCCTATAATTTTTTTCATGTGACCTACACTTCTCCCCTTAGGGGAGAATGTGACATTATTCATTTTCTCCATGATATTTTCATGTCAATGGATAATGGGAGGCCTCCCATTCTTCCTATGTAGTCATTTTTACCCCTATTACAAAATAAAGGAACCCCGGCCTATCACCCAGCGGGCACTGGAAGGTCACCCGAGGCATACATGGGTGCTGAGTCTCTCTTTTATGTGATTTTAGTGGGAAACATCACCTATGATCCACGTTTAATAAATTTGAAAGGAAGTAAAACATACAAGCACCATAGAGCTTTAGAACGACTTCTAGATCCTTGCATTCATTTTAAACAGAAAGAGCTAAATAGATTTTATAACTTATACCAAAACATAAAGAAGTTTTACAAGCATCCATAATTAATCATAAAAATAAATGAAAAAGAACTATGAGGAAGATGTATGCATCATAATCATTGATGTTCATATTCATGTAAGCTAGTAACCTCATTACATTCATGAAGCCATTACAGAATGTCACAGAGAAGAAGACCACAGTCATGCATTATATCTAGACTCATATGGCTAGGCTATTAAAATAATTTTATAATCCCCATACCCTTGATACATCCTTTCCTAAGCACAATTACCCAAACTAACAGAGTTCTTGCAGTATTTCTGCAGAGCTCCGCCCTCTATCTATTTCTCTCTATCTTTACTTCTGTAGGCGCTTGTATATATAGGATTTCTGGACTACCAAATCATCCTCCAATAGCCTTAGATCCAATGCCAAGTGTTTGAATGTGGTCCTCTATGCGATCATGCTCCTCCAGGCCTGAGCTTTCCACTTTTTACCATGATGTGCTTCTAGAAGCTTCTACCGCAGGCATGCTCCTTCCTGGGCCAACCTGTCATTAGGATGGCACCTTATCCACTTTGCATGCATAGTCGGGTCATGCTTTTAACGTGTTCTACCCAAAATTCCCAATATGGCTAAGTCCTTAACCCTTGGTTTTGTCTATGTGCACACCATAGGTTTCCTTAAATCCTTCCTTAAACCCTACCCTGCGTGCTTTATCCTTACGCACCTTTCTTCAACTAGGCCTTGCATGCCTATGCGCCTTTTTATATTTAGCCAATATTTTAGGGGCCCAACATCACCCCACACTATGCCTATTCTCCATCCGCAGGAACACTTCTCCAGTGAAAAGAAAGAATACAGTAGACTTACGCCTTGGGACAAGAATAAGGGGATGAAAGAATAGGGAAAGAAGAAAGAATGGGGAAGTGATGGAATCACTGCAATAAGCTAGGAAAATCCTTTTGCAAGCTGGCCCCCAACTTGTTCCAGGCATTAACTTCGTTCTGTTCTCTCTGAAAGAGGTCATCAACCAGGGTGCTCACCTTCTCAAAAATTATTCCATTTCCTTGTGTGCTTATGGTGTTATAAATTTTCTATAACTCTTTGCCTACATCATCTAGTGCATCCAGTTTTCATGTAATATGCAGGTATAGTTCCTTTAACCGGTTTTTGATTGAACCCCTTAAGGTTTCAATGGATTGAGATTTTCTTTTGACCTTGGCAAGGATTTTGTCCCTTTCCACCCTATTTCCCTTATTATTTTCTTGAAACTCCTTGATTTCTGCTTTATGAGTGGCAACGAAGATGCCTGCCAATTTTTCTCTATCAACGTAATTGTCGTACATGGCCTCAGCAGTCTGGGAAGTAACTTTTATATCAGCAAGAACCTTGTTGTACTCAGCTACGAACACCACGACTTTCAATTTATCTTCTTTCTCCAAGTGTGCAGCCACTTCTTTTGTAGATTCCAAGGCTAACGACTACCTCTCCATGGTGAGGACTCTTGTTAAATCCTCCAAGCATCCCAAGGTAGATCCATACTTCTTCCTGGGAGGTGCTAGGTATGGATGCTTCAACACTATAAAATTATTAATGGACTCCACCTTTTTGTATATTGCGCATACTTTAGCCTTCTCATCTTTTAACTCATGATGTAACTGGGCACTAATTAGTTTCTCTTGACTTAGCTCCTTTTCCCTTACAGCTAGCTCTTCCTCTTTCTTCTTTAGGTCCTCCTCTAGATATTTGATCATATCATTCCACTTGAAGAGTCTAGCTTCGACCTCAATGGATACCTTTTTGAGCGCATTGCATAATTGTTCACCCGAGAGCTGCCAAGAATTCACCATTACGTTATCTTCTCTTGGTCTTGGTAATGTTATTATTGCCCTGTGGCTTACTTCAAATTCTAGCTCATCAAGATGGGACTCAATTTCCCATGAGAGCATCTTCCTTGTCCATTGGTATGCATCCTCCTTATCAAAAGATGACATTGCCACGAGCTCCTCTGCTAGAATCATGCTTTGGATCCGGGCGTGAAGCACTTTGTTGGGGTTATCAATATAACTCATCCTTGGCCTCTCCTCCCCTACCCGCCTTCCTCCCATGCACGTGCCCTAAGAAATAATTATATTTAAAATGGGGCCTCAAGTGCTGTCGTGGTCCCTTTTTTCACTCTCCTTCTTATCCTTGTTCAACACCGTCTCAGCACTGTGTTCCAACTTATCCTCCACCAAGGTCTCAATGTTCTTTGTTTCTTCTCTCTCTACCACCTTGGTTATTTGTTCCAGCATAAGGCTTTTGGCCTTCCATTTTTACATGCAAACCTCCTCACTTCCCATGTTCTGGGTTCCTTTCCCTTCCTGGCTATCCTTTCACCACACGAAAAGGAACCCCTGTTCCTCTTCTCCACCTTCTTCTTTCAAATCATGCACATTAAAAATAGGTGTTTCTTGATCTTTTTCTAGTTTTTCTTCCCCGCTAACATCTTCTTCGCTATCATCTTCTTCACCTATGTATTTCTCTAAACTCCCAACTTCTTCCGAGGCGGTCTCCTCTTCTATCCTCTACTTCTTCCTAACTGGGGATTCTGGTGTAGGTGACTATTTCTTCTTCTCCCGAGGACTCCTTGTCTGATGAATTTTCTAGCTCTAGAGTCTTTTCTTTGACTGTGGGCCTCTTCTTGTGCAAATACATACTTGTTCTAGCACTTGTCCCAGGGGAACCTATTACTTGTGTATCCACCACACTTGGTATTTTTTTATCTGGCTGTTTTTCCTCTTGTTTAGGCACGGGTCTCTTCCTACCAGTTGGGTCCTCGGGTATAGGCACCTCATTCTCTAAATACGTGCCCTTTTTCAGATTTGGGTCTTATGCAGAGGTATAGGCACGCCACAGATCCTACTACAATGGGAAAATTCATGGGCCTTGTCATTTGAACTTCATGCGACACATACCTCTCCATGTATGCATGTTTGCTGAGGTAGAACAACCCTTTGTGCAATTCCCTATGGTCTTGGTCTAGATTACCAAGGTCTAGTTTCAAATTCTTAGATTCTTTGAACTTTTTTACTCCCTCTTAGAAGTATTGAGCTGTGAAGGCAAAGGGGAGCTTACACCATGGGCTCCATGTCTCATCCATTAGTCTGAATTTTCCCAGGTAGAAATGTTGGTACACACCAAATTCAACTTCTCTATTGGTGGCCGCTGACAATTGTTCGAGAATCCTCCATCCCACCTGAACACGTTCCTTAGGTGTGTATACCATTTCTCCAGGCATGCCTTGTGCACATTCATCATAGTGTCATAGGTGTATTTTTCAAATCTCTTTGCAGGTGAAGGGTCCTCAGTAGGGTACTCCCACATGAATTTGTCTGATGCATCAGGTACTCCAATATCTGAAAACACAATGGTTAGAAGGACATTACCAAAAAGGATTCTATCACCTTCCTTCGCGTAGCTGATAATCTCATCTGCGATGAATGTAGACAAGTTATAGATGGTGCCCTTTGAAATTTTCCTGTAAACATGCAACCATGGCTTATTGACCTGGGTCCATCTCTCCTAGCCATTTAACTTTGTCACCAGGTGCACGGCCATCTTCATTATCGGGTCCTCGATGTCTGTGATATCATAGTACCTTGACCCCTTTTTATATGCATAGGCAGCGATAGTCTCCTTAATTGCCTTTTTGTCACTTAAGTCATCCTCCAAACCATCTCCTTCATAGATGAGGCCTGTGAAATGTGAAATGAGCTAAGGGGTAATGTGAATTTTGTGCCCTACGAAGTGGAAGTAGTCTCCTTGCATATGTGACATCAGTTATTGATATAGGTGCTCAGGATTCCTGAAGTAGGGCAACTCAAAGAGTTGTAATAACCCTGCCTTCTCCAACTTGACCTTCACATCATCGTTATAGATGGGAAAACCCTCTGGTGTCCTTTTATTTTTTGGGCACACTAACTCCAGTGCCATCTCCTTCTCTATTGTGCTCGTATGATGATTGTATTCATTTACAGACATGTTTCTTAGATGGGACTCCCACTCCTTCCCCAGCAACACTCCATCTGGGTACTGCATTTCTACATACCACTCTTTATTTGTATGTGTGTCAGTTTCTTGTGTTTTCCCTTGCCCTTTCCCTTTCCCTTCTTAGGTGTGCTAACTAGTTTCTTGGGTGTCATTGTCTAGGTCCTCTTCTTACTTCAATCACTTCTTGTAACTCTGTTCTTCCACTCTTTCCCACCTTAGATCTCAAATTTGTGAAGAAAACTCCTTAAACCCATGCCCTAGTTCTTTAAACCCTAGCTGGGATAATCCCTTCACAAGACGGTGCCTTCTCACCACTTCTCTTACGCTCGTGAAATCCCTTCCTTCTAGTTTGTAGATCCAAACTAGTTACTCACGCTCAATCTCTTCAAATTTTTCTTCACACAGATCAGTTTTTGGAAGCCCTAGTTTGCAAAGATGTAAAAAGCACTTCTTTCTCCTTATACGCAAAGTGAATAATGAAATGCCTCAACCCTTTATTTATAGTTTTTTCCATTTTTAAGCATTAAATGCTACTCCACCTACCACCATAATTTTCACGTTTAATGTGGCTTTTTCAAGCAAAGTCTGAATTTAGCGCTTTAACTCATGTGCCCAAAACTACGTGGACAATCTTGCAACCTTCTAGCATGCAACCAATCCATCTAGATAGGAGACTCTTGTGCACGCATCATTGGCACCGAAGGCACTTCTTCTATCCTAATTTTTGCTCTCGCCTACCTCATGTTGCTTATGCACTTTTTCCTCCTTTGTACGTGGGATCTTAAAGTAGCCTTATCTTGACACCAACCATCCTTTTCCATCTTTTCTTTCCATGCACCTCCTTCAACAGGGCCATTCAACTGGGATTTTCAACACAAACTTCCTTGGCACTTTACCCATGCTCTCCTTCACATCACTCCACCCCACACTAAAATGATGCGCAGTCCTCTACGCACTCAAAAATCCTCAAAGTAATAAGGTTACCAGTACCCAAGGAGAAAAACAAAACAAAAACATGAAAGGGAAACACAAGAAAAGAAATGCATAAAGGAAATTCTAAATTAACTGGAAAAACTACCTTATTTACAAACACCAAGAAGACTTATTTATAGTAGGGCTTCAGCCTACTCCCATTGAAGTGTCTAGGAAATTTCATTCCATCCAGCGCTTGTAACTGGCACACACCTGAATCAAGGATGTACAAGATTTTATAGGGACCTAACCAATGGACCTTTCATCTTCCCAGGATGGCACAAAAACTTAGAATCATACAGTAAGACCCCAACCTCAAACTTCTTGTTTCTGATGTGGTGATTATTCCATGCTTTTTGCTTTGATTTTTTTGTTGTTTGGCTCCACCTGATGAGTGATCGTATTTCATCCAGCATCATCATTTCATCAATTCTCTCTTCCAGTGCTTTCTCATCAACCAACCCTCCTACGCATGCTATTCGTAGAGAAGGTAACATGAATTCAACCAATAAAACTGCTTCCATGCCAAACACCAATTGAAATGGTGTGGCTTTGTTCATCCTTTTATAAGTTTTCTTGTAAGCCCATAATATGGCTGATACCTTGTCATCCCAATCTTGTCTTCTGACATCACAAATTTTGGTCAGGGTGTGACTCAGTATTTTGTTAAATGCTTCCGTGGTTCCATTTTCTTGTGGGTGATAAGGGGTAGTCTTGTGATGAGCTACCATGAACTCTGCTAACAAGATCCTCACTGTCTCATTCAAGAAATGTGTACCCCTATCACTGGTTAAACTTAAAGGACATCCATACCTCGTGATAATGTTCTCCCACAAAAATCTTGCCACTATGGCTGCTGTGTAGTCTTTAGTTGGGGCTTCCTCTTACCACCTTGTCAGATAGTCCATGCAAGTGATTACATAGCGTGATCCAGTCCTACGCATTATTGGTGCAATAGGGCCTACAAAGTCTATTGCCCATTTCTCAAAAGGTTCAGCACTAGGGATAGGGAACAAAGGCATTTCATCTCTCTTTCCTAGTTTTCCAATGCGTTGACAATGGTCACATGCTTTACAATAGTCCTTGCAATCCTTATACAGAGTTTCCCACCACAATCCTGCCATTAAAATTTTACATGTGGTGGCATCACCTGCATAATGTCCACCCACACTTCCTTTGTGTGCTTCCTCTATGATGGCGAGGTGCTCATGCTCTAGTACACACCTGCACAAAACTTCATCATGCCCTAACTTGTATAAGTCCCCACTGATCAACATGTAGGGCACAACGCGTATGGCTAGTCCATTTCTTTCTAATGTCTTCATCCTTCTGGTGCCACACCTTCCTTTAGGAATATTGCAATATCCTCCAAATCTGAGGGTGTGCACTGCAACCTAAACAGTTACATGTCAGGCATAGTCTCTTCAATAGTTTGCTCATCCTCCCCTGAATTAATTCTTGACAGATGATCAGGTCCACAATTACTCTTTCTAGGCTTCATAACTACTGTAAACTCAAAATCTTGAAATAATAGCACCCACCGACATATGCACCCCTTGTAGAATAGGCTTTTTCACCAAGTAATTTAACGCCATATGGTCAGTGTAAAATACAAAGGGTGTTGCCAGCATATACTATCTAAACTTGAAAAGAACGTAGATCATTGAGAATAATTCACTCTCAGTCGTGGTGTAATTTTTCTCTGTTGGTGTCAACTTCCTGCTTGTAAAACATAGAGGATGATCAACAATTCCTTCACCCAGATGTGCAAGCACTACTCCAATGGTGGTTCTTGAGGCATCTACATGAACATGGAAGGGCTTGTCCTAAGAGGGAAAACGTAATATAGGTGCGATGACAAGCCTATCCTTTAATGTGTCAAATGCCCTTCTGACTGTGCCTCTCCCCAATGGAAGGCACTTTTATGTCTGAGAAATTATTCTAGAGGCGCGGAAATCTTGGCATACCCCTTGATGAATTTCCTGTAATAACCCGTATGCCCAAGAAATCCATGCACTGCGCTCTAGCTAGTAGGCTCCCCCAATCCCACAATAACTGTAACCTTGGCAGGATCTACTAGCAAGCCCTCCTTACATATGATATGCCCCAATAAAGTCCCAAAGGGTGTAGCAAAGACACACTTTTTAATGTTGAGGGATATCCTTAACTACCGACACCTCTCAAACATCAGCCTCAAATTATCACAATGGTCTTTCACTAGCCCATACATTGTCTAATCATCCAGATAGACCTGAAGAAATTTGTGGATGAAGTCCTGGAACACCTATACCACTATGCGTGAGAAAAAAACAAGTGCATTCTTCAACCCAAAGGGTATGATCATGTATGCAAAACTTCCCCATTCAGTGGAAAAAGTTGTCTTCTCCTAGTCTTCCTTTGCAATCCAGACTTGGTGGTACCCCAAAAATCCATCCGTAAAGGAATAGATTTCACACCCAGCGACTCCCTCCAAAATTTCTTCAGTGAAGGGGGTTGGAAAAGGATCGATGACACACACTACATTTAGCTCCCTATAATCCACACAGATCCTAATCCACCCATCCTTCTTGATGCTTATTACCATCAGACTTATCCATTCTGATTCTTCCATAGCTTCAATGATCCCAGAAGCTATCATTTTTTCTATCTCTTCCTTTACCTTTACGTGAAAATTGGGATTCATCTAGTAGGGTCTCTTCCTGACCAGGCATGCACCATCCTTCAGCTTTATCCTCATCTCCCCCAAGGAATGGTGGATGCCTTTGAGCTCATGGTACCCACGTGGGAATAAATCCTCAAATTCACACAAAATATCAATGATCTTAGAGACCTCCTTCTCCGACCAGTAATCTCTAATAATAGCTTCCTTAGGTTCTTCCCCTGAGGTGATGTTAACCTTATTTTTCTTTAAGGGCTCATGGTAAGAAAGTGCGTGAGCATCAACACTTTCCACTACCTCACACGTCCCTACAGAATGGTTAACATCCAAGCTTACTACTTCCTCCCCATCAATAACATATACTAATTTCCCTTTCTCCTTTTCCAAGCACACGTGCTCAAGTTGGATCTCTTCTACTTCTTCTACCTCTTCTTCAAATCACACCTCCAAACCTGGTCCACCTAGCAGTTCCAACAACCTATCTTCTACCATGGCACTATCCCCCATGGTAAGGCACTTAACAACCTACAATGCCTTATCAACTGATGGCTTGGTACTTCGGTACTCAAATGTTTGAATGAGGTCAGCTGCTAGCTCTTGCCAATTTCTTATTTGGTGGCATGTCTCAGAATGTATGTACCATGTGCACGCACAACCCTGCAGTGTAGAATATAGCTTGTGTACCCAGAGGGATGGTGGAAAAGCTTCCGCACCTTCTCTCTAGACCTTCTCACAAGCTTCGATGTGGAAAGAGGTGAGTTCCTTACCATGGTATCCCTTGATGGTGGTGGGCATGTTACTTCTAGAAAAGTTGACAGAGAGAGAAATTCTTACCTTGCACCATTCCAAAAGACTCTCCTGATGTGTAGCCCACCACTGTGCCACTGTGCTAAGTAGAACATAAGTTAAAATCCTTCTCCTCCTTCCACTGGGCCTCCATATCCTACAAAAATTTTGTAGGGAAGGCCCCTCCTGAATACTTAGGTAGCTCTTTTCCTCCTAGGCTCTAGACTATATGTGCCTTTGTTACTTTTGTTACCAATCCTCTCAACTATCATCCGATCAATTCATAAGTCCCATGCACCCAATTATCACATGCTAGACTGGTGGTGTCACTTACTGACTAAGCATCCTCAAACTAGATAACTCTATCGGTAGGATGGATTATCTCTGGATCCCTGATTGAGCACACATATATCCTATCCAGGACCTCTTCCCCCAAAGGTTTAGTATAGGGTGTTGACTTCCCATTAGCCAGGGGTATAATGACCCGTTCCTCCCTATTTTCAAATTTGATGTACCCCTTGTTGAACTAAAGGTCCGCATTGTTCTTGTAACACTATGAACACCCAAGTAGTGCTAAGAAATTGTTTGCCTCAGTGAGCACCAAGACCTCGAAGTCCCCAGTAAACTTGGCTCCCTGGATAGTGATAGTTGTATCCTTTAAGACACCAATGGGAATCACCTTCATCTTTTTTTCATATAAAACACATTCAAGGATGGCTGTAATGTAGGTCTCCCCATCTGATGCCATGCATCCAAAGTTAGAACATTGACTTCCGCACCTGTGTCAATGAGGATATTACTAAGGATCCATCCATCTACGACTGCATCCAATGTGATCTCTTTTTCATAGTCAAGGCTGTGAGGGGGAAGGTTCACATGCAAGACCTACCTCTCACGCTCTCCTCTAGTGCATGGTACCTTCTCCCTCAACCATGCCCCTAGCAAGGGAATAACATTCTCTTGCCTTAGCATTTTACATACTTCCCTGACCTCATCCAGGTCATCTCTTGGTGCCTCGACCTTCCTCCTTTGCTCCTCCCTCCTGGACTACTCCTTTAGACACTGGATTTCTCCTTGTAAACTTTGAATGACATCCATGGTATCTTGATACACTTCCTTTTAATGTGCAAGGTCTGGGTACTTCCCGTGAACTACTTCCTCTCTTGAAACCAGGGTCCTTTACCTTGGTATTTCCTTTGCACGCACGGCCTTTGCTCTTGTTGTTACTAAAATAGGTTCTAAGCCTACATCATGTGTCACCCGCAACATCCATTATGTGTGGTCTTCATAATTCTTACCATTGCAGCGCCCTTGTCTTTTCAGTGCTACTGATTCATGTGCTCAAATAACTCAGGGCACTCCTCATACTTGTGTTTCTTCCCACACCATGAGCACTGCAATAGGTTTGGGTACTCTCATTTGTAATTTTATGTAGACCCACAATTAAAATAGTTTCCACGTGGGAACTCACTTATTCCTCCTTCGCGGTTACCATGACCATGAAATCCCCTTTCACGCGTGCCTCAATCTGCATGCTCTTCATAATGGTGATCACCTTTAGAACTGCTGTCAATGCTGGTTTGGTGCAGCCCATGATTAATGGCCTCATGGATATGATAGATGAGCCTACAATCATTAGTATCATTGGTTATAGATGCGTAGATCTTATAGTAGCAAGACACATTCTTCTGAATTACACATTATAACAAGGGGCATCTACTTGCATCATGGTCCCCATGACAAATTTCATAGTCTACTGTCACGGTGCATACTGTCCTCTAGGGGCAACTATCCTTGGCATTCCCCTCCACCTCAAAATCTATACACCATAAACCACTGCGAGTCTCATGGGCTGAGTTTGTGGAAAAATTCTCTAGCTGCTTAGCCATAGCAGCAATTTGAGCCTCCAGGAATGGGCTAACACCAGTATCAACACTACCAACCAGCCTCGTGCGTAGAGTAGCTTCTAACACCTCACGCAGGTCTGTTAAAATTTTATGAGATAAGGCCCTTCTAAAAGGTGTGATCAATCCTCCAACAAACCACTGAGCATGCAGTGAAGGGTGAATATCATATGATAACTTAGACAAGAGAGTTTTAAATTGTGCATCATACTCCCGCACATTGTCTGCCATCCCTTGTTGAATCTCCTTCATAGAATTGATGCTCTTTTGTTCAAACTCAGAGATGTGGAATTCTACCAAGAAGGAATTCTTTAAAGTAGTTGAATCCACCACCATTTGATAAGGGTCATATTTCCTATACCCATTATGCACATGCCCCTATAATGTTGTTACAAATTGACTAGGCTTCTACTCTAAGGTTGTGATCCCCTTTGCGTGCCATAACAGCTCACACTTGTGAACATGTTTTGCAGCATCTTCAATACCTCTGTAATCTGGAAAATGTAAAGACATCTCAAAGAAGACTTGAGGGGGTGGCTGGGGCCCTTGTCCTCCTGAGCCAGAGCCTTGGTTTCCTCTGGTGTTTCCTCCACCACCAGATCCACCAAGTCCTATGCCTCTTGAGCCACCAAATCCACCAGAACCACTAGGTCCACTAGGTCCTGTCCCTCCTGACCCACCAGATCCACTAGAGCCACCAGGTCCTATAGTAGTTGTGCCAAGTGTCCCCAAGGTTCCACCAAACTGTGTGACGACAGTCTATGATAATGCCCCACTACCACTAGTGTACCCCACGCCACTCCCAAACACGAGACCAAAGGCTTGTATACTTTCTCCTTGTCCAAAGACTCCTCTGAATACTGGAATATGTGTAGCCATAGAAGTGGGAACTAAAAAATTGTACCTCCTAGGTGCAGATCTATCACTTCCACTGATACCAACTGGGTCAATGATACTCCTTCCTTGATCTGGAAAACCAAGCACCAGGGTTTGGTCACTGGGTGGGTTCAGATATGTGTCAATGAGTCTTCTCTCTCCATGTGACGAACTCTCATCAAAAGATGAAGGGGTCTCTCTTACACACTTGCCAATATGGGGTGGCACAGACTGCTCAAGTTCAACGTATGCCTCCATAGATCCATCACACTTACAGCTTCATGTCATCTAGCAATCTTCCTTTCATGTGCTTCGCTATACTTGAGCCATCTCTCCTCCCTTTCCTTCTCCATCATAATATATGTCATCTTCCTCCACCCTAGCTCCCTCACCCAACGCTTAGAATGGTTTATTTGGCCATTGGAAATGCCTCTAAACTCAAAGTAATAATCAAAATCTTCATTTCCAGAGGGATGGTATGTAGAAATGATCCTCTAGGCTCTAGCAGAAATTCAAACTCAGGAAATTTTGGGAAAGAATATGATGAAATATGAGTAGCTAGTTAACACACCCTCCCACCAATGATCCACATCACGAGTCCACATCATATCCACATCTTTTAGCCTCTGGTATTCTTCTTGGGTCTATGTGCACGATCTAGAATACCAGCTTGATCTAGACAAATATGCTGAGAGCCATTCATACAATTCTACTGGGAAGCAGCAGAAAAAAGTTTCATACAAATCATGGTAGAGGTTCTCTTCTACCCATCTACGTGCATCAAACTTAGGTTCAATGCTGAATATTTGAGAAAATTCATCCTCCATGCTCTTGAACCATGATTCAACACTTTCCAAAGTTAAATGTTCTTTCATTACTCATTACATAGATCATGATGTATGTCATTTCCCACTACAACTTCGAAAAGAGGTCCCGGAAATGGAACCAAGATGTAGTCATTTTTACACCTATTACAAAAGAAAGGAACCCCATGTGCACCGGCCTATCACCCAACAGGTGCTAGGTGCTCACCCGAGGCAAGTGTCGGTGCCGAGTCTCTCTTTTATGTGAGTTTAGTGGGAAACATCACCTATGATCCATGTTTAAGAGATTTGAAAGGAAGTAAAACATACAAGCACTATAGAGTTTCAGAATGGCTTCTAGATCATTGCAGTCATTTTAGACAGAAAGAGCTTAACATATTTTATAACTTGTACCAAAACATAAAGAAGTTGTACAAGCATCCATACTTAATCATAAACATAAATGAAAAAGAACTATGAGGAAGATGCATGCATCAAAATCATCAATGTTCATGTGCATGTAAGTTGGTAACCTCATTACATTCATGGAGCCATTAAAGAATGTCACAAAGAAGCAGACCATAGTCATGCATTATATCTGGACTCATATAGCTAGGCTATTAAAAGAATTTTATAAGCCCCATACCCTTGATATATCCTTTCCTAAGCACAATTACCCAAATTAACAGAGTTCTTACAGTATTTCTATAGAGCTCCACCCTCTATTTATTTCTCTCTATCTTTACTTCTGCAGGAGCTTGTATATATAGGATTTATGGACTGCCAACTCATCCTCCAGTGGCCTCAGATCTGATGCCAAGTGTCTGAATGTGGTCCACCATGCGAGCATGCTCCTCTAAGCCTGAGCTTTCCACTTTTTACCATGATGTGCTTCTAGAAGCTTCTACCACAGGCAAGCTCCTTCCTAGGCCAACCTGTCACCAAGGTGGCACCTTATCCACTCCACATGTGCAATCAGGTCATGCATTTCACGTGTTCTGCCCAAAATTTCCAATATTTCTAAGCCTTGAACCCTTGGTTCTATCCATGCACACGCCATGGGTTTCCTTAAAGCCTTCCTTAAACCTTGCCCTGCACGCTTTATCCTTACGCACCTTTCTTCAACTAGGCCTTGTGCGCCCATGCGCATTTTTTTACTTAGCCAATATTTTAGGGGCCCAACATCCTCTAATTATTTTTCCACTTTGAGAGAGATTACTAGGCTTATCATTCTCCCTCTTCATTGTTAATTTCACTTCAAAGTATTTTAAATGTTAGATAATTACTCATCTTCACCTATTTTACTCTTAACAGATAATAAGAAACCATCATTTCTTATTTATGATCTTATCACATCGAGGAAGAATTTGAAACCTCGTTCTTTTTATTTTTATTATTTCAATTTTGGAGTCTATTTTTAATTTTATAGATATGTGAACTAAAAAAAAATTGGATCTCGTCATGCATTTCACATGTTCTGCCCAAAATTCCCAATATTTCTAAGCCTTGAACCCTTGGTTCTATCCATGCACATGCCATGGGTTTCCTTAAATCCTTCCTTAAACCCTGCCCTACACGCTTTATCCTTGTGCACCTTTCTTCAACTAGGCCTTGTGCGCCCATGCGCATTTTTTTACTTAGCCAATATTTTAGGGGCCCAACATCCTCTAATTATTTTTCCACTTTGAGAGAGATTACTAGGCTTATCATTCTCCCTCTTCATTGTTAATTTCACTTCAAATTATTTTAAATGTTAGATAATTACTCATCTTCACCTATTTTACTCTTAACAGATAATAAGAAACCATCATTTCTTATTTATGATCTTATCACATCGAGGAAGAATATGAAACCTCGTTCTTTTTATTTTTATTATTTCAATTTTGGAGTCTATTTTTAATTTTATAGATATGTGAAATAAATTAAAATTTTGAACTCACATATTTATATTTTACATTAAATTATTTTGTTCTATGTTATTGTTAGTGCAGAATCACAAAACCCCTAAATTCCTGCAACCAGATGGGTTGAGACTCTCAGTGTGATTGCATAACATGGAGCATCTCTCAAAGTGTGGTAACTTGCAAGTTGAGAGAGCTATCCAAATTAAGGTTGAATCCTATTCTTTTGTTCATGTGCATACAAATAAATTGCAGAGGATCTATTTTAAATCTACTATATTTTACCAATGAGACAAGGTTGAGGAGATGCAAGAAAATGAACCTAAGCTAATGAGGTGATGCACCAAAGGAATGTTAGACACCTTTGTTGTAACTTAACATAGACCAAAGGAGTACAATACAACACCATGCACAGGTAACCAAAATGCAATGAAAGATCAGAAAGACAACAATGAACACATGAAATGCTTGGAAATCACCCACAGACATTTATTATAGCCCCATAATCAATGAAATACATTACAATGGCCAAGCTACGAGGAAATTTGTATTGCAGTTCTAATAGGAGGGTTACAAGCTCCAAAAATCCACTTGTGAAAAAAAGAAAAAGGAAGGGTGCAAAACAGAAATGTCCAACCTTTTATAATGATCCCAAACCCTTACTTTATAGATTCAGCACAGAGAGAAGAAGGAGAAAGAGGCGGGAAAACTAATTCAAATCTCAACTACTAGCCATCAATGCCCCCTACAAATCTGCCCACAATCTGTCAAATCTGCCTCGATTATTTATTTGGTGTGTTGAAGGAGGAAAAATGACGGATAAGATCACATCTGATCTAGTTGTTGGAGCTAATAGATCCCGTATTAATGGCATGAAGAATTTTTCCATTTTTTCCCCACCTAAATCTATCAAAATTAAATTTTTATATTTCCATGATGTAGATGAGGTCAAGATCTCTCCAATGGTGCCAAATTTGTCAGATTTCAAGCACTCGATCAGAAGATATGCTCATTTGAATATTTGAATTGGGCCCACAGAAAAAATGGTGGAAACCAGTTATTAGGACAGGTCTGTGGGCCCAAAACTCATTTTGTGCCCTTTTGCAAAAAATACAAAAATGTAAAAATTACCCCTCAGCCTCGCAATACCTTTTCTTCAAAAAACCATCCTCGGGCCCAGCGGCCCACATTTTCCATTTGGGAAAAAAATCACCCCAAGGCCAGTCGGCCCACATGTAATTTAGGCTTGACATGTTTCTTATTGGGCATCATCAGAGGCATAAGTCATTTCTATATTTTATGTCTCTTAGAAATAGAGCCAAAAAGTAAAAATTACTCTCAGAGACCCGCCTCCCTACTTTGACTTGGAATATGGCCACGTGGATGGTTGGCATGCATTTAGGGACTGCTTTTGGATTTTGATTTTGAATTTACATCGGGTTGATATGTGACTCCTTCCGTGGCTTTTATTTATTCTTTTATGTTTTTTGACTAAGTCCTTTTTCTTGGCAGGGCCATACATCTGACTAGGGACACGTGGAGGTTTGGCGCTTGTCTAAGGACCCACTTTTTTTATTTATCTTTGAAGATGCACCAGGTTGATACGTGGAAGCCTTATGCTCATTTGAGTCACCGCTTTTGGCTACACCTTTGAATGTGCACCATTAAGGCACATGGTGCCTTCTACCTGCACTTTTATACTTAACCAATTTATGCCCACTTTTAGGTTTGACCTCTTTTACCCTTGGCCACATGGAAGATTGGCACAAGTTTGAATCTCCACATTAGGCTCCCATCTTGAAATTACACCAATCTGACACATGTTTCTTTCCACTTTTTTGTAATTTTCAACGGCTGGCTCTATCCTTTTTCAAGCTTGGGACATGTGGAAGCTCTGCACTCATTTGAGTCTGATTTTTTAGTTTACCCCTTGGCGATGCACCGATGAGGTGCATGGAGGTTTCCACTAATCCTCCCAAACTTAGCCAATTTTGGGGTCATTCTAAATCATTTGTAGAGCCTGAAGACTTTGAGTTTTTTCTTCATTTCTTTCCTTACGCCCTATGGTTTTCTTTGACATTGTTTTCTCTTCCCCAAACCTGCTACTCCATTATAGATCCCACCTGCAACTTGTTTGTTGGATTTGAAATGTGGGCTCGTGCGACAAAGCCATCCCTTGGATTTCTTCTTGCACAGGGTCACAATTTGGCAACTCATAGGGCATCTCCCTGCTAGATGAAGAGATCATTTTCCTTGTTGTATCCTTTTAGCATAGATTCATGGTTGGTGTCATGGTGTTGGCCCTGTTCTTCTGGAAATGAACTCTTTGGGACCTGATTTTAGTTTCTCTGCATTTTTTCTATTAGAAAATGAGAAACTATTATGGAAACTATGGGTCTCTCTATTGCAAATTTTGAAGAGCTTGGCACATTCACCTAGAGGCATGTTGAACTGTATAACAACGCAAACTTGGAGCAACAAAAAACTTTTTCCACAACACTTAGGGAAACAAAACC
Source organism: Taxus chinensis (assembly GCA_019776745.2). NCBI lineage: Eukaryota > Viridiplantae > Streptophyta > Pinopsida > Cupressales > Taxaceae > Taxus > Taxus chinensis. The sequence continues at coordinate 268,198,065 of CM034149.1, read as the reverse complement.
TAAGCTATGACAAAACAATGTGCATACGCACTTAGGAAAAAATTAAAAAATCTATGCTAATATTTACAAGGGTGGAACCTTCCCTTTTTAGTAGAAATGTTTGAGATGGATTTTGTTTATTGGGATGTACAATTCTTCACCATCCAATTTATCCAACTGGAAGGAATCACTACTTGTGCAACTTTTGATCATGTAAGGGCCACTCCAAATGGTATCAAATTTGGAATGCTTTGTTTTCTTTTCCCAATCCGTATCCCATTTTAGAAATAAGTAGCCTTATTGAAAGGTCCTTGTTCTTTCTTTCTTGTCAAAACTCTTCTTGATCAATTCTTGATCCTTTGCCATGCTCTACATTACATGCTCTCTCTCTTCTCATACTTCCATCAGCTATGCATACCTGATTTACATGGGTTCAAACTCGGCTAGCTCTAACTATTTCATGAGCTCCAGAGCGGGTAACTCCAATGATATGGGAAATACTACCTCTTTTCCATATAAAATCTTGTATGGGGAGTTACCTATGGATATTTTGGATTTGATCCTATCAGCCCATAGAGTTGATTTGAGATTTGTATGCCAAGTTCTCTAATTTTCATTGAGAGTCCTTCTGATAATCCTTAATAGGTTCTTGTTTTTGGACTCTGCTTGGCCATTACCTTGAGGGTAATAGTTTGATGAAGTGTTGAGGTACACACCATTCTTGACTACCCATTCAATGATCCTTGTACCAAGTAATGCCAATGCATTATCAGATATAATAGTAGTAGGGACTCCAAACCTGGTTGTTATTCCTTCATATAAATCCAAGATGTTGGATTCATTTGCTTCCTTAAGAGCCACCGCTTTAGTCCACTTGGTGAAATATTCTATTGTTGTAAGTATCCACTCGTGGCCCTAGCTCAAATTTGGGTTAATCACCCCAATGAAGTCTAGTCCCCATTGCATGAATGGTTGATCCACTGAAATTGGGTGAAGGGGTAGGGCTGCTAACTTCTCCTTCCCTGTGAAGAATGCACACTTCTTGCACTTCCTGATCCATGAGTTGTAGTCCCTAAACACTGTAGGCTAGTAATAACCAGCTTTCATTATCCTGAGGGTTGTTACTCAAGGAGGAAAATGACCTCCTGGTTCTCCATCGTGAAACTCATGGAGCACCTTCTACATTTTTCCTATCTCAATGCACCTCAATGGAGCACTATTGATATCCTTTTTAAGCAAGACACCACCAACAAGCACATATGGGATGGTTTGTAGTTTGAAGTATCTCCTTTTTTCTTTGTTCCATTCTAGAGGGCACAAACTTGTTTGAAGGTAATGCACCAAGGATTCGGTCCAATAAGGAGCAGGTGCATCATTATCTAGTTTTTCTTGATCATTTTATAGTAATATGACAACCTCTTATTTATCCACTGACTCAGCTTATTGCTAGGAAGTGAGTTGTTCACACAAACCCTTACCATGAACCAGTTTGGTCACCTTGATCTTAATGTCATATTCCATTACTCAAGTGATCCAACCTTCTCTCTTCTCATTCAATTCCTTGTTCGAGAGAAAATATTTGATACCAGCATGAGATACTAGCAGTTAAATCTTATTATTTGAGACCAAATGTCTAAACTTCTTCAAGCTCCTAATAAAAGCAAGGACATACTTTCAATGAAAGAGTATTTTACCTCGTAGTCCTCCAAGATCTAGCTGAAGAAGGTTATGGGTTGTTCTAAACCTTCCTTATTGTCATGGACCAAGATGGATGAGATAGTGTCTGACCCTCTAAAAGCATAGAACATGAAGTCTTTTGAGAATTTTGAGTTAATGAGAATTGGGGTTTGTGATATTGCGAGCTTGATGGCCTCAAAGCTCTCCTTTCCTTATGTTGTCCATTTAAATGCAAGACTCTTCTTTAACATCATTGTTAAAGGCTTCACAAGGGAGGAAAAATTAGGTACAAACCTGCAAACAAAGTTTATCCTCCCTAAGAAGCTTTGGAGAGAATTTTTGTGTTGTGACAATGGAAGTGTTTGGATGGCTTTAGCTCTTTTAGGATCAATTACTAACCCTTATTTAGAGACAATGTGCCCCAACAATTTACCCTCATGTGCCAAGAATACACATTTCTTTGGGTTTAAGGACACTCTAAACCTGCTACATCTTTGAAATACCTGTCTGAAGTGTAAGAGATGGTCTGCAACATTTTTTGAGAAAATGGTGATATCATCCAGATACACAAGAACTATATTGTTAATCAAGCCTTTGAATATCATGTCCATAGCTCACTGAAATGTTGCTCCGGCATTTGATAGTCCAAATGGAATCTTCTTATAAGCATATGTACCCCATTTGGTGGAGAAATTCATCTAGAACTGATCTTCCTCTTTCACCATTATCTGGTTATAGCCTGAGTATCCATCTAGCAATGAAAACCTCTCAGTGCCAGCTACAGCCTATAAGATTTGTTCCATTGATGGAAGTGGATAGTGATCTTTAAGTGATGCTCTATTTAGATCACGGAAGTCCACACATAGTCTGATCTCTCCAGTTATTTTCCTCAAAGGTACCAAGTTTGCAATGCAACTTGAGTGATTGATAAGGAAGATGATGTTGGCCTCAATAAGCTTGTTCAACTCTTTTCTCATGAGAGGCTCTATGTGAGGGTTCAATGGTCTTTGCTTATGTGTGAAAGACTCAGATCCTGGATCCAACTCGATTGTGTGTTATGCCAACTTCTGGTTGAAGCCTCTTAAATATTTGTAGGTCCAGGAAAAGACATCTAGGAATTCTTGACAAAGTTGAATAAAATCATTTTTTTTTAGTGCTTACCTTTCCAATCTGTAACGTTTTGCCTTCTTCTATGAAAATGGGCTCTAAATCTTCACCCTTTACATGAATATTCACCTTCTCCTTTCAGAATTGGTCATTTGGGTTGAAGATTGATTCCAAAGTGACAATGCTCAACTGCACCACTTGATCACCGTACTTTTGCTCTAGTTTGTCTTAGTTTCTGGAGGAGAACTCATCTTCTTCTTGTAGAAAGTTAACAATTTTCTGGTCATTCTCGAAGACCTACCAACTTGTGTTATTATTAGGGACAGCTGGTCTCATAACCAATTTGATATAGGGCTAAGATTTATCACTCTTGATACTCTCTACAACATAAAATGCTGCCCCAATTGCTGTCAATCTATCCACTACTTCATTTGTCTTCCTCAGGATAGAATTAATGTTGAATTCTTTGAAATCCTTGATGAGGTTCCATACCCGATTCTTGCAACTCTTTAGCAGATTGTTCTTGGCATCATTTTGTCCCCGGACTTGAAAAGAAACTAGTTCACTATCGCCAAACACTTGCAAGTTATTTATACCCCTTTTCCTTTCCCAATGCAGTCCATGGACCAAAGCCTCATACTCTACTATGTTGTTTGAATAGGAAAATTGGAAATGGAAAGATGAGTAGTATTTCATACCTTGGGGGGAAACAAGCATAGCTCCTCCTCTAACTCCTTGTCTACTTCTTGAGCCATTAAAAAAAACTACCATACCTCATTATTATTTCTATGGTCTAGCTTAATGATGTCTGGAAGAGGATGATTCTCCTCATGCAGACAATAGAATCCTAGCTCTAATTCCTCCATCTCTTTATAAGGGTCAAAATCATGCCTCTTATTTTCCCACTCATCGAGGGTCAAGTCTGGGATACACCCCACCTTGGTATATGCTTCACAAGTGCTTGGGAGATCCTCCTAATCAAAGGCTAAACAATTGGCATTGATTGGGATGGGTACATAAGACTCAATATGGTAATCTATAACTATCTTAGATATAATTATATCCTTAGCTCCATACCTTGTTCTAAAGAGCATGTACGACCAATTAGCAGACAGATAGCCCCCAATCTTAGTAGTGAAGTCTCTCAACAAACACAATGCAAAATGTGGCAATAAGTCTACTACTGATACATTTTTCAATATTGTCACATTGGGGTAGGCATGCAGTGTGAGGGGCTCAAATCTTTGATGACTCTAATAGTTTTCACTCAGATGAATTCGTATTGAAGACCTAGGTAATCGATTATTTTCTTTGGCATTATAGAGATACTTGCTTCTGAATCAATCATGAAATTATGTACCAATTTGTCCCCAATGATCAATGAAACATAGAATAGAGGGGGATTTATATTTTTACCTTATTGTCCTCCACTATTTCCCCCAGTTTGAGTTGTATTGGTAAAAACTTTCTCTTGCTGGTTAGGGGGCTGATTTGAGCTTGACCAATTGGCCATAGCAGTCTGTAAAAGATCTCTCTATCCTGGAATGGCCAATGAATCCCACATTTAAATATTTACATTTTTCTTCTTCACTTGTTCAATGATGTTAAATGTGCTATCCTTTTTCTACCCCTTTCCTGGTAAATTCTTCTCTTACACATGGGTTGTTACAACTGGTGCCTGAGTGGGTTTGGAAGGAGGCTTGGACTGACTCTACATAATGGGAGTTACATTCTGAGTGTCAATACCTTGTGGGATAACAGAAGGTTGAGGATTACCTATATTTGGTGATTTTACTCTCCCATATTCCTCTTCTTGGACTTTGTATTGGTAGCAACACTTTGAGAAGGGGTTTGATTCATACCATAGAAATCTTCAGCCTGCCAATTGGAAAGCATAGTCTCACTTGGAGATGCCTCTTACTGAGCTCCTTGCTACTGATTTTCCTCTTGACTAGACTTTTGTGACACACTAATGGTCTATACCATCAAGGCCTAGGTTAGTGCACCATTGAAACACATTGACTGGTTGTGAGGTTGATTACATGGGAAACACCAGTTATATTCTTGTGCCATGTTGTTCTATACTAGAACCAAGCCCTTAATGTTGAAGATGTGTTTAGATCATATGACTGGAAAGGCCTAGCAGCTTGAGGTTGTCCTTGGTTTTGGTTCTGATTTGTAGCCTGATCTAGTGGCCTGTTCTACTGATATGGGGGTCTAGCCTGATACTGAGTCTGAGGTTGATATGTCCTAGAAATCTTAGCTTGATGCCTTTTAATAGTCACTAGCTCATTCCCTAGGTTTTGCAATAGTTATATAAATTTTTGAACCTCCTTTAAAGTGCTAGAAGATAAGGTGGAGGCCTCAACTGAACTTTGATTCCCTGGAGTGGGTATGGGAGCTAATGTGGGCATCTGACTAGTGCTTGGATCTCCTAGTTCTAGGTATAAAGGCATGGGTGGCCTAGGAGCAAGATTTCCAGTCTGAATCAAACAATTTTAAGCATTGATGGAGATGTTATAGTCTGTAGGTAGGGTGGTGCCTCCCATTGATTGAATCATTAAAGGAATATCAAATTTTAAAGCTCTAAGAAAGTATAAGAAAGAACCTTCATCTGTGAGCCTTATAGCCAATGGAATCCCATCCCAAGTCCTTTGGAATCTGAAGTTGAAATCTTTCAGATGCTTATTAGGAGCCCTCTTGATGGTTTTCAAATGCTCCAATAAGGGTAGATTGTCTCCCTTTTCTCCAAATTGGTTGTGAAGAGCTCTACACAGGTGGTCCCAAGTCTGAACAGAGCCTGTTGTTAGACTCCTGAACCATTGTGAAGCTTTACCCTTGAGTGAAGAGGATAGTAACTTGACTACAATGTCCATCTTAGTGATCTCATGAATTACACATACATTTGTAATGTCTTGAATGTGGTCACTAGAAGAAGTCTTGTTCTCTCCAATGAAATATGGGATGCTCTTTAATGCTACAACTGGGACTGGATTTTGTGCATTAAGGGTGAGTGGGTTGCTGCCACTGAAATTGACATAAGGATTTGGTTGTGCCTTCCTAATTGGCCTGAGAACCCTTGTTGATTGAAGGAAAAACCTATGAGGAGGAGGTGTTGACAAGGCTCTGTTTGGTGGAGATAGGGACCTCTAGGCTCTTCTCCCTCTTCCCCTTTTGTCTGGGGATATGTGTAGATAGAAAAATTGTCCCTCCTCTCTGGTTCTTGACCTTATTTGTATTCTTCTCATGAAATTTACAAGCTTGGACCATTGAAACCAATGGATTCTGTTTCTTTGGGAGTCTTCAAATGTGTAATTTTGAGCTTCTTAAAAGCTAAAAATTTAGCAAGTGCACATTATTCTTGCTACAATAAAGATGAAGACCTCTTTGGTAACACCGGGCATGCCAAAACTGTTAGTGTGGTCACACGGTGGTTTAAGATTCGTTGTTGATAATGAGATACCTTGGAAAGATGAGAAAATCAAACCTCAGTGTCCCACCAGGCATGCCAAAATGTAGTGCCCACATTTTACACACGCAATTTCAATAGTAAAATACCAAGATAAATGTTTTTTTGACTTACATTTCTCACTACACACAACACAGCAAGGGTTCCAAGTACAGAAACTTGACTCGCATATGACAATAACATAAGTCATCAACTCACATAGACACATGAAAACAACATAGGCATGCTAATGCCACACTTTTCCCAATGAACGGTTACTAGAAATGACCCACCCACAAGAAAAAAGACTTCAGGAATAGCAAACCCACAACACATCATTTATTTAATTACATTTTAGTTACGATTAACACTCCAAGAACTTCCTCCTTTTTCCAACTACAGAAACTTTAAGTTCATCCCACATATAATTTACAGTTTGACCATTTTAAGTTAGCTTCTTATTCTTTACAAAATTTCCCATAACTTACACACTTATTTGGCATAATTCAAATTCATATAAAGTACTTAATTATCATACTCTTATGTTAAAAATCTTCTTCTCAAACATACATTCAATGTATACCTTTTTACTCTTACCACTCAAGTGAATGTGACTTGGTGTTCATGTAGCGATATTAGGATTTAATGAAGATTTAAAATATAAGATATCTTTCTACCACAAAACATTCCTCGATCACAGTACAGTTATTTCCCTAGCATAGTTATTCTAATTCAATTACTTTTGAAATTCCATTTTGTTTTATATATGTATTTTGTTTTCTCGAAGGTTGAACACACCAAGGAAATTCATATTCTTTGAAATAAAAGAGTATTTTAAATCAAGATATAAGGTCTCCAAGAGTGGCATTATTTTGAACCTCAAATCCCGTTTTTACTCTTATATGCTTTATTTTCTACGTCATGTTATGGCCTTATTATTAGCATTATCTTGTACAAGGAGTTACGAAGTGATTGTCCAACCTCTTGAAGACATATATGATTAAGACACTTGATGCTTCACACAAACCCTAAGTTAACATCCAAATCAACTGAGGTTTAGATCAATTCCTAACTTCACCTAAGGGTCTACCCCTCAACTAAATATGAGTTTTAAGCAAGAGGAAAAATTTATGCTAAACCACCTTCCAGAAAGGACCAAGGTGTTATGTTGAGAGAAACCAAGGTAACACATTTAGCTGAGCAGAGCTAAGGGATTCATTAACAAGAGTTTAAGACCTAGAACAACTAAGTCACAACCTCCATCTATGTCATCTAGATCCAACAGGGATTTCATTTAAGGAAGAACTTAAATTTTAAATATATCTTCGGATGACAAGGTAGTCCGCTAGGCTACGAAGGAGGAGTCAGGTCTACATACTCCAAGAAAGGTTTGACTGTGTTGCTCTTATCAGGTAGGTTAAGGACAATGTCACTAAACCTACTGACTAAGACGTGTTGGTCTAAAAATATATTAGGTGGGCAGATCTATGGATAAACAGGCCAATAGTGTGTAGGGCATAGCCCCTCTTTGAGACAGTAAAGTGAAACTGGTTTATTGTTATTCTACCAGCAGGAATATGTGCAAGTCTCACAATATTCTGCCTTCGGGGGTTTGGGATCTCATCCCAGTTGGGGTGTTTCCGACTATGAAAAGAAAGGAAAGAGGGGTAAGATGAAGGTAAGATAGATAGATCCGAAGGGGAAAAAGAAATGAATTCCAAAGCAGAAAGATCAAAAGGTCTATGTTTTGGGATTGGTAATAAATGGAGCCAAACCTACTTGCATAAATGAACAAAGCAATACTGATGAACAAATGACAAAAAATCAGAGGTAGATTCAATAGAATAAACATACATATCTAATATAAGAAAGTTTTGATGCATAACACAGGTATTCAGCACAAAGTCTCAATATTGTATTAGTATTTTGTTCTGTTACAAAAAGTACAAAGCCTTTTCTTCTCACTTCTATTTTTCATCTAAAAAGTGTCCATCCTCTGAATACTACAAGTATCCAAGTATTTATAGAAGGAGGAGAGGAGAGAAGGCCAAAAGGAACCAATAACTAATTACAAAATATCTACAAAAGATCTAAAAGTCAATTGTTGAATTTGGGCAACTTGGTGGATGAAAACATCCCATGGTGCAACATGGATGATGTCATCATTTGTGCTAACATACTTTTAGATTTTTACAAAAAGAAAGCCAAGAGGAGGAAGGCTATTCATCGTTGTCTCGCGGCTGAAATGGAGTATCTTGCTTCTGCTCAGGAGAGACAATGTGGAATTGAGCCCGGTATTCCATGAATTTACTGACCATCGGCTACAGTTGATCTTGGGTAGGAATCTTAGTATGATCGCCGATGACCTCGCAAGTCTCTCGTTCATCTCTGAGTTTTTCAGGGAGCTTGAAATATTCATTACCTGCCTCAATCAGGTACCCCACAAAATCGCAGCAGGTTTGAAGGTTATTGATGGATTCAGTGTTGAAAGTGACTTCTGTCCCTAGCCCTTGAGAGACGATCTCCTTGAAGATCTTAATGGTTTCATCTGACTTCCTCAAGGTGAATGAAGGAGTGAGCAAGCCCAGAGACATTCTTAGGAAAATTTTCTCCATTTGATGCATTACATCTAGGGCTTCCTCCTTGACCTTGTCTATCTTCTCCAGGACAAATTCCATCTGATCGACCTGGTAGTCCAAAGCAGCAAGGATTTTTTTGGGTACCCTAGGGTGATCGAAGATGCCGAATTTAACTAAATCATCGATTGAGTAGTAAAACATCTTCTGGAATGTATCATGTTGCAACCTAGCATGGTCAACCTCTTCAGAGATAGGTCCTGCAATCGCCTGGAGTTCCTTGTTCACCCGACCAATGTTTTGATATAATTCGGTGAACTTGACAATTACTTCCTTGCTCTCTTTGAGGATCTGGTCTCTCCAGGTGGATATTACCATGACTTGTTCACCAATCTTGGCGTATTCGTTTATCTTATCCTAACTAAAGACCTCAAGAGTTTCAGTGGCAGTTGTAGGAGGTGCACTACCCATTTTTTGCAGGGCATGGAGAAGATGATTATTCTACTCTTTCAGTAGCCTCTTCTCTTCCTGTTCTTCTTGAAGCTTCTTGCAAAGGGCATCCACTATAGATAGGGCCTCTCCTTGAAGGCTCTCAGATGACGTTACCATTGTGACCTACGTCACTATATAATTTGTATGGGACAAATCTCTTTTATCCTTTGTAGGATCAAGATATGCAATCTCCATCACTCTTTCTCCCGATGCACTTTGAGAGAAGTGGGTTATAGGCTTTTGCTTCTTATCCCCTTTTGCTGGGATAATGGAAAAGTCCATTGGTGTAATGGGGACTTTCCTCTTATGCTGACTCAGGTGCTGGGAGATCCATGTTGGACTTAAGGGAGTGGGACCAGAGGTGGAAGAGGGAGCAGCTGCAGTGGATGAGGGGAAATGGGTTGAGACACTTGGTGGCGGAATCGAGAGAGAGGCCAAGAAAGTGCTCACGGAAGGAAGAGACACTGCAGGGGAGGTAATCGTGGGAGTGGAAGGGAGCTGAGAGATAAGAGAATAAATGGTGGTGGACAACTCCGTGAGAGAAGGGAAAATGGAGGAAGAGGAAGGGGATACAACCAAAGGAATGGTCGCTTGAGTCACATGAGGAGGGGGAGAAGGAATGGTGGGAACCTCCATGGTTGAAGCAGTGGCAACATCTTGAGTGGATGTGCCCATTAGAACACTCTCTTCCGCTCCTTTCTCTGGGGATACCAGAGTTACAACCTATTCCTGTGTGGCAGAAGGATGGCTCTCAGGAGCTTCTTCTTGAGCGGAGCTTGATTCTCCCTCTTTATCTTTTCCTTTTCCCTTTGGCAGATGCTTTGACCTGGCAGGTGCATTGCCCAAAGGGGACATGGTGAAATCTACTTCAAGGTAGATAAGGTCATTCATTCTACACCAATGCTCTATTTTCCGCAGTGTGTCCTTAACCCTTACCTCAATGGTCTGAGGTGCCTTTGTCCTATCAATTTCAGAAAAAAATCCAGTTGTCCCCATCTGTGTCTAGATATATCTAATCAACTTCTTGATCGGTTGTTTGAAAACCTTTTGGAATGATGGCCACGCCATATTGAATAATTTCCGCTAGGGCCAGGTGGGAGTGATCCTTTCTCCTGAGTTTGACCTCGTGATATAGGTTGATGTATATGTCCTCGATCTATGGAATGTGGATCGGATCGAATTTTTCCTTTGGGAGGTAATTTCTTGGATCAAAAGTGGGCCTTGTTAGGAAATTATGCTTTAGGTTAAGTAGCTCCAGCTCTAGGAACATTTCTTGGGCCTAGGTGTGGGAAATGCAGGTGTACCTACCCACTGTGAGGGGAAAGGAGTTCCACCCTTCTTCCTTTTTAGGCACTTCTCACGATATGTTATGAGCTTCCTGGATAGCTCCAACACGATCATCTTAGGGCCTACATACCTTGGTAATTTAGTGGGCTCCCCCAAGAAGTTAGCTGCCCTGAGATAGGTGAAAGTGAGGAATTTTGTAAACAACACCCCCCACTTCTTGGTTGCCATGACTATGCTCTTGGTCATTCAACCATGAGTCATATTAGGCCTCAATAGGCAGATGATGCCGTAGAAAAAGGCATCGTTGATCTTGGTGAACTATGGGATGTTGTTCTCCAGCTTCAACTCTGGGTAATACTCGTATATTTTCACCTGAGGCCAAACCCCACATCGGCTCAGCGTTGAATAGTCTCTCTCTAAGGCTACAACGTAGACTACGTAGGAGTTCATGTAGAACCTCCCTGTTGTGGTGAGTTGTTGGAGCTACTCAGAGATGGTGCTGCTTATGATTTCTACCCATTAAAAACACTGGTCAGGCATGTTTTTATTCATGGTTTCCAGATACCTGAGCATCCATTTGTGGAAGTAATGGGCATCAGAAAGCCCAAATACTTTGCTGAGGAAGGAGATGGTATCACTCAGTTCCTCAGAGAAGTCGTTGTGGTGAATAACATGTGGCAACCTAGTTATCACCTTCTTATTCTTTAAGTACACTTCATTCATTAACTGCATGCACTTGTCTTCATTTTCTTCCCACGCTTTTATTGCATTCCTCTTGGCTTATATCCACAAAATGCTGGTGATGGAGAATACCTAGCATAATCTCAAAGTGCCAGGTAGTGAGGTTGATTATGACCTCCCCCTTTTCATTCTCGACACACCTTGTATCTTTGTTATAACATCGGGCCACCACCATCATAAATTCATTATTCACCGCACTGAAGGGGATTCCCCCAGCGAAATGCAGACCACTACATACCAGTTTGTCCATCCAAAGACTACCTGTGACCCTCCTAGTTCTAGGCTAGAAATCATCCATGTCGATGTGGCCAAGTGTAGAATCTCTGATGTCTAGGTCACATTCTTCTTGGGACTCGGGCATCCTAACCCTTTTATATTTGTATTTCATCTCTTCCTCTGTGATTTTGGCCTTGCCCTTTGACTTGGTTGGCCTCTTGCTTGATGTAGACATATGCATATCTGAGTTCAGTTGTTGATCTACAAGAAGGAGTGAAGTCCAACACAGAAGAGCCATGTTAGCTGTTAGATCTTTCATTAAAGATTTACATAATGAGGAGTTAGCAATTTAAAAGCCTCTGCACAGAAACATTGCAGGGTGCAGGGTTAAAACTATGGCGCACTGAAATGGAGTGTTGTAAGGAAGAAATCAGTGCTAAAGGGTGCAGGGCACAACAAGTTTACATATAACATTGTTGTTGTTGTAGACAGATGTGTGCCTATGCCATTATATGAGGTTTTATATTGGGTGCAAATAAATTTGGTGTTGCATGAGGGTAGGATGCGCCAAGGGCACAAATATGGGACATGTTGCATGGAATTTTGGTGTGCCAAGGGAATAAAGGGGGCACAACATTATAAGGTGTATCACTAACTTCATGTGGGCTGATGGGGCCTTTGGCGCGGTGCAAGAAAGGATTACATGACACTTTTGTTGTTATAACCAGGATTGCGCCTACACCGGGGTTTAGGATTTACTTGGTTTTGCTTGGCGTAGGAAGGATCTATGCTGCAATTGGGGATAGCGTGCCCTCTTGGCATGACTGTGTTTTTTTTAACAAGGTAGGTGATTGTGCAAAGAGAAAACTACGGGTGGAAATGACAATTTTTAGGTTTTCTCTCCTTCCTGATGGGTTTGTGGTTTTAGGCCTCCTTCAACATGGATCTTGACAGTGGGGGGGAACATAGTAGAGAAGATCTGGGTTCATTTTTTGGGACAAATCCCTCTAGGCCAGCAGATCTGGAAGGAGGGGAAGACTAGTTTGGGGGGAAGCCACTTAGGTTTCAATATTTAATCAATAACAAGCAAAACCATAGTAGAGAAACAAATAAAACTAGTAGAAAAGCAAGATCCACTTACCGGAGATATATAGGCTGAGAGGAATGAAGTGGGGTCCACGAACATGACACGAGGATGACAAGGGTGCTGACAGGTGCAGAGAAATAAGATTTTCATGTGTTTTCAATTGTGAAAATGACAGGGTGGATGCACCTTTATATAGCAAAAGGCACAATAAATGCGCCACCAACTTTTACAAAGGGCGCACAAAAAATTATGTCGACATGAAAACCTTTGCACCCTTTAGCACGGTTATGCATCTATCAGCAAGGAAATATCTATGCCCTTGGTGTAGATTTAGGACTGTCAACATGGGATTTTGAGTGCTTTGGCACACTGTTTAAGGGCGTAACATTTTTGTTGTTGACATGTTAGCGCATGCGCCTTGGTGCAAGCAAGAAAGGCGCATCATGGGGAGGCACAACAATCGTTGTGTTAACATTCCAAAGGGTGCGCCAAAGGAATAAAAGGGGGCACAAATAAGCTTTGTGTTGCATGGACAAAATTTGTGCCCAGCCAAAAAGAGACCAAAATGACTAAGTTCAAGAAACCAGATTTCCCAGAAAGGAATTTTACACCATTCCAAATGCTAAGGGACCTCTACGAGGAAACAAATTTTTTTTTGGTAAGGTTACCTGTAAAATTGCCCTTGTTAATTTTACAGGATAACAAGATGATAAGCCCATTTCTTGGGTCCTTGTTTACTCAAACTAGGAGGGTCCATCGAGTGCAGAGTTTAAGTTCATTCTACGGTTTTCAATGTTGTCTACATTAAGGAGTATCACACAGAAAAATAAGTTATGCTCTAATATTGTACAAGGGTAGAGTGTTTTGATTAAATATCCTTCTTACATTTACAAGAATGAATGCACAAGATGACTTGTTAATCATTTATTGAACACTAAATATGCACTACAAGATACTACTTCAATTTCATTTACTATATATAAATATCAAACCTTTTTACCATGTGTACTATGAATCAAATTGAACCTATGATTAAATGCACATTTCCTAGATGTCCTTGAAAACTAGCATCATCATACATATCAACAAATTATCAAATATAACCTTATGTAACATGAGACTACATTATACATTTATTCATTTAACAATGAACTATATAAATTACAATGTTAATCAAAGAATTACACATCGCCTTTTCGTCATCATTCTTTCATCCTGTAAAACCACATGAGTATGATATCAGTGATAAATCACTGGCATGACATCCACCCTAATCTAACATAATTATCATTTTTCAATTTCCCATTTACATATGATAATAATTTCAATTTGCAATCGAAATAAAAAGGTTTAGAGACATGTATTCATTACATTTCATTTTATTTCATTTTGTAACCCAGAAGAGAGAAAAGAAGGAAAGAGAGAGAAAACACCATTTTGTCAAAAGTTCTATTTCACACAACAAGTTACACTATAGAGTTTTAAATAGTTATTTGTATGTGTTAAAATTTTCCAGGGTGGTTTGGCAACCCTACGAGGGTCCCGCAGCTTTCTATTTTTACATTTTCTCACTAGCTACAAAACATTCAAAACAGGCTCGGAGGCTAAGAAACCACTTCCATAAGTTATCTTCCGATGAAAATGCACACCACAATTAACTTTATACGTGTCCCCAAATATACCAAGAATTCATAGCAACTGATGGAATTGGGAAAAAGTGAACAATTTGCGTTTGGCGGCTAGTTTTCCGAGGCTACTGGTCGTAGCTAACCCAGTTGCAAATGAACAAAAGTTAGCTCGAGGGCCCAGAAAACTACATCAATAACTGACATTCGATGGATGAGCACATAATGAGACACTTCCGAAAAGTTCCCCTATATAAGAATAATTCATCAGATTCGATAGGAATAAGAACTAGAAAACCATTTTCAAATGGCGACAAGTTGAAATTGGTCCAATTTGACCTCGTCAAAGTGCGACCGAAGGCCTACAAAATGGATTTGTCAAACTATCCAAAAAATTGCTTTTCCCTAAATTGAATGTTCCATGAAATTTTCTAGTATAAACACTAGAGGTTTGTGAAGATGGGAATTAATTTCTCTATCCAAGGTTCAAATGGTGGTTCAAAACGAAAGCCAACTTTCTAGATTTAACAACTTTCTACTGATGTAAACACGTGTAATAGGGCTCTTATACGAGCATCAAAAAGATCACATATGTTCATTTGAGGTCAGTCCAGAGGTCAAGGTGACCCCTCATATAACAAGGTACACGAATGAAGCTTAACATCTCGTTTTCATAGTTACGAAGGGTACTTACTGAGTCTTCGAAAAATGCAAAAATTAACTATTTAAATCGAGTGATGATCAACATTATTACTAGAAAGTCAATTTCGTCTGGTCAATAAAACAATGTTTTAGTGATCTAGTTGGGTACGAATTTTTCTACATCACCTCAGAATGAGGGTGAAATTTCATGTTTTAATGCAAACAGGTTATTTTGACTTCGTGAGTTTCGACACAACATTTCATTGTTTCTGCAACGATTTGAAATAAACATTTAACGGTATTAAAATCCTAATATTTTAAAATTCTATTAAGTTGCAAAAGAGAACTAAACCACGAGAATTATTAGAGGTAAGGGAAGATGAACCATGCCTGGAAGGAATGGAGTCGGTCAAACCAGCTGGCTTCGGTTCAGCATCTCGCTTGGGCACTTTGTCAACCAGTTCATGAGCCTCGATCTAACCTCCATAATGTCACACAAACCTCCCGATCACTTGAAGTTTTCCCAACAGAATAGGTTTCCCATTATGTTCTGACAATTTTCTAGGGCCTGCATAAGGCTCCTTTCTTGCACACGGGCTGAGAGAATGTTGGCAATGGACAAGAGGCTCTACACCTGCAAGTGTAGTTGCTTGAAAGTTTCTAAAGCCTTTTGAACAAATCCATTATGTGCATATCCTGAAATCATGGCATTCCATGAGAAAACATTTCTTTGAGGCATTTTGTCAAATATTTCTCCTACCCTGTGTGTATTCTTTTCTCTAACTGTATAAAATGACAAAATACCCTTTTCCATAATTCTTTGAAGGATGTCCATACCCAATTTACAACACTTATTTTGGTGCACCTGAGAGGGTGTTGGAAAAGGTTGTTAAGTGTTGTTTTACAACTGTGAAATACATTTTCTTCAAAGTTTCAAAGGCCTTTACAACAAGATCATCTATGAATGCCCTGAAACCATTGCATTCCATGAGATGAAATCTCTAAGGCATTTTGTTGAACAATTTTCATGCATATCAACTATGACACTTACAACTACAAAATCTTAAAAAAAACTAGATTCTATTGTTCATACCCTATTCCAAAGCTTCCATTTTGGCGCAGGCTGGAAGTACGCTGGAAAATGTAAACTAGTTAGGTTGGAGGCCTGAAATGGAGCAGCTTCATACGCATCCACCAAAGCATTTACAACTACAACATCTAACAAAACCCCTCTATTCTTTCTATTTGTGTTGATAGATGACCACACAGTTCAAGGGCTCATTTTTTTTTAACACAAGCTGGGAGGATGCTGGCACAAGTCACAGCAACCAAGGCCCTCCCTGAGATGACATCTGGTGAGGCATTACTTTGAAAAAAAACAAAAAAAAAAATGCCCAAGCAAATGGATCTGTGTAGAAGCCTACGCATTTCTATCTGCTGCAACTGACATCCTCCTCCTTCGGTTCTTCCACAGCTTGGTGGGTACACAAAAATTGGAGCCTGAGCCCTCTCCATTCAAAAAAACCAAAGGATGAAAAAAAAACATAACCAATGGAGCCCGAGCCCCCTTTTGCCCTAAACCACCCCAATTTTCACGGCCTTTTTTTTTTAATTCTGTTATTTTTTTATTTTTTTTATTTTTTTTGTTTTAATCTGAAAATGACATAAAAACCCTAAAATGAAGTAGATAAATAAATAAAATATAGCTTAAAGTTAATCCATTACCATAGCGATAAAATTTCGACACAAAAGCAACTGATCGTAAATCGAAAATATAAATTATAATATTATTATAAACATTATTTTAATGATTTTACGGCTAAAATAATGATAATAATTATAAATCCTATTAATGGCGAGGACCAGGCAAACACGAAGAAGCAAGAACTAGATTTTCCTTTAACTGGATAATCGTCCATGATGCTACCAGGTCCACCGTTTGTGGTGTCGACAACGACCCAAAAAGGAAAGAAGGAGAGGGAGGGTGAAAAATCTTCATAGCAAAAACTAATAACTGGATTCCACCTGACCATTTCCCTGAGGGTAATAGTCTGAGGCGTGAGCCAAAGTTATCCCATATTCATAGCAAAAACTAATAACTTCCCGTGAGGAGAAGTTAGAAGCATTATCAGCAACGATTTTTTTTGGAACGCCAAACCTGACAATGATATTTTCTTTAATGAAATTACAAACCACCTCAGAAGTGGCATGCTTGACAGGTATGGCTTCCACCCACTTGGTGAAGTAATCCGTTGTTGTAAGGACATAGCTATGTCTGACACTCGATTGAGGATTGAGTGCACCAATAAAATCAATTCCCCATTGTCTGAATGGTTCATTGATAATGACCGGCCTTAGGGGAAAGGCAGCCAACTTGGG
Organism: Taxus chinensis; assembly: GCA_019776745.2. Taxonomy (NCBI): domain Eukaryota; kingdom Viridiplantae; phylum Streptophyta; class Pinopsida; order Cupressales; family Taxaceae; genus Taxus; species Taxus chinensis. The sequence goes on along the minus strand of CM034149.1, from coordinate 268,180,809 downwards.
CTTGCCGACGAATTGCTGGCAGGGTTCACACTTTGCCACCCAGGTGGCTGTATCTTGGAAGAGCGTCGACCAATAGTACCTAGCTCAAATGATCTTGTGTGCTGTCATGGAGGAAAAGAAATGCCCCCCACAAGCTGAATTGTGAAAACTTTCTAGTATTTTTACCTGCTGAGGCTTGTCAACACATCGCAAAAAGATGCCATCTATCCCACGTTTATATAAACCGTCATCCTAGATGACATATTTAGCTGCTCTGAGCTTTATAGTGCGCTTCTCCTTTGTAGTTAGGTGCATTGGGAATTCACCGTAGGTGAGGAAGAAAGCGATGTCGGAGTACCATTCATCACTAGTCACAACAAATAGAACCAGAGGCAAAGAATCGGGCTCTTCCAGCCAGTCCTGTGCTTCGTCGGTGTAGTCAACCCTTTCATCAGGGTTTTTTGAATCTTTGTTTTCAGCCATTAGCTGACACAGGCCCTTGCCCCTCACCAGCTTGGTTGGTTTAATATCCAGGTCATACTCCTGGACCTTTGCGATCTAATTTCCTCACAAGCTTCCTAACTCCTGCTGAGTTAGAATTGATTTCACCGCCGTGTCAGGGACCAGCACCATCGTATGCGAGTTTAGAATGTAATACCTGAAATTCTTCACTGCTTTGACAATGGCAAAGGCATGCTTTTCCAGTTGAGTCATTTTTAGTTTGTGAGGCTTGAGGGGAGAACTCATGAACGCGATCGGAGATTCAACATCCTCCGAGTTCTTTTGCATCAAGATTGCGGACACAGTATGCTCAGATGCGTAACTATACATGATGAAGTCTTTGGAGAAATCGGGACATACCAGGACTGGTGCATTAGCAATGGAAGCTTTTATTTCTTCAAATGACCTTTTCCCCTCTTTGCTCCATCTAAAAGTTGGTGACCCCTTCATCATGTTCAATATGTGACGGGTCTTCTCGGCAAAGTCAGGAACAAAACACCTGAGAAAGTTCACCTTTCCGAAGAAAGAATGAACACCAGTCTTGCTTGTAGGCAGAGTAAGGCTTTGAATAGCCTTAACTCTTTTGGTATCTATCTTTGTTCCTTCTTTGCTAACCACTGCCCTAGAAACTTTCCTTTCGTGACTCCAAAAACAGAATTTTTTGGATTTAGGGAAATCCCATGTTCTCGGCACCTGGCCAATACTTGCTCCAAATGATCACAATTATCATTTCTTTGTTTAGAGAACATGGCTAAGTCATCTAGATAAACCACAATGAATTTCTCCATCATACCTTTGAATGCAAAATCCATGGCCCGCTGAAAAGTGGTGCCAACATTAGTTAGGCCAAAAGGCATCCTGCTGTAAGCAAATGTACCCCAAGGAGTAGTGAATGCTGTTTTAAATTGATCTTCAAGCTGAAACCTCAATCTGGTTGTAGCCTAAAAAACCATCAAGCATGGATAGCATCTTTGATCTAGTTACTGCTTGCAGAACTTGATCCATTATCGGAAGTGGGTAGTTGTCTTTCAAGGAAGCCTAATTCAAATTGTGAAAGTCTACACATATGTGTATCTCACCATTTTTCTTGCGCACTGGCACAATATTTGCTACCCAAGTACTGTGATTGATAGGAAAGATGATTCTTGCATCTAGCATCTTCTGAATTTCAGTCCTGGATAGTACCCGAAGATCTTAGGATTATAGTGCCTCTGCTTTTGGTGAAAAGGCTTTGACATCTTCTTTCAACTGGATGTCATGTTGAACGTCCTTTGGCTTAAAAGACTTTAGATCGGCATAGGACCATGCCAACACATCCATATATTTCTTCAGCAACTTGAAAAATTTCCACTTCTCTTCAGGTGTGCAACATTTTCCAATGTTCACAAATTACGGGTGCTCTATCGAACCTATATTGACCGGTTCAGTTTCTGGGGATGAGTCTGAGGTCATCTCGCCTCTTCTTTTTCACAAAACGGTCATGTCTATCGAACAACCGCTCTAGAGAAACTAGGACCTTTGGGATTTTATTTCCTTTGAGCTGACATATGCCGTCATTCCCTTGAGATTCATCGTCTTGATCGGTGACTGATTCACGGCAAGTGGAAGTAGATCCTTCAAAGTGCAATTCTTGAAAATTTTCTGCCTTCTCTAGAAAGGTAATGAGTTGATTATCATTGTTGAGCACCTGCCAATGCTGAGAATTGTCTGGCACGCTCGGGCAGAAAACCACCTCAATGGTGTATTTGTTTGTTTTCAAACCTGGGTGAGGAAGCATGAGGGATGTTGAAACAGCCAATGAATCGGCCATGTCATTTTGGGCTCTTGGAATGGATTCAATCGAAAAAGCATCAAACTCTTCAATGATGTCCCATACCGCATTACGGTAATGCCTGAGCCTTTCATTCTTCACTTCGTAAATCCTTTTAACTTGATTCACAAATAGCTCCGCATCACCTTGTACTTTGAGATTGTTAATCCCTCTTTCCCTTGCGGCTTGCATGCCAAGTAACAAAGATTCATACTCAGCAGTATTATTTGTGTTAAAAAACTGCAACTTGAAAGAGAGAGGGATGACTTTTTCCTTGGGAGATATTAGCACGGCTCCGGAGCCGCATCCACTGGTTACACAGCTGCCATCAAACTGCAAGGTCTAGATCTTATTAAGATCTCCTTCTTGAACGAGAACAAACCCTTTATCAAACTCAGTAGACAAGAAATAGTTCCCCATCCCTGATGATTCAAAAAGGATTTGAGCTTTGGGGTCCTCAGATCTAGTAACCAAGTACTTTTTTTGTGATTCTGGCTCCAAATTCTGCATTACGCCTTTGACGGGAATCCTAGCTTTAGACCAGTCCATATGAATTTCTCCACCAACTTCACTGCAAAAGCTTCTTCCCAGAAAAATTCCACAGGCTACCGGAATGTCAGCAACGAGGACTGTCATCTTTACTCTTTTATCTGGGAACGCCGCAAATGCAAATTGCGCGTCTTTGATTTGGCCAACCAACGGAACCTGCTTGGTTTCCAAGGAATAACATCTGCCACAAGGATTGGTAAGAGTGAGGCCCAGAGCATGAGCGACCTTTACCGGCATGATGTTATCAGAAGCCCCGGAATCAATTATGCAGTTACTCAACTTGTGTCCATTGATTAGGAGGGAGAGATAGAAAGGCTCTATCTTGCCTGATGCCGATGTTGAAGCAACATTTATGTGAGATTCAGGGGGAGTGGGAAGGATTCCATTTGGGGAAACCTGATTAGATATAACAGCTTGACTTTGAATATACTTGGTCAATCTTACAAGCTGTTCGGGATTTGACTGAAGATACTCGACTTCAGACATTTGGATCTTGGTCTTTTTTACATGATCTATGATATCAAATGCGGTTAAGGGTTGCGTTGGTGAAGGAATGATTCCCTCACCTTGCGATGATGGAATAGGATTACTGGCCTTGGTAGGAACGTGAGAGGATTGATTTGGAGGAGAGATTGGGGGAAAAGGTTTCCTTGTAAAAGATTTTCCAGGGAGTTGAGTAGGAAGAGGATTACCTCTTTTAGCAATGATCGGAAGCGCGTTTGACACGGCCTTCTCCTGCTGGACATGGGCAGCAACTTCCGCTTCTTTTCCTTGCGAGCGAGTAAAAATAGCATATGACTGTCCGCTTGCATATCCCTGAGTACCCTCTTCTTCATTAGATTCCTCCTCATCAAATTCCATATACCCGATAGTAGAGTCGCCAGTCGGTTCACCGACATCTTGATCATCTTCACCCTGAGAATAAGGTTCTTCATAATACTGCTCTTCTTCTTCGATTTCAGCCAGAGCGTTGACCGGAGGAGCCTCAAGTGCCAACCACAAAGCAGTTGCGGGTAACCGCTGCCTTTGCGAAACATTGTTAGGAACGAAATTCCTCTGCGGAATATCCCAGTATGAGGAACTGGGAGAGGCCTGGGCCAACTGCTTCTTTAATGCAAGCAAGTCATTTGCCATCTTTTGAAAGGTTGGATCAGACGAAGTAGTGGGCGAAGGGCCTAAAGATTTAGGCTTGGCTGATTCCTTTTTCAATTCGCCAGATATTATCAAATTATCTTCTATGCGAATAGCAGTGGCTTGGGCGAGAATCAAGGTGGCAACTCGTTCCTGAAGGAGCAAGAAACTAACTTTTGAGCTCATAGCGTTTACGAAGAAACACTTTTGATTCTCCGGTGTTGGAAGCATGGCAACAGGGACACGGTTGATTAGTGCATTGAACTGGGTGATAAATTTGTGCATGGTCTCATTTGCCTCTTTCTTCAGGTGAGTGATCCATGATAATAATGCAAATGCATCTTCTGAAGGTTTGTACCTGTCTTCAAAAGCATCCCGCAAGGTGGCCCAACTGGTAATAGATCCGGCTGGTAAATGTTGAAACCATTCAGCCGCAGGTCCTTGTAGAGTTTCCAGAAAAAGGTGAACCGACACATCCTCATGAGTTACATCTAGGATACTACATGACATGATGAATGTAGATATGTGGGAATCCGTGCTGTGATTTCCGCTCCCGTCGAATTTGGGAAAATTCTTTTGGTTTCCGTGAGGGAGTGCGTGAACTGGATGTGGTAAAGCCAAAGGACCCATCATGTTTCCCCATGGTACCACCATTTGAAAGGCTGGAAAAAGAACATGGGCTAGAAGCACGGTTCCACTGAGTAACAAGGCACTACAAAGGGATGTGGATGCCCCTTGCGAAAGATTCTTCCTTCGTGAAGGTGAGACACTCCTGGATGACCGGTTAGCCGAGATTATCATTGAAAAGTGTGCCGGTGTTATGCTGAAATTATGCCTTTGAAGCAGATCGAAAGTAGGATTAGCTTCTCCACGGGCTCTCCTGCTGCGCGTAAAAGGTTCACCCGCCAGTGTACCTTCCAGATCTGTAATGTTATGGTGCAGATTCAAACTTTCTTTTTTGCTGTACTTACTGATTTGTTGGATTTTTTGTTAAAAACCAGCAGCAAATACTTTTCTAAATATTTAAAAACTATCCTCTTCAGAAAACCGATTACGGTCAAATGACAAATAACAACGAGGATAGAATGGCAGAGAAGATTAGTAAGCTGATTTTCGGATCCAATTTTGACTTTTTTTTTTTAAAAAAGGTTTCAAACTTTTAGCAAATAGTCAAAAACTCATATCTACGGAAAAATACTGATTTATACAAAAACTCAGCGAACTAAAGTTCTCCAACTAGGTCAGATCTATGGATCTCAGAAGAAAATTTTCAATTCGGAGCACTTTTGCAAAATTTTTGGATTTTTAACAAAAAGTTCAGATTTACAAACAGATAGTGATTCTTCTAATTTTTTTGATTTTCTATTCTATCACTATCAAAAATCTGATAGATCTGTTCATTCACCAGCGGAGTCGCCAAAAACTGTTGGTCTGAAAATCTGTCGCCTGGACAGATCTATGGATAGACGAGCCAACATTGTGCAGGGCATAGCCCCTCTTTGAGTCACCAAAGCGAAACTGGTTTATTGCTATTCTACCAGCAGGAATCTATGCAAGTCTCACAGATTCTACCTTTGGGGGTTTGGGATCTCATCCCAGTAAGGGTGTTTCCAACCGCAAAAAGAAAGGAAAGGAAGAGGGGATGAAGAAAGAGTAGGTCCGAAGGAAGAAAAGAAATGAATTCCAAAGCAGAAAGGTCATAAGGTTTATGTTTTGGGATTGGTAGTAAACAGAGCCAAAACTACTTGCATAAACGAGCAAAGCAATACTGATGATGAATAAATGACAAAAAATTAGATATGAATCTAAGAGAATAAACACATACAAATCTAACATAAGAAAGGTCTGATGCATAACACAGCTATTCAGCACAAAGTCTCAATATTTGTATTACTGTTTTCTTCTGTTATAAGAAAGCTCAAAGTCTTTTTTTTTCACTTCTATTTCTCATCTGAAGGATATCCATCCATCTTTACAATACTACAAGTATTGGGGTATATATAGAAGAAGAAGAGAAAAGAAGGCAAAAAGGAGCCAACAACTATTTACAAAGATATTTACAAAATATCTAAAAGTCATGTTGACTTTTTACTACTTGATGGATGACATCATCCCATGATGCAACATGGATGACATCATCATTTGAATCAACATACTCCAGATATTTCCAGAAAGATGAAGAAGAGAAAGAGAATAAGGAGAAGAAGAAGAAGAAGAAGCAGCAGCTATTCGTCATCATCATCCTGCGGCCGAAAGGGGGTGGACTGCTTTTGTTGCTCCTCAGGTGACGAGATATGGAACTGAGAGCGGTATTCCATGAACTTGTTGATTATTGGCCCTAGTTGATCCTCGGAAGGATCCTTGTGCCTATCACTTATCGCCTCACAAGTCTCCCACTCATCTATGAGCTTCTCTGGGAGTTTGGTATAGTCCTTTTCCACCTCAATGAGAAACCCAATGAAGTCTCTATAGGCCAGCACGTTGTTGATAGATTCTGTGTCAAATGTGACCTCTGGCCCCGTTCCTTGAGAAGTGATCTCCTTGAAGATCTGGGTGGTTTCATCAGCTTTCCTTAAAGTGAAGGAAGGAGTAAGTAACCCTGGCAACATATTAAGAACAATTCGTTCCATTTGGTGCATCGCATCCAGGGCTTCTTCCTTGACTTTGTCAATCTTTTCTAGAATAAATTCTAGCTGATCCACCTGGTAGTCTAGAGTGGACATGATTTTGTTGAGGGCCCTTGGATGGCCGAAGACGCCGAACTTGACCAGATTTTCGACTAAACAATTAAACATTTGTTGGAAGGTCTCATGTTGCAGTCTGGGATGTTCCAACTCTTCTGATATGGGCCCTGCTAACGCTTGGAGCTCTTTATTCGCCTTACTGATGTTCAGGTACAATTCCGAGAACTCGGCAATCACTTTTTCACTGTCTTTGAGGATTTGTCTCCTCCAAGTGGAAACGGCCATACCCTGCTCACCGATCTTGGCATACTCATTAAGTTTCTCCTGGCGGAGAAGCTCAGAAGTCTCGGCGGCAGTTGTAGGAGGCGCATTACCCATCTTCTGTAAGGCTTGGAGCAGATATTTGTTTTGCTCCTTCAGTTGCCTTTTCTCTTCCTTGATTTCCTGAAGCTTTTTGTAGAGGGCGTCAACTGCAGAAAGAGCCTCCCCCTGAAGACTTTCAGAAGATGTCCCCATTGTAACTTGGGTCACAGTAAAATATATCGGAGATAGATCCTTTTTCTCTTTGAGGGGATTGGGGTATGGGATTTCCATAACTCTCTCTCCTACAGCACTTTGAGAGAAGCGTGTGACAGGCTTCTGCTTCTTCCCCCCCTTAGATGGGATTATGGAAAATTCCATCGGAGTGATGGGAACTTTCCTCTTTTGCTGACTTAGCTGCTGAGAGATCCAAGCTGGACCTACGGTAGAAGGACCGGAAATAGAGGAGGGGGCAGCTGTAGTAGAAGAGGGGAAAAACGTGGAGACACGTGGTGGCAGCATTGAGAGAATAGCCGAAGAAGTGCCCATGGAAGGAAGGGAAACTGCAACCGTGGAAGACATAGGAGGGGAAGGGAGCTCGGAGATGAGGGAAGAAATGGAAGAGGACAGATCAATGAGGGAAGAAAAGATAGATGAAGAAGCGGGGGAAGCAGTAGAAGAAGGGGAAGAGGACACGATCAAAGGGATGGTCGCTTGAGTCGCTCGAGGAGGGGAAGGAAGAGAAGAAGAAGGGATGGAAGGGACCTCAGTTGTTGTTACCGTGCCGACATCCTGAGTGGATGTGCCTATTGGAACATCCTCTGTTATTTCTTCCTCCAGAGTTATGACTTGTTCTGGTGCTATGGAAGGAGGACTTTCACGAGCTTCTTCTTGGGTGGTGCTGCACTCACCCTCTACGCCTTTTCCTTTGCCTTTAGGCTGCTGTTTGGATCGTGGAGGTACGTTACCCAGAGGGGAGGTTGTGAAATCAACCCCGAGGTAGATTAGGTCATTCATTCGGCACCAATGTTCTGTCCTCCACAGAGTCTCCTTGACCCTCTCCTCAATCGTCTAAGGAGCCTTAGTTTTATCAATGGCTGGAAAGGGCCAATCGTCCCCATCTGTGTCAGTATATACCTTGTCTACTTCATCTTCCGTAGTTTGGAAGCCTTTGGGGACAATGGCTACCCCATATTGGATGATTTCTGCCAAGGCTAGGCGAGAATGATCCTTCCTTCTGAGCTCCACCTCATGGAGGACGTCAATATAAATATCCTCGATCTGAGGAACATGGATTGGATCAAGTTTTTCCCTTGGTAGACATCTCCTTGGGTGGAAGGTAGGCCTGGCTGGGAAGTCATGTTTCAAATTGAGTAACTCCAGCTCTGCGAACATTTCCTTCACCTTATGGTGGGTAGAGCATGTATATCGGCCTACTGTGAGGGGGAATGGAGTTCCACCCTTCTTTCTTTTAAGGCATTTCTTGTGGTATGTGATTAGCTACCTTGACAGTTCCAACAGAATCAGCTTAGGTCCAACACACCTCAGTAGCCTGGTTGGCTCTCCCAAAAAGTTGGCAGCCCTTAGATAGGTGAATGTAGGAAACTGGGTGAACAGGGCTCCCCATTTCTCCGTGGCTGCCACTATGCTTTTGGTCGTGTGACCATAAGTCATATTCGGCCTCAACAGGCAGATGATGTGGTAGAAGAATGCATCGTTGATTTTGGTGAATTGGGAGATGCTATTCTCCAGCTTCAATTCTGGATAATACTCGTATATTTTGACCTGAGGCCAAACTCCACTCCACGTCAGGCCTGGATAGTCCCTCTTTGATGTTGCAGCGTAGACCACATAGGAGTTCATATGAAATGTCCCCGTTGTGCTGAATTGTTGTAGCTATTCGGAGATTATGCTGCTTATAATTTCTCCCCAGCAAAAGCGCTGATCAGGCATATTCTTGTTTATGGTTTCTAAGTACCGTAGCATCCATTTATGGAAATAATGGGCATCAGAAAGCCCGAAGACCCTGCTCAGGAATGTAATGGTGTCACTGAGCTCTTCTGAGAAGTCGCTGCGGTGGATGATTTGGGGCCACCAGGTTATTACCTTCTTGTTCTTCAAATAGACTTCGTTCATTAGTTGCATACATTGTTCCTCATTATCATCCCAGGCCTTAATGCACTCCGCTTGGCTGACGGCCACAAAGTGTCGGTGGTGAGGGATGCCGAGTATTATCTCAAAATGACGGGCAGTGAGGTTAATGACTACCTCACCCTTGCTGTTTTCGACGCACCTTGTGTCCTTGTTGTAACACTGGGCAACCACCATCATAAATTCATTGTTGACGGCACTGACGGGGATTCCTCTGGCGAAGTGCAGGGCACTGCCGATCAATTTGTCCATCCATGGACTCCTTGTAATTTTCTGAGTTCTGGCCCAGAATTCCTCCATATCGATATGCCCCAGTTCTGAGTCTCTAACGTCCATGCTGCACTCGGCCTAGGACTCGGGCATTTTGACCCTCTGATATTTATATTTCATTTCTTCCTCTGTAAGCTTAGCCTTTCCTTTCGATTTGGTGGGTCTCTTGCTAGATGTAGACATATGTTCTTTCGAACTCAGTTGCTAATCTGGATAAATAGTGAAAATCTTGAAAACGGGTCCACAATGCATTGAAAACGACGAGGCAGAGGCTGACAGGCTCAGAGAATAAAAATCACGTGATATGCGTCTGATGATAATGACATTTGGGCACGTAAATTTTATATATATATGTGAGCTAGTCATAAATGCGCCACCCACTTTGTAAAGGGCGCATGAAAGTTGCTATCGACATGGAAAAGCATGCGCCCTTTAGCGCACGAAAGCATTTGCCAGCATGAAATTAAGCGCGCCTTTGGCACACTGAAAGGGACGTCGACATGAGATTATGTGCGCCCTTTGACGCACCAAAAGTTGTGTTAATACGAAGGCGCATGCGCCTTGGCCCACGCAGGGAAGACTCAACATACAAGGCGCACCAAAAGGCGTGTTGACAATGAAAAATATGCGCCAAAGGCTTTAAAGGGGGCGCACCAAAACATAGTGTTACATAGTAATTCCATGCGCCCAGCCAAAAAAGACTCAAAAGACTAAGTTCGAAAAACCATATTTCCTAGGAAGGGATTTTGCAATGTTTCAAACGCAAGGGATCCCTAACGAGGGATCGGAACAAAATTTCGGTATGGTTATCGGTAAAATTTCCCTTGTTAATTTTACGGGATAACAGCTGGCTCTTTCTGGGGACTACCCCTGAGCAAACTCAGGGGTAGAGAATCCCAGATCACTTGTGCCTATCCATTGGGTAACAGAGTCGAAAAAAACAAGGGGGACCGGACGGAGAACAAAGGAAACAAACAACAAACCGAAAGCAAACACACGACGAAAGCAAACACACAACTTAAAGCAAACTATACAAAGAAGAGAGCAAGCTCTACATCCTGAAGATCTTCAGATGCTGCCCACTATAGGGAAGCGGGAGCTCAGTTCCATCTAGATATGAGAGATAGAAACTATTCTCTCCGTTGAGCTGCTTGATTTTGAAAATCCCTCTCCACAGGGAATCAAACTTTCCGTGCATGCCCTTTGGCTCTCTTCGCTTGTCCCACAAAAGGACGAGATCTCCCACTTGAAAATCCCTTTGCTTGGCCTTCTTATCAAACAGCCTCTTAACTTGATTCTGATGTTCAGTGATCCTGTCGACCACCCTTACTCTCTTTTCTTCAAGTTCTGCCAGATACATGATTCTCTTTTCAAGAGAATTTTGGAAAGTTTCATCTTCGATAGCTCGTGCCAAGCGCAGAGCAGGAAGTTCCACAGAAATGGGGAGTTCAGCATCAGTGCCATATAACACTTGAAAAGGTGACATGCCGAGAGATCTCTTGGGAGTAATACGATCGGCCCACAAAGCGTCGTACAAATACTTGTGCCACATTCGCTGATTCTCATCTACTAACTTCCGCATGATGGTCACCAAGTTCTTGTTACTGGATTCCGCCTGACCATTTCCCTGAGGGTAATAGTCTGAGGCGTGAGCCAAAGTTATCCCATATTCATAGCAAAAACTAATAACTTCCCATGAGGAGAAGTTAGAAGCATTATCAGCAACGATTTTGTTTGGAACGCCAAACCTGACAATGATATTTTCTTTAATGAAATTACAAACCACCTCAGAAGTGGCATGCTTGACAGGTATGGCTTCCACCCACTTGGTGAAGTAATCCGTTGCTGTAAGGACATATCTATGTCCGGCACTCGATTGAGGATTGAGTGCACCAATAAAATCAATTCCCCATTGTCTGAATGGTTCATTGATAATGACCGGCCTTAGGGGAAAGTCAGCCAACTTGGGCTTGCCGATGAATTGCTGGCAGGGTTCACACTTTGCCACCCAGGTGGCTGTATCTTGGAAGAGCGTCGGCAAATAGTAACTGGACCGAATGATCTTGTGTGCTGTCACGGAGGAAAAGAAATGCCCCCCACAGGCTGAATTGTGAAAACTTTCTAGTATTTTTACCTGCTGAGGCTTGTCAACACATCGCAAAAAGATGCCATCTATCCCACGTTTATATAAACCGTCATCCTAGATGACATATTTAGCTGCTCTGAGCTTTATAGTGCACTTCTCCTTTGCAGTTAGGTGCATTGGGAATTCGCCGTAGGTGAGAAAGAAAGCGATGTTGGAGTACCATTCATCACTAGTTGCAACAAATAGAACCAGAGGCAAAGAATCGGGCTCTTCCAGCCGGTCCTATGCTTCGTCGGTGTAGTCACTCCTTTCATAAGGGTTTTCTGAATCTTTGTTTTCAGCCATTAGCTGACACAGGCCCTTGCCCCTCACCAGCTTTGTTGGTTTAATATCTAGGTCATACTCCTGGACCTTTGTGATCCAATTTCCTCGCAAACTTCCTAACTCCTACTGAGTTAGAATTGATTTCACCGCCGTGTCAGAGACCAGCACCACCGTATGCGAGTTTAGAATGTAATACCTAAAATTCTTCACTACTTTCACAACGGAAAAGGCATGCTTTTCCAGTTGAGTCATTTTTAGTTCATGAGGCTTGAGGCGACAACTCATGAACGCGATCAGAGATTCAACATCCTCCGAGTTCTTTTGCATCAAGATTGCGGACACAGTATGCTCAGATGCGTAACTATACATGATGAAGTCTTTGGAGAAATCGGGACATACCAGGACTGGTGCATTAGCAACGGAAGATTTTATTTCTTCAAATGACCTTTTCCCCTCTTTGCTCCATCTGAAAGTTGGTGACCCCTTCATCATGTTCAATATGTGATGGGTCTTCTTGGCAAAGTCAGGAACAAAACGCCTGAGAAAGTTCACCTTTCTGAAGAAAGAATGAACACCAGTCTTGCTTGTAGGCAAAGTAAGGCTTTGAATAGCCTTAACTCTTTCGGTATCTATCTTTGTTCCTTATTTGCTAACCACATGCCCTAGCAACTTCCCTTCCGTGACTCCAAAAACAGACTTTTTTGGGTTTAGGGAAATCCAATGTTCTCAGCACTTGGCCAACACTTGCTCCAAATGATCACAATGATCATTTCGTTGTTTAGAGAACACGGTTAAGTCATCTAGATAAACCACAATGACTTTCCCCATCATACCTTTGAATGCAAAGTCCATGGCCCACTGAAAAGTGGCGCCAGCATTAGTTAGGCCAAAAGGCATCCTGCTGTAGGCAAATGTACCCCAGGGAGTAGTGAATTCTGTTTTAAACTGATCTTCAGCTGAAACTTCAATCTAATTATAGCCTGAAAAACCATCAAGCATGGACAACATCTCTGATCCAGTTACTGATTGCAGAACTTGATCCATTATCGGAAGTGGGTACTTGTCTTTCAAGGAAGCCTGATTCAAATTGTGAAAGTCTACGCATATGCGTATCTCACAATTTTTCTTGCGCACTGGCACAATATTTGCTATCCAAGTACTGTGATGGATAGGAAAGATGATTCTCGCATCCAGCATCTTCTGAATTTCAGCCTGGATAGTCCCCGAAATCTTAGGATTATAGTGCCTCTGCTTCTAGCAAAAAGCTTCGACATCTTCTTTCAACGGAATGTCATGCTGAACATCCTTTGGCTTAAAGGAATTTAGATTGACATAGGACCATGCCAACACGTCCATATATTTTTTTAGCAACTTGACAAATTTCCATTTCTCCTCAGGTGTGCAACATTTTCCAATGTTCACAAATTGCGGGTGCTCCATCGAACCTATATTGACCGGTTCGGTTTCTGGGGATGAGTCAGGGTCATCTCACCTCTTCTTTTTCACAAAACGGTCATGCCTGTCGAACAACCGCTCCAAAGAAACCAGGCCCTTTGGGATTTTATTTCCTTTAAGCTGACATATGTCGTCATTCCCTTCGGATTCATCGCCTTGATTGGTGACTGATTCACGGCAAGTGGAACTCGATCCTTCGAAATGCAACTCCTTAAAATTTTCCACCTTCTCAAGAAAGGCAATGAGTTGATTATCGTCGTTGAACACCTGCCAATGCTGAGAATTTTTTGGCATGCTCGGGAGGAAAACCACCTCAATGGTGTATTTGTCTGTTCTCAAACCTGGGTGAGGAAGCATGAGGGATGCTGAAACAGCCAATGAATTGGCCATGTCATTTTGAGCCCTTGGAATGGATTCTATTGAAAAAACATCGAATTCCTTGATGTTGTCCCACACCGCATTACAGTAATGCCTGAGCCTTTCATTCTTCACTTGGTAAATCCTTTTAACTTGATTCACAACTAGCTCCGCATCACCTTGTACTTTGAGATTCTTAATCCCTCTTTCCCTTGCGGCTTGCATGCCAAGTAACAAAGATTCATACTCAGCAGTATTATTTGTGTTAAAAAACTGCAACTTGAAAGAGAGAGGGATGACTTCTTCCTCGGGAGATATTAGCACGGCTCCGGCGCCGCATCCGCTGGTTGCACAACTGCCATCGAACTGCAAGGTCCAGATCTTATTAAGATCTCCTTCTTAAATGAGAACAACCCCTTTATCAGACTCAGTAGACAAGAAATAGTTCCCCATCCCTGATGATTCAAAAAGGATTTGAGCTTTGGGGTCCTCAGAGCTAGTAACCAAGTACTTTTTTTGTGATTCTGGCTCCAAAGTCTGTATTACGCCTTTGACAAGAATCCTAGCTTTAGACCAGTCCATATGAATTTCTCCACCAACTTCACTGCAAAAGCTTCTTCCCAGCAAAATTCCATAGGCTGTCGGAATGTCAGCAATGAGGACTATCATCTTTACTCTTTTATCTGGGAACGCCGCAAATGTAAATTGCGCATCTTTGATTTGGCCAACCAACAGAACCTACTTGGTTTCCAAGGAATAACATCTTCCGAAAGGATTGGTAAGAGTGAGGCCCAGAGCATGGGCGACATTTTCCGACATGACATTATCAGAAGCCCCGGAATCAATTATGCAGTTACTCAGCTTGTGTCCATTGATTAGGAGGGAGAGATAGAAAGGCTCTATCTTGCCTGATGCCGATGTTGAAGCAACATTTATGTGAGATTTAGGGGGAGTGGCAAGGATTCCTTTTGGGGAAACCTGATTAGATACAACAACTTGACTTTGAATATACTTGGTCAATCTTACAAGCTGTTCGGGATTTGACTGAAGATACTCGACTTTAAACATTTGGATCTTGGTCTTTTTTGCATGATCTATGATATCAAATGCGGCCAAGGGTTGCGTTGGTGAAGGAATGATTACCTCACCTTGCGATGATGGAATAGGATTACTGGCCTTGGTAGGAACGTGAGAGGATTGATTTGGAGGAGAGATTGGGGGAAAAGGTTTCCTTGTAAAAGATTTGCCAGGGAGTTGAGTAGGAAGAGGATTACCTCTTTTAGCAATGATCGGAGGCACGTTTGACACGGCCTTCTCCTGCTGGACATGGGCAGCAACTTCCGCTTCTTTTCCTTGCGAGCGAGTAAAAATAGCGTATGACTGTCCGCTTGCATATCCCTGAGTACCCTCTTCTTCATCAGATTCCTCCTCATCAAATTCCATACACCCGATAGTAGAGTCGCTAGTCGGTTCACCGACATCTTGATAATCTTCACCCTGAGACGAAGGTTCTTCATAATACTGCTCTTCTTCTTCGATTTTGGCCAGAGCGTTGACCGGAGGAGCCTCAAGTGCTAACCGTGGAGCGGTTGCGGGTAAGCGCGACCTTTACGAAACATTGTTAGGAACGAAATTCCTCTGCGGAATATCCCAGTATGAGGAACTGGGAGAGGCCTGGGCCAACTGCTTCTTTAATGCAAGCAAGTCATTTTCCATCTTTTGAAAGGCTGGATCAGACGAAGTAGTGAGCGTAGGGCCCAAAGATTTAGGCTTGGCTGATTCCTTTTTCAATTCACCAGATATTATCAAATTATCTTCTATGCGAATGGTAGTGGCTTGGGTGAGAATCAAGGTGGCCACTTGTTCTTGAAGGAGCAAGAAACTAACTTTCGAGCTCATAGCGTTTACGAAGAAGCACTTTTGATTTTCCAGTGTTGGAAGCATTGCAACAGGGACACGATTGATTAATGCATTCAACCTAGTGATGAAATCGTGCATGGTTTCATTTTCCTCTTTCTTCAGGTGAGTGATCTGTGATAATAATGCAAATGCATCTTCTGAAGGTTTGTACCTGTCTTCAAAAGCATCTCGCAAGGTGGTCCAACTTATAATAGATCCGGCTGACAAATGCTGAATCCATTAAGCTGTGGGCCCTTGTAGAGTTTCCAAAAAAAGGCGAACCGACACATCCTCGTGAGTTACATCCAGGATACTACACGACATAATGAATGTAGATATGAGGGAATCCGTGCTTTGATTTCCGCTCCCGTCGAATTTGGGAAAATTCTTTCAGTTTCCGTGAGGGGAGCGCGTGAACTAGATGTGGTAAAGCCAAGGGACCCATAGCATTTCCCCATGGTACTACCATTTGAAACGCTGGAAAAAGAACACGAGCTGGAAGTGTGGTTCCGCTGAGTAACAAGGCACTACAAAGGGATGTGGATTCCCCTTGCGAAAGATTCTTTCTTCGTGGAGGTGAGAGCACTCCTGGATGACCGGTCAGCTGAGCTAAGCGCTGAAAAATGTGCCGGTGTTACTGCTGAAATTGTGCCTTTGAAGCAGATCAAAAATAGGATTGGTTTCTCCACAAGCTCTCGTGCTACGCGTAAAAGGATTCACCTGCCAGTGTGTCTTTCCAGATCTACAGTGTTATGTAGCGTAGATTCAAACTTTCTTTTTGGATGTACTTGCTGATTTTCTGGCTTTTCTGATGAAAAACCAGTAGTAAATGCACTTTTCTAAATATTTAAAAACTATCCTCTTCATAAAACTGATTACCGTTAAATGACAAATAACAACAAGGATAAGAATGGCAGAGAAGATTAGTAAGCTGATTTTTCGGGTCTAATTTTGACCTTTTTTTTTTTAAAGGGTTTCAAACTTTTAGCAAACAGTCAAAAACTCATATCTACGGAAAAGTATTGATTTTTATAAAAACTCAACGAACTAAAGGTATCCAACTAGGCCAGGTCTATGGATCTCAGAAGAAAATTTTCAATTTGGAGCACTTTTGCAAAGTTTTTGGATTTTTAACAAAAAGTTCAGATTTGCAAACAGATAGTGATTGTTTCTGATTTTTTCTGATTTTCTATCCTACCACTATCATAGATATGATAGATCTTTTCATTCCCCAGCAGAGTCGCCAAAAACTGTTGGTCTGAAAATCTGTCACTTGGGCAGACCTATGGATAAACAAGCCAACAGTGTGCAGGGCATAGCCCCTCTTTGAGTTAGCAAAGCGAAACTAGTTTATTGCTATTCTACCAGCAGTAATCTATGCAAGTCTTACATAGATTCTGCCCTTCGGGGGTTTGGGATCTCATCCCAGTAGGGGTGTTTCTGATTGTGAAAAGAAAGGAAAGGAAGAGGGGATGAAGAAAGATCAGGTCCAAAGGGAGAAAAGAAATGAATTCCAAAGCAGAAAGGTCAGAAGGTTTATGTTTTGGGATTGGTAGTAAACAAAGCCAAACCTACTTGTATAAACAAGCAAAGCAATACTGATGATAAATAAATGATAATAAAATCAGATAGGAGATCCAACAGAATAAACACATACAGATCTAACTTAAGAAAGATCTAATGCACATAACACAGCTATTCAGCACAAAGTCTAAATATTTGTATTAATATTTTTCTTCTGTTACAAGAAAGCTCAAAGTCTTTTTTCTTCACTTCTATTTTTCATCTGAAAGATATTCATCCATCTGTACAATACAACAAGTATTGGGGTATTTATAGAAGAAGAAGAGAAAAGAAGGCAAAAAGGAGCCAAGAACTTATTTACAAAGATATTTACAAAATATCTAAAAGTCATGTTGACTTTTTACAACTTGATGGATGACATCATCTCATGATGCAACATGTATGATGTCCTCATTTGTATCAACATACTCCAGATATTTCCAAAAAGAAAGATGAAGAAGAGAAAGAGAAGAAGGAGAAGAAGAAGAAGAAGAAGCAGCAGCTATTCGTCATCATCATCCTGCGGCCGAAAGGGGGTGGACTGCTTTTATTGCTCCTCAGGTGACGAGATATGGAACTGAGAGCGGTATTCCATGAACTTGTTGATTATTGGCCCTAGCTGATCCTGGGAAGGATCTTTGTGCCTATCACTTATCGCCTCACAAGTCTCCCGCTCATCTATGAGCTTCTCTGGGAGTTTGGAATAGTCCTTTTCCGCCTAAATGAGGAACCCGATGAAGTCTCTATAGGCCAGCAGGTTGTTGATAGATTCTGTTTCAAATGTGACCTCTGGCCCCGTTCCTTGAGAAGCGATCTCCTTGAAGATCCGGATGGTTTCATCAGCTTTCCTTAAAGTGAAGGAAGGAGTAAGTAACCCTGGTGACATATTAAGAACAATTCGTTCCATTTGGTGCATCGCATCCAGGGCTTCTTCCTTGACTTTGTCAATATTTTCTAGAATAAATTCTAGCTGATCCACCCGGTAGTCCAAAGTGGACATGATTTTGTTGAGGGCCCTTGGATGGCCGAAGACGCCGAACTTGACCAGATCTTCGACTAAACAGTCCAACATTTGTTGGAAGGTCTCGTGTTGCAGTCTGGCATGTTCCAACTCTTTTGATATGGGCCCTGCTAACGCTTGGAGCTCTTTATTCACCTTACTGATGTTCAGGTACAAGTCGGAGAACTCGGGGATCACTTTTTCACTATATTTGAGGATTTGGCTCCTCCAAGCGGAAACGGCCATACCCTGCTCGCCGATCTTGGCATACTCATTAATTTTCTCCTGGCTGAGAAGCTCAGAAGTCTCGGCGGCAGTTGTAGGAGGCGCATTACCCATCTTCTGTAAGGCTTGGAGCAGATATTTGTTTTGCTCCTTCAGTTGCCTTTTCTCTTTCTTGATTTCCTGAAGCTTTTTGCAGAGGGCGTCAACTGCAAAAAGAGCCTCACCCTGAAGACTTTCGGAAGATGTCCCCATTGTGACTTCAGTCACAGTAAAATCTATCGGAGACAGATCCTTTTTCTCTTTGAGGGGATTGGGGTATGCGATTTTCATAACTCTCTCTCCTGCAGCACTTTGAGAGAAGCGCGTGACAGGCTTCTGCTTCTTCGCCCCCTTAGATGGGATTACGGAAAAGTCCATCGGAGCGATGGGAACTTTCCTCTATTGCTGACTTAGCTGCTGAGAGATCCAAGCTGGACCTATGGTAGAAGGACCGGAAATAGAGGAGGGGGTAGCTGCAGTAGAAGAGGGGAAAAACGTGGAGACACATGGCAGCGGCATTGAGAGAATAGCCGAAGAAGTGCCCATGGAAGGAAGGGAAACTGCAGCCGCGGATGACATAGGAGGGGAAGGGAGCTCGGAGATGAGGGAAGAAATGGAAGAGGACAGATCAACGAGGGTAGAAAAGATAGATGAAGAAGCGGGGGAAGAAGTAGAAGAAGGGGAAGAGGACATGATCAAAGGGATGGTCACTTGAGTCACTCGAGGAGGGGAAGGAAGAGAAGAAGAAGGGACGGAAGGGACCTTAGTTGTTGTTACCATGCCAACATCCTGAGTGGATGGGGCCTATTGGAACATCCTCTGTTATTTCTTCCTCCAGAATTATGACTTGTTCTGGTGCTGTGGAAGGAGGACTTTCCCGAGCTTCTTCTTGGGTGGTGCTGTACTCACCCTCTACGCCTTTGCCTTTGCCTTTAGGCTACTGTTTGGATTGTGGAGGTGCGTTACCCAGTGGGTAGGTTGTGAAATCAACCCCAAGGTAGATTAGGCCGTTCATTCGGCACCAATGTTCTGTCCTCCGCAGAGTCTCCTTGACCCTCTCCTCAATTGTCTGAGGAGCCTTAGTTCTATCAATGGCCAGAAAGGGCCAATCATCCCCATCTATATCAGTATATACCTTGTCTACTTCATCTTCCGTAGTTTGGAAGCCTTTGGGGACAATGGCTACCCCATATTGGATGATTTCTGCCAAGGCTAGGTGAGAATGATCCTTCCTTCTGAGCTCCACCTCATGGAGGATGTCAATATAAATATCCTCGATCTGAGGAACATGGATTGGATCAAGTTTCACACTTGGTACACAGCTCCTTGGGTCGAAGGTAGGCTTGGCTGGGAAGTCATGTTTCAAATTGAGTAACTCCAGCTCTGCGAACATTTCCTTCGCCTTATGGTGGGTAGAGCATGTATATCAGCCTACTGTGAGGGGGAACGGAGTTCCACCCTTCTTTATTTTAAGGCATTTCTTGTGGTATGTGATTAGCTGCCTTGACAGTTCCAGCAGAATCAGCTTAGGTCCAGCATACCTCGGTAGCCTGGTTGGCTCTCCCAAAAAGTTGGCAGCCCTTAGATAGGTGAATGTAGGAAACTGGGTGAACAGGGCTCCCCATTTCTCCGTGGCTTCCACTATGCTTTTGGTCATGCGACCATAAGTCATATTCGGCCTCAGTAGGTAGATGATGTGGTAGAAGAATGCATCATTGATTTTGGTGAATTGGGAGATGTTATTCTCCAGCCTCAATTCTAGATAATACTCGTATATTTTGACCTGAGGCCAAACTCCACTCCGCGTCAGGCCTGGATAGTCCCTCTCTGATGCTGCAGCGTAGACCATGTAGGATTTCATATGAAATGTCCCCATTGTGCTGAATTGTTGTAGCTGTTCGGAGATTGTGCTGCTTATAATTTCTCCCCAGCAAAAGCGTTGATCAGGCATATTCTTGTGCATGGTTTCTAAGTACCGCAGCATCCATTTATGGAAATAATGGGCATCAGAAAGCCCGAAGACCCTGCTCAGGAATGTAATGGTGTCGCTGAGATCTTCTGAGAAGTCGCTGCGATGGATGATTTGGGGCCACCGGGTTATTACCTTCTTGTTCTTCAGATAGACTTCATTCATTAGTTGCATACATTGATCCTCATTAGCATCCCAAGCCTTAATGCACTCCGCTTGGCTGATGGCCACAAAGTGCCGGTGGTGAAGGATGCTGAGTATTATCTCAAAATGACGGGCAGTGAGGTTAATGACTACCTCACCCTTGTTGTTTTCGAGGCACCTTGTGTCCTTGTTGTAACACTGGGCAACCACCATCATAAATTCATTGTTGACGGCACTGACGGGGATTCCTCCGGCGAAGTGCAGGGCACTGCCGATCAATTTGTCCATCCATGGACTCCTTGTAACTTTCTGAGTTTTGGCCCAGAATTCCTCCATATCGATATGCCCCAATTCTGAGTCTCTGACGTCCATGCTGCACTCAGCCTGGGACTCGGGCATTCTGACCCTCTGATATTTATATTTCATTTCTTCCTCTGTAAGCTTAGCCTTTCCTTTCGATTTGGTGGGTCTCTTGCTGGATGTAGACATATGTTCTTTTGAACTCAGTTGCTGATCCGGATAAATAGTGAAAATCTTGAAAACGGGTCCATAATGCATTGAAAACGACGAGGCAGAGGCTGACAGGCTCAGAGAATAAATATCACGTGATATGCGTCTGATGATAATGACATTTGGGCATGCAAATTTTATATATATAGGTGAGCTAGTCATAAATGCGCCACCTACTTTGTAAAGGGCGCATGAAAGTTGCTGTCGACATGGAAAAGCATGCGCCCTTTGGCGCAAAAAAGCATTTTCCAGCATGAAATTAAGTGCACCTTTGGCGCAGGCATTTTGACCCTCTGATATTTATATTTCATTTCTTCCTCTGTAAGCTTAGCCTTTCCTTTCGATTTGGTGGGTCTCTTGCTGGATGTAGACATATGTTCTTTTGAACTCAGTTGCTGATCCGGATAAATAGTGAAAATCTTGAAAACGGGTCCACAATGCGTTGAAAACGACGAGGCAGAGGCTGACAGGCTCAGAGAATAAAAATCACGTGATATACGTCTGATGATAATGACATTTGGGCGCGTAAATTATATATATAGGTGAGCTAGTCATAAATGCGCCACCCACTTTGTAAAGGGCGCATGAAAGTTACTATCGACATGGAAAAGCATGCGCCCTTTGGCGCACGAAAGCATTTTCCAGCATGAAATTAAGCGCACCTTTGGTGCACCGAAAGGGATGTCGACATGAGATTATGTGTGCCCTTTGGCGCACCAAAACATGGCACAACAAAAGTTGTGTTAATATGAAGGCGCATGCGTCTTGGTGCACGCAGGGAAGACTCAACATACAAGGCGCATCAAAACACGTGTTGACACTGAAAAATATGTGCCAAAGGCTTTAAATGGGGCACACCAAAACATGGTGTTACATAGTAATTCCATGTGCCCAGCCAAAAAAGACTCAAAAGACTAAGTTCGAAAAACTAGATTTCCCGGGAAGGGATTTTGCAATGTTTCTAACGCAAGGGATCCCTAACGAGGGATCGGAACAAAATTTCGGTATGGTTATCGGTAAAATTTCCCTTTTCAATTTTACAGGATAACAGAACATCAGGTGGAAATTTTAACTTTTAAGGTTCCATGAAGATTGGTAGTTCCATTTTACCTTATTACTTAGTTAGCATTTTTTTTTTACAATATTTCTTAGCTCAAGATTATAATATTCATTGTTTAGAATTTTTTTTAGTTGTCTTAAGTTCGTGGGTGCCCAACAATAACTAACATCAAGATGTCACACAAAACTTAACACAACACAACCAACCCACGAGACATCTTGTTACCTACTTTAATGATTGTATCACATCACAAGGTCTTCAAATCTACCATGGGATGACAAACAAGTAGTCCACATAGCAAAGAATTTTTCACAATTATGTCATAGACATCGATCCAGTACATAGATGTGACTGACAAACAAAATCATCACATGGATACATATACAACGAGTATCACAAGACCCAAAGAAATCCATTACTGTACCAACACAGTGCCAAGACATTATCCAATAGTCCATACCAACCAAGGAAAGAGTCAAGCCTCAAACATAACAAGGTGTCAAAAAGACTCACAAGGGTACACATAACTCACTTTACCGACTCCACGCATAACAAGACATCACGATACAATCCCCAAATATCTCCAAGAGCATAAAATAAAAATCCATATACAATCCCCATGTTTATATAACCCTCATAATTCTATAATTAATAATTTCCCTTCCTATTCCTGGCAATTAATTAATTAAAAATCATGCTTCTCTCTTTAAAAATAGCATGTTTAAGGAAAACCATCCATTAAATTACATTTAATCAATTTAATCATCCACTGTTCACTTCACTTAAGCTTCACAGTGTGCTTTGACCATAGCCACTAAAAATAGAATTTAATTTAATTAATTAATACTTTAAAAAGTATTATTTCCTTCTCAACAGGGGCTGCATTAAATAAATTAAATTTATTTAATTTTGGAATTCTATTTTTAAATTCCTTTTGTCCACTTCCCTTTCTTGACTTTTCCACAAGCCTGGGTGTTAAAATTGGGTGAATAAATATTAACAAATATTTATTTAATGCATTATTATTCACCTAAGGTGGGTCGCACTTTTTAGCATAATAGAATTCTATTTTTAAAAACACATGGCAATGGGAATTTTTACCCTGCAAGGCAGCCCCAGAAATCCCATGATCCACTTAAGTGATTTGACTTTGACAATGGGATTATTTACCTTGCATGGCAGGCAATAAAATCCCATGATTTCACTTAAGTCACTTTTCATTTATTTCTCCATGGGAATTTTTATCCTGCAAGGTAGGCAATAAATTCCCGCCTACCTGCTGCCTCTAATTTTTCCACTGCAACTTAAGTGAATTTTCCATCATGGGAAATAGTACCCTACAAGGCAGGCAATAAAATTACACTTGCCTGCTGCTTCCATTTTTTCCATTATCCACTCTGATTCTTTGTTTTCCAAAAATGCGGCCAGCCCAGAAGAGGATATTTGGTGCGCAACTTCGTCTTTTCCCAATGAACCAGACCTCCGATGGTGACTTCCTTCGGGAATAACGTGCATATGTGATCTCCAGTTACTCTAGGCCAAGAATCAGGCCAAACCAGCAAAGGAATTGATCTAGAGAAATTTCATAGAAAATGAAACGGAAAAACACAAAAACACAAAACGTTGCCAAAAGTCACAAATAAAGCGCAAAACTCATTCCTAGTTAAAACCCTTCTAGTATATAGGAATAATGATATGTTCCATCACAAGAGGGTTAAATTGAAGCACAAATTACCTCAAATGGGGCTCAAAATAATTAAATACAAATTTCCCACAGACAAATCTTGATGACAGAATATAACAATTTTGGGCATCTAGGTATTTGGCGAAAATGACTAATATGGCTCTTTGGGAATATCTTGACGCAATACGAGAACCTTCTGGCAATAAAAACACAAAACGACCCATTATTTTAAATGTATGAAATTTTTTTAGATAGGGTAGTCACAGATTTTAGGATGAAATCTGGGGACACCAGTTGGCTCCATCTGTGGACATCTTTTTCTCTGTCAGAATGACAATGGAAAAGATGAGATCCCAGCATCTCTGGTTTTGTGTCTTGTCTTTTGGGCACGGGGTCAGGAAAACAAAAGCAACACAACACAAAAACAAAACAAGGAAAAATAAACAAAATTGTATTTATATACATACATGTTTTAAGCTTCTTTTTCAGTTCCTGAATAGCTTAGATGCTGCCCGTTGAAAGGTAATGGTGACTCAATTCCATCCCGATAGGAAAGGAAGAAGGTATCAATTCCTGCAACTCTGTTGATCACGAAGGGCCCTTTCCAAAGTGAATCAAATTCATCATGCATGCCCTTCAGTTCATGTCTCTTGTCCCATCAGAGTACCCAGTCTCTAATCTCAAACTTCCTTTCTTTGACCTTCTTGTCAAGTACTCTAG
The DNA here is from genome assembly GCA_019776745.2 of Taxus chinensis. NCBI lineage: Eukaryota > Viridiplantae > Streptophyta > Pinopsida > Cupressales > Taxaceae > Taxus > Taxus chinensis. Next base: position 268,156,399 of record CM034149.1, on the reverse strand, counting down.
GAAATTCCTTATCAACTTCATCTAGTGGTGGCTCATCCTTTCTTCTCTCTGTGGCGGGTAAGTTTGCATCAACTTGCTTCGTTCCCAGATTTATTTGCTACATTTTTTAGGAAGAACTATCACCATATTCTTTGTTCTTCTTCAGGTACTGATTATGCTTGTTGAAAGTTTCCACTAAGGAAACTAAACCCTTGGGGATTTTGTTACCTTTTGGTTGGATTGCTCCACTATTTTCATCATAACATGGATCAGATTTTTCTGTGACTATTTATCGTGGTGGTGATTTACTCCCCTCAACATGCAGAATGCAGATGTTTGTTCAGGGACTCTGGGGTCATAGACCATCTCCACTTTATAGTTTCCTTGTCTGAATATGGACGGTGGTTTATCTAGATTCAAGAGTACATCCATGACTACCAAAGAATCTGCCTTGGAGTTTTGATTTATTGGAATGAATTCAATAGAGAAGGTTGTAAAATCAAATGTGGTAGATAGTACTTTATCTCTATAATGCTCCATCTTATCTCTTTTGACTTGATTTTTCCCTCGAACCTACTTTACCAGAAGTCTAGCATCTCCTTGGGCTTTGAGGAGTTTTACTCCTTTCTTCTTAGCTTGCTCCATTCCTAAAAGCAATGCTTCATACTCTGCCGTATGATTGGTGCTCTTGAACATGAGCTTGTGGGATTATGGAAATACCTCATGATCTGGAGATATTAGTAGAGCACCAGCACCTGATCCAAAAGAGCAACATGTGCCTTTACACTCCATAATCCAAAATTTCTCTTCTTTTTTTACTGGCTCTAGCTCTGGTCAAAGTTCTTGCTCTAGAATGTATTTATCTATTTCCAAGAAATAGATCCCACAGTCAGATCCCTGAAAAAGAATTTGAGATCTAGGATCCTCATATTTTGTAACCGTGTACTTGGACTTCTTTTCCAGCTCCAGCTTATGGTTAAGCCCTTTGATAGGAATATGCACACATGACCAATCCATCTTTACTTCTCCTCCCAGTTCTTTGCAGAAGTTTTTGCTCAAAACCATCCCATAAGAGACAGGAATATCTGCAACTAGAATTGTCATCTTTAATATTTTGTCAGGAAAAGCTGCCAGAACAACTTGTGCATCTTTGATTTGTCTGATTAAAGGGACTTGTCTCTCCATGGAGTAGCACCTTTTTATGGTCTTTATTAGGGTAAGCTCAAGAGCATCTGCAACTTTAGCTGGTATGACATTATCAAAAGAACCCGAATCTAGAATGCAATTGATTAACTTAAAACCATTAAGCAATAAGGAGACATAGAAAGGTTCCACCCTTTTAGAAGATGGTGAGGGTTTAACAACTGCAGTGTTGTTTTGTGGAAGATTATATTTAGCCTTAGGCAAAAGTCCTTTTGATGTATTAGATTGTCCTAGTGATTGTACATATTTGACTAGCCTATTTAACTACTCAGGAAAAGCTCTCAGGCATTCAGCTTCTGAAATTTGAACTTTAGTTTTCTTGGCATGATCAATAATGTCAAAAGAAGAAATAGACTCAGATACCTGAGCTGCTTTTTGTGGTTGAGATGAAGAATTTACATGCTTACTTCTAAGAGCTAAGGAAGAAGGAAAAGGGATGCCCCTTCCTTTCTCGTCAGCTAATGCCTCAACTTGGCAAGTTTGTGATCTTGTAAGTACTGCATATGCATGACCATGATCATCTTCACGAATTTTCTCATCGTCATGTTCAAATTTGTAGTTCAGGTAATTAATGTTGGAGTTGCCAGTAGGTCCTATAAAATCATCATCCTTGAGTTGATCAACGTCAGCTTCCAGGTCTTCTTCATTCATCTCCATGTTGTTTCTGGGAGCAACTTCAATTGATAATCTTTGGGAACCAATAATGCGGTTCCGGTTGTTGTTGTTGAAATTCCGAGTAGGGGTAATATTGTTGCCTTGAGCCATTTGAGCCATTTGTTTCTTCATCTGCATCATCTCATTTGCTAACTTTTGTAGTAGTGAATCGGAAGTAGTAGCAGAGGATCAAATTTCAGCTCTATAAGTGTTGCTCTTTATCTTTCCAACCATGATGAGGTCGTTTTCAATTTCAACCGCCATGTTCCGGGGTGCTCATGTGGCTCCTTCTTCAATTGAGTGAGCTAAGTAATCAATGTGCTAGAATCTTTGGCTACCTTGAATCTTTTCAGGAATGCATTTCGCATAGTAACCTAGTTGGTTATGGTGCCAAGAGCTAGCTGATAGAATCATTCTCTATCCAAGTCATGTAGAGTCTCTATGAAGAGTCTAACAGATAAATCTTCATGTTCGACTGCAAGCACTCCACAGGATATGAAAAATACAGCCAAGTGGTCATCTGGATTCTGCTTTCTGTCTCCAAAGAATTTCAAAAAATTATTTCTTGTCCCTTTAGGTAGATCATGCATAGGAGGAGTTAGATTCAAAGGCCCAAAATTTGCTCCCCATAGAACAGGTGCTGCAGGGGCAAGTGGCTGATTTTTATTCTACATGTTGATAGAATCACACCTTATTCTTGTGAAGACTTGATGGATAATTCCAACAGCCAAAATGTGTTGAAGGGGATCCAGATCTAGATGCGTTTGCACTTGTCTTCCTGGTGAAAGACTAGATCTGCGGCTTCTAACTTGAGGAGGATGATTGAATTTGAATTTCTCCTGCAGTCTGAAGAAATTATCAGTCCTTACTTACGCCTTCACGGATTGGGTGAATGGACGTTGAGATTTGTATCAAAAACACTCTAATCTTCAAAATATAAGCTTTGATCTACAAAATAAGTTGTTCCCCAGCGGAGTCGCCAAAAACTGTTGGCTAGATTTTCTGCATAGCACAAAACCTAGGTAGTCATGAGATAAATCTCCCTCATTTACCGGTGAGGCTTCCGTGTCAGATTTTTCAATTAAAGTATGTTAATATCTAAATGGGTTTTTACTTTAACTACTCAGTTCATAAACCAGAACAGTACACCGTGACACAAAGTTCTCCGGAAACCTGCTCCTTTATATTCCTTTGCTCCAAGTGGCTCTCAGGGTTTCAGCACAAAGTCTGGAACATGAGGTTACTGCTTACAAATTCTGATCATTACCCTGAAGGTTCTTCCTCTACTTATAGAATGTAGAGGGACAATTACAAGTTGTAAGCTTTTAGTTGAACTGGCACATGTGGAAGTCGGGGGAAAGAAACAACTGACAATCTCCATCCTAGAATTCCTCTTTGCATGACATGTATGATTTGCAACTGAAAATAGAACCTTCCATTTTACACGTCCACCACCTATCTCCAAGTAGTTGACTTCTTCAAGTAATGGCTTTTAAACCAATCACTTAAGTTGTATAATTTAATCTATCGCTCAATTACTTTGTCGAAGGAAATAAGAAGGAAGAGGAAAGCTGCAGTCTTATCCTTTTTCATGTCTGCATGCAGCTAATTCTTTTGCCTTTGATTCTCACTGGATCTGGGAGTAGCTGGATCTAGAAGCAAGCTGAAATTTTGGCTTTGCCTTGCCTTCTCTTTCATCTTTGAAGCTTTTGCAGTTCTTCTCCAATACATGCATCAATGCAATGTTTGTCGTAGATAACTCATCATCCTTATTTTTAATTACATATGAGCAATTAAAAATTCTGGAAAGCACTCTGGATGAATGAAAATTCAATGAAGGCTTTAACTGGAAAATGGGAGCAATTGCACAAGATCTTGGAAGGACTTTTCCACTCACTGACTTCTTCACAGGCTACATTCGAAACAAGAGGATAAAGCCTTTGTGCCGGAAGCTTTTTTAACTATGACATCTAGATTTGGATTTGCATATGGATTTGCATCTGCATCTGCATTTGCATATGGATTTACATCTGGATTTGCACTTGCATAAAAAACTCTGGCAACTAGGTTGTGGATGGAAAAGCTGCAGCTCGCATAATTCCACTGCTTTTAATATGCACACATGAGTGAAATTTTTCCTGCACGCATGAGTAAAGTCTTTCCTGCTCTGGATCTGTCTATCAATTCAACAAGAGGTTTTGAGCCTAGATCTGTGTCTCCAGTATCTATAAATTTAGAAGTGATGCATGACTCCATTGTGCTTTCTTTTTCATCTTTCTTCACCATATATTTGTATATCTTTTCCTGAACAATTCTTTTTCTTCTTATTTGACTGGAATTCTTCAAAACTAGTGCAGATTTGGATAATCCTTCAGATTCGGAGGAAATATTCAATGTATTGGACATTGATATAAGTTCCTTTTCTTTATAAAATCACCTGCATCTAACTCCTGCAATTAATTCAGACAAAGATGGCAACCGGAGCATGCACAATGAATTTTAATCACAAAAATTTGCATAATTCAAGCCTGCTGCCCCAAAATTTGATGTTTTATTTTCATGGAAAGCAAGCATGAATTTTACCAACATCACCTGAGCACCTGTATCACCTATGCAAACAAAAATCAACCTCCTTCAATGTATGCACCAAAATTGGAAGCTTTTAAAATTGCTTTGATTGTCTTTTAAGCAATGTCCTCTTCAATATGGGGCGCACTTTTCCTCTGGACTTCACTTCTTTACCTATGAATTAATTAATTCACCCTTATGGCAGCCCATGTTTATATAACCCTCATAATTCTATAATTAATAATTGCCTTCCTATTCCTGGTAATTAATTAATTAAAAATCATGCTTCTCTCTTTAAAAATAGCATGTTTAAGGACAACCATCCATTAAATTAAATTTAATCAATTTAATCATCCACTCTTCATTTCACTTAAGCTTCACAGTGTGCTTTGACCATAGCCACTAAAAATAGAATTTAATTTAATCAATTAATACTTTAAAAAGTATTATTTCCTTCTCAAAAGGGGCTGCATTAAATAAATTAAATTTATTTAATTTTAGAATTCTATTTTTAAATTCCTTTTGTTCACTTCCCTTTGTTGACTTTTCCACAAGCCTAGGTGTCAAAATTGGGTGAATAAATATTAACAAATATTTATTTAATGCATTATTATTCACCCAAGGTGGGTTGCACTTTTTAGCATAATAGAATTCTATTTTTAAAAACACATGGCAATGGGAATTTTTACCCTGCAAGGCAGCCCTGGAAATCCCATGATCCACTTAAGTGATTTGACTTTGACAATGGGATTATTTACCCTACATGGTAGGTAATAAAATCCCATGATTTCACTTAAGTCACTTTTCTTTTATTTCACCATGGGAATTTTTACCCTGCAAGGCAAGCAATAAATTCTTGCCCACCTGTTGCCTCTATGACTTTTCCATCATGGGAAATAGTACCCTACAAGGCAGGTAATAAAATCACACCTACCTGCTACTTCCATTTTTCCCATTATCCACTCTGATTCTTTGTTTTCCAAAAATGTGGCCAACCCAGAAGAGGCTTTTTGGTGCACAACTTCGTCTTTTCCTAATGAACCGGACATTCGATGGTGACTTCCTTCGGGCATAACGTGCGTATGTGATCCCCAATTACTCCAGGCCAAGAATTAGGCCAAACCAGAAAAGGAATTGATCTAGAGAAATTTCACAGAAAACGAAACGGAAAAACACAAAAACACAAAAAGTTGCCAAAAGTCACAAATAAAGTGCAAAACTCATTTCTAGTTAAAAACCTTCTGGTATATAGGAATAATGATATGTTCCATCACAACAGGGTTAAATCGGAGTGCAAATTGCCTCAAACGGGGCTCAAAATAATTAAATACAAATTTCCCGTAGACAAATCCCGACGACAGAATATAACAATTTTGGGCATCTAGGTATTTGGCGAAAATGACTAATATGGCTCTTTGGGAATATCTTGACACAATACGAGAACCTTCTGACAATAAAAACACAAAACAACCCATTATTTTAAAAGTACAAATTTTTTTCAGATAGGGTAGTCACAGATTTCAGGATGAAATCTGGGGACACCAAATATCAACGATAAATCACTGACATGGCATCCACCCTAATCTAACATAATTATCATTTTTCAATTTCCCATTTACATATGATAATAATTTTAATTTGCAATCAAAATAAAAAGGTTTAGAGACATGTATTCATTACATTTTATTTTATTTCATTTTGTAACCCAGGAGAGAGAGAAAAAGGAAAGAAAGAGAAAACACCATTTTTTCAAAAGTTATATTTCACACAAAAAGTTACACTATATAGTTTTAAATAGTTATTTGCATGTGTTAACAGTTTCCAGGGTGGTTTGGCAACCCTACGAGGGTCTCGCATCTTTCTATTTTTACATTTTCTCACTAGCTACAAAATGTTCAAAATGGGCTCGGAGGCTAAGAAACCGCTTCCAGAAGTTATCTTCTGATGAGAATGCACACCATGATTAACTTTATACGTGTCCCTAGATATACCAAGAGTTCATAGTAACTGACGGAATTGGGAAAAAGTGAACGGTTTGCGTTTGGCGGCTAGTTCTTCGGGGCTTCTGGTTGTAGCTGACCTAATTGCAAATGAAAAAAAGTTAGCTCGAGCGCCCAGAAAACCACGTCGATAATTGATGTTCGATGGGCACACAACACTTCCTACAAGTTCCCCTATATAAGGAGAATTCATCATAATCGACAGAACTGAGAACTAGAAAACCATTTTCAAACGGCGACAAGTTTTTTGGAGCAACAAGTCAAAATTTGTCTAGTTTGACCTCGTCAAACTGTGACCAGAGGCCTACAAAATGGCTTTGCGAAACTATCTAGAAAATTTTTTTTCCCTAAATTGAATGTTCCATGTAATTGTCTGGTATAGACACTAGAGGTTTGCAAAGACGGGAAATAATTTCTCTATCCTTGTTTCAAATAGCGGTTCAAAACGAAAGCCAACTTTCTAGATTTAATAGCTTTCTACTGCTGTAAACCAGTGTAACAGGGCTCCTATAAGACCATCAAAAAGATCACATATGTTCGTTCGGGGTCAATCCAGAGGTCAAGGTGACCCCTCACACAACAAGGTACACAAATGAAGCTTAACATCTCGTTTTTAGAGTTACGAAGGGTACTTAATGAGTCTCCGAAAAATGCAAAAATTAACTATTTAAATGGGTGATGATCAACGTTATTACTAGAAAGTCAATTTTGTTTGGTCGATAAAACAATGTTGTAGTAATCCAGTTGGGTAGGAATTTTTCTACATCACCTCAGAATGAGGGTGGAAGTTCATGTTTTAATGCAAACGGGTTATTTTGACTTCGTGAGTTTCGACACAACATTTCATTGTTTTTGCAATGAGTTGAAATAAACATTTAAAGGTATTAAAATCCTAATATTTTAAAATTCTATTAAGTTGCAAAAGAGAACTAAACCATGAAAATTATGAGAGGTAAGGGAAGATGAACCATTCCTGGAAGGAAAGGAGTTGGTCAAACCCGCAGGCTTTGGTTTAGCATCTTTCTTGGGAACTTCATTAACCAATTCACGAGCTTTGATCAAACCTCCACAACGTCACACAAACTTCCCAGTCACTTGAAGTTTTTCCAACAATTTTCTACGGCCTGCACAAGGCTCCTTTCTTGCACACGGGCTGAGAGAATGTTGGAAATGGATAAGAGGCTCTACACCTGCGAGTGTAGTTGCTTGAAAGTTTTTAAAGCCTTTTGAACAGATCCATTATGTGCATATCCTTAAATCATGGCATTCCATGAGACAACATTTCTTTGAGGCATTTTTTCAAATATTTCTCCTACCCTTTGTGTATGCTTTTCTCCAACTGTATAAAATGTCAAAAAACCCTTTTCCATAATTCTTTGAAGCATGTCCATACCCAATTTAAAATACTTATTTTGGCACATCTGAGAGGGTGTTGGAAAAGGTTGTTAAGTGTTTCTTTACAACTGCCAAATACATTTCCTTCAAAGTTTCAAAGGCCTTTACAATAAGATCATCTATGAATACCCTGAAGCCATTGCATTCCATGAGATGAAATATCTGAGGCATTTTGTCAAACAATTCGCATGCCTTGAATACACTTCCACATTTTTCACGCATATCAACTATGACACTTGCAAGTATAAAATATTACAAAAACCCAGATTCTATTGTTCATACCCTATTCCAAAGCTTCCATTTTGGCACAGGCTGGAAGTACGCTGGAAAATGTAAACTGATTGGGTTGGAGGCCTGAAATGGAGCAGCTTCCTATGCGTCCACCAAAGCATTTGCAACTACAACATCTGACAAAACCCCTCTATCCTTTCTTTTTGCATTGATAGATGCCCACGCAGTTCAAGAGCTCATTTTTTTTACACAAGTTGGGAGGATGCTGGCACAGGTCGTAGCAACCATGGCCCTCCCTAAGATGACATCTGGTTAGGCATTACTTTGAAAAAAAACAAAAAAAAAAAGCCCAAGCAAATGGATATGTGTAGAAGCCTACGCATTTCCATCTGCCACAACTGATATCCTCCTCATTCGGTTCTTCCACAGCTTGGTGGGTGCACAAAAATGGTTTGGAGCTTCCATCCTCCCTCCATAGCAGCGGCTACCCTCTCACTCTCCATTCAACAAAACCAAAGGATGAAAAAAAAAACATAACTAATGGAGCCCGAGCCCCCTTTTGCCCTCACCCCAATTTTCACGGCCTTTTTTTAATTCTTTTTTATTTTTATTTTTTTTGTTTTTTTAATCTCAAAATGACATAAAAACCTTAAAACGAGGTAGATAAATAAATAAAATATAGCTTAAAGTTAATCCCTTACCATAGCGATAAAATTTCGACACAAAAGCAACTGATCGTAAATCGACAATATAAATTATAATATTATTATAAACATTATTTTAATGATTTTACGACTAAAATAATGATAATAATTATTAATCCTATTAATGGCGACAACCAGACAAACTCGAAGAAGCAAGAACTAGATTTTCCTTTAACCGGATAATCATCCATGACGCTACTAGGTCCACCATTTGGGGTGTCGACAACAACCCGAAAAGGTAAGAAGTAGAGGGAGGGTGCAAAATCTTCACTGCGACAAGGACAAAGTCAAATATGGTCAATGAGAGCACACACACACTAACCTCCCATGCTTAGCAACACGGTCATCATGTCAGGAACTAGGGAAACATCGAATGGGGCATTACACAAAACTATTAGTGCAGAATCACAACACCTCTGAATGCCTGAAACCAGATGGGTTGAGATTCTCAATGTGATTACACAATATGGAGCATCTCTAAAAGTTTGGGACCTTACGAGTTGAGAGAGCTCTCCGGATTAAGGCTGAATCCTATTCCTCTGTTCAAGTGCATACAAATAAATTACAAAGGATCTATTTTAAATCTACTCTAATTTTACCAAGGAGACAGGGTTGAGGAGATGAAAGAAAATAAACCTGAGCTAATGAGGCGATGTACCAAAGGAATGTTAGACACGTGTTTTGTAACTTAACACAAACCACAAGAGTGCAATACAACACCATGCACAGGTAACCAAAATGAAATGAAATATCATAAAGAAAACAATGAACACATGAAAGTGTTGGAAATCACCCACAGACATATATTATTTCTCCAGAATTGATACAATACATTACATCAGCCAAGAGGTGAGGAACTTTGTATTATAGTTCAAATGGGAGGTTTGAAAGCTCCACAAATCCACTTGCGGAAAAAAAGAAAAAGGGAGGGCGCAAAACAGAAATGTCCAACATTTTACAATGAGCCCCGACCCTTCCTTTATAGATTCAGCACAGAGAGAAGAAGGAGAGAAAGGCAAGAAAACTAATTCAAAGCTCAACTATTAGACATCAATGCCCCCTGCAAATCTTCCCACAATCTATCAAATCTACCTTGATTATTTGTTCAACATGATGAAGGAGAAAGAACGGCAGATAAGATCAAATCAGATCTAGTTGTTGGAGTGAATAGATCCTGTATTAATGACACAAAGACATTTTCCATTTTTTCCCACCTAACTTCATTAAAATTAATGTTTCATATTTCCATGATGTAGATGAGGTTGAGATCTCTCCAATGGTGCCAAATTTGTTAGATTTCGAGCACTGGATCAGAAGATATGCTCATTTGAATATTTGAATCGGGCTCATACAAAAAATGGCGGAAACTAGTTATTAGAACAGGTCTGGGGGCCGAAACTCACTTTGTGCCCTTTTGCAAAAAATACAAAAATGCAAAAAATTACCCTGCAACCTCACAATACCTTTTGGTCAGAAAACCATCCTCGGGCCTGTCGGCCCACATTTTCCATTTGGGCAAAACATCACCCCAAGGCCCACTCGCCCACACATAATTTAGGCTTGACAAGTTTCTTTTTGGGCATCAAAGGAGGCACAGATCATTTCTATTTTTTATGTCTTTGGGAAATGGAGCCAAAAATTAAAAATTACTCCCAGAGACCCACTTCCCCGCTTTGACTTGGAATATGGCAACGTGGAGGGTTGGCGCGTGTTTAGGGACTGCTTTTGGATTTTGATTTTGAAGTTACATCGGGCTGACACGTGGCTCCTTCTGTGGATTTTCTTTGTTCCTTTATGTTTTTTGACTAAGTTCTTTTTCTTGGCGGGGCCATACATCTGACCAAGGACACATGGAGGCTTGGCACTTGTATAAAGACCCACTTTTTTTATTTATCTTTGAAGATGTGCCAGGTTAACACGTGGAAGCCTTACTCTCATTTAAGTCTCTACTTTGGGTTGTTCCTTTGAATGTGTGTCGTTAAGGCACATGGTGCCTTCCACTTGCACTTTTATACTTAATCGATTTGGGCCCACTTTTAGGTTTGAACTCTTTGAGCCTTGTCCACGTGGAGGGTTGTGGCAAGTTTGAGTCTCCACCTTAGGCTCCCATCTTGAAATTACACCGATCTGACATTTGTTTCTTTCTGCTTGTTTGGACTTTTCAACTTTCGACTCTATCCTTTTTCAAGCTTGGGACACGTGGAAGCTCTACACTCACTTGAGTCTTCTTTTTGAGTTTACCCCTTGGAGATGCGCCGATGAGGCACGTGGAGGCTTCTATTGATCCTCCCATACTTAGCCAATTTTGGACTTGTTCAGAATCATTCATAGAGACCAAAGACGTCAATTTTTTTCTCCATTTCTTTCCTTATGGCCTCTGGTTTTCTTTGACATTGTTTGCTCTTCCCCGACCCTGCTACTCCATTATAGAGCCTTCCTGCAACCTATTTGTTGGATTTGAAACGTGGGCTTGTGCAATGGAGCTGTCCCTTGGATTTCTTCCTACACGGGGTCATGTTTGATTAATTTTTCAGGGGGGAAATTTGAAATAACAATTGTATTTTATTTTATGAATGTTTTTTTATATCTAATTGGTCACATAGTTAAAGATAGTAATCCTTAATGATGTAAGAATTTGTGATCTCTTTTTAAGATTTTTTTTAACTACCATTTACATTATTTTTACATAATTGATCTAATATTAGTGAATATGTGTTTGTAGGTGTGGAAATCCAAGAATTGAGTTTCTCTCAAACATATAAAGAACCAATTACATTGACAGTTTGTGATGTTTCACATAGTGTTGGCTTGGATGAAACAAAAACAATAGCTTATAAGAAATGCAAATGCATATCTAGTCAAAAATATTTGGAAAATGTTCCTAAGTCAAAAGATCCAATCGTACCTAATATTGTAAAATATTCAGGAAATAGAGAGAATCAAGAAGTTTAGAAAGGTTCGAATAGCACTACAGATGAAACATGTAATTAACTACTCACTTTTAAATTTCATATGATATTTTTTGTTGCAATTAGTGAATTTAAATGATTAATTCTATGAAACATTTATTTGTAGTTCCTGATGGAAATATAGATGTAGAGTCAACAATTCAAGGCCAAATACCACTATCTTCAAGTATAGTATCAGAAAATTTAGTTACTTTAATTTTTAAAAAATTGTTGTAATTGGTCATTTTCAGAGTATATGATTTAATAATTTATTTGTGCATATCAAAGTAGAAAACCTCTATTGATACTAGATTTGGAAGGTGTGCTAATTTTTCAAGTGGCTTCTAAATTTTTCGGATCTTTCCAGACCAAAGGATGTCATTATGTTCCTAGATAAAAGTTATCTCATTTTTTAAAATGCATATGTACTAAATTTGAGATAGCATTTTGGTCAAGTTTATGTGACCAAGATGTTAAATATTTAGGGAAGAATATTTTGAAGAAATATGGGGATGGTAGGCAAAGAGATTTATTTTATTATGGTGTTGAAATGTGCACAAATACAGATTGTGAACATGTACAAGATATGAATATGGTATGGTTAAATAATTAATCATACGACACTACATATACCATATTGATCAGTTCTGAAATGTTAGGGGTTCCTCAAAAAAAAATTCATTACACCAAGTTTTATTTCTCAAAAAATATGAAAGCTAATAATTGTCTAATGGATCATGTTTGGCATAGCTTGAGAACTTTTGAGAATGATGTAAATGATGCAAGAAGATTATTTAAAAAATTATAAACGATATTACAATGAAAATTTTGAGCTAGTTTCATTGTAAGCCAATTGAAGATACATTTTTGTTGTATTGTAAGATAATAGAATCCACACCAAAGTTAATATAATGTATTATTATTATTATTAATTTTATAGCATTAATAGAAATTTATTTTCTATTTGTTGTTTTACTAGTGTAATTATTAAAATGCTAGTAATGTTTGTCATATCTTTAACTTCAATTACAGTGAATTTATTGATTTTTGTAGTAGTAGGGATATACTTTTGGAAGTTATTTTAAATTTAGTATACATCTTGTAATTTATGTTATAAGATAGCATGGAGTTAAATTTTTTGATGTGGTTATTTATTATATTAATCATTAATATAATCTCTAAAATAATGTATATCATATATGTGATTTCAGTTGGAAGGAAATTGTTGATATTGGGAGTAGAAGGATTGTTGTTCGGAGTTTCAGGATATTCTAGAACTGAGTCCTATAAATTAAAACATGATTTTAAATATGATTCATATACATATTATCTTGATTTATTAGAGGTTGGAAGAGAACTTTTTGATCTTTCTTTGTGGTTTATATTTGTAGATAAAAAAGAAGTACATTATTTTCTTGCACATTTTACTTGGTTACGAGATACAAAACGTGTGTTCACTTGGGTAAGATAATATTGTATAATATAAAATAAATTTAAGAGATCTTGGAGTGGAAATTTGAATCATGTATATAAGAAAATTGTAAAGGATGTTTTTGATGTGTACAGAGAGAGATATGTTTATTCTAATATATTATTCATTAATGAGGGGAAATACATATTTGAAGAGTTTGTAAATCATAATTACTTTAAGATCCCACATAGTTGGTATTTTGATAGGTTTTATGAGAAAGATTAAATTTTAAAAACCCATATAATTTCTTGGGTTAAACATGTGGAGCCTTAAATCTCACATGGTCACTCCCGAAACATTTTCCAACCCTAAATGTGGTGTTAAGGGCGGTGACCATTTTGAAAGAAAAAATGGAATTGTAGGGTGCGGTAGCCACATCGATGGAAGCACCTGATCCCCTAAGCATGTGACATTTATATTCAGTGGTGCGTCCAATGATGGATTTTTCCCTGTTCGTGCCCATGTTATGGCAACGGCGGCTAGGGCTTCAACGGTTACTACTACTTTTTGAGCAATAAGGCCGGTGGGTAGTGCTGGATTTTTCTGGAAGAGGATAATAACTCGGGCCATCCTTCCAAGCCTATGGATCTTGTAAAAATCACACCTTCTGTCACCTTTAGCGCTAAGGTTCTCAGATCAGAGGAATATTACAATAAAAATGGACTCATCTACAGATTTAAAAATATTTTCCTTGGTCTCCCTATTCTTCATGAATGGATCTTGACTCATTGGAGGCCTTTAATGGAAGGTGAGTTGGACATTTATCCCACTTCTAGGGGTTTTTTCATTATTTTGTTTGATAAAACCTCTTATAAGGATTTCATTTTTAGAAAAGTTTGGGACTTTCAGTCTCAGTATCTGTTTATGAAACCATGGTTTCCCTTGTTTAATCATGTGAAAGACACGTTCCAAGTTAAACCTATTTGGATCCGGATTCCATATTTTCCCCTCCAATTTTGGAGTGACGAATGCTTGATTTCTATAGGGGATTTATTGGGTAAATGCCTATCTATTGACCCAAATAAGACTTCTTATGACTTTACTACATATGCACGTATTCTTGTAGATATGAATAATTATGTAGATTTTCTTGGTGATATTAAAATAATTGTGGAGGACCAAATTTGGGGTCAAAATATTGATTATGAATGTTTCCCCTTCAAGTTTAAAACGTGTTTCTCCCTTAGTCATCAAGTGTCGAATTGTGAGAAGGGGTTAAAACAATCCAAATGTATATCTTCTTGGTTGAAGAATTCAGATTCTTCTCACCTAGTTGTTAATAGTCAGATGGAATCTAATTCAGAGGAATACTAAGAGGATGAGGATGTTTCCAGTTAGAAAAATGTATAGGTCATTCCTTCCCCTACACAAATAGTTAAGGATTTTTTTCAACGTTCTTATCTTGAAGAATATTTTTCTCTTCCTCTTATATTGACGATGATTCAAACTCCTATAGATATGGAGAATTTTTACATCATCATACTAGTACACTCTAATGAAAATTTCAATCTAAATATTGGTTCTAGCTGGATTAGGGTGGGTAAAAAGAAGAAAGGGAAAGTTTTTAGTCATCCCCTTTTAATGCATCTACGATCCCACAGAAAGGTGACTCGGGGATAAGATGGTTACTTTTTTGTCTCGTTCTTTGTTTAGTTATGTATTGTTGTTCGTCATTACCGCTATGAGAGGTAGCTCTATGAGATCTTCATTGTTTATATTTTTCTCCACTGGAACATATTGTTATGGGGTAGGGTCCCTTCAACCCTTTTTACCATTAATAAAAATATATATGAGGCCTCTAAAAAACTTGAGGTGTTCATTAAGAACTTTTAAATTAACTATTGATGATTATTAATTATAAATGAAACATAAATTGTGAAGTTGTTTTTTATGAATAAAATATATTAAATGTATATGTTGATTTTCTTGTTTTTATAATAATAGTGCCGACATAGATATTATGAATAGCAATAAGATAAAGAGAAGTCAACTAACAAGGGGAATTAATTGATTTAGTAGTATTTTGTCACACAATTTTGTTTGTATGAGTAAAAATAATATGGAATTTACACATGTTGAACCAGATGTCCTCCTATTCATCATTTAAATGAACTAATGCTTAAGTGAACTAGGTAGACTCCTATTATATCAATCCAAATAAATATTATTAGAGAGAATAAGTGCCTTCTAATTTTCCCTCAAATATCATCCAAAAATTGGAAACCAAATACATTATGAAAAATAAAATTAGTAAACTAGATGACATCTTATTATCCATTTGAGATCAAAATAACAATGCATCTAGGTAGAACGTGTGACATCCCACTCTCATACAATGTGAAAACAATTGGAACAACTAGGAATCCTTTTAATATGGGTATAAAAGGTAATATATTTGCCTCCAATTCTTTTTAATTAAAATTATAAAGACAATAAATTTATTATCAATTTTTCCAATCTGCATGAAAATTAAGTGCGAGAATGGGTGGCCTCATATTTTCCCTCATAATTTAATTAACTAAAAATTATAAACCAATAATGCAATTATTAAAGACCTAAAACTCAAATGTATAAAACCAATAAATACATTTTTGAAATCAAAATATTAATATTTAAATACAAAAATTTAGATGTAAAGAAATTGATAATGAACTTCTTTAAAAAATTATTGGACTAAAATAAGTCCAAATGTAATGATTTTTTTTCCAATGTGAGTGAAAATGAATAGAGAGAATGGGTAGCCCCGAATTATACGTTATAATTCAATTAACTAAAAATTGGAAACCAATAATGTAATTATTTGAGACCAAGAACTCAAATGTTGAAAACTAATAATAGTAATTTTTAAAACCAATAATAACATTTTTAAATACCAATATGTAGATGTGAAGAAATCAATAATGAACTTTTGAAAAAAATCTTGGACTAAAATTAGTCCAAATTTAATGAAATGGCGTTTCTTACAAATTGATGTCTACAACACTTATAGCTCATATACCATTAAAGGAATGATATCCATATTACTTCAAGCTATAAATATATCAGATGCTACTAGAGCTTCACATTAATTAAATTGAAATCAATTCGACATAATAACCTTACAAAAAAATTTACAAGTAAAGAGTAATATGATATATTACATCTCATGAAACTCTATATAGTACATTGAGAAACGACCTTGCTTATATAGGAAAGAATGATCAATCTAAGAACTAGCCAAGGCTATATGGGTAAGTACAACAAGTTAGTGTACCAAAAAGGGGTCATAAGTGAACGTCATATTACAAAAAACAATGAAATATAGACTTGTAGGGATTATTAGCAATACATGCACTCAAAATTAGAAAAAATTATATAAATATCAATCGTAGCATCTAAACTCTAGTTTCTAAACTACTATTTTTTTTTTTTTTAAATGGACAAGTTTAGCTATATTAAACACTTAAAATTATATGACTTGGTTTTTTTTTTTGAAAAAACCTATAAGATTATAGTCCATTTGGCCACGATTTGGATGACAAAATCTTGTTTTTTTTTTTCCTTTGGTGATAATTTAGATGTTACTATCTATCTTGGGATGGATTTTATTTTGTATTTTTTCAAGTAATATTTTTTTTATGATTTTTTCCATGAAAGTGGTCTAAATTTTTTTAGAAAACAGGGCACTTTCTGTTTGCCCTCCATAACTATATAAAAAAAATTGAAATCCAATAATTTGTTTTTAACGTGTATAGAATTTCACCATGCTTGGGATGGTATAGGTTTTATCAAATTTTGACATGCGAAACCAAAGTTATAGTCTTAAACGTAGACATGAACATTCATGGGAAAAAATGTCTTAAAGACCAAATGTTAGTAAAAAATTATAAAATGATATTTATCTTATTTTATTCACTTTAAAATCAATATTTCTACAAAACTAACAATCTCCCTATGCGATGGTACCATTATTGTGAGATGTTTTCAATTTTTCAACATGGTTCAAGTCTGCAGAAGAGAAAAATTGGAGTTTTTGGCCTTTAACATGCCATAATGACCTCCTATAGCTCTGGTTGGGAAAAAAAATTCCCGAGCCTTGAGGGTCATATTTGATGAAACAGATAGAACCACGATCGCAGTTTATAAACTTTGATCGCGGTATTTGATTTTAGAACCAAATCATGGTTAATAAATAATGTTTATGCTCATCCCAATGTTTGAATTAGCATGTGACTTTTACTGTGTGGCCTTACTGTATGAATTATTACAAAATTTTGTCATTTTTTACACGTTTGTCTTATCACCAAAAGTAAAACATCATGGGAGACAAGAAACGAGGTGAAAAAGGAAGTCAATAGGTAAAAAACACCAGATGAATTAGAGGAAAAAATATTTCAAAATGTTGAGAAAATATGAAATCTTTGTGAATCAATAAGAGATTCATCTTCAACCCCTACTATTGTAAGCAATGAGGAACTAGGTAATGTTTCTACTATCAATTTTGAAGATAAATTAAATACTCGTGATGAAGATTTTTTTACTATCAATATTGAAGAAGAGTTAAATACTCGTGATGTAGTTGATGTTGAAATTGAAGGAGATAATGAAAATGTGAATAAGGAAATTCAGGTTGAAACTATAGAAAAGAAAAATTTGACAAAAACACCTCCTAGGATTTTACGTAAGAGACCTAATTATTTTATTGAAATTGATGAGAACATTTTGAAACCAATATATGACAACCTTTCTGAATGAAAAATTAGAAGAAAATCCACTGACATTTGGGATAATCATTTTGAAATTTAAAATGATTCTCAAATATGTCATTTATTTTTTAGTTTGATGAAATTGAATAAAATGAGACCTACGTTAAACACCTTAAGATTGAAAACATCTAATATACGTGGTCAAACCTCTACAATTGTTGAAAACCTTCATGATGCATATCACACTATTGGTGTCAAAATACGCATAAGGGATAGTAATATTGTGCGTTATGTACTTGCTACTAGTGTTTTAAGGGAATCAACAAAAAAATATTTGATTATGTAAACAAGTTGAATGTTGAAAGTTAATAAAAAACTCTAATGAAGCAATTAAAAGAAGTAACTCCTTCAATCACTCAATAACAACAATTTTTGGGCATTTTTTGTTAGAGCATCATGTAAGGAAAAATATATATCTAATGCTATAAGAGAAGTTGTTATTCAATTTTGGCATGATAACACTATAGTTTCACCTAATACAAGAGATGTTGAAAAACGAATATTTTTTTCTACTAATCGCAAACCACATCTAAAGCATTTATTAAATATGACTCAAACTCAATTTTTTTCATAAGTTTGAATAGGAGTATCTAGAAATTAAAATTATTCAACTTATTATTGAAACGATGAAACCATTCTATGTGAAAATCAACCATGTTTGCACCACTTATTTTTCTAAGAAACATGTTGAATTTGTGATGCAATATCCTAAATTTTTTATGTATTCATTCTGATTTTCATTCTAAAACTATGTTATCGGAATGTGGTGTTCAAGTTCCATCAATATCTTCTAGGGATTTCATTCCTATGATATTTTGTGAAAGAAAAGTTGGACAATTTTTTTAAAGTCGATATTGTTTAGATGGAAGTTTTGGTACGTGTGGAAAATTACATAAATCGTAAAGTTGCATCCATGAGAAAATTGGAGGTGCAATAGGACTTCATTTAGTTGAGTTTGATAAATATAAATTAGTACCATACCAGTTAAAAGATGGAAAGGAGTCTAAACGGTGTGAGCTAGTTACAGAACATATGCCTATTTTTTAATTTATGAGAAAATTTAAGGATGAAATTTTTTATGAGTATGCTAGGCATACACACAGAGCTTGATGGCTGGATGAACAGTTCAAGATATGCAAGGACACATTTCCTATTGGTACTATTGTTTTAGTGGTCGATTTTGTAGAGAATTACACATTACAACCACAAATGGAGGTTCAATCACAATATTACAACTCAATAAAGGTTTCCATTTCTATGCATATAACATTTATACATTCTCTTGATAGTAAAAAGAATGATAAAAAAATTAAGAGAGTACCACTTTTATGTCAGTGATGATCATACTCATTCTACTGAATTTTCGCAAGGGTGTTTCCAGATATTTTATGGAAACTTTTCTGATAGGGACATCCACTTCAATCAACATAAATTATGGTCAAATTATTACACGTCTCAGTTTAAGAATGCACAAATGTTTTATTGGATGAGCAAGAGGCACATCAATATGGGTGTGCAACATATTTAGGGCTAGACATGGAAAAGGATAGCATGACAATGCAGGGGCATGTGTGAAAAAATATTTTACAAGAGAAGATTTGAAGTACAAAGATGGTGTTAAATTGAAAGATGTAAATAGCATAGTGGAATGGTGTATTGATAACATGGCCCGAGGTTCTAAAAAAATTTCCAAAGTTTGCAGATATTTTTGGTTGATAGGGGAACAAAAACTACTAACTATGAGGATTGTATGACACTCACAAGGTCCAGTGATATGAACTCATTTTGTAGCTCAAGCACTACTTCGTGGGCCACATGGACAATAAAGTTGGCATGTTTTTGTGCTTGTATCGAATATGTCACTACTGAGTGTGATTCATAAGAATGGGTGGATGGATGGGTTTGTAGACCTCTAACTCTGCTTCCCAGTTATCAACCTCCACAGGCATTATGACTTATTTCTCTAGATGAAGTTGTAACATCTAAAGACTTTGACAACATTTAGATTTTGGTGTGACAAGGTAAATGGTTATTTATAATTTTTGTATTGAGTTATGTCCATTGAAATTAATATGTAATTTAAATTTGAGTTTTTTATAGGACATGTGTTTGCAGTTATTGGAACAGAAGACAATGAAGAAGGAACATACTATTTCTTATGTCGTTACATCAAGGAAAGAAATAAGTTGACTTATCCTATTATAGATGGAAAAGATATTGAGTACCTGTTAGTGCAAATTCACATCACCCCAAAATGACTTGTGGATCTGCTTTTCTAAGGCAATGTCATTTGGTGTGAATGCACAACATTGAGCCTTACCAAAGTGTGGGACCTTTGCAAATGGGGAAAGCTCTCTAGAGAAGGTTGGTTCCTCTTTCTAAACTACCTATCACAAACTATTTCAGTGCAGGCAAGCTAATCTAATCCTAATCTAACTATGCCAAGGAGACAGAGAGAGAGAGAGAGAGAGAGAAAAGAGGGAAAAACAAAGCCTACACTAAAACGGTGATACACTAGAGAAGGAAGATGTTGAACATTTATCAAAACTACCATGGAACAAGAAGAGGTGAGCAATGGAAAGGATGGACAAGTGCATCACAAAACCAAGGATAAATTTCACACAAAAAATGTCCCAAAACTCCATGAATACAGCTCCAAAACCTACAATGAACATCCAAACATACACAAATACCTGCAATGAAGAGAGGAAAGAAGAAAACAAGTAAAAACAAGCAAGGATGGAAAAATGCATCACAAAACACATTTTTTATTACTCCAAAAGTTTACACAAAACATCATTTAGCTAGTAAGAGGCAAAAAAATGCCATTACAGAGCATGGGAGGAGGTTCTAACTCCATTTTTGACCCTGGAGAAGAAAATAAGGGAGGGCAGAGAAGAATGATGAGCAACCACATGTTATAAATGAGCCAAAATTGGCTTTTAACCATCCAACTGAATGAGGAAAGGCAAAAAATGTAGGTAAATCTGATTTTTTGACTTCAACCACCGACAAGATTCATTAAAAATGTAAGGGAACCTTTGAAAATCCACTTCCCAATGCATTCGAGCCATGCTGGAGAAATATGGGTGCCATACTGCATTAATTTTTGGTGGTTGGATGTCATTTCTGTGGTTTTCCTGTGCCAGAGACATTTTCTTAATTTTTACCCACAAAACTCCATCAAAATTCAAAATTGATCACCCCATCATGTAGAGAATTTCACCAGCTTTCCAATGACACCAAGAACCTAAAAATCTGAGTTTTGGATCAAAATTTATGGCCCTCTAAAGATTTAGGGAAAAATTAGGGCAAAAATAGATTGGCGAGCCGAAACTTTAAAATTTTCCCTTTTTTGAATTTGGGAAAAATTTTCCAAAGATCCCCACACCCTACCACCCTGCTGCCACAAGTCATCATCCCATTGGTCCGCGGGTTCAAATGGTCCTTCTGCCTTTTTTAAAATTTTGGAAACATTTCCAAAATTCCTCCGTACCCCCGCCGCTCCGGGACACATGTCACCACCCTATTCACTGCTAGCACGTGCTCCAAATTTTGCCTTTGACGCCACTGACCACTTTAGAATAATTACCAAATTCTCCCCGCACCCTTGACCTCTGCTGAAAACAGGACACGTGTCATCCTCCCATGGTATGTGGTGATTTAACCAAAATTTCCATTTCCTCCTTAGCAGGCCTGCGGGCCAATTTCTTCCTTTGTGCCCTTTTGACCACTTTGGAAAATTTTGTAAAATCCTTTCATGCCTCCGACCTCTGCCCTACCACATGGCACCTCCTCATTTGTCATGGGCCTATCAAGGGAAATTTTCCCCATAAAACTCCGTCGGGCCATAACTTTTAAAATATTTGGAGTTAGGAGGAAAATTTTACCTTTCTGGAAAGGTGAGGAAAAATCCTATCTAATGGGATCATTTCCATAATATTTTTAGTCCTTGAAGTATGCCAAAAAATTATTTAAGTGCCAGCAAAGGAGAAGAAGGAGAAGTTAGCCAACAATAAGCATGGGGCTTATTTTGGATAACAGTACCCTATAGGGTCAGTGGTAGTGGTACGCCAATAATAATATATGATATTATTGAGTTCCATAATAATATATGACATTTCTACTTATTTGTTCGTAAAGGTTTTATGTAAAATTATTCTGACGAATTGTTTTCATCTTATTGATCGTGGTGTTTGATTAGCATCTGTGTTCTTGGCTTGGTACGATCTGGTTATCGTTCCTTTCATGGTATCAGAGTAGGAGATTGTTGTTGGCATCCGTCTGTAAGTTTTATTTTACAAATAAATTATTTGTGTATTCATATATTTGGGATTTGGTCGTATTTTGTTATTGCGTGCATTCAGTCATTAAAATCATTATCCCTTGGTCATATGAGGGCTTAAAGCTTGTAATTCCTACTAGTATGTGCTTAACTTCAACCCCCTTTAATTTTATTTGTGTGGTGAAGGCAACAACAATTTATTTTGTCTTAGTGGCAACTACAGTAAATAACATAGCAAAATAGTAAAAAGCTTGTGACTTTTGATCAGTAACTTGGTTTTGAGTGTCATTTTTTGCAAAAGTGCTTGTTTTTTCATGTTATTTCCATTCGAGTTATTTATTTTTAGACTTGCACTATAATTATAAAGTGCCAAATATGGAGGAGTGTTGTAATCAATTGTGGATGCAATCTCAGCTGAGCCCGATGTCCTAAATTTTTGGGAGTTGCAGTTTGTACCTATCATGGATTCTGAGAATGATATGCTTTTCTCTAAAGTATGTGGACTTCAAGAGGATATTGTAAAATTTGTGGAAGAAAATAGAACGCTCAAGAATCAAAATTCTCTTCTACAATCACTCATTCATGATAAGGACACAATAATACACTTCCTATAGAACAAACTTGCTAGCCTACAACATCACCATCATATTGTGGACAGCCATATCCATGCTACTAGTCCACTTAAAGCTATTGCTCCTGAACCCACTGACATTAATGTGTCAGTCTTTGAGTCTGTTCCTACTCTTGATGCTCATAAACCTATGAAGCTTGTTACTGCATGCTCTTTCACATCTGTGTCAATTACAGTACCACATGTTGTGTATCCTACTTCTGCTCAACTGCATGGATTTTTTGGGAAGCATACCACTGCATTCAGTTCTCGCATGCTCCATTCTATGGGTCTCACTAGCGGAGTCATTGGTAGACATTCACAGGGTATTGTTTCCTCTATTCCACATGTTAAGTGGAATTCTAGTCATGACATTGGTTTTCAAGCAAATACTTCATTGGGATCACACATTGATAGAGCTCCTTTGTTTGTTCGCTCAACTCTTTTTAAGGATCATGAGAAACACATGAGTTCTACATATTCACTTAGGCTTGAGAAACCTGAGATTTCAGCTGTCAGACATGATCAACCTGACACATATTCTGATGTTCTTTTGCATGCACCCCTTGTGCATTTACACCAAGTCATATGCAGGCATCTTCTTCATCCATCCATGTTGATTTGGGGTGGATATCTGATCACTCGTGGCAGCAACATAGGCATTTGTTGAGATGACTCTACAAGCATGGTTCCTCCACCATTCGGCCTCTTGCTCCACTTTCTATACCTTCTACATTGTGATGCTTCTTGTTTTGAGCACTTTTCTTTAGCAGGTGTAGTGTATCTCTCTTGTTTGTTAAGAGATTTTGTATCTGTATTTTCGACACTTTGGCATGTTGATAGTATCTCTTATGGGGGATCTATTCTAGTGAAGTCCAGTGTTATTTTGTTAGTGTTCAAGTAGTTGATTTTGGGCAGCTCATATAGATTTGTATCATCACTCCACCTATTCAGCAGTATGGGAGGGTGTGGTGTTGATCATTCTTCTTTAGTTTTCATGTCCTTTCCTTATTACCCTAGCTTTTCTTGGATCGTGACACTCTGGAGTTTGTGTCCTTGCCTTGTTGCTTTGGTTATTGTTCTTGGATCATGGCACACCTATTTGAAGTAGTTGATCGAATTATGTTTGGTATTTTTTTACACTTTCGACATCACTCTATTGATAGTCTCCTTGTATGGATCTATTTTGGTGGAGCCCAGTGTCAATTTTTTTTTAATTTTGTGATCGAGCAGTGGATTTAGACCACAGTGCACACCAAACTTCTTCAGCATTGTATGATTTTTTTTAGCCGAGATTCTTGGGATTCCTTAGAGTGGATCTTTACTCTCTTTAATTTGTTGTTACTGGTTTTGGGTACCTTACGGTGTCCCTTTTTTCTTAGTTATTGTACATGAGTACCTCATCAAGCCTAGTTTTCAAGACTCATATTATGGACATGCCACTTCTATTTTGGCCCCTAACTTCACTTGAGGGGAGGTGTTAGAGTAGGCATTTACCTTATCTCATGTTCACCTAGGTACTTTATTTACCTTTATAGTATTTATCCTCACACACTTATGTGTGTGGATATTTCTTTTATCTTATTTAGATATTAAGAGATATTATCTAGTTGTTAGGTATAATTCTTTCCTTGATCTATGGTATTGACTAGATCATTGATGTCTAGTTCTATCCTAAATATATGGTCTTGACTAGTTCTTTGATGACTAGTTATTTCCTTGATTTATGGCTTGATCTACGACCTTGACTGGCTCTTAGATTGTTATTCCTTACCTATTTAAGCAAGGCCCATTCTCAATGTATTGCATTGAGTTCTATAATAATATATGATATTGCTATTCATTTGTTTGTAAAGGTTTTATGTAAAGCTATTCTGACAAATTGCTTTCATCTTATTGATCGTGGTGTTTGATTAACATATGTGTTCTTGGCTTGGTATGATCTGGTTATCGTTCCTTTCAGGAACTTGGCTTCAACAGTATCCATTAAAAAATTCATTTGTTTGGGTGTTTGAATAATTGGAGACACACAGGAAAATCCTCTTATATTTGCATCTAATTCTAGCAATAAATATTTAGCTATATAGATATGAGGAAGGCCTAATAACAAGATTCTTTAGAAGGTTCAAGAGGCAGATCATGAAGCAATCTTGCCCGCTATTAAGAGTATATCTAATCCTGATGGTTCATTGGAATAAATTTACATGCTCACATCTGGTATATATAATTTCTTTGAAGTGCTTAAATTTGTCAACTAGATCTTCAAGTTCATATATTTTATTAAATTTTTGTATTTTGTATACATTTAGTATGGTTTTGATTTAACTTAAATTTCTTTTACTTTAACACTTTTATGCAAGTTATAGGTACCAGAAAAGCTTCCACCTTCATGACCTGATGGTTTATTGGAATGAATTTAGAAATGTTTATCTGGTATATATAATTTCTTTGAAGTGTTTAAATTTTTCAACAGATCATTCAAGTTCATATATTTTATTAAATGTGTATTTTGTATATATCTAGTTTATGGTTTTGATTCAACTTAATTTTCTTTGACTAACACTTTTATGTAGGTTAGTGGTGTCAGAAAAGATTCCACTTTCACATCCTGATGGTGAACATTGGAATGAATTTACATGCTCATCTGGTATATATAATTTCTTTGAATTGTTTAAATTTGTCAGTTCTAGATTCAAGTGGATATATTTTATTAAATTTGTGTATTTTGTATATAACTAGTATGGTTTTGATTCAACTTAAATTTCTTTGAATAACACTTTTATGTAGATTAGTGGTGCCAGAAAATATTCCACCTTCACATGGTTGGCATTGTTAGTAGATAATTTTATATTCTCGAAGCTAAGAGAATATTTCATTGTTTTACAAGAAAAGAGAAGAAACTAACAATGATTTATGTACTTGTGGAGAGGGTTCTTGGTTCCAGAGGGAGTAGCCCAGGGGAACTGAAATCACATCACTCCCTAAATGAGTTCTAAAAATTCACTTTTTATAAGTGTACAGGGTCATTTTGGTGCCGCAACCCACCATTTGTACAATATAGCATTGGATCATTCCCCACAGCTGGCTGGGACTTGCACTATGGGATGTGATTCTCCAAAGAATAGTGCAGCGAGAACATCGATCCTAAAGATGGACCTAACCAAGATAGGATATTGTAGAGGGTCCCTATACAGAGGTGTAGGATCTGATGAGACATCTCTAGGTGTCATGGAGACCGAGTAATCACCCGTCGAAGTTAAATGGTTTTTTGGTCTCGAGGCTCTTAAGGGACTACACCCAAACAAAGTATCTCGGAAGCAATGACATTATCCCTCATTGAAACTATACCTCCTCTAGAATTTACCTGATCACCTGGATATGCTGGCACAGTTAGTTTGGTGCCACGGCCCACCATTTGCAAAATATAGCGTTTGACAGCCTTAGACTGGCTTAAACTGAACTATTTCATGCGTTTGCTAATAATAGGACTGAGAGAGCACCGATTGGAGACAGAAATAAATGAGAAAATATATTGTAGAGAGTCCCTAAACCAAGTTATAAGATCCAATGAGATGTCTATAGGTGCCACAGAGACCGACCAATCACCTGTCAAAGTTGAATGGTTTTTTGGTCTCAGGGCTCTTAAGGAACTATGCCCTAACGAATGCCTCCTATAGAATTTACCTGGCCATGTAGATATTTTAACACAGTCAGTTCGGTGCCATGACCCATCATTTGTAAAATATATCATTTAATAGCCTTACACTAGCTCAAACTACATTATTTCGTGTGTTTGCAAACAATATGGAAGCAACAGAAATGATTAGAGACAGAAAAAATGAGATAGGCTATTATAGAGGGTCCTTACACCAAGGTCCAGGATCTAACAAGATGTCTCTATGTGCGACGTAGACCGAGTAATCACCTGTCGAAGTTGAACAATTTTTTGGTCCCAAGGCTCTTAACTGACTACGCTCGAACGAAGTAGCTCGGAAGCAACGACATTATCCCATACCAAAATGATGCCTCATCTAGAATTTACCTAGCCACCTGGATGTGTTGGCACATTCGGTTTGGTTCCACGACCTACCGTTTGACAAATATAGCATTTGAAATCCTTACACTAGCTCAAACTGCACTATTTTGTGCATTTGCAAATAATAGGGCAGCGAGAGTGCCGATTGGAGATGGAAAAAACCGGGACATACTATTGTATAAGGTCCCTACGCCAAGGTGTAGGATCTAATGAAATGTCTCTAGGTGCCATGAAGACCAAGTAATTACCCGTCAAAGTTGTACAGTTTTTTGGTCTCAAGGCTCTTAAGGGACAACGCCCGAACGAAGTAGTCTGAAAGCAACAACATTGTCTTGCACCAAAATGATAGCTCCTATAGTGTTTAATTAGCCACTTAGATATTTTGGTGCAGTCGATTTTGTGTCATAACCCACTGTTTGCAAAATATAGCGTTTGACAGCCTTATATTGGCTTAAAATGCACTATTTTGTGTGTTTGCAAACAATAAGGAAACAAGAGCACCAATTAGAGATGGAAAAAATGAGAGAGAATATTGTAGAGGTTCCCTATGCTGAGGTGTAGGATCCAATGAGGCATCTCGATGTGTCATGGAGACCAAGTAATCACCCATCAAAGTTGTATGGTTTTTTTGTCTCATGGCTCTTAAGGGACTACACCCGAATGAAGTAGCCAGAAAGCAATGACATTGTCCTGAATGAAAATGAATCCTCCTCTATCATTTACCTGGCCACATGAACATGTTAGCATAGTCGGTTTGGTGCCACAACCCATTTTTTGCAAAATATAGTGTTTGATAGCCTTACACTGGCTCAAACTACGTTATTTCACACAATTGTAAACAATAGGGTAGTGAGAACACTGATTGGAGACGACAAAAACCAAGACACTCTATTATATAGGGTCCCTACACCAAGGTATAAGATATGACAAGACATGTCTAGGTGCCACAGAGACCAAGTAATCACCCATCGAAGTTGTATAGTTTTTTGGTCTCAGGGCTCTTAAGTGACTATGCCCAAATGAAGTAGTTCGGAAGAAAAAACATTGTCCCACACTGAAACAATGTCTCCCCTAGCATTTACCTAGTACTCAAATGTGTTGGTACAGTCATTTTGTTTCCATGACATCCCAATGCATGACTTCTCACTACTCGGCTCCATTCATTTCCTCGAACTACCTAGAATAGATAGTTTGTAAACAATAATGCCATGAATGCTCAAGGAATGTGACAACCCTAAATTCTTGGGTGTGACTAGAGGCCTCCTTCACTCAAGTTTTGGCTCAGATGGTTCTTTATTTGGATTACTGATCTCCAAGTTGTGATCGTCATAAGTTTCTGTTGAAAACGTGAATTGGGATTAATAGGGAAGGGGTTATTGTCTCTGGATCGGGTGGTCTAACTCCAAACCGAGCCTCCTTAGAGCCCGCCATAGCACCTGAAAGCATATACCCCCCAATCAGATGTGTTGGCAGTGACATTTTGATCCCACGACATCCTAGGGCATGACTTCTCACTACTCGGCTCACATCAATGAGATTGCAACAAGGAAAACACATTACCACGTAAATACTCTAATTATTGTTTGATCTCTTTTTAAAGCATGTAAATATACAATAGAGTGTTAAGAATATTTTTTACATATCTTGTCCTAACTAAACTACAATGTTTTTGCATTTTTTTAAACAAGTTAATTCAAATTAGGACGTTATTGTTACACACATCAATAACACTTAATTTGGAATAACACTTAACAAAAGTACACTAAAAAATATAAAAGGACTTGTAATAAATCCCTCAAGACCATTTTTAAATAATAAAATTGATATAAGTCCACACTTGAATCTCTTGAAAATAAAATGATCTTGAGCCCAAAAACCTTCAAAACCATTATATAACATAACATCATATATCATATATATCATATGGATAATGGTCACATAATCGATGTCATCAAATCAAATCAAATAGAGAACTAATATGGTTATTAAAACATACATAGAAGTATATAATGTGCAATGAAATCAAATCAAACATAGAAGTAATATCGTTATGAAAACCAACATGGATATTATCTATCACACTGATTCTGCTGCATGTCTCTAAAAATCTAAGTTCATAATGTATTGAACGAAGTGTTTCATACATATAGGACCACATGCAATCACATAAGGCTATATACATGGATTATCAAGAATCATGAACTAGGATCAGATGGCATATATATTTATACACGAGTCCTATGAATCGAATCATGAAACATATTTCCTCTCTTCACCATGCTAGAAGAAGCATGTCCATGACATGTGGATGTAGTGGAGGGAGATGCCACTACAGATTTCATTTATGTGGTCATAGGCATCTCTAAGAGGACCTACAACCTAGCTTGCACATTTATAAACATTAAGTTTTTAACACCCAAATTTTTACAATACATTCAAAATTGAGAAACTTAGAATTTATAATGCATGTGAAATCTTACCAAAATCTCATGATCCCTATCAATTTGTCGTCGACGCGTTGCAGGGTCAATGGTGGACTCACGAGGGCTAGGATACATACAAATAAATAGTTCAAATTAAATATTTCATGTATAAAATTTGATATTGTAGATAAGTAATAAGAAAACATTCCTCCAAAATTTAACAAATTTAAAAAATTGTACCTGAGTTAGTGGATCTGTAGATGTTATGGAAACATCGACAACAGCCTTCACAATCTACATATAGGGAGGAGTCTCTCTTAAAGTCATAATCTATACAAAAAACATGTAGATCAATATTAATTGAAAACTATCTAACAATGAGTATTATCATGAGAAGAGGACTAGTTGCAATAAGGCCTAAAACAAAGAGTTATGTAAGATTGCAAGTGTACATGACCGAACTAATATTCTAAACACCTTATGATAAAGTAGAGAAGGATAATTAGTCATGTTTATTTGCATAATCTCTCTTGACTATTAATATGGAAAGGTATTATAAGTGATGTAGATCATAGTCATAATTTTTATGTGTCTTGAAATTGCATAATTTGGTTTTTACAGAAAATTGTAGACTCTCGAGATCTATCTAAGGATTTGTGTAAATTTTGATTGTATAGGTGAATCTTGCTAGAAATTTAAAATTATCTCTGTTTGTGGATGAATTAGAAGACCCCAATATTTCGTGGTGATTGATACAGTATAGTGAAATTTATCTAGATAATAGTTATTTCAAGCAACCTGGTAAAAGTATAGTGTACAAAAAATGAAGGAAAAACTCATGCTTCTCACTATAATTTGATAAATCTTGATCTTAGAATAGGTATGAAGGTGATATCAGGTATGAATGAGATGTTTGAATGATCTTAGGGGTGTAGGAGTAAATAAAATGCCATCAATTGAATGAAATATGACTATACAGGATAGTATTAAGTCACAAAAAGGGCTAGTAGAGATATTCAAGAAGTAATTCACTAAAGATGTGGAATGTATTTCCATTATGTATAACTTAGTTCTAGGCAGGTGTTATCCCAAATTTGCCCCCTAAAAATTTGGTCAGAACAAGCAACGCACATAAAGGAAATATGAAGGGAACGATTCAGACCTTTGAGCTCACATTCTAGAATGACAAATAAAGGGACAGGCAGGCTTGAATCAAGGAGCACAGGGAAAAAATGAGGTTGAATGACAAAAAAGAAACCAGAGGCCCAAAAGAATCAAATTTGACCCTGCACAGGAAGGAATTAAAGAAACGGCTCTATCGTAGGATCCCGTGCTTCAAATCTAACAGACAAGTTACATGCGGGCTTCAGAATGGAATAACAGGGTTGGGGAGAAGAAACAGTGTCAAAGAGCTAGAGGCTCAAAGGAAAATAAAAAACAAAGGCTCAAAGTCTTCGGGCTCTACAAATGACTCAAAACAAGCCCGTAATTGGCTAAGTATGGAGAAGATAATGGAAGCTGCCAAGTGTCCAAGTGGTGCACCTCTAAAGGTTAATTGAAGAAGAAAAACCCAAACAAGTGCTAAGCTTCCATGCATCTAGGGCCCAAAAATTTTCACCATTCGTTGAAAATTCTTTGACTCAGCGGAAGGTGTCAAGTGTCCAAAGAACGCACATTCAAAAGCGGGACCCTGGGTGGAGACTCAAACTTGCGCCATCCCTCCACATAGCCTATTGTCAACAGAGCTCAAAAAGGAGAGTGGGCCCAAAACGACTAAGTATAGAATGTAGGAGGAAGGTGCCATGTGTCTTAATGATGCTCCCTCAAGGGTAGAATCTTGAGCGGGTTTTCAAATGAGCGCGGGCCTTCCACATGTCCCAGGTCCCAAAAAGGGGATAGAGTTGGGGGGGCTGAATAGTCACATAAGAGGCAAGCCAGTGGAGGGAGCCAAGAGTCAGTGCGGTGCTATCTCAAAGGTAGATTTTGGAGGCAGTTTTCAGACATGCGTGAGGCCACCACGTGTCTCAAGTCGGGCATAGTGTCTCCACCAAACATATGGGACCCAAGCAAAATAGAAAGGGAGCTCAAAGAGTCTGCAGAAGCCACCACGTGTCTCATGGGCACAATTTCAAGAGTGAAGGCAAGGGGAAAAACTCAAATGAGTGCATGGCTACTATGTGGACCCGGTACGGATAGACTCTTTCAAATATTGCACACCCGTGACCTGAAATTTCAAATGGCCATATCGTTTGACTGGAGAATCAAATTTGGGTAGGATAGGACTTTTTAGAAACCTCTCGACACCCTATATGTCATGGAAACATAAAATATCATTCTTAAATAGATTTGGTGGGTGAAAAATAGGAAAAATGTCTCCCAAGCCATTAAAGGAGAGCCTGATTTCTCCAACTACTAGATCTGATTCGATTTGATCCACCGGGGAACCAGACATGACAGATTTGGGGTGGATTTGAGAGGCATTGATTGATAGTGGTTGAGCTTTCAAAGCAGGATTCAATGTGTATCTCAAGGTGGTCAAAGCAGGATTCAATTTTTTCCTCCTCTCTCTCTTATCCTTTATATATATTGTAACACTTCTCATTTTTAGAAGAGGAGACATTCTGGGTGTAGGGAAACTTTTTCAAAGTCGTTTCCTAACTCTATTTGAGCTGTAGGCCTTCTCCTATGTGTAAAGAGAATATTTTTTCCTTTGAGGACCGCATGTAATAGTTTGTGCACCGTACAAAGCAATAAAATCTTGTTTCGTGGCATCTTTAAGCCCTTGGCATTGTTCTTTTGTTTCTCTATGCCTCTCTATCTTGTTTTTTCTCCATGTGTATGTATTTCACGTTTGCAGGTGCAGGACGTTGTGCTTCATGGATTTTCTATGGAAGATCTGGATCTGGGTATGTGTCACTTCCATCTGACCTCCCTCAGTCCCCTTTTCCTAATTTCATTCTCCCTCAATAGAGTATCTCGCACTTCCTTTTCTGGTGTATCACCTCTTAGTGTAGGCTCTTTCACCCTCTCTCTCTCTTTGTCCCCTTGGAATGCTTAGATTAGGATAGAATAGGTTCTACCTACACTGGAATATCTTGTTGTAGGTAGATTAGGAAACAAGAACCGGCTTTCTCCGGAGGTCGATCTCAAGTTTTTCTAGTCCCACAACTTGAGAGATGGTCTCATGTTGTGCAATCACACCGAATGCCCCACTTCACACCCAGGCCATTTGGGGGTGCTGTGATTTTGCACTAACAATTTTGGCATGCACAATGGGAGAGGTCTGAAGCACCTTACCACTTCATCTTAGCAGGTTGGTGTGTTCTTGTTAAGGTTCAACCTTTTGAGGCACATGCAAGCACATCTGGCGACTCCATCTGGTCAATAACCCATCCTCAGCCTTGCAGACCTTTTCCATCCATTTCATTCATTTTCATCCATTTTCTTCTTCCATCTCTTTCTTTTTTTCTTCCATTTCATGAATTTGTGCAATCATGACTTCATTCCCTTCATGAAATTCACACCTACAGCAGCGCATTCAGTGTCCAATGTATTTGCTAACTCTAGATTAGCATTATGATCAGATCCAAAACCATTATGCTTACCCATATGAGCATGGTCAAAATTAGTTTGGACATGGAGCTTATCAAGAACAAGGGAACACATACAATGGTGATAGTTATTTGGAGAATGTTGGTTTGTTAGAGAAGATTCAAAAAATGGAGGTTGGCATGGTTTAGTCAAGGGCCATAGCATAAATGAAGGCATTCAAGATTGGTTGCAAGGCATCTTATCCATGGGAAGGCCCTTTTCCAAGACAATATAGCCCTCAGGAGAAGCTTGACTTCATGGTCGAAATGTTTCCTCAACTTACACAGTGGATTGAGGACATCGAGGCTTATGAGAAAAGTGCAGGACAACCTTGTCAATGGGCAAGTGAATCACCAACTCCCTGTCCTTCATTTTCTCCTTCTCAATCTTTATCATTTCAGCAGTGTCATAAGTCAATCCGCTCACTTTCTACCCCAAGTGTTAATTTATTTTCTCCATCTCCTAGTCTTTTATCTCATTTCAATTCTTCTAACCTTTCCCTTCCCAAATAGTCATTCCCTCTAAACAAACAAGAAGTTTCACCTCCCTCTCCACCACAAACAATTGCAAAGTTGGTTGAACCCCAATCTGCCACTCCTTTTGTTTTCCCAAGTCCATGTTGGGAAGAAACTCAAGAATCTAGTCAAGGAGAACAGCAAGAAGAGGATCCCAACAAAAAATAAATGATAGACAATCTGAAGAGTTGGGCTGCCAAATATGGGTTTACAAAGATCCCCTTGATGGTCAAGCTAATAGAGGAGGTCAAGGTTTAAAATCTAGTGGTGCCTGAGGATGAGTTTGTAGCAGAAGAAGAAAAAGAACAAGAGGAATAAGATCATAAGTCTGTTTGCTCTGAATGCAGTGTACCTAATGGCACTCTGTCTAAGGAGAATGCTGATCTAATCCAAGTTGCACAACTAGTTAAATAGGTGGAACAATCAGCTCCAAGCCCCATTTAAGAGGCGCAACTAGGAGAGATCAAGTAAGTGTTGAGGTCATTCAATGAAGAAAGCATCATTGAAGATTTTTTTATTTCATTTCAAGGGCCTGATTTGATTGATGAACCCATGATGAAGGAGGACCATACAATTTCAAAGGCTCCAAGTGAGGAGCATGCCACAAAGGAACCTTTAGTTCTTCCTCCCACTTTATCTCCTTTAATATCTAATGTTGAGGAGGAGATTGATCTTTAAAACTTCATGTTTGAATATGAAGGGAACCATGGTGAGCAAGTTGTAGATCAGGAGGACACCATGGAGGAGGTAGAGCACATGCAACAAGACAACGAGGAGACAAACTATCTGTCTGACTTGGAGGATTTCTTTGATGGATGAGATCCCATGGAGATCACATCATTTACTCCTCCATCACCCACCTTCTAAGCATATGATCCTTTTTCCATGAAGGAGAACATCCAAGTGCAACAGCCTGCACTTCATAATGGCTCTCTGACACCAAGATTGGAATACCATGATCTTCCATGTTCTTCAAAGGAGGAGGAAGGAAAAAAGAAAGAGAATATCACCATTTCTCTCTCACAATCCATTCAAGAGGGTCCACAAGAAAACTCCATTCTTGGAGTTAAAATTCAAAACAAGGGGCACATTCAAAGGATCAGATTCTGCCCAATCAGATATTTGGCTTCATTAGAGCCAAGGGAGAAGCCAAAATTAGTCATGCTTGCTTCTAAGCATGAGGATGAGCTCCAAAGTACCAAGGATCAGCTGCAATGGCTCTTGAATCCAAATGAAGAGAAAATAAAAGAGGCATTTGTCTTGTTTCCAGCTGACACCTTGATGATTTTGGTGGAGGACCAACTTATTGTCAATTTTTCACTCTTACAGGCATCTGTATTCAATGTCAAATCATTTGCATGGCTGCCCCTTTTGAGAAAGGGAAGTTACTTCTCCCTACCTGTAGCAGGATTTGTATAGCTTCTTTCTCTCTGGTTATTTTAGGAGTAGGAGTAGATTTTCTTTTAGTAGAAGAAGTGCTCTTACACACTTTGCATGTCTCATTTGAGACATGTATGATTTGATCTTTGTACATAGTGTGTGTTGTGTTTTATATCTTTAAGGTTGTATCACCATGCAGTTCAGCATGCCTACAATCCATCTTAGGAAGAAATGAAAGCCCTAGGTCAATACAATTTTCTACTGTCAGAAACTCCATTTCCAATATTTTCTTATGAAAATTGAGAGTGCAGACGTGTGGCAGGCTCAGGGTCAGGCAGATTGTAGAAAGTGTAAGTAGTCGAGGAGTCCATTTTAATAAAGGGTTAGTGCCAGACTATCATTCATGACTCCGTGCCCAACATATGCTTCAAGGCTACTAGTCTTTTCATCTAGCAAGAAGATGTCCCCGTGAGTCACTAAATTGTTATCCCAAATTCACCCCCAAAAACTTTGGTCAAAACAAGCCCTGCACATAAATGAAATATAAAGGGAACAATTCAGACCTACGAGCTCACATTCCAGAATGACAAATAAAAGGGATAGGCAAGCTTGACTCAAGGAGTGCAGGAAAAAAATGAGGCTGAACGACACAAAAGAAACCAGAGGCCCAAAAGATTCAAATTCGACCCTGCACATGAAGGAAGAAATGGTTCTGTCTTACGAGCCCGTGCTTCAAATCTGATAGAAAAGTTACAGGCCGGCTCTAAAATGGAATAGCAAGGTCGGGGAGAAGAAACAGTGTCAAAGAGCAAGAGGCTCAAAGGAAAAGAAATGGAAAAGGCTCGAAATCTTCGAGCTCTGTAAATGACTCAGAACGAACCCAAAATTGGCTAAGTATGGAGGAGACAATGGAAGTTGCCAAGTGTCCAAGTGGCGCACCTCCAAAGGTTGATTGTAAAATGAAAACCCAAATAAGTTCCAAGCTTCCATGCATCCAAGGCCCCAAAATTTGCACCGACCGTTGAAAATTCTTCGACTCAGTGGAAGGTGCCAAGTGTCCAAACAACGCACATTCAAAAGCGGGACCCTAGGTGGAGACTCAAACTTGTGCCAGCCCTCCATGTAGCCAATGGTGAACAAAGGTCAAAAAGGAGAGTGGGCCCAAAATTAATAACTATAGAATGCAGGTGGAAGGCACCATGTGTATTAACGACACTCCCTCAAGGGTAAAATCTTGAGCAGGTTTTCAAATGAGCACGTGCCTTCCACATGTCCCAGGTCCCAAAAAGGGGATAGAGTCGGGGGATGAATAGTCAAAGCAGAGGCAAACCAGTAGAGGGAGCTAAGTTTCAGCATGGTGCTATCTCAAAGGTAGAGTTTGGAGGTGGTTTTTAGACATGCGCCAAGCCGCCACGTGTCTCAGGTCAAGCACAGTGTCTCTGCCAAACATAAGGGACCAAGGCAAAATAGAAAGGGAACTCAAAGAGCCTGCGAAAGCTTCCACGTGTCTCATGGGAATAATTTCAAGAGTGAAGGTAGGGGGAAAAACTAAAATGAGGGAAATGCTATCACGTGGATCTGGTACAGACAGACTCTTTCAAATATTACGCACCCACAACGTAAAATTTCAAATGGCCATATCTTTTGACTGGAGACTCAGATTTGGGCAAGAGAGGAATTTTTGGAAAAATATCAACACCCTCTATGGCATGGAATCATAAAATATCATTCTTAATACAATTTTGTGGGTGAAAAATAGGAAATCACCTCCCATGCCATTAAAGCAAACCCAGATTTCTCCAACTGCCAGATCTAATTTGATTTAATCCGCCAGGGAACCAAACATGACAGATTTGGGATGGATTTGAGAGAGGTATTGATTGATAGTGGTTAATCTTTCAAAATAGGATTCAATGTGTATCTCAAGGTGGTTGAAGCAAGATTCAGTTTTTTCCTCCTCTCTCTCTTATCCTTTCTATATATTGTAACAGTTCTCATTTTGAGAAGAGGAGACAGTTTGGGTGTAGGGAAACTCTGTCAAAGTCATTTCTTGACTCCATTTGAGCTATAGGCCTTCTCCTACACATGGAGAGCATATTTTTGTCTCTGAGCACCACATGTAATAGTTTGTGCACCTTACAGAGCAATAAAATCTTGTTTCATGGCGTATTTTAGCCCTTGAGATTGTTATATTATTTCTATTTGCCTCTCTATCTCGTGTTTTCTCCATGTGTATGTATTTCACATTTGCAGGTGTAGGACGTTGTGCTTCATGAAGTTTCTATGGCGGATCTGGATCTAGGTATGTGTCACTTCCATCTGACCTCCCTCAGTCCCCTTTTCCTTGTTTCATTCTCCCTCAACAGAGTATCTCGCACTTCCTTTTCTAATGTATCACCGCTTAGTGTAGGTTCTTTCACCCTCTCGCTCTCTCTCTCTATTTCCCCTTGGAATGGTTAGATTAGGATAGAATAGGTTCTTCTTGCACTAGAATAGCTTGTGGCAGATCGATTAGGAAGAAACAACCGAATTTCTTCGGAGGTCCATCTCAAGTTTTGCAAGTCCCACATCTTGAGAGATGGTCCCATGTTGTGCAATCACACCGAATGCCCCACTTCACACCTGAGCCATTTGAGGGTGCTGTGATTTTACACTAACAGTAGGTCACCAAGATATAAGAGCTTAATGTTATGATCAAATTGTACTGGATAGAGTTATAGAATTGCAAACTACTAGAGAATTCCACAATTAGAAACAACGTGTAAAGAGAAACTAACTTGTGTAAAAGTCACGTGAGGTGTGTTAGTAGCCTCAGTGCCCAGAGCAAATGATGACCTTTCATGCTTCTGCGTATAAAAGAAAAACATATTAATATGTACATGTACACGTGAAACATTATACACGAACATTAAAAATGTGCATTTAATAATAAAAGTGCAATCAAATGAAATTTAAAATGTAAGTAACTTGAAACTTATGTATGTAACATGCCCAACTACAGTAGCTAGCATGTCGACGTCGGATGTGTCCTTCATCGGCTCTTGCTGTTTAAAATAAAAAAATATTAGTTTTTACATGTATGTACATGAAGTAATCAAATACATATATATTAAAATCTCAAATGAAATAAACTATTGTGTGTGTGTGTATATATATCTATATATATAATATTTATTTTACATTTACCTGTGAAAGACCAAAATCATTTGGACCAATTCCAAAAACATCCACCATCAACTCATCTAGAGAAAATAAATCATGTGATCCAGTAAATATGTCTTGCCCGCAGTGCATACGGAACCACATGATCCACAGTGATGTGGTGCGCTAGAACTGTCACCTCCACCAACATCACCAGATATAATCTGGCCACTATGTTGGGTCAGAGTGTTTGTGAGCTCCCTTAATTCATGTAGTGTGTCAATCTCCACAACCTCATTCATTGTAGGAGGGATAATTGAAGGAAGTGGGGGTTTCAGGGCATGGGGGGTCTTTGTTGGACCAATGCGTGCACTAGGTCTACTCTATGCAGAGCCACCTCCTCGCCCATAAAACTCAAAAAAGTTAAAATAATTTGGAACCTCATTAAGTACGAACTCATAATGTAATTTCTTCAAAAAATAGAGAGGAACCTCATTGTTGTTGCATGGTTGATAATCAAAAACCATCCACCATCGGTCCCAAAAGTTGTTCTTCATTCGGTGATCATGGCACCAATGGATTGGGAACCATTTGTAAGTAGTTTCGGGGGGACATTGGTTCTTGGGATAGTAAATAATGCACACATGTGGTCTTTTGAATTTTTTTGTCTTTTACAGCAGCATGGGATAATTTACCTGCATACCGCCACCTACAATCAACTCTAAAGGTATTCCATCTATCTATTTGGTTGGTTATAGAGTCGACTTCACCAATTAATGTTTGCAATGTGTTGGCTAAAGTCATGTAGAACATATTTGTGGCATGATTTTTTCTTATTATTTGAATAAGGTTCTCAATGGCAATTTTATTTTTTCTGATTCTTCCAACGATATCATCTTATGTTCCTATTGGTTCTGTGGGGATAGAAGGAGCCACAGGAGGCAAATCTATGTTTGGAGGAGGGTTTTGAGGAATTTTTGGAGGGTTTTGATGAATATTTGGATGGTTTATAGGATTTTGAACAACTAAAAAAACAAATAAATCGTATACATAAATAAAAATTTGAAAAACCCATGAAAATCACAAAAAAAACCTAAAATGCAAGAAATTTTATCAAAACCGAGGTCTTACCTCTTCATCTTGGTAGCATCGTTGAAAATTTTGTGATCTAGAATTTAGAAGAGCAATTTGTAAGGGGTATTCAAAGTGTGAGTGCCAACAGTTGAGGAGAAATCGCATCTCGTAGGGGAAAATGGGGGAAAATGAGTGGTCGTGGGTCTGTTATTTTTGTCTCAGAGGACCGTGATCATAGTTTTAGGTTTGGAAATTCCCAAACCTATACAAAATAATCTGTGATCATGGTACGCGCATTTTGGGTTTTCATGTCCAATTTTCAGTCCACCAACTTGTTGCACTTACCCATATATCAAGCTGTAAATCAAGGAAAGAACTGGTCAAGACCATACATCAAGGAAAGAACTATACCTAGGGAAAAATTTAGTGGAAAATCTTTGTTAATTCACAAATAATCCAAATTTTGAAATATGGTTTTTGAAAATTTTTAGGGGTTGATAGCTTGTTATTTATCCTAAAATTTATTGTTGGGAATTTGGGATTGCGGAATAGTGCTATGATTTAATAACAAACAAAATCATGCACACATGATCTAAACAATTCCCCAAAATCTGCAACAGTGGAAGTATAAACTAGAATAATCTAAATCAAGAAAAATTACACACACATAACACAATATGTACCATGGTTCACCCAATGTGAGCTACATCCACCAAAGATAGAGATCTCATATACATAATACAACAAGAGTACAAACCAACTCTTCAATACAAGAGTACAATGCATCTCTCCAAGAGTATCTCCTCTCCTCCAAATCTCTAAACGGATCTCCATAAGTGCACTACAACCATGCCTCCAAACACCACCAACAGATCTCACATAACCAGGAACTACTACATATTTGAACTGCTACTAAGTTCTCTGTGGATCTGTAACAAGACCTCTTGCATGAGTCTGCCAATGTGCAACCATGACTATGCACCAAGAAGTAAGTTTGTCTCTCCATCATTTAATGTATAACTTGTGCAAACATGAAGACAACCTCCTCTATGATATCTAGATAAACATAGATCAATAATATAATATAATATCATGTATCTACAATACAAGACTAGATATACATAGATCTATACTACAAAATCTCACCAACATGTGGATCTACAAGAAGAAAATATATGTGCTTTGCATACTATGCAAGCCATTACAATGAGACAATAACTATATGAATTAAATATAGTAGAATATGTTACCCTCTTCTCACCATTCAGATTACCTGTTATTCCCTTCTGTCTAGCTCCTTTCCATGGAGACTTTTTCTTCATGTAACCTGTTCTTTCTTTATCTTCTTCTTCTTCATCCTCTCAATCTAAGAGAATCAAGTATGTAATTCAATCCCTCTCTTAATTCTACTTCTAAAACCTAGCTTTCATGCTTATATAGTTGTATATAAACTTAGGGAACTTAGCCATGCAATTACAATCAATATATATGCTTTAATGCTAAAAATAGATCTAATTCCCGAGAGTTAAATAAAACACTCTTGAACAGGTAACCAATGTCGGTTATCCTTAACCACTTCTGGTTCCTCCTTAACTAACCAATGTCGGTCCTGGGTGACCAATGCCAGTTCCCCCCTAACCAATGACGGTTACTATATTTTCCATTCACTTTGTAATGCATGCTCCAGTGAAGCTATTTAGCTCCAAAACCTAACATTTATGGGTATAATTTATCTTTTGGGTTGTTTCATTACACATTTAAACTAATAACTAACTATTTATATTAAAATTTCCTTTACCACAGAATAAATCATTAGAGACACAAGGTAATTCCATTGTATCTGAAGACCTAAGTAGATAAATATCTCTAATCCCTCTTCAAAATTATGAAGGATATCCTTAAAGCCAAGAAGAAGGGAAAATCCTTTTCTAAAAATGTCCACACAATCTTGAATAGAGTATTTTTGTTACAATAGATGTTATAGGTCATCATTAGAGACACTAATGAGGGGATATTTTAGGATCCTATCATGCTATAAATAGAGGATATTAGCCTCTTCCAAACATATATCACCTATACAAATTCCTCTCTAGAATATTGGGAGAATTAAATGGGCAAGATTCCTCCATAGTTGGATGACATCATTTTTAGGGGTAGCCAAATTTTCACTGAAACAACAATCACCAAGGTATACACAGAGGACCAAAGTGCAATCCCCATGGAAGAATTCTCATAACAACATAGACAGTTCATTGTTCACTTCAACAAGAATATTTTCAAGACAAGTGAGACAAATGCTTCAAAGATTATTAAATTAGTGTCTCATGATAAGGAAAAAATTCAAAGGGTCCAAACCCTCAAGGAATTTTTGAGTCAATAATGATTTCTCAGAAGAACATGTTATACAAAACTCTTTATCTCTTTAGATATCCCATTATTGATATTAACACACTTTATAGAGACTACAAGGTATAAATGGATGCACTTGTGACCTGTAAAGTAAATCCCCCATAACCAATCTCAGGGAATCCAAAAGGACCAGTTATAAAGGAAGAAAAGTGACTAATTATTGGAAATCCTTAGAATATTCCTTAGGCACGTTGAACCATGTAATCAATGTAACATCCTAACTAAATTAGTTAGGATATTTTGTAAAATTCCAACTATCTTTGGTATTTTTTGTGCATATTATTACCCATATCTAGGTAGCTTAAGGGTCTTATGTTTTATATATAGACATTACCCCTCCAATGAAAAAGGATGTGAATTCAAGATTTATAACATTGTAAGCAAGTTTTTGTAGTTCCTACAAGTTAAATTAGTTTGTTTTCATTTTATTTTTGTATGATCATTATGAATTTTTGTTGGATAATAATCATTTTCTTGCCCTTAGTTGTGACCTTTAAATTTTACTTCGCAAGATTAATGGATGTAACAGGATTCATATCTTGATAAATTATAAGGGATTTATATTGAGCAATCTAATGGTTTACCTTGTTTATGAATGTTTAATTACAGTCACGGTTCTAATTTCCCTTGAATCTTTGCATTATTTATATGTCAATTTGTTGTGAACGAAAATGAATGCAAATGGTCATAGTGGTATGTATGCTTAATTAATATAATTCAACTTCATGAAATTCGGTTTCAACTGATATTTCTTTTCTCTTTTCCATAATCTCCCTTTATGTTTTCCTTCTAAACAATATCCATTAATTAGGGTTAAATTAGCCTTAGGTATAGTTTAGTTTCTATAATAGTGAGATGGTACAAAAGTGGTGCTATAAGGACTATAACATTGTCGAACATATACCTTCATTGGTCATTTAAAAGATCAGAAACATGTACACCTTATGTATTGAATCATTCTTTGACTCTAAAATGAGGAGGACATTAAGAAACTACCACCCATTTGGATGTGCACCTCACACGCATCAACATTACTCATTTAATTAAATATAAGGTAAAGATAAGTGAAAAAATGTAGCTTATATATAATAATATTGCATGTACTCAACTTATAATAACTATATATACATTACTATTATAACAACCTACCAATTTTTTTTAAAAAAAAATAGGTGTTTACTATGAGCCATAATACCTCATATACAAAATCTTGTTTCAATTATGTATCCATAATAAATGACCTTTGAGACTTATATAGCACCTCTAGCAAAAAGGTTTATATTAAGTATTTGATAATATACATTACATTCACCTTAACAACTTACTCTTCTTATTAGGAATATAATATATATAATACTTAATATTTTCAATGAACATTAATAGATTCAATCATTACCACTCTTAATGGAGGAATAATATGAATATGAAGCTTAAAAATTCCTATTTAATTGTATCAATACATACAAATACATATTATATCTCGATTTCCTATTTAGTTAACATATAAGTCACTTAGTATTTAAAAACTCTCTCTCTCTCTATGTGTGTGTGTGTGCGCGCGTGTGTGC
The DNA here is from genome assembly GCA_019776745.2 of Taxus chinensis. Classification (NCBI taxonomy): domain Eukaryota; kingdom Viridiplantae; phylum Streptophyta; class Pinopsida; order Cupressales; family Taxaceae; genus Taxus; species Taxus chinensis. The sequence goes on along the minus strand of CM034149.1, from coordinate 268,113,469 downwards.
GTGTGTGTGTGTGTGTGTGTGTGTGTGTGCGTGTGTGTGTGTGTGCACGCGCGCGCGCGTGTGTGTGTGTGCGTGCTAAATAATTACTTTGTCTGAAAAACATACATTGTAAATATGAACAAAATATAATGTATTGTATAGTCTCTCACACATATGATTCAATGATTAATTTCGTTATTCGAAATAAGATATGATTGGGGAACTCTTTCTCTATGTCTTAGATGGCTGAATTGATTTAGTAATTATTTTATTTCTCCTCTCTTTATTTCCTTTCCTTCATAGATATCAATTCAATTGTATAATTATTTTGGTTGATTCATTCACCCATCCAACCCCCCCTCCCCCCCGCCATGCACATAATTCTTAATAAATTTAGGGTATATTATTCACAAGATTGTATCTCAAAACAATTAATATCATATTAAGGAACATGGAATGTGTAATTAAATTTGAATAATAATAAAAATTCATCTCAAATTAATTTTAATACAAATTTCTGACATTATTTAATATTTTCTTGAAAGGAATGATAATAATATTGTTCTAAGCCGCGATCTCATATGATAATAACACACCAAATTTAATAAGGTGAAAGGAATTTGTCGGAATAACATTACAAAAATATTTACAAACAAAGAGTTAAAATAGCATATATGGAAATCCATCATAATCCTTAATGATCAATACATTACATTAGATCACATTACAATACATTTCTCAATAAGAAGGATGTACATATAGAAAGAGTGAAGTGAAACTACTACTTAGATTAGTGGTGAAGAATTCCCAATAATTGATATTGGTAATTAAGTTAACTCCACAAGACTAGCAAGCTAACTCCACACAACTAGTAAGATAACTCCACATAACTAGTACACCTAAGAAAAGCTAACCCAACAAGTGTAAGGCTAACACAAGTGCAAGAATTATCCTAATAAATAAATAACATGGTAAATAATAACTTACACTAACACCCCCTATAATCATAGCTTAGGTGGGTGGAAAATAAGGTGGTTCTCGACAACAAGGCCTGTTGAGGTACCCACAGATAATAACTAAGAAAAAAGGACACCGTAAGGTACCTAGAACCCGTAATAACAAACTAGAGAGAGAAAAATCCCACTATAAGAAATCCCAAGAAGCTCGGCTCCAAAAATCATACAATGTTGAAGAAGTTTGGTGTGCACTGTGGTCTGAATCTACTACTCGATCACAAAACTCAAAAACAACTGACACTGGGCTTCACCAGAATAGATCCATACATGGATAATTTCAATGGAGTGATGTCGAAAGTATAAAAAATGCTAAACATAGTCAATTAATTACTACAAATAGGTTTGCCACGATCCAAGATTAATAACCAAGGCAACAAGGAAAGGACACGATATCCAAATAAATTGGAGTGCCACGATCTAAGAAAAGTTAAGGTAACAAGGAAAATACACAAAACCCGTAGAAGTAAGATAAACTGCTACAAATAGGTGTGTCATGATCCAAGAAAAATAGCCAAACTAGTAAGGAAAAGACATCATATCCAAAGAAATAGGAGTTCCACAATCTAATAAAAGTCAAAGTAATAAGGCAAGGACACAAAACCTGAAGAATAAGTACAAACACCACACCCTTCCATACTGCTCAATGGGTAAAGTGATGCTATAAATTTGTATGAGTTACACAAAAAAACTACTCAAACATTGACAAACTAACACTGGGCTTCACCAGAATAGTATCGCCATAAGAGAGACTGTCAACATGTAAAAAGTGTCAAAAATACAAATCTAAAATATCTCAACAAACAAGAGAGATATAAATGTTGGAAAATTATGATTGAGTGTGTGTTACAAAAATGAAATTTTAAATTTTTAGTTTGTTTCTCAAAATAAATAGTTCCAGTGGAACAAACACGAAAAAAAACACTTTTGAAAAAAAATGGCACTCAAATCTGAGTTACCGATCAAAAGATACAAGATTGTCAAATTTGTGCTTTAATATTTATTTTTAAAAAAACATAAAATATCATTTTCCTTCACTCTTCCTCAATTTTATTTTTCTAGAAAAACTTTCCAATTCTAAATCTACACAAATGAAAGAAGAAAAAAAAACTAGTACTGAACGTGAAAAACCCAAAAATTGTTTTTCTACATTTTTTTCCTCACTGACAAGGAGTTATAAAATCCCAAAGATAGCACGGATCTACAAGATCCTCAAATCCTTGACCCATATGAACTCTGCAAGGAGGAAGAAAAAAACCCATTACTAAATGCAAAAAACCTAGAAAGTGTTTTTCTAGACTTTCTACTTCCCCAAAGTTTTTCCTCAGCAAGATTTTTAACATTGTTAGATCCACGCCAAACACAAACTCTGCAAGAAGGAAGAAAAAAATCAATACTGATTATAAAAAACCCATAAAATCCTAGAAAGTGTTATTGTGGAATTTTTATTTCTCCTATAAATATTTCTTGCCCAGAAAGATTTCTCAGATTTCAAAATCTTCACCAAATAGGAAATCTCAAAAGCAGAAGGAAAACAAACTAGTGTCTGCTTGCAAAAATCCAAAACAACCTAGAAACTTTTTTTCTAGACTTTTTACTTCCCCAACACAATTTTTTTCCCCTAACATGTATTTCCAAGAGGATTTGTACATATCTGTGTCCACCTCTACAAACCCAAAACAAACTCAAAAATAAATTGTCTCCTTCAATGGCCAAGTTTACAAACGTTTCTTGTGTTTTGTCGCCTTCTCAATCCAACAAAGCCCTCTGTTATACGTAAAAGTGGATGCTGCAACAAAGTGCTGACAAATTCTAAAATATATGAAAATAAATAAACCCTTGCTTACAAAAAAACTTACAGATGGATGTCTACATTATCTACCGCTCTGATACCATGAAATGAACGATAAGACGATTAATCTAAGCCACAATATCAGATGATAATAACACACCACATTTAATAAGGTGAAATAAATTTGTCAGAATAGCCTTACAAAAATATTTACAAACGAAGAGCTAAAATATTATATCTGGAAATCCATCATAATCCATAATGCTCAATGCATTACATTAGATCACATTACAATGCATTGCTCGATAAGAAGGATGTACATATAGGAGGAGGGAAGTGCAACTACTACCTAGATTAGTGGTGAATAACTCCCTCTAACTGATAAGTTGGTAGTTAAGTTAACTCCACAAGACTAGCAAGCTAACTCCACACAACTAGTAAGCTAACTCCACATAACTAATACACCTAACCAAAGCTAACCCAACAAGTGTAAGGCTAACACAAGTGCAAGAATTATCCTAATAAACAAATAAAAAGATAAATAATAACCTACACTAACATTTCTTATTAGTATTATTATCTAACTCCATCCAAAAATTTGTAATAATATTGTTCTACAATACATTTTTCTATTTCTATTTTACATCATATTGCCTTTAGAACTATTTATAAAATGATTTAAAATACTAAAATCAATGTATCAGGGTATTATGGGAGACACTTTTCTTATTTTTAGTTTTAAAATATGAATATCTCTATCTTTTATAAATTGAATTCTATAAATACTTTATAAAGTCAACTATATTAATAATAATTGTGAGATTGTATCTTATATTTGTATTGTTATAGGGAAACAATGATTTATACATATAGAGTTCCCATTTATTAGTAGAATTATTGTCAAAAATTTATACATATAGAGTTCCCATTTATTAGTAGAATTATTGTCAAAACATTATTTTCTTATGGTTATCTCAATGCTTCTCTCATTAATATCTTTCATTTTTATATTATTTTTTATTTTATTTTATTTTTAATTCTTAGAGACATTCTCAATCATAAATATGATGAGGGAATATCATGTGTGCTAACTTGTTTATTAAGTTATGAATCATTATTTTTAAATATACAAACCCACCCTAGTGAACAATTTTATTAATAGTTTCAATATTACATAATATTTTATTCTTATTTTTTTTTCTATTTCACTATTTTTTGTAGATTTTATTTTTTATAAAATTGAAATTAAAATATGTTATTAATCATTACCTTCTATATTTGAGGTTTATTTAAAATTTTGTTTACATTTATTTCTTCATAGTGATTATGTGAATTTATTTCTTAATGTAATTAAGTTCATTTCTTAAAATTTTATAATCATTTAAATATATGTATAATATGTTATGATAAAATAATTTATTGTCAATATTAACTACTTTCCACATATACACTTCCATATCTAATTAGTTTATGATGTTATTTTGTCAATATTTTTTAAAATACTAAAGAGTATTAATATATTTTTTTGCTGATATTATATATGAATTTTATTCATCAATTAATTTTCCAAATTAAATTTAAACTACATTAATTTTTTTAATAATAAAACTATGCACCCTAATACACTCCTTACATATTTATATTTGGAATGATTACTTTCATAATTAATGACAACATTCATTTTGAATCTTGCATTACTTATATTCCCTAAACAAGTGAAAAACCTAATGTTAAAGGTTTCTTTTTCTTTTAAAATATATATATATATATATACACACACACATACCACAATGATTAATATTACATGATCAAAAGACTATTGAAATGATGAGTGAATAAATGTTTAAATAGAAAGTGAAAGAACCATTAATTCTTTGTAAAAATATGAATACATATTCTCATTTCCTCTAACCGTAACAAACTTTGAGACTCTTCTAGAAAAAATCATGTGTGAATACATTGGACAACTAGGATATACAAGTACTTATATAATGGTAAATCCCAAGAATCGATATTATGGTATTCTACCATACATAATTTCATGGTTTCAGATTAATAATTGCAACGTATTAATACGCTATAATATTCACGTTTTGACCTACACAACTTCAGAGGTAAGGCCAACAATTTACATTAAAAATGCTAGGTGATAGGTAAACATGTGTGAATCAATATTCCATATTCAAAGCATTCCTTCCGACTGCCGTATCATTATACTTTGATTGATGTAGTTTAAGAATGTGCACACCAATTATACACCAGTGAGACAATACTACTTTGTAGGTTTTTTTGGTTGATAGGTCTTACTAGGGACAACTTTCTTTCTAATTGACATTCTTTTGTTATAGTTGTCTTTTTAAAAAATAAATTAAAAAATATTTTAAAAGACTTCACTGACATTTTGTCATAATATTTTAAAAGACTTTGCTGACATGTTGTCATAATAAAAAGTTTTAAAATCTACGGTAACTTCTGCTGATGTTTTTCCATAATAAAAAACAATTGTGGATGAGATTGTAAGCTTTAAAATAAAAGTAATTGTTGCCTCTTGCATGCTGCATGTGAATCAATCATCCAAACTAATTCAATTAAAACTATGCTCCCACTCCACCACATGTCTGCCTTAATCTTTACTATTTAATCATTATTATTCTTTTTAGCCGACTATTGTGAAGTTTTTCGCACATTTATTATTAGCATTTTATTGGGGATGTGTATCGATTTGAATCCATTATCGACTAATGATTATTTTCCTGGAGATGCGTATCAATTCGAACAACTGGATAAGAAACAACTGAGTGATAATGGAATCTTTAAATAATTGTTGCATGTCAATCTGTAACTGATGTTGCATGTTATAATGCATATATGTAACTGTTGTAAATAACGGTTTGGAAATCTCAGTGCTGAGGACATTTATATAGATTTTTTTCCTTTGATTAACTCAATTTCTTCCAAACAAAGAATACAAAAGAGCTAAGAAGGTATGCAATTTTTGCAGTTGTATTTTTTTAAAATTTATGCATGTACATAAATATTAGAATTTCTAATCAATGCATACACTGTGATTTTGATATATTCTCATTTTAATTAGATGTTTTTATATGTTTATGTCAATAACTAATTTGCATTGTTTAATAGGATAGTGTTCGGCATATTGTGGTGCTTGGCATATCATTGGATCAGTTGTGTTTCTTTAGGTTCATCTTCGTCCCATTTATCTCTTTTTCAATGTATTCCTTATTTTTGCATTCCCGGCTAGCATTATTTACAGGTTTGATCTAAAAAGATAGAATATTATTTTGGGTAAGTGCACCAAATTGGGGGGGCAAAAGGGGGTCTTAAGTGGACGCATTTTTCTGAAAAAAAAAAACTTCAACTTGTATGAGTTTTTTGAAATAGTTACACTCAAAATTGCAAGATGTTGTAGAAATATGAATCGTAACATTTTGAGTCTAGTTTCTAAGCTACTAAATTTTATTGACAACTAATAAGTTTAAGTGGGTCAACAACTAAAATACCAACAGATGTTCCTGTTTTTGTTAAAAAAAATAATAGAGAGAATTTTGTACCCCCACCATTTTTTGAGCACCATTTAGTATTTTTGAAAACCCTTTGGTAGAAAGATAGCTAGGAGCATCTAGTTTGGGCTCCATTTTTTTTAGATTTTTTTAAAGAATATTTTTTTATTTATGATTTTTCTAGTATAAAAATTTTAGGTTTTGAAAAATAATAGAGCTCCGACCGTGTGCCCCCCCCCACCCCTAACTACCTCAAAAAATATCAAAAATTAATTTTTATTTTTTTGAATATGTATAGAGTTATGCCTAGTTTGGGCTAGTATAATTTTTTTTATTTCAATCACCCAAAAAAAAGATACACCATGAAAGATAGACATATCTACACTTCAAAAAATAGCTATCAAAAGGCATAGTTAGAAAATAAATAATAAGGAAACCTTATATTAGTCATAAAATTTGAAAAATTATATTGTTAGAAAGAAGAAACTTTGCTCTACGTCGTGGTATAATTTTTGTAAAATAGATCGATTTTTTATTTTGATTTATTATAGAGGAAGTGTCATTTTTTATATTTTCTTGTAAAAACTCGTTTGTTGTGTTTGTGCAAGTCCATGCCTCAAGCTTGGAGATCCAAACCGGATCCCAAGCCTTGAGGCATGGCTTGGGAAAAGAGGAAACACAAAACGCATACGCGTTATGTAGCGTGTACGCGTTATGTAATGTATACGTATTTTTCTTTGTTTTATATATTGTGGCCCCCCAACGTCCCTTTCATCTCTTTCACGGGAATTCTACAAACATTTTATTTTTTCTACAATATTCTCTACATTCTTGCGTGATTTTTTAGTATTTCATTTTGTCCCTACCCCACTAGTTGATTTTTTCTAATCATGGGTGATAAACATCGATCTAAGGACAAGAGGAAAGTCAAAAATAAGACACCAAAGTAATTGGAAGAGAAGAGAATAAAGAAGTTGAAGAGAATGTAAAAACTTCGAACAAGGCAAGGTACATCCGCTATATCAAATGTAGCTACTGTATTAGAAAATTGTGATGAAATACATAATGAAAATGTAGAGAATAATGATTTTGCAATGAATAATGATATTGAATTGAATGATAATGTTGGTATGGATGAAGAAATTGATATGAATCCAATTGTTGAACCCTTACTTGAGAATCCAAATGTTAACCATGAAATTTGTATGAAAACACTGAATAAAGAAAGTAACCTTGTAAATGAATCTTCACCTCTAATGGACGTTAAGTATCAATATTATAACTCAGTGCAAGTTTCTATTTTTGTGCATATAACATTCATGCACTCTCCTATAAGCACTGAGCAAGATCAAAAAATATTAAGAGAGTATCATTTCTACATCAGTGATGATCAGACACATTCTATAGAATATGTACAAGGGTGTTTGCAGGTGTTTTATGCAAACTTGAATGAAAGGAACATTAGTTTCGATCAACATTACATTTGGTCGGACAACTGCACATCACAATTCAAGAATACACGGATTTTTTATTACCTAAGCAGGATGCACAAAGAAACAAATGTACAACATATCTGGAGTTTTACTGAGGTAGGGCATGGAAAAGGAGAGCATGATGGTGCAGGAGCATGTGTGAAAAGAGAACTTGCAAGAGAAGACTTAAAGTTCAAGGATGGTGCTAAATTTACAGATGCAAAAAACATTGTTGACTAGTGTGTCAAGAATATGGGCCATAAATATCAAGAGAGATCAATGGTACATAGATATTTTTGGTTGATAGAGCAACAACATCTGGAAAACTTTGAAGATTGTATGACAGTTTCAGGATCAAGTGATATGCACTCATTCTGTAGTTCAGATGCAAATGGTTGGACTATTTATACTAGGTGCATGACATGTTTTTGTATATCATGCATTGATTCTGTGTGGAATGAATGTGAGTCACAACAGTGGGTGGATGAATGGAATTGTAGACCTCTAATTCCACTCGACACACATCAAGCTCTATGAGCATTACAACTTGCATGTTCTTCAGATCAAATGACAACATCACTTGACTTTGACTAAGACTCTGATTTAGTGCAACAAGGTACATACATATATGTACATGCCATGTTTTAGATTTATAAATTATTAAATGGTCAACTCTTAATGTATTTATAAATTGACTGAATAGTTTTATTTTGTGATACATAGGACATGTTTTTGTAGTTATTGCAACAGAATTTAACGAAGAGGGAAAAGACTACTTCTTATCTCGTTGTGTAGAGGGGAAAAAAATCGACTTCCATAGTCATTGATGGTGAAGACCTTGAGTATCCCAATGGATCAGTGGTAGTCATTGGAACTTGGCTTCGACGATATCCTATCAAAAAATCAAACATTTGGTTATTTGAAGACTATGACGTACATCGGAAGATACTTCACTATTCATATTTGGTCCTTGCAACAAATATTAAATTGATCAAATATTGAGGTCGACCATCAAACAAAATTTTTTGGAAGGTTCGTGAATCAGATCATGAAGCAATTTTTGTTATTTTCAAGAATAGAGTTGATCCTTGCGGTTCATTGGATTGAATTTACAAAGGTATGTTCTTCATGAATTTAATTTGAATGTTTATATAAATGATTTTGTTTAAATTTTGTATTATTTAAAATTCTATTTAATTGCTTACTAACATGTTTTTGTAGGTTAGTGGTGCCAAAAAAGCTTCCACCTTCACGTGGTTGGCACTGTCAGTAGAAAATTTATTATTCTTGAAGCAAAGTGAAGCTAAGATAAATTAAATATTAGAAACAAAAAACAAAAATAAATGATCATTTCACCACCTATATTGTAAAAATATCTTATTAAAATTCTCATTTCACCACCTATATTATATGAACCACCTATATTATTCAGGGGATTGGCAATGGACAACATTACACTGAATTAGTCTGAATGGAGATGGAGAAAACTACGAGAGGCTTTCGTATAGGGCCCCAAATTGGAGGTCTCGGATCTAACGAGATGTCTCTAGGTGCCACGGAGTCCAAGAAATCACCCGTCAAAGATATGGCGTGTTTGGGCCTCAGGGCTCTTAAGCGACTACGCCAGGACGGGGTAGCCCGAAAGCACGGAGAGTGTAGGGAACCAAAAAGAAGCCTCCAGTAGTATTCACCTGGCCACCCCAACGTGTTGGCATAGTTGGTTCGGTCCCACGAGCTTCCGTTTGTAAACTACGACCTCTGGCAGCCCTACACTGACTCAAAATGCACTATTTCGTGTGTTTGCAAACAATAGTAAAACAAGAGAACTACATGGAGATGTAGAAAACCACAATATAATTTCATAGAGGGCCCTAACATGGAGGTCTCAGATCTGACGAGACATCTCTAGGTGCTACGGAGTCTGAGAAATCACATGTCGAAGATATAGCGTGTTTTGGCCTCAGGGCTCTTAAGGGACTACACCTGGACGAGGTAGCCCGAAAGCACGGGTAGCATAGGGAACCAAAACAAAGACTCCACTAGTAGTCACCAAGTAATCTGGATGTGTTGGCTCAGATGGTTTGGTCCCACAAGCTACCATTTGTAAAATATAGCATCTGGCAGTCTTACACTAACTCGGACTGCACTATTTCACACGTTTGCAAACAATAGGACAACGAGAGAACTAGATGGATATGGATAAAACTGCGAGAGGATTTTATAGGGCCCTGACAATTTTTTGATGTTAGTACTGAAGAGCTCCAAAATTTCATTGAACGACTACAGAAATCTAACCTAAATAGTCAGAGTAATAGACTAAATCAACATTCTATTTCTCACATATAAGATGAATTTCTTCCTTTAAAAAATAAACTATGGGTGAATGCTCAATCAAAAAATAAATTACAATTCTAAATGAGTTTCAAGCTCAATTATCAATACTTCATTGCAGTTTTTCTTGCCAGTATGCTACTTTTGGAACTACCTGGTTGGATTTGTGAAGAGCTGGGATTAATAAAAATAATCAACTTGGCATGTTGTCCTTAAGATTATCCATGATTCTATCGACAACATCACATAGACCTTCCATTCCAGTTAAGTTATGATCATTCCACGCTTCCCTTTTTTCCTTTTCTTTTGCTCATATCTTCTCTTTAAGTTCTTCTAGATATTTTTGGGTAGTCAAATTGACTCTTTATGACTTTCAGGAGGCATTTCTTCTTGAATAATAGTGACATCTTCACCTAATTTTTTTTCTTCACGATGTTCATTGTCATCTAAAGTTGAAGACTAAAATTTTAGATGGCCTTCAGCTTCTTTCTGGGCAAAAACAACCTTTTGTAATGTCCAAAAAAATTCAGGTTCTTCATTCTCTATTTGATTGAAGATATTCATTCGTTCAAAATGAATAATTGGAACATTGGTGGTCTCCCAAAAAAAACTAAATTCATAGCCTACATAGTTGCATCCTGTGGCAAAATCATTGAACATTGGTGGTTTCCTCCACCCGTGCTTTCGGGCTACCTCGTCTGGGCATAGTCCCTTAAGAGCCTTGAGGCCAAAACAAGCTATATCTTTGACAGGTGATTTCTCGGACTCCGTGGCACCTAGAGACATCTCATCAAATCTGAGACCTCCATGTCGGGGCCCTATACAAAATCCTCTCGCACTTTTTTCCATCTCCATTCGGTCCTCTCATTGTCCTATTGTTTGCAAATGCTCGAAATAGTGTAGTCTGAGTCAATGGAGGGATGCCAGAGGCTGTAGTATGTAAACGAAAGATCATGGGACCGAACCAACTACGCTAACACATCGAGGTGTCCAGGTGAATGCTAGTGGAGGCTTCTTTTTGGTTCCCTATGCTCCCCATGTTTTCAAGCTACCCCATCTGGGCGTAGTCGCTTAAGAGCCCTAAGGCCCAATCACACCATATCTTCAACGGGTGATTTCTCAGACTCCGTGGCACCTAGAGATGTCTTGTTAGATCTGAAACCTCCACATCGGAGCACTCTATTAAAGCATCTTGCGGTTTTTTCCATCTCAATTCAGTTCTCTCGTTGTCCTATTGTTTGCAAACATGCGAAATAGTGTAGTCTAAGTCAGTGTAAGGCTGCAAGATGTTGTATTTTACAAATGGTAGCTTGTGGAACTGAATCGTCTGGGCCAACATGTCCAAACGGCTTGATGAACGCTAGTGGAGGATTTTTTTTGGTTTCCTACGCTCCCCATCCTTTCGGGCTACCTCGTTCAGGCATAGTCTCTTAAGAGCCATGAGACCAAAACACCTTATATCTTCAACATGTGATTTCTCAGACTCCGTGGCACCTAGAGATGTCTTATCAGATCTAAAACCTCCATGTTGAATCCCTCTATGAAATACTATCGTGGTTTTATCTTTCTCCATCTGGTTCTCTCGTTGTCCTATTGTTTGTAAATGCGTGAAATAGTGTAGTTTGAGTCAGTGTAAGGCTGCTAGATGTTGTATTTTACAAACGGTACCTGTGGGACCGAACCGTCTGGGCCAACACATCCGTATGACCTAATGAATACTAGTGGTGGATTTGTTTTGGTTCCCTATGTTTCCCATGCTTTTGGGCTACCTCATCTGAGCGTAGTCCCTTAAGAGCCATAAGGCCAAAACTCGCCATATCTTTGATGGGTGATTTCTCAGACTCTGTGGAACTTAGAGATGTCTCGTCAAATCCAAAACCTCCACATCACGGCACTCTATGAAATTCTCTCGCGGTTTTTTCCATATCCATTTGGTTCTCTCGTTGTCCTATTGTTTGCAAACACGCGAAATAGTGTAGTTTAAGTCAGTGTAAGGCTGCTAGATGTTGTATTTTGCAAACGGTAGCTTGTGGGACCAAACCATCTAGAAAAACACATCCAAATGGCATGGTGATTGCTAATGGAAGCTTTTTTTTGGTTCCCTATGCTCCCCGTGCTTTCGAGCTACCTCATTCGGGCGTAATCTCTTAAGAGCCCTGAGACCAAAACACCTTATATCTTTGACATGTGATTTCTTAGACTCTGTGGCACCTAGAGATGTCTCATTAGATCCAAAACCTCCATGTCAAAGCCCTCTAAAAAATCCTCTCGCGGTTTTCTCTATCTCCATCCGGTTCTCTCGTTGTCCTATTGTTTGTAAACGCGCGAAATAGTGTAGTTTGAGTTAGTGTAAGGCTACTAGATGGTGTATTTTACACACGGTAGTTTATGGGACCGAAATTTCTGGGCCAACATGTCCATAGGGCCTAGTGAACACTAGTGGAGGATTTTTTATGGTTCCCTACGCTGTCCGTGCTTTCGGGCTACCTCGTCCGAGCGTAGTCCCTTAAGAGCTATGAGGCCAAAACACGTCATATCTTCGACGAGTGATTTCTCAAACTTCGTGGCACCTAGAGATGTCTCATCAAATCTGAAACCTCCATATCGAGGCCCTCTACAAAATCCTCTCGCAGTTTTCTCCATCTCCATTCGGTTGTCTCGTTGTCCTATTGCTTGCAAACGCTCGAAATAGTGTAGTCTAAGTCAGTGTAGGGCTGTCAGAGGCTGTAATTTGCAAACGAAAGCTCATGGGACCGAACCAACTACACCAACACATTGGGGTGGCTTGGTGAATGCTAGTGGAGGCTTATTTTTGGTTCCCTATGCTCCCCATGCTTTCGGGCTACCTCGTCCGAGCGTAGTCCCTTAAGAGCCCTAAGGCCCAAACACGCCATTTATTTGACGGGTGATTTCTCAAATTTTGTGGCACCTAGAGATGTCTCGTCAGATCTAAGACCTCCGTGCTGGGGCTCTCTACGAAAGAAACTTTCGGTTTCCTCCATCTCCATCTGGTTCTCTCGTTGTGCTATTATTTGTAGATGTGCAAAATAGTGCAGTCTGAGTCAGTGTAGGGCTGCCATAGGCTGTAGTTTGCAAACGAAAGCTCACGAGACCAAACTAACTACGTAAAACATCGGGGTGGACAAGTGAACACTAATGGAGGATTCGTTTTGGTTCCCTATGCTCCTTGTACCCCATCTGGGCGTAGTCGCTTAAGAGCCCTGAGGCCAAAACATGCCATATCTTCGACGAGTGATTTCTCAGACTCTGTGGCACCTAGAGATGTCTCGTCAGATTCAATACTTCCATGTCAGGGCCCTCTATGAAATTTTCTCATGGTTTTCTTCATCTCCATTTGGTTCTCTCACTGTGCTATTGTTTGTAAACGTGTGAAATCGTGTAGTTTCAGTCAATGTAGAGCTACCAGACATTATAGTTTACAAACGGTAGCTTGTGGGACTAAACCAGCTATGCCAACATGTCGAGGTGGCCTCGTGAATGCTAGTGGAGGATTTTTTTTGATTCCATACGCTCCCCGTGCTTTCGAGCTACCTCGTTCGGGCATAGTCGCTTATGAGCCTTGAGGCCCAAACATGCCTTATCTTCGACAGGTGATTTCTCAGACTTTGTGACACCTAGAGATGTCTCGTTAGATCTGATACCTCCACATCGGGTCCCTCTACGAAATCCTCTCACAGTTTTCCTTGTCTCCATCCAATTCTCTCGATGTGTTATTGTTTTCAAACGCGTGAAATAGTGCAGTCTGAGTCAATGTAGGGCTACCCCATCCGGTCGTAGTCGCTTAAGAGCCCTGAATGACTAGATTGGATTAAGAATGAATTTGATAGGGGTATTTCTAATAACACATGAGAGTTATCAATCACCTAGTAAATCTTTCCTGTTTAGTTTTGGATGGGAGTCAGCTGGCCTACGGCTTAGTGACCTTTCATTCATTGATAATTTATGTTATGATAAACTCATGGATGCTTTCAAAAGTGCCTTAAAAAGGATAGGGGTAGTCATCAAGCCTAGTGAAGGGTGTGATGTGATTTCCAAATAACTCGAAATGCCTACAAATTTAAAGGTAGTAACACAAATTGGATAGGATTAGACAATCAAGAATCATTTAGTGTCTAAATAAGAATGTCATTAGATCTGGAGACATTCTCAAGCATTGGAGTACTGTATATGGAGAGACATTCTCAAAATATCAAGAGATGAAAGGTATCAAATTGTGATGACTGTCGTGTTAGCTAATTAATACATTTTAGTTAAACGAACAGTTTCATAACTGTTTCTTTCACACGTTTCCTCCCTCGCAGCCTATTTAAAGGCATCACTTTGTATCATTTTATATAGCAATACATACAATCTTTTTTGTGTGCCTATCATTGGTATTAGAGCAAGGTTTCCTGTCTCGCGTGAAGGAGGAGTGTGCCTGTCCCGCGTGAAGGAGGAGTGTGCCTGTCCCACGTGAAGAACGTTTGAGTGCCTGTCCCACCATGGAGAGTCCTTTGCTGGTGCGAACAGTGCGTGGAGGAGACTGGTGCGTGAAGGGAGCAAAGTTTGAGTGCATGTCCCGCCATGGAGAGTCCGTTACTGGTGTGAACCTGTGTGTGCGTGGAGACTGAGACCACCGTTTCTTTGCTGTGCGTGCGTGAAGGAGGAGAGGAGACTGGAAGACTGTCCCGTTTTTGCTGTGCGTGGAGAGTGCTTGTCCGTGTTCTTCTACCTGTGCGTGGAGTTCTTTGCTAAGTGGAAGACAAGAAGAAGAGAAAAACTATGCTTGGTAGGAGCCCTCAAGGAGCCCTCAGTGACTGTTTTGTTCTTCTTTGCTCCATTAAAACTGTGCAAGTGAAGAAAGCCTACAAATTTCGAAACAGTGTGTGCGCGTATGTCACAAATTTCCGATGCACAAAGCACCACAAGCAATGCACCAAATATTTGGGCATTGAATGACAATGAAGACACCACTGGGCTATTCTTTGCCTTGATCAACGAGCTACACAACACTAGTAACATTCTCTTTGACGAGATTGTGCGCTAAGGACTGTTGGAATACTTTTGGTTTGACGTTCGATGTCAAGCATGGCAGATTCGTGCAGAACTTGAATGTGGCTATGATGTAGATGATGAACACGAAGTAGAACGCCCACAGGAGCATTCGCGTCTCACTGCATGAGCCTATAGAGCCCATCTTCGGGATAGATTCCTTCAGTAAGCATTGTAGCCATTTTTGAAAGATAAATAAATAAATAAAATACATTTTTGAGTTTTTGAAAATGTCTGCTCCAAAAATATTGCTATCCGATGCCCAACTCTTGAAAGGGCCAAATTTCGCCGCATGGAAAACCAAAATGCGGACGATTCTTCAATTCGAAGATCTTTGGGGGATTGTCTCTGGCAAAGACGCCCCTCCCATAGACGATGATCTGTTGGAAAAATATGAAAAGGCTGATGCAAAGCGCTAATGCTCATCACCTTGAGTCTTTCTGATGAGGTGCAGCCATACATTCGGGAAGCAACTGCTTCTTCTCAGGCATGGAGCGCATTGTGTACCATCTACGAAGCTAAGAATCTGACGACAAAGTTGCAACTTCAGACAAAGCTTCATACGATGAGTATGCATGATGGCGAATCAGTAGAAGCCTTCTTGCGGTGTGTAGCTGAGTTACGTGCAGAACTCTCTACACTCGGTGAACCAGTGGACGACAAGTTGCTTGTCCCACTCACCCTGCGAGCTCTTCCTTCACGGTTTCAGACATTGATCACCACGTTGACAATCACTCAACAGGAGGTGAGTTTTGCAACCCTGGTGAATTATCTCCAGCAGGAAGAAGCCATGCAAAATGTACAAGAAGCCTTCGAAGACAAGGCTCTCATAACGAGGCAAAAACATTAGCCTTGGAAAGGGAAATCTGCCCCCCAGAATCAGAAGTAGCATGCTCAACAGCCATCTTCACAACGGCCACCACAGAGGGCCACCCCAGAAGTAGCATAATCACAAGGCGGATCGGTGGTGCCACATTTGCTCCACGGATACACACACGACTGTGAACTGTTATTACAATGGTCACAAGTATGGAAATTATGGCGAAGAGAGCACTTCTGGCTGAGGATATTCCAAGAAATCCCGATGGCATGCTCGTAATCAGAGGCAGAAGGGCCACATTGCTGCTCAGCAGGATGCCACCTCCGATGAAGAGGTACCAGATACGACTCATTCTGACATTGTTCTAGTCTCACAGACTTCACAGCCATCAGAAGATGTCTGGTTGATTGATTCAGGTGCCAACAAACACATGACTGGCAAAAATAAGTTGTTCCATACTCTGAGTGACCGGCCCACTAGAGATCAGATCACCATTGTAGACAATCAAGAGTATATTACAGAAAGGATTGGTGATGTCATAATTCCTCTTGGAACACAAAGATGTACACTCATAAAGGTGCTATATGTTCCAGGTTTGACTTCAAATCTTTTGTCTGTAAGTCAACTTCTTAACCATAGAATGCAGGTTGAATTCTTTGTTGAAAAATGGGTCAAGTCCTGCATCATTTCCCAGGGAGAGTCAGTCATTGATCAAGCAATTCTGAAGGGTCGTCTATTTGCACTGGATGCGGTCACTTCATCTAGCGTTGCTGTCTCTGCATCAACGGCAGAGTCCACTGCACTTTGGCACTTTCAATATGGTCATCTTTCTGCCGGGGCTCTGCATCAACTCAGTGCGAAGGAAATGGTAAGAGGGCTTCCTCCACTCTCCCATTCCTTACCTGTTTGCTCAGGATGTCTTGCGGGAAAACAACATAGAGGTCCGTTCAAACAAAGCTCTTATCATTCTATAGAGCATCTTCAGGTCATTCACACCGATCTGTGTGGACCCCTACCAGCTAGCTTCCAAGGTTTTATGTACTTTCAGCTCATCATTGATGATTACTCACGGAAACTATGGGTATATTTCCTTCGAAGGAAGAGTGAGGCACTTGCAAATTTCCAAACCTTCTACCAGCAAGCCACCAGGTAGTCTAGGAAGCCTCTTCTTCTCCTCCGCTCATATTGAGGGGGGGAATTTGTGTCAAAGAAATTCTTAGCATACCTGAAGCAGCATAGCATTCAGCAACATTTGACTACTCCCTACATGCCCCAACAGAACGGGATTTCCAAGCGCCACAACAGGACTGTCATGGAGATGGCTCATTGTATGCTCTAGACCGCCAAGTTGGAGGATCAGTTTTGGGCAGAAGCAGTCGAATGTTGTTGAATGCCATGCTGCTTCAGGTATGCTAAGAACTTCTTTGACACAAATTCCCCCCTTGATCTGAGCGGAGGAGAAGAAGAGGCTTCCCAGACTTCCTGGTGGCTTGTTGGTAGAAGGTTTGGAAATTTCGGAGCACCACAATAGGACTGTCATTGAGATGGCTCGTTGTATACTCTTGACCGCCAAGTTGGAGGATCATTTTTGGGCAGAAGCAGTCCAGACAGTAGTGTATCTACTCAACCAGGAACCCATGAAGATCTTTCCGAACAAGACACTGGAAGAGGTATGGACTGGTCGTAAACCTTCTATTCATCATTTGAGAGTTTTTGGTTGTACTGCATATATGCATGTTCCAGATAAGAGAAGGAAGAAGATCGATCCAAAGACACTACCATGTCTTTTCTTGGGGTATAGTACTACCTCAAAAGCATATCGTCTCATGGATCCTGAGACAAAGAAGATCTACGAGAGTCGAGATGTGGTATGTGATGAGTCGTCCTTTGACTCCCTGCCACACAATGGAGATCCAGTACCGACCTTGTCACATAGATTGCTCACACATCTAGATGATGAGAAAGATGATTCTTCTTAGAGAGAAGAAGAGCTGAGTGGAGACTTGTTCGTTGATCTTGGCACACTGGAAAACACATCTTCACATCAACAACGCCAACATCCGAAATGGGTCCAGAGTACTATCAGGGATGTACACTTGAAATCACTTCCAGGTACTTCTACAGGAGTTTAGAACACGAAGTCAAGCTAGACATGAGGTAAATTTTGCACTCATGAGTTCAGTTGTTGAGAGCACCGAACCTGACACTGTTCGTGAAGCATTAGACCAACCACAATGGAAACAAGCTATGGATGATGAATATGATTCCCTAATTCAGAATTGGATGTGGGAACTTGTCGATCTACCTCCAGGTAAGAAATCCATTGGCTGCAAATGGATTTTCAAAACAAAATATAAGGCAGATGGTTCAATCGACAAACACAAAGCACGACTTGTTGCAAAGGGTTATGCTCAGCAAGAAGGAATTGACTATGACGAGACCTTTGCACCCACTGCGAAGATCAAAACCATCAGAGTTGTATGTGCACTGGCAGCACAAAATGGATGGAAACTTCAGCAGATGGATGTCAAGAGTGCTTTTCTAAATGGTGATCTACAAGAAGAAGTGTACATGGCCCAACCTGAAGGGTTTGTAGACGAGCATCAACCACAGAAGGTATGTCGTCTGATAAAGTCTCTTTATGGACTCAAACAAGCACCTAGGGCATGGTATATAAAAATTGATGATCACCTATTGCAGCATGGATTCACTCGTAGCCCCTCAGATACAAATTTGTATATCAAGAAGGTAGGAACAGAGATTGTCATTCTGGTTTTGTACGTAGATGATCTTGTGATCACAGGAAGTTCTGACAATCTTGTAGATGATGTAAAGAATGATCTGAAGAAATCCTTTGACATGACTAATTTGGGGCTACTTCACTATTGTCTTGGCTTAGAGATATGGCAGAAGAAGAATCATATCTTCGTCTCCCAGATGAAATATGCCAAGACACTCCTGGAAAAGTATGGGATGTCAGATTGTAAACCAATGTCCACACCTATGGAAAAAGGTTTGCAACTATCTAGATTCCAGGATTCACCACAGGTAGATGGCACTCACTACAGGTAGCTTGTGGGGAGTCTCATTTACTTGACTTATACCAGACCAGATCTTTGCTTTGTTGTGAGCTATCTCGCCAGATTTATGCAGGAGCCGAAGAAATTTCATTGGATAGCAGCAAAGCATGTGTTGAGATATGTCTGAGGTACAGTTGACTTTGGTCTGGAGTATCAGAAGAACACTCAGTTCTTCTTACAGGGATATACAGACTCGGACTATGCAGGATCCGTTGATGACAGGAAATCCACTTCAGGATATGTTTTTCATCTCCGGTCTGGACCTATCTCATGGATTAGCAAGAAGCAAACTGTTGTTGCTCTCTTATCCACTGAGGCTGAATACCGCGCTGCACGAGGAGCTGTGTGCGAAGCAATTTGGTTACGTCGCATTCTTACAGATATAGGGATTCCTGAAGAAAAACCTCCCATCATTCACTGCGACAATCAAGGTGTGTTGAAGCTTGTGAAGAATCCTGTTTTCCATGAACGAACAAAGCATATTGAGGTCGAATGTCACTACATTCGTGAATAGGTCTTGAACCACCAAATTCAGCTCCAGTACTGCCCTACTGATTTTCAGGTTGCAGATATTCTCACCAAGCCTCTCGGCAAGGTGAAGTTTGATTTGTTTAGGGGGTACATTTGTAAGAGCAATGTATTAAGGGGGGGAATGTTAGCTAATTAATACATTTTAGTTAAACGAACAGTTTCATAACTGTTTCTTTCACACGTTTCCTCCCTCGCAGCCTATTTAAAGGCGTCACTTTGTATCATTTTATATAGCAATACATACAATCTTCTGTGTGCGCCTATCATGTCAGGTGTTTTAACAGGAAGAAGACTATGAAGCACAAAAGAATATAGTGAGTGCATGATAAGATAGGAACTAGTACAAAGAGACCATAAGCAAGAAGAAGCACATGTAAGGTAAATACACATATACACATTGATAAATTGAATGAGTAATTACTCAGATTAGGTAACTCTTTATATACATACATTATATAAATATTGATTTCCAAAGTTCGATGCATATTATACATTAAAAATGCTAGTACATGTACATAACCCATAAATGAAAAAATAATCCATAATGTTTTAAATATTGTCAAGTGCACATCATATTAGATTCATGCGAAAATAATCTCAGAAATGTAAGGTCTCAGAAAAAATTATCAAGTTCCCAATAGTAGTTTAATGTGCATAATAAATACAAAAATGCCCAAATAGGTCATATACCATAATTTCAAATGCCATATAGGTGTACATACATTGCCATGCACATAGGCATACAAAAATAATGTCATGTAAGACGTGTATTTCCAACTCATCAAAATCTATCCTCTCTTGGCCTTACTTGAATAAGGCCCTTGCTTAGATGAAGATGGAGATCCATGAGATGACTTTGGATCGTCTGAGCCCATGCTTCGATTTCTCTTCCACTGAATACTTTCCTATAGACGAGCCTGTAAATGCAAACAATGTTTTTTTTTTAAAACTTAATTTATACATGTTTTCAACATGTAGTTAAGACCATGCTAGAATGAAAGTATTTACATAAATATACAAACTTACCAAAAGTTTTCGATCACGCCGAATTTACATCTCACGCTCAAATGAGTCATCGGGAGCTCCTGTAGTACGAACGGGGGTACAAAGACAACGAGATGGAGGAGTCTGTGCCCTCGAAGTCAAAATGGAGGGGGTTGAAGTTCCCTACATACACAAAGATCAGAAAATATAACATCAGAATTAGCGAAAATAGAGCTCAGTACATGTATCTACATAATGACAATATTTTAACTAATTTTATCAATATAGAACTATTGTTTTTACCCCACCACGCCTATG
Source organism: Taxus chinensis (assembly GCA_019776745.2). Classification (NCBI taxonomy): domain Eukaryota; kingdom Viridiplantae; phylum Streptophyta; class Pinopsida; order Cupressales; family Taxaceae; genus Taxus; species Taxus chinensis. The sequence continues at coordinate 268,092,576 of CM034149.1, read as the reverse complement.
AATCAAATGAACAGGGTTGCTACCTGTCATAAGTAACTCCTTCATACACACAATGAAGGACATTATTAACATAATTTAATAATTCTTTAATGAAAGACATTACTAACATGTAATTTAACATAATATGAATTACACGAGAAATTTAACAAAATTTACGTGTTGTTTGAATACCTCAGTGAGTTGCTACGCAGATGAAATCGCAGCGACAACACCTTTATCTACTTATCGCAGAGATGGTGGGGTGTCTAGTGAAGTCAACATCTTTATCAAACATGTATATCATGTGAGTTAGATGGACATACAAGAACATACATAAATTTGACTTCAAAAATAATATATATATATATACACACACACACACACATGCAAATATATACACACACACACACATGTATGAGAAAATTTTACATAATTAACATTCTAAATTACCTCTATGAATGTATGTGTATGCATGGTGCTCGCCGCCTGTGGTCAAAATGAAGATGCACCTCCCGCGTGCTGTAATATCAATGTATGTACATGTACAAATACAATTATTTCAAAAATTTAACATATATAAGTAAATCAGGTACTCCAAACTTTTTGTAACACACATAAAAAACATAACAAATTTGCTTGCGAAGGTGATGCCGATGAATGTAATCCAAATGTCTCGCTCAAAAGGACATCTGACATAGTGACATTATCATGTTCACCCCTAGCACCAAGTGCACGAAAATCAGTACGCATGAAAGTATCATCCTCATCAGGCCCCAAACATATGCTACCACATGACGAGAAAAAATGTGGCCTCATGCTATTACTCCCTGAGGGAATACTCTGTGTACCTCTGCAATCATCTGGCTCAGAAATCTCCCTCGTATGTCGAACAAGGGTCATAGATAGCCCCTAAAGCACGTGGAGTGTATCAATCTCTACTGTCTCCTTCACTACTTGAGGGACAATCTTAGGGTGAGGGGGCTTCTGTGTGGGGAATCTACCCCACTGAATAGGTGCATGTTGTGCACCTGTTCGATTCTGTGCAGATCCTTTTCTTCGGCCCTAGAAATATCAGAAATCAAAATAATTTGGGGTCTCATTGAGGATAAACTCGCAATAGATTTTCCTCATAAAGTATAGTGGCACCTCGTTGGTATTACAAGGTGGAAAATCAAACACCATCCACCATCGGTCCCAAAAATTATTTTTAATCAAATTATTATTGCACCAATGGATGGGAAATCATTTGCATGTCAACGAAACAAGAAAATTAGTGTGGGGGTCTGTGAATAAGGCACATATGAGTTCTTTTGAATTTTTTTTCTGTACATCCACATATGCCAATTTTTTGGAATAATAAACCCTACAATCCTCTCTGTAAGGTGTCCAATGATCAATTTTCCCCATTTCCACGTCAATTTGAACAAGTAATGCCTACAATGTGTTTGCAAGAGAGGTGTGGTGGGGGTTTGTAGATTGTGCATCCCTAATTGTTTTGATTAAATCCTCAATTTCAATTTTGTTTTCAACTATTTGGGCTGCTAAATCTTCTTGACTACTCGAGGGATGTTGAGCAATTGTGGAAGTGTCAGGAGGGATGTCAAGAATAACAGGGTTTGGTTGTGGTTGATTCCCTCGACCTCTAACTGTAACAATAAAAAATATGTATTCAATTCAAAATTTAATCTATAATTATCATATTTCAATGCAATTTTGAGAAAAGAATTGTGCTTACCTCTTCTCCGTGGCACCATCGTAGATTCAGATCTTCCCAGTGATCCAGAAACGATCCTTTGAGCTTGAGATCCAGCTGAATGAAAAAATGCAAGGGCACGAACAAGCTCTGAAACTTGCGTTTGAGGGAGGTAAAATGATAGAGGCTCGGGCCTCTATTTTTTTTTATAGTAGGCATAACGCGTACGCGTTATTTAATGTGTACATGTTATGTAACACGTACGCATTATGCTTTGGTGATTCCCGAGCTAAACAAATCAAAACGCGAGAATGTTTTAACAAAACGCGTACGCATTTTGCTTTTTTTGGATTCTTGTCCATTTTTTGGCCCCCCAACTTCATGCACTTACCCTTTTATCAAATAACATATTGAATATAAGGTTCCTGTAAAGTTCTTCAAAAATCAAGCCACTAGCATTGTTATTATAGATCTCAATAATCGCTTGCTCCAGAACCCTCCACGTCTTCTCGGCATACTTGGGATCCATATCAACCTTATGTTTGAAAGGCTCGATTTTGATATTATTTCTTTTTGCACTGCTCATCCAATTTTATGGCTTAATCTTTCTTTGTACCATTCAAATTTTCAAGATCACTACTATTATTATTAACATATTTCCAATCGCAGTTGATCTTTAGCATCTTCAGTGGCTACCTCAATCCTACAAGGGTACTACCAAATCTTGCATGGTTTACATCTTAATTCCATAAACTTTACATTTTCTTACTAATATACTACTTTCAAATACTCCTATATGCCTATCGGCAAAGGGGGATTAAACCTGCAAACTAGACAGTTGCCTAGGGCGCAAGCAATCAGGGGGCGCCTGAATCTAATAATAATTATAAATGGGTTGATAAATTAAAGAAAATGTAAATAGAAATGTTAATGTTGATTTGTACTCAAACTCTGAGAGGTAATTAATAATTAAAGAAAATGTAACCAAGAAAATGGGTGATGAATCCCAATACTTCTATTAGAGCAGCACACAATTCCATGAGCAATACATTTTTGTTCGTAATAAATGAAATATAGTGATTTTCATTATCTCGGTATTAAAGGTGACTCAATAACACTTCCTGATTTAATCTTATAGTTTCACGTATATCATGTATCTATGCACAATATTTCTAACATTCTCATTCTAAGACCATTATTATTAGTCTAATTTTAATACTATGGTTATGTGGACTAGGACCTCGCTATAGCTATGGCTAAAATTGAATTATATTAATATATATTGCATTAGATATTCTTTTGAGGTAGCAACCATGTGGTTTAATGGAAATAAATTGTTATAGGGCAAGGAACATCATGGTTCTCATACCAAAATATGATCTTTCCAAATTTTAATAGAAACTTGATACAGTAAAGATATGAATTGTTAAATATAGAACATAATATTAATGATGTGTTAAATATAGTTAAATATTAATAAATTGGAAAATTTATATAATACAAGAATTCATACAACAAATAAAAGAGAACAAACTCTAACTTTTATTAATAATTTAAGGCTTAAATACATAATTAAGAAAGCTTCTTCAAAATGACAATTTTCTCAAAGTAATCTAAGCCAAGACCACACTCAACAACGAGAACCAGGCGAAAACCCGCGTCACAATGCAATAATGTGGGTCTCATCTCGTTACTATTAAGAGTGTCCAACTCTTGTTCCTTACCTTTTTTTCAAAGTCTTTTATCTTATTTTATCACATAAAATTTCATTCCATACATTGAGTTGTGTCCACTTAACTATTTATCATTTCTCATATTTCTATACACATAATTTTTATCTCCCCACTTAGGATCCTCTCAATATTGTTTATAATATTTTAAAGGGTGTCACCCCTTCACACACCTCATAACTTATTATAAAATTGATCACCCAACTATGTTATCAATTATTTTTTTGTTATTTATATCCACTCATGTTATCTTGTGATCATGTAACTTTAAATGTTTTCTTTATCTCTTTATGTATTATTCTTTTAGAAATATTTATTTCCTATAATATTTCTTAAATTTATTAATACATAGGAATTTCGTCATATAACAACAATAAGGAGAGTATTTGAAAATAAAATGGTTTTGGCTCTTACTCCAAAGAGAAAATCTCACAAATACGATACTCTGGGGGGATATGGTAGTGTTTCTCATTGTGAAGTTGATGGGAGAAAACGTCGAGCTAAGAAAAGGGAACTCTCAAAAACATAAGGTAATAATAGTTTGCGTTTTTTTATTCATTTCAATATATTGATAAGACATGTTTCTCATTTTCTACCATTAACAAATGTCTTCAAATTTACGTAAATCAAATATTACCTTAAAGACCCTAACTACCACTATAATTTAATTATTTCTTCTTTACCTATGATGTAAATATTCCAATATTCTAAATTATTTGTTTAATTGCATTTGATTACACTGAGTTAGAGGTAATATATTTTTAATACAAAACCACTTTATAGAGTAATCTAAGTTATATATGGATAGTATTATCTTAATAGATTGGAATTTAAAGTTTTCAAAAGTGGGCATGTATGGGTTTCCTTATTGGCTTAGCATCCACTCTGCATATCTATCCACATCAGACTTTGGCCACTAGGAATTTGGTGACATATGTTGGTCTCCAATTGGAAGAGGGAAAATAAAGATAATTGAATAGGTGTTTCCCATTTTTTTAAAAATATGGGGTCATTGCCTTTCGTATGTCTCATAGCTATAGGTATATATATATGATAATCATTATTCGATGCGTAGTGTGGCTCCCACGCGGTACTTGTTTTTAATTGAGTGAGAAATAGTGAGTCGTGAGTGATGCGATAACTCGACGAGGTGATGTATTGGATTGATGGTGTCTCCTCCGACAACTCCCCGGGCAGTTCCACTATTCAATGGCATGCTTCTCTCTTTTTCTATTTCTCTAACATTCTTTTCTGGCCGTTCATAATCTTATCTACTTACATTAAACAACCTGTTTTTTAAATTTGACCTATCGTATTGTCTCTATAATTTTCACGTTACCTCACCTCTCTACATGATTTTGATTGAATGAATGATTCATTTTAATAATATTTATGAGATTAAAAATAATATTAACAATTGTTTTTTTGTGGGAGACTTGCTTAAATGAGAGTTGTGGTATTGATTATGTGACACTTGGAAAGACTCTCCCATGAGCGGAACAAGTTTTGCTAGGGTTTTTATGAGATTATATGCTTTACAAAAATTGTATGTGTTTTTAATTATTAGACTCTTTTAAGCAATGTTTTCCTGATGTGGCATTTCAAAATGAATTCTCTATCACAAAGTTCAGTTATTGAAACAACGATGAATTGTGATTGTGCCTCCGAAAAAGAAGCAGAGGAAGTTTGTGCCAAAGGTATTCCATGAGACCTAATGATTCCACCATAGATGTAGTGTTTCCTATTGAGGATTTTAATTATGCATGCCAATGGCTTGAACAATTTCATATGATTGGTTATTTTGTGGGAGGAATCCCTCTGAAAACGTGTTAAAATCCTAGGTTCAGTCAACCTAGACCCAATATGGCATAAAGTTGGATTGTTCAATGTATGACTAAAGGTGCCTTTTGTTTCATTTTGCCAACTTAGCCAACCATCCATTGTCTTGCAAAAGTCCTCAACATGGTATGTCAATGTTCCCTTCTCATGGTGTCCTCATGGACACATGAGTTTGTAGTTTTGAAAGATACAAAACTAAGGTCCCGGTTTGAGTTGATTTTCATAGCTTACTCATGCCATGTTATCATTTCCTTGACGTCATAACTTCATTTATAGGTAGGATTATAATGAAAGAGCCCTTTAAGATTTACCATGTAAAACCACATAGACGTGTCTATGCATAACTAGATTTAATCCACAACCTCGAGGAGACTATTGACACTCAAATGGCTACTCTCGTTATACCCAAAGGGTGGTTCACATTAACCTTCCCAACACTTATTTTAGGTGTCAATCTATTGAAAACAAGATTTGGGATTGCTCTTTATTATCCATACAGAATAAATCCTTTTCAAAACTAGCAACAGAGGCCCCATTGACCTTCAAAAAGATAGTTGGACCATTGTGGGTCGCAAAAAACTATAACAAAGCCATTGTAGAGTTAACCCTCCAATGTGAGCAACCAAAACAATGTTGCCATGAGCTAGTAGACCATCATACATGCAAAGTTAGTAATCCCGTGGTGAAAGCCCCTCCGAAGGCTTCTAGAGCTTTACCCTCAGTTGAAGCGATGTATGTTCATTTCCGAAGCCCTTCTTCGGTAGCTAATTTTCTAATTGGGTTTCATTTTGTTTTATAGGATAGTGGTATTATTTATTATATGTTCATTCTTTAAGGTTCTCCCAGTAAGATGGGATTGTGATGCCCTTGGAGCCCTCTTTAGCACCTAAAGTAAGGCAAGTTGAGACTCCAAATAAAAAAGAAGTTATTCTAATGAATGAAATTTCATTCTAACAAACAATAATTTTCACATCATAGTTATGAAACCCTTTTAGGTTTGAATTTGAAGGATATGTCCCTTGATACCAGTTTCCAATTATGGATTCTGATGGAATGTAAGGTGTCTTATAGACTCCACTCAGAAACAAATAGTGCAAGATTTTCAAAAGAGATTTCCAAATATCGACATTATTTTTCTACACAAGAAGTTAAGGGGCTAGTAGGTTTTTTGCTATTGAAGTTTACTAAACTTATTTGGGTAAATAGTTGAGCTCTTGTTAACAATCATGAGTTTGGTTGTGGAAGAATTGTGACTTTTTTTGCCCTCAAATGGAGGGCACCATTATGTTATTCATGGATGTGACCTAACACATTACGTCCTCTGGGTGTTATTAATCCTTGAGAACCACTCATTTGGAGTGATGAATGTTAATGCATCCAATGATGCAACTAAAAAGACGACGCTCTAGTGGTGGATAACAAATGAACTCGCCAATGCTCATTGGGTTTTCTTTGGTGACTTCAACATGATCGAGTTGGTGGTCGATAGGATTGTCCAATTACCCATGTGTTAGACAACTAGCAAAAGAGAAGACCAGTTGTACATGTGTAATAAATTTGGGTTTTATGACCCCAATTCCAACCATCACTTAGTTTTGTCGTATGGCACACTTGGTCTAATTTCTGCCAAGGATCTGAAAGAGTTCTTAAAACGCTGCACATCGTGACATGTTATCAACATAACCTTTTTTCCTTTGCCAATTGTTTCTAGTTACTTGTTTCTTTTTCCAATCTATCATCTTCAAATAAAGTGATTAGCTTGTCCACCTTCTAATTGTCGTCATATGTAATTTGGATGTTATTATAGAAAAAACAATCCATAATGTAATGTCATTCTATCTCCATCACCTCTAAAATATAAAATATATTCTCAATCCTCCACTCATCTTTAAGAGTGCGTAGATATCAATGTAAGCAAATTTGTAATTGAGCTATTCATAGAATTATATTCTTGGATATCATATTCTTTTTTCCAATTCCAAATTACCTACTTTGTCGAGATGATTACTTCATACTTTTCTCTCACATACTTTTTTTAATTTCTGGATTCGCATATAGATGCAATCTTGCACGCCAATACCTCATTTGTTCGCTCATATACTTTTCTTCGATTGCATTACACAGTATTTAATATACGTTAAGAAAAGTGGATAGTTAGTGAGGGTGACTTGGATGTCACTCATAATTCATCCACCAACTCCTGTTAGTGCCTTCCGTCCTCTCAATGTCCAATTATTATTATAGAAAATAATGAAAACTGCAGATAATGAAATGACGTAAAGCAATTTTGGCTCTTTTATTAACGCTGAAGTGGCCGCAATGTCCGCCATGTCGAGCAGATTATTATTATTATCTGTGGATAGCATGTATAACAGCAGCACATCGAGCTCGCACTCTCAATGGCGGTGGCCTGTTCCCTTTCTCTTCGGCGGTTTGGTTGCCATGTTGGTTCTCATCGCCTTTGCCCTTCTCATTCTCGCCTGTTCTTACTGGACCTCCAAAAACCCGGCACAGACCACCGATGATTCACCCGACTTGAAAGAAATATCAGTAGAAGATGATGAGAAGAAAGTGGTGGTAATTATGGCTGGAAATGAAATCCCCACATTCTTGGCCAAGCCCGCTTCTGCAAATTCCCAAATCACACTATGTTAGTGCTTTCTATTTCCATGGAATTTATGGTTGTGTATATATCCAGCATTGTAAAATAAGGCACGGGAAAAACTGCTGAACTGTTGGTATTTGCGCGCGCACGGTTGACTAAGTATTTTTTTTAATCGATCTGTCCTGTATTTTGTAAGGTAACAATAAAATACGTGGTTACTTATTGCGGAAGGATTGTTCGTGTTAACAGTAAAGAGGAAAAGATTATCTAGTTCTGTATCTTTTTCTGGTTTCTGGTTTCGAATCATGGATTATGATGAGAAATGTGTCGATCAGAAAATGAATCATAAAAAACATTGCTCAATCGAATACATCATTAAAATATAAATTTTATTTATTCATTGAGATTTTTTCACAGATCGGAGGAAAATGATTGTCGATGCTGGACATGAATTCGCTATATTTTACACCCGACTCATTTTGACGGCGGTGTACAATTCCCTTCAATTCTGTTAGATATTAATGTACACGTCTAAACGTGGTATTATAATCTCGAATTGCTCTAATCGTTTTTGTGTTCATCGATTATATATCCAGATTAGTTATTTTTTTCGCTTTTCCTTTGTTCCGTCTCTTTTAAAGATAAATGTGTTCCTCGCTGTTTTATCTGTGTTCTCCTCTAATATTTTATTTTATTTTCGATTATGTTTCTCACTGTCTTAGACTTGTTCTCTAATTTTAGCCTTCTATACTCTCATCTGTCTTTCGGTGTTTTCTCTCTTCTCTACCTATATTTTCTCCTTTTCCAAGGGTTTTTTTGGATTATAATTATACATATGGTGTTTGTCATTAATAGAATCCTAATATAATTAGGGCATCTCACTTGGTATGGGCCCTTTCACCTTTATGTTGGGTTTTTCAAGGTTCTTGGCCCTCTTTTATTAGCATTTCTTTCTCAACACATCTACATCTATAACAGTAGGGTTGTAGTTACAATTTAAGACCCCTAGAAATGTATTAGTGCTTTTGGGATAATAAGTATACAAGTTGCAAAAAGGTGAATTCATTTTATTATAAGAGCATTTTCATGCCTAAAGTTATTACAATCATTTAAAGAAGAGTATCTAACTGAAACAACAAGATATATTTTTCTACTCATTTATCTACCTAAGTCCATCAAGAATACACCTTAAAACTCCCCCCCACATGTGACAGAGCATCCACAATGAAGAAATCTCCTTTCCAACTCAACGAAGAAAGAAGTGAGATTTCCCATCAAACCGGTTGCCAGATTGAAGTAAGATCACACGTGAAGCACCAGAAGAAAAAACCCACATCAAAAATATAATTTTCTTTGCAAACAAAGGAGAAAACCAGACCTACAATTTTGAGGTCCATTAATGGCTATCGTACCTAGAAGCACTTCTAGGTCCGAAAATTAAAACTTTAAAATCTCCTGGACTATTAAGTGGGTGTGCCCGAAATTTCAAAGGGAGGATATTGGGAAAAAACCCATATAAAAAAACTCTATTCCACGTCAATCCGACCCCCAAAGGAAAAATTTCTAAAAATAGCAGGTCTACTACATATGAACTGCTATTTTGGGAAAGTCGTAGATAGAAGAACCTACGAAGAGGACGAAGACATTGGATGTGCACTAAAGTTGAGAATCCACCAGAACGGACATTTTTGGCACTTACTAAAAATAGTAAGTGTGCCCTTGAGCACCTGCTTAAAATAGAAAATTGATGCAGAAGGAACGAGGAACGCAGGGAGAAAGAGGAAAACTGAGCCGCAACATCCAATTGAAGATCGAGAACTTCATTTCTCATAATGACTAAAAATAGTAAGTTTATTTTTATAAGGGAGATATGAAGCCAAAGTGGATGGATCAGAAGCCTTCTCAAGATTACGAAGTGGAGAACAGTCAGAGAATGGAGCCAAGTCCACTGTAGCAACTCATCCTTCAGCACAATTCTTCTTCTTCTTCTTCTTCTTCCTCTTCTATCTCTCTCTCTTCACTCCTCATACAACACACACACACACTCTCTCTCTCTCTTCAATGTTATATTTTTGTGTTGAGGGTTGCACTTTTTAATATGACTTAAATGACTTTAGAAATATAATGTAAATTAAGCTGCCTTGCTATTATAAAAGGGACTTAAATATTTAAAGTGGAATATGAACAATCTTAAGTCATATTAAGGTATTCAAAAGGTCATGAGGGAGACGATAAGTCACCTCTCATTCTATAAATTGTAACACCATTCCTATTGCAAAGGGTTGGTGATTGATCTTGTAAACCCAAGAGTATATTGTACCTTGAGAGAACAAAAGAGATAGCCAAATGCTTCCATTCCCCTCATTCTCAAATTTCCTCTATTTCTCCACTATGTACAACTTTGGTTTGAGTAATCAATGCAAGAAGGAGTTTCTATCTTTCTTTGACTAAGGGGTTTCTTGATACTTTGTGATCGATAAATTCTATTTGATCTTATTTGTATTTACAGAGTTGTTTTATCCTCATGAATTCATGTGTTGAAGTTTCTAACTAGTGTGTGTGCATGAATCTAATTATCTACCTGCAACATTAGTTCTCCTACCCCTTTTCTCACTCCCTTTCCCACTTTCAGACAAAGTCTTCTCTAGCAAGAGATTGCTAGCTTTTCTGTAGGGTTAGTGGAGTGCCCCTGTTAGATCCCTAGTCAAAAGGCCACCATAGAAGTCCACCTTTTCACATGCATGCATATACGGCAGCTGCACCGGTTAAGTGGAGGGACTTAGATTCCTAGAGCATTGGCAAGAAATCCACAAGTTTGTCCACCCAAAAATTTTTCTCACCGGCACATTCTTAGACTTTGATTTCCCATTATTCTTGATCTTGGATCTCTCCTTCTTCCTTCCCCTACTTTCTACATTCAAAGCATTCCAAAATGATGATTCTCGTGTATTTTTCCTACGTATTTCTTCATTTAGGATTATACTAACCATATCATCAAATTTTAAAACATTAGTAGAAGACATTATATTACTAACATCTATTACCAAGTTATCCCAACTATTTGGCAAAGAGAATAATAATAAACATGCTTTCACTTCATCCTAAAATGAAATACTAACTGATTTATAATTATTTACAATAGACCATAAAACATTCAAATGACTTGATGTAGATCCACCTTCTTGCATCTTTAAATTAAACAATTTTTTCATCAAAAAAACTTTATTTTAAGCGTTAGGCTTTTTCATATAGATTTGCTAAAGATTTCATCAACTCTACTATAGATCCTGCTTCAGTAATATTCAATGCTATAGATGCTTCCAGAATCAATCTTATAGATCCTAGAGCCTTTGTATCAAACATTTTCCATTCTTCATCAGTCATCATTACAGGTCTTTCTTTCTCATCCAACGATAAGTATAAATCTTTCTGATATAGATAATCTAACACCTACATATTCCATAATAGATAGCCACAATCACCAAATTTATCTACTCTGAATTTACATTCTTCTCCTTTTGCTTTGCTCCCACTCAATAAGAAATTCCTCTGTGAGTAAATCTATCAACACACAAACCCTCAAGCAAATATTCTCTGATACCAGTTGTTGGGGTTAGCACACCGGTTGTATATATATATAAATTAGATCTAAGCATAAAATAATCAATATGGAAATAAAAAAGAAGAAACAATACATGAGATTTAGCATGGTTCACCTAGTGTGGGCTACGTCCACCAAGAAACAACCAATTTATTATCACAGAGGACATACAATGTAGATTTGTAATCTTCCACACCTTCTTGGATGTCCTATACTTTCTTCTCTACAAATTTCTCTTTTTTTCAAAAGGAAACTTCTCTCTATTCTCAATTGAATTCGAACTAATAAACCCTAGCTTCCCAGAGCCTTTGTATCAAATATTTTCCATTCTTCATCAGTCATCATTATAGGTCTTTCTTTCTCATCCAATGATAAGTATAAATCTTTTTATATAGATAATCCGACACCTACATATTCCATAATAGATAGCCACAACCACCAAATTTATCTACTCTAAATTTACCTTCTTCTCCCATTGCTTTGCTCCCACTCAATAAGAAAGGTCTTTCTTTCTCATCCAATGATAAATATAAATCTTTTTTATATAGATAATCCGACACCTACATAGTCCATAATAGATAGCCACAACCACCAAATTTATCTACTCTAATTACAGGTCTTTCTTTCTCATCCAACGATAAGTATAAATCTTTCTGATATAGATAATCTAACACCTACATATTCCATAATAGATAGCCACAATCACCAAATTTATCTACTCTGAATTTACATTCTTCTCCTTTTGCTTTGCTCCCACTCAATAAGAAATTCCTCTGTGAGTAAATCTATCAACACACAAACCCTCAAGCAAATATTCTCTGATACCAGTTGTTGGGGTTAGCACAACCGGTTGTATATATATATAAATTAGATCTAAGCATAAAATATATCAATATGGAAATAAAAAAGAAGAAACAATACATGAGATTTAGCATGGTTCACCTAGTGTGGGCTACGTCCACCAAGAAACAACCAATTTATTATCACAGAGGACATACAATGTAGATTTGTAATCTTCCACACCTTCTTGGATGTCCTATACCTTTCTTCTCTACAAATTTCTCTTTTTTTCAAAAGGAAACTTCTCTCTATTCTCAATTGAATTCGAACTAATAAACCCTAGCTTCCCAGAGCCTTTGTATCAAATATTTTCCATTCTTCATCAGTCATCATTATAGGTCTTTCTTTCTCATCCAATGATAAGTATAAATCTTTTTTATATAGATAATCCGACACCTACATATTCCATAATAGATAGCCACAACCACCAAATTTATCTACTCTAAATTTACCTTCTTCTCCCATTGCTTTGCTCCCACTCAATAAGAAATTCCTCTGTGAGTAAATCTATCAACACACAAACCCTCAAGAAAAGATTCTCTGATACCAGTTGTTGGGTTTAGCACACCGGTTGTACATATATATTAATCAGATCTAAGCATAAAACAATCAATATGGAAATAAAAAAGAAGAAACAATACATGAGATTTAGCATGGTTCACCTAGTGTGGGCTACATCCACCAAGAAACAACCAATTTATTATCACAGAGGACATACAATGTAGATTTGTAATCTTCCACACCTTCTTGGATGTCCTATACTTTCTTCTCTACAAATTTCTCTTTTTTTCAAAAGGAAACTTCTCTCTATTCTCAATTGAATTCGAACTACTAAACCCTAGCTTCCCAAAGCCTTTGTATCAAACATTGTCCATTCTTCATCACTCGTCATTACAGGTCTTTCTTTCTCATCCAACGATAAGTATAAATCTTTTTGATATAGATAATCCGACACCTACATATTCCATAATAGATAGCCACAACCACCAAATTTATCTACTCTAAATTTACCTTCTTCTCCCATTGCTTTGCTCCCACTCAATAAGAAATTCCTCTGTGAGTAAATCTATCAACACACAAACCCTTAAGAAAAGATTCTCTGATACCAGTTGTTGGGTTTAGCACAACGATTGTACAAATATATTAATTAGATCTAAGCATAAAACAATCAATATGGAAATAAAAAAGAAGAAACAATACATGAGATTTAGCATGGTTCACCCAGTGTGGGCTACGTCCACCAAGAAACAACCAATTTCTTATCATAGAGGACATACAATGTAGATTTGTAGTCTTCCACACCTTCTTGGATGTCCTATACTTTATTCTCTACAAATTTCTCTTTTTTTCAAAAGGAAACTTCTCTCTATTCTCAATTGAATTCGAACTACTAAACCCTAGCTTTATGCTTATATATGCATCTACAATATTAGGGAACTTTAGCTATACAATTACAAAAATTTGATTTAATTTACAAATAAAGATAAATCTAATTCCCATAACTTAATTATTATAGTCATGCATAGTCAACATATGTTGGTTATCCTTAACTGATGCCGGCTAACCCTAACCGTTGCTAGTTCCTCCTTTCCTGATTGATACCAGTCTATGGGTGACCGATGGTGGCTTGTAAACCGACACCAGTTATTATGTATTCCAACAAGTCTACAAAAGCATGCCAGTGAAGTGATTAAGCTCCACACCTCACCAATATTCTAGGGATAGATCTTGATTTTTTCTAAGATTTGTGTTCCCTCATTGTTGTAGCCATAATCCAAACTCTAATATGTGTTTGGTTTATTCTTAAATTTATTATAATAAGTGTTTATATTGATTGGAAAATATATTTTGATATATGGATCTTGTTATCACCGAATCACAGCACCCCTGGATGTTGATCAGATTTCTAGTTTGATCACTCTAAGCATCCAGTTTGATTAGATAACATGGGTACTATCTCCAAGTTGTGGGACTTGCTACTTGAGATAGACCTCCAGAGAAAGCTGGTTCTTGCTCCTAAACTACCTGCCACAATCTACTCTAATGCAGGAGAAACTAGCTATTCTAACCTAAAATTCCAAGGGACCAGAGAGAGAGAATGCATAAAATGAAAGCCTACACTAAAGCGGTGATACACCAGAAAAGGAGGGTGTGAGAGTAATCTCCAAATGTGTGAAATACAGAAGCAAAGTGCACACTAGAAGAGGTGATGACAGTTCACCATAATCCAACAAAATGCATTTTACAGCAATATTCCAAGCACACACAATGATAATGAATTCCTGCAAGAACATAATAAATAGACACAATATACTTGTAGAAAGATTAAAGGGGCAAGAAGAATGCAAGGAAACACAGCAGGGGAAGATGTATCCACAAACTGATATTTATTGCTTCATGATATGCACAGTTCAATCTATTACAAGATAAGGGCCTGGATCACCATGCAAGGAGTCCACTACAAGGGCTTGCAACACACTGGCTTCACAAAGCAATTTTGGCAGAGCTTTGCTACCCAAAAACTCTCTCCCCTTTACAGTGAGTCCAACACTCCAATTTATAGAAAAATGAGAAGGAAAAGAGAAGGGAAAATGGAAATCCCGAAATCTGTCCTTCAACCACCTGTAAGAGGCATTAAATTGAGTGGAATGGGTATACATTACTTTCAAAAGGCTCCCCATACTATCCCATGTGCTGCAGTAGAGAAAGAATGATGACCATGCCTCTTAATTGCACTCCCAGCTACCAAATAAAACACTGTTCTGAACCCGGCCACGTTTTCTTAAAAATCTCAATCAATTTCTAATAAAATCTGGAATTTCTTGATTTTTGTGCGTCAGGCTTGGAACCACGATTCCAACGGTACCAATTTTGTGTGATTTCGTTGAGAAATGCAAAAGTTATGGCCTTTTGAGTGCGGGCAGCTGTTTTGGGCATGGCAGGCGTTTTCTGTCATTTGACGGGAATGAGCATTGATTGACTGGAGCCGAATATGTTTCTTTTATTTAAATCTATCTACCCTCATTAAAAATAAGAAATCCAATTTTTGTGGCGTAGAGGACGTCGTGCTCGTTCCAGAAAGTCCAATTTTATCAAAATTGGAGCTCGGAGTCAAAAGTTATGGCCGTTTGAAGTTTCCGGACCAAACGTTGACTTTTCCTCCTGCGACACGTGTCATGATCTGATTGGTCCTCGGCTCCTTCGGCTCCATTTGTCCCAGATGTCCCATTTGATTAGTGCTGTCTTGACTGATTTCGGCCGATTCGGCCGGTTCGGGTCCATTTGTCCCAGTCGTCCCAAATGCCTCTTTGACTGCCTGTGCTCATTTCGGCTGGATCGGCCGGTTCGCGCATTTTTGTTCCACTTGGCCCACTTTGTTTTTTGGACTGCCTTGACTGATTTCGGCCGGTTCGCACATTTTTGTTCCACTTGGCCCACTTTGTTTTTTGGACTGCCTTGACTGATTTCGGCCGATTCGGCCGGTTCACGTCCATCTGTCCTGCTTGTCCCATTTGCCTTCGGACTGACTCGACCTTTTTCACCCGGTTCGGCCGGTTCGGGTCTTTTTGTCCCAAACGTCCCGAGCAACACTTAGCCAATTTTTCTTCCTCTTTCGGCCGGATCGGCTTTTCGCGCCCGCCGCGTACTTTTGTCCCATTTGTCCCTGCTTGCGTTTCGGACTGTTTGTGCTGATTTCGGCCGAACCGTCCGGTTCGCGCCTTTCTGTCCCACACGTCCCGGAGGCGACCTTGAGCAGGACTTAGCCAATTTTCACGATTTTTCCTGGATCGACCTATTTGCCTTCTTGAACCTTTTTTTTTTGCATTTTCTCAGAACTTACTCTCTTCCTCTTGGACAGGGGAGTTAGACAAATATGAGGGGACCCTAGAAACATGACTTTTTGCCCTGAATCAATATAATTGCTTGCATGTTATCAAAATTACCTTGGGGGTGAATTTTGGATAACAGATCTTAGACATTTGCTATCAAATTTATTTCCCTTGAATGATGATAGTGTGCAAAAAAATCTAGGATTTTGATGATTATAATATAAGTTTGATTAAGAAGAAAACAATAGAGATGAAAATGTATTGATAATATTGATATATACAACATGAAAAATCATACTAATATTTCTTTCCAAAATATTTATGCTCATGTTTCTACTAGTTCTTCCTCACAAAGTGGTACATTATCAAATAATCAAAGTTTTTCTATTGATTTCACTCGTTATAATTTTATTCCTAAAATTTTTCAAGGTGATTTTGGTCATTTTTCAAGATTTATCTACTAAAAAATATCCCCAAGTTCCTCAAAATAAACTATCCAATTTTTCTTTAACTCATCTTAAAGTTAAAAAATATGCTTTCACCTCTTCTATTCCAATTCCTCTAGTATTTCTCTCCTTAAACTTACATGAAATTCCAAAATGACCATTATGGTGAATGTATTAGGTCATTTACAAAAGCATTCTAAAATAATTCTACAAAGATCTCAAAAGACAAATGACAGGGTCACTTATCATCATATAAATTTGAACTCTTTAACACTTATAATGTACTGGTTTATTCCTTTTGAATCAATTTTTTTAGATAAGGATAAAAAAGATGTGGGTTTTAAGGGACCATAAAACCTATAAATAAAATAAAAACCGAGCCAAAGGATATCCCACAACACAAAGATCAGGGGTCCAAGTCAAACAAGATTGGCTAGGAGGACACCTGAGAGAAAATCCAAACACACACAAGGTCAACAGAAACAAAAAGAAAAAGAAATGAGACACAAGAGGAAAGATTTTAATATTTCCTTGACTGCACTATATGCCAACCCTCTTCCTCAATCAAGTAGTGTGTCTTGAAGCCAAAATTATTAGAGACATACCCTTGATAATGAGAACCCTCCCAAAAATCCAAAATATATAGCTTATTGGGCTCACAAGGTTCTTTATTTTTCATGTTATCAGGCTACATCACATCCATCAATTCCGAAAACCTAGTCTTCTCAATGTTAAACACCACTTCTAGAATGTCAAGGGTCAGGAAATGACCACAATCTCCGTTTTCCTCATCAGATTCATCCTCAGCTTCATCAATATATTCATTCTCACAAGCCAAACTGTCATCTAGTTCTTCTTGAGATCCAAGCTCCTTGTCATAAAATCTTGATGCTTCAAAGGATTATTCCCTATCCACCTCTACAATCAAATAATTAATCAAATCAGATACCAACACTAGAGACACACAATTAGATAAGGATTTCATCAAAGGTGGAAATTCATCCGCACATCTCTTCCCAGACACAAGGAAGTGAAATTATTCCTTCGTGGGGGCAGTAACATATGTCATAGAGAGAAGTGATCCGTCTTCATTCACTGTAAAATATCCATGAACTAGTTATGACACACCAATTCCCCTTAAATTCGGTGTAATATTCCAACACTGATGAGCTGACCATAGGAAAAGACATGGGTTTAGCAGTTTTCACTACCATATTTCTCTCTACTATCGTCTGGGTCTCAAAAATCATTCCCCTGATAATTTTGTCCACCCTGCCATCGATCGCATGAACACCTTATATCACACAAGGCACATCCTTTGAATCCCCGCTAGAGATGTTTATAGGGATCGTTAGAGAAATACCTCCATTCGGAAGAACAAAGCCAACAACCTCCATCCTCTTGGTTGTCAAAATGGGACTTTAATGCAAGCAACAGTCAGGGGATGAAAGTCCCTCCTCTTTGATGGGAGAGGTGCCCATATTGAAATCAAGTAGCAAAACTATTCACAAATGTACAATTTTCTACTCCAATGAAGAACTCTGATATCATGAAAGTGTTTTAATGCCAAGATAGATTATCAATACAAAGGAACAAAAGAACTAAGGGAGGGAAAATAGGTAGAATATAATAGCACTCTTCAGGAAGTATAGATAGTAAAATAGTTCCTTATAAATGTTGAGCAAGGACAATATATAGAACATAATCATCCATATTAAAAGCACTAGATGTTATTTCATAGACACAAAGTTCCAAAGATAACATCCAAAATAATACAAAGCTTCTTAATGCAATAAATTAATGATTCACAAATTTCAAACAAATAAGAGGAAATAAATAGACGTAGATATAAATAGGAAGGGAATTTTTCTATATTGATAGCTTTTAATTCTCTTACACTTTAAAAAATAATCATAGTTCCAGCCCTTTGGAATGGCGAGGAGAGCTCAATATATAGCTTACAAAGCGGTTACATTTGGTAACTGTTTCTTTTAAGCAAAAGATTAATTAAAGAAATGCACAATACAAAATCCTTAATTAATTTACAAGGAGATCAAAACTATAGATAGAAAAGGAGAGTCAAGAGCTAGAAGAAGAGACATCCAATTGTGGCGGAGGAGGGCTCACTACTTTGAGAATCTGATGCTTGAATCTCTTCAATGCTTCCGCTATCTCCATGCCTCTTGGAATTGTTGTGTTAGTAGTAGCATGAGTCCATGTGCTAAGGATATATTTGAAGGTAGATAAAACACAAGTTTTAAAAGACTCCCCTTTTTGCCATACATTCCTTAATTCTCCCAATGCTTCTTCCAGAACCTTTCTTTTCCATTCAATGCTAAAGATCCATGTCCTTGACAGGTTATTCTTGACATCATCAAATACATTATTGGATAACAAGATCCTCTTGTCAGTTTGAGCTATTAGATGAAGATCTGCAATACACCCACTCTAGACCTTCAGCTCCTTGTCCATAACTTTGATTGAGGAAGTGAGTTTCTGTTGTAGCTTGATCACGTTCTCATTGGTTTTGAAGGCTTCCTCAATGAATTTTAAACCTGCTATGATCATATCATCTACCATGGCCTCAACAACCTTCCCATAAGTAGAATACTTATGTATGTCTTTGATGCTTTGAACCTCATCTTGGCTGAGAAAAATGGGAGGTGGAAGAGTAGCCAATGGAGTTGGATCCAAAACTTTATCTTTGGCCAATAACAATCTGATAAAGTTGGAAAGAACTTGGTTCTGTTCTTCCAACTGCTCCATGGTTTGCTTTCCTTTCTCAACCTGTTCAATAACCCTTGTGACGGTTTTCTAAAGGTTATGAAATTCACTCTCAGGTGTAGATTCTCCCATTGGAATCCTGGAAAACTCTAAGTTAGAGATTAAAATATCTTTTTCCTCTTTTTCCACCTTGGGTTTTATAACCTGAAGGAACTGCTAGCCTTGAGAATCAGTTACCATCCTCAAAGTGGTCTTTGATTTCTTTGCTGGAGGGGAGGGGTAGTACTAAGAAGAGTTGCCACAACATCAAAATCAGGCCCTGTCAATCTGGAGGAAGATCTCCTTTTCTTGCTATCAACTAGGGGCTACACAAAGGAAAAGGAAGAAGATGAAATGGAAGAATCAAGTGACCCAAGTGCAAGTGAACTCATGGCACTTAAAGTATGAAGAACTGTTGTATCTAGTGGGGAAATGAATGGAACCTCAAGAATTTCCTTTGAAGAGGAGTCTGATAGACTTGGAGGTTCAGTTCTTGATCCTTCCTTCTCCACCTCAGTAGTGGTTTTAGTGGTTTCTTCTAGTTCTTTCATCTCCTCCTCATCATCATAATTTAGAACAATAATATTCTCTGGCCCAATAAGCAATTTTGATTGCTCCAGAAAATTTTCTTCCTTGATCGGGATTCCTGCTTAATCTCTTTGATTTTCTTCTGATATACTCTGGTGGAAGAGGAAGGAGTAGATAACTCTGGTTCTTTCATGGTAGAAGAAGAAGGATTTTTGTCAAGTACCTCAGTATTAGGTGTATTTTCTTCCTTCCGAGGTGTAGAATCCTCTCTTGAAGAGGATTTACCTTAGTTCCTCCTGAACTCATGAACTTTCCTTTCAAACCAAACCTTAGTTCTGACGATGACAGGGGAAATTATCTCACTCAAATCATCTCTCTCCTTCACATACCAATCTAGGGTTTCTAGAGGAGTGTGCTTGATTTATCTTTCATACTCAAAGGATTGCAAGTCCTCATCATCATCCATAAGCTCTTCAAGCACCTGGTAGAGATTGAGATCTAAGATCTGTTGTAGAGACAATCTACCAAAATGCCTCCTCCTGGCTTTAAAATCATCAACACAATCAGCCTAGTAATCCTCAGTATCAAGATGATGATGATAGGTTATCCTAAGATTTGATCAATGAATTTCTTCATATCAAAGAAATTCCTGAGCCTGAAGAAATGAATAGTAAGAGGAGTAATAGCCCTTTCTATATTCTGGGCATCTAGAGTTGTCTTGCATGTATAATTCCCAAAGTGATAGAGAAATGAAGACCAATGATCTTCTTATCTCGGAAGGTTCCATGAAGTTTATCTAGCTACCTACACACCTCAACCAAAGCCATTTTATCATTGCATAACATGGGAAGCTTAAGAGGTGTACTTTCAAAATAGGCTAGTCTGATGTATGAGAACTTTCAGAATTGGAAGAAGAAAGCCCCATACTTAGCTATCAAAGCCATAGCCTCATCAGAGAACCTTCTGGTAGTGTCACCCTCCAAAAACCTCACAATGTACATGGTGAAAGCATCATTTACCCTTCGAAAATTGTGATTATTGGCCTTGAGGGTAAATTGAGTGCAATATGTGTATATGGGCTCATTCTTCTTTCCCTTAATGTAAGTGAAGCTGAACCACTCCCGAGATGCTGCCAAGGTGTACTTGAGATAAGAAGTCATGTAGAACTTCTTAGTTTGCTGAACATTTGACAATTACTCAGTCTGGTTCATACAGATAATCTCAGCCCAATTAATGTTTTGCTTACCCTCGCAGATGATGTTTATAAAAGGGAACATCCAAAAAAGGAAGTCATTGGTAGAGGGCATTCCCATAATACGGGTGATAAAGATGATGAAATCTAATAGTTCTTCATTGAAATCAACCCTGAAAAATTCCTTCAAGAGTCAAGATGCTCCCTTCTTAGGACACTTCAGTCATGACTTAGCTACTGGTGCCTTGTATTTCTCGTTGTCTTGATCAAATAGGGTTTTGAGCTTGAGCAAGAGTGAGAAAAATGGAGTCTTCAATCTCAGGAATGCATAAGGCAATGGTGATGATGGTACCATCTAATTTTGTAATCAATTTTCCATGTACATTAACAACCTCATTGGTATTCGGATTGAAATGAGCCTCGCAGGTGAGCACAGTGTCGACACACTGCACAGAGTTAGGAAATCCAACAACATAAGTGATTCCACTATCATTGATCATTTGGGCCATGGAAGTAGGATTATTGCATGCTAATCTACCCCAGAAATCATCAAAATCTAAGTGTCGAACTTCTCTATCTATGATATTGGGTACATAAGTCTCCAAAGGTGATAGATGCTCATGCCCTTGAAACTTGATCTTCATTTTTATAGTGCACAGAAGAACGGCCTTCAAAGAATAGATTCATGATAAAAATGCAAAGGGATACATGAAGATGAATAGATGACTCAATTGTAAGAGTGCGAGCAAGAGATAGTGAGCAAGCAATTTGACAAATGCATAGATGGTAGTCCCTTTGAATAGTCATTCAGGAGAGAGAAGATCATAAATTCACATTTAATACTCGTTGCACCGACTCAAAAAAGGTGAAATGTAAGAAAAGTGGAAAAAAATGGCTCAGACGGTCTGTGGGACATTGGGACATGAGGGATGTGAAAAGCTGATTCAGCCGATGTAGGTGATGTGGGGAATGCAGGCCAGAGGAGCACGGGCGGTCTAGGGACACATAAACGGGAAGGATGCGAAGACCAAATTCGGCCGATGTACACAATGCA
This sequence comes from Taxus chinensis, assembly GCA_019776745.2. Classification (NCBI taxonomy): domain Eukaryota; kingdom Viridiplantae; phylum Streptophyta; class Pinopsida; order Cupressales; family Taxaceae; genus Taxus; species Taxus chinensis. The sequence continues at coordinate 268,070,476 of CM034149.1, read as the reverse complement.
AGGAAATGGTGAACAAGAGGACCAGATGTAATTGGGAAAAATTGGCCAAAAAATTCTGATAAATCTGAAAGACAAGGACTTGCGGGGAAATCAATCGATCAGTGAACAAAAGGCCCACCGGTACTTGGGGCATGAGGGACAAAAATGTCTGACAGACCCACAAGTCACTAAAATGACCCCAATAAACACAATTTTCACCATCTCTTCAAATTTTTACTTCACTAGAACACTATTGAAGGGTGTCAACTCAAAATTTTGAAAATTTTCAAATTTCAAAAGAGGGGAATTTTGAGAGGACAATAGCTAGCTCTTTCTAGGGATGACTTGACTAGATCACAAGAATGAGGTAAGACAAGAACTCAAGAAAAATTTGGGGAAGAAGACCAGTGCCTTATCCATTGGGCAAATAGAGTCAAAGGAAAATCAATATAGAAGGCAACACACCAGAAAAAAAACAAAGAAAAAGCAAGGAAAGGAAAACACACACTATACATAATATACAAAGGACTTCCTATTCACCTAGGAATTGAACAATTTCAGGTACTGCCCACTATAAGGAAGTGGGAGAGAAGAACCATCCATGTAATTAAAGATAGAAAGAATTTTCACCAACAAAGTTCCTAATTCTAAAAGGACCAAGCCAAAGAGAGTCAAACTTACCATGGGTTCCTCGAGGTTCATGTCATTTGTCCCATAATAGAACAATGTTTCTAACTTTGAAATCTTCGGGTCTTGTTTTCTTGTCAAATAAATATTTCACCTTCTGCTAATGGGTAGAGATTCTATCAAAAACCTTTATCCTATCTTCATTTAGCTTATGGAGATACATGATGCTCTTATCCAAAGAATCACTAAAAAGGGTGTCCTCAATAGCTTTCATCAAATGTAAAGCTGGTAGTTCCACTGTCACTGGTAGTTGAGCTTCCACACCATACACCACTTGAAAAGGGGACATCCCAATTTCTCTTTTGGGTGTAATCGTATCTATCCAGAGAGCATCATAAAGCTTTTTGTGCCAGTTTCTCTGAGATTCATTGACAAGCTTTCTTACAATGGTCACTAGATTCTTGTTTGTTGATTCTTTCTGTCCATTCCCTTGAGGATAATAATCTAAAGAATGAGCAAGGGAAATCACATACCCATATTAGAACTCCATCATCTCAGCAGAAGAAAAATTTGAAGCATTATCGGTTACGATCTTGTTTGATACTCCAAACCTTATCAAGATGTTTTCTTTGATAAAATTACATACTACCTCTGAAGTAGTACTTTTAACTAGACTGACTTCTACCCACTTAGTGAAATAATCTTTGGTATTCAACACATTAGTATGTCCTAAAATTGAAGATGGGTTGAGTGTTCCAATGAAATCCAAACCCCAATGTTGAAAGGTCTCTTCGATCACAACTGGTTTAAGTGGCAAAGCAACTAACTTAGGTCTTACCACAAAGGTTTGACAAGATTCACACTTGTCGACCCACCTTGATGCATCCTTAAAAAAATTAGGCCAATAGTATCCTACATGAAGAATTTTGTGAGCAGTAATGGTAGATGAGGAATGACCCCCACAGGCTTGATCATGGAAAGCTAAGAACAACTTCTTCTATTGCACTTTGTCCACACACTTCAAGAATCTTCCATCCACTCCTCGTTTGAACAAGGCATTCTCCCACAACATGTGTTGTGCTAACCTTAGCTTGACATCTCTCTTATCTTTGGTAGTTAAGTGAGATGGACACTCACCATAGGTGAGGAAGTGAGAAATGTCAGCATACCATTCATCTGTTGAGCTAAGGAATAGAACAATAGGGATATCAACTTCATCCTTAGGCAATGTTTGACCTGCTCCTTCAACAATAAGTTTGCACTTGCCTTTACCCCAAACTAGCTTCATTGGTCTAACGTCGATATCATACACCTAAACCCTTGCTACCCAATTTCCTCTCTTGGTTCCAAACTCCTATTGTGTAAGAATAGACTTGATAGTCGTATTGGGCACAAGCACAACAAAGTGAGAGTTAAGAATGTAAAATTGAAACTACTTAACAACTTTAACCACTACAAAATCATGTTTCTCCATCAAAGTGTACCTCAACTCGTGAGTTTTCAGAATATAACTCATGAATGAAATTGGGAGATCATGGTCTTTAGAATCTTTCTGAGTCAACACAATGTCAAAATTACTCTCACTGGCATAGAAATAGATAATAAAATCTTTGCAAAAATATTGACATGCTAAAATAGGAGTCTCAACAATGGATTTATTAATGCCCTCAAATACTTCCTTTCCTTCAGAAGACCAACCAAATTTCAGCTTTCCTTTCATCATCTGGGAAATATTCAGAGTTAGCTCTACAAATTCAGGGATGAATCTTCTTAGGAAGTTGATCTTACCAAAGAAATAGTGCACTAACTTTTTTCTTGTGGGAAGAGAAATCTACTGAATACCTTGAACTCGTTCAGGATCAATATTGATTCCTTCTCTAGAGATAACATGTCCCAAAAAATTTCCCTTCATGACACAAAAGAAATATTTCTTGGGAATCAGAGAGACCCCATGTTCTCTACATTTCAAGAGAAATATTTCTAGATGCTGAAAGTGATCTTCTCTAGATTTGGAAAACACAGTTAAATCATATAGATTCACAACAATACATTTTCCTTTCAAAACCCAAAAGGCCAAATCCATTACTCTATGAAATGTGGCACTAGCATTAGTGAGGCCAAAGGGCATCCTTTCGTAGGAAAAAGTACCCCAAGGAGTGGTAAAGGCAGTTTTGTGCTGGTCTGCAGTATTGAATTCCACTTGGTTATATCCTAAGAAACCATCAAGCATGGACAACATTTCAGAACCTGTGACAGTTTTTAACACTTGGTCCATCATGGATAGGGGATAATTCTCTTTCAAAGAATCCTAATTTAGATTCCTAAAGTCAACATAGATATGAATCTCACTATTTTTCTTCCTAACGGGGACAATATTAGCAACCCATGTGGAATGATTAATGGGGAAGATGATCTTAAATTTCAAAAACTTTTGTATCTCTTGGAAAATGGTGTCAGTAATTTTTGGATTGTATTTCCTTTGCTTCTGCTTGAAAGGTTTTATCCTAGGTTTAAGGGGAATGAAATGTTGTATTTATTTTGGCTGGAAGGATTTCAAATAATCATAAGAATAAGCAAGTATATCAACGTACCTCTTTAAAAGATTTACTAACTTCTTCTTCTCCTCTTAGGCACAACACTTTCCAACTTTCACCATTTTGGAGTCAACAAAGCTCCGAATGTTAATATTTTTGTATTCAGTAGACTGTTGAGCTCCTTTGGAATCCTTGGAATTGACATGCCTGTCATGTTTATCAAACAATTCCTCTAGACTTACCAGGCCTCTGGGGATCTTGTTACCTTTTAGCCTGATGCATCCATCTTGATCAATCTCCTCTTTGACACCTTCATCATTGGAAGAGACACCCTCTCATGGCAGATTGTCACTTTCTTCAAAATATAATTGATCAAAGTTATCCTTGAGCTCTAGGAAAGAGAATAAATGTGAGTTGTTTGCATTGTCTAGTATGCTTGGTCTATGGATCATTTCGATGGTGAATTTTTCCTATGAAAAAATCAAGATGAGGTATCAACGAAGACCTTGAAATAGCTAGGGATTCAGCCCTAGTGTTCTTTTCCCTTTGCACCACTTGGATGGATAAGTCATCAAGGAATTCAATAGAATCCCAAACCAGATTTCTATATTGCTTCAACCTTCTATTCTTTACTTGGAAAAAATATCTAACTTGTTTGACAACCAGTTACACATCTCCACAAGCAAAAAGATTCTTCACAGCTCTTTCTTTTGACACGTTTATTCCAAGGATGAGAGCTTCATATTCTACTATGTTATTTGTATTTTTCAACTGCAGCTTGAATGAGAAAGGATGAATCTTTCCCTCTAGAGATATCAATATCAGACCAGGCCCAACACCAGTTGAGTAGCAACTTCCATCAAATTCCAAATTCCAAACGCCATTAGGATCATGGAGCACTTCTTTGGGATGTTCCACCTCATCCTAAGACACAATCATATATTTTCCATGCCCAATATCTTCATAAAGTATTTGTGCTTTGGGATCATCCCTCTTTTGTATAATATATTCAGTTTTCTTCTAAGGAAGCAACTTCTTCATCTTTCCATTGACTAGTATAAGGGAATATGACCAATCCATTTGAATTTCTCCTCCTACATCCTTACAAAAATTCCTACTCAACAACATGCCATATGAAGGATGAATATCAGCTACTAGAATAGTATCTAAAACCTTTTTCTCTAATAAGGAAGCAAAATCTACTTGTGCATCCTTAATTCTTCTAACCAAGGGAACCTCCATACTCTCCATGGAATAACAAGAACTAGTAGTGTGTGTGTGGGTAAGACCCAAATCATGAGCCACTTTGGAAGGCATCACATTATCTGATGATCCTGAGTCTATGACATAGTTGGTAAGTTTGTGTCCAATTATGAGGAGGGATACATAGAATGGTTTGATTTTCTCATTAGGTGAGGTTACTGCAGCCACAATATTTGGTTGGGGTGTGGAAGATGGAGTGAGAAAAATACCTTTAGAAGTGTGGGATAAAGTTTTTGAATGGGAATTGACAAAGTGGACCATTTTGGCAGAGGCTTTTAGACGGGTTTGATAAAACTTAGCCTCTGAAATCTAGATTTTGTCTCCTTGAGGTGGTCGATGATATCAAAAGATCCAAAGGTGGATGGGGAATCATCACTAGGAATCTTAGGCTTATAATGCTTTGGAATTGGAGAATAATAAGTTTTAGAAGTAGGATTAGAACAAGAAGAATTAGCAGAACTTACCTTTTGCTTGGATGCAGTGGGAATAGGATATCCTCTTCATTCCACCACTAGAATAGTTATGGGATACTCCTTATATTATTTAGCGGGCTGCATCACTTTTTCTTTCATGTTGGTCTTTTCCCGAGTCATAACAGCATATGACTCACTATTCATCTTTGTTACTAATTCATCATAATCATCTTCTTCATCAATGCCCTCAGTAGTAAGGAAATTAATTTGAGATCCATCAAGTTCTTCCAATTCTTCCTCAGCCTCTTCTCCAGGTTCTTCAAATTCTTCATTAACCTCTTCATCATCAGGTTCTTAAACTTCACAAGTTACATTAACAGGGACCTTGATGGGTGGTCCTTCAATTTCTAGCCTTGTTTGAGAAGAATGAAAGTAGTTTCTAGGCTAAAAGTTATTCCTTGGAACATCTTGATAGGGAGCATGCTGAGCCAATTGTTTCTTAATAGAAATGAGGTCATTGGAAGGCTTCTGTACTAATTGAGCTGCACTAGTTCCGGGAGTAGAGGGAGAAGAAGAAGAAGATTTTGATTTGGAAGAGTCTCTTTTCACTTTACTAGACATGGTTAGGTCATCTTTCATGCTAGTGGCCAATATTTGATCAACATCCAAAGCTGCAAGATTAGCTCTTCTTAATGCGTAGCTTACTTCAGGAAATTGAGAATTTAGGAAGAAACATTTTTGAATTTGATCCATAGGCTAGGTGATTTGTGGGATCTTGTTAATAAGCTTATTAAACTTGGCCACAAATTCTCTCATGGGATCTTGTGGTTATTTCTTTATTTGAGAAATCTGGGCTAGCAAAGCATGCACATCTTTAATAGGTTTGAAACGGTGCTCAAATTGGGTTGTCATGGTATTCCAATTCGTAATGGCCCTAGCAGGGAGATGGTAAAACCAATCTACCGCATTATCTTGCAATGTCTCTACAAAAATAATCATAGAGACATCTTCATGTTCAACTCTGAGGGCTCCACATGCAACTATGAAGGCTTCAATGTTTTCATCAAGATGTACCATTCCATCAGATCTAAACTTGGAAAAAAAATTTCTATTACCCCTAGGTAACTCATGGAAAGGCTGAGGGATGGCAAGAGTTCTAACTCGTTGGCCCCAAACGTAAAGGAGTTTCCATTCTTGGAAAAACATCGTGTAGTGGAACTGAAACACTAGCAAGAACTAAAGTGTGAAAATTAGGGATGAGTTGTTCTTGTGGGATACCACTCTCAATAGATCTGTACTCAATAGGGGGTGTGCTCACGGAATGATCTCTTCTATTTCTGCTTGTTGAAGGAAGAGAAAAACATTGCTGCTCTTGGAGTTGAAACTGAAAATCTTCAATCCCAAGGGCCCTTCTTCCATGAGTAAATATTAGAGTCACCAGATTGGAAATGATCGAGAAATTGTTCTTTAAAACCGGAATCCATTGAATTGAATCTCCAGTGGAGTCGCTAAAAAATGTTGGTTGTCAAAATAGGAATTTAATGAAAGAAACAGTCAGGGGATGAAAGTTCTTCCTCTTTAATGGGAGAGGTGCCCTTATTGAAAGCAAGCAGCAAAACTATTAACAAATGTACAATTTTCTACTTCAATGAGGAACTCTAATATCATTAAAGTGTTTTAATGCCATGATATATTATCAATACAAAGGAACATAAGTAGTAAGGGAGGGAAAAAAAGGTAGAATATAATAGCACCCTTCAGGAAGTATAGATAGAAAAATAGTTCCTTATAAATTCTGGGCAAGGACAATATATAGAACAGAATCATTCATATTAAAACCACTAGATGTTATTTCAAAGATACAAAGTCCCAAGGATAACATCCACAAGAATGCAAAGCTTCTTAATGCAATAAATTAATGATTCACAAATTTCAAACAAATAATAGAGAATAAATAGACGCAAATAGAAATAGGAAGGGAAATCTTATGTATTGATAGCTTTTAATTCTTTTACACTTTCAAAAATAATCGAATATCCATCCCCTTGGAATGGTGAGGAGAGCTCAATATATATCTTACAAAAGTGTTTACATTTGGTAACCATTTCTTTTAACCAAAAATATTAATTAAGGAAATTGCACAATACAAAGTCCTTAATTAATTCACAAGGAGATACAAACTATAGATAGAAAAGGAGATTCAAGAGCCATAAGCAGAGACATCCAATTGTGGTGGAGGAGAGCCCACTACTTTGAGAATCTGATGCCTAAATCTCTTCAATGCTCCCGCTATCTCCATGCCTCTTGGAATTTTTGTGTTAAGAGTAGCATGATTCCATGTGCTAAGGCATTTGTCCATATATTTTTCAAACTCGGTATGCTCTAGATACTCGTTATTAGCCTTGGCTATAGTTGAATGGAGATAACAAATGTCCTTCATTTTCTCTTTTTTGATTGAATCTTTTTTGGAAAAATCATCCTTAACAAAGGTTTTGAACTGAGCCTTGATTTCTTGAAGAGAGAGGGATACACCTGTAGCTTCATCCTGCAGAGGGTAGTGGATATCTTTGAAGGTAGATAAAACACAAGTTTTAAAAGACTCCCCTTTTTACCATACATTCCTTAATTCTCGCAGTGCGTCTTCCAGAACCTTTATTTTCCATTAAATGCTAAAGATCCATGTCCTTGATAGGTTATTCTTGACATCATAAAATACATTATTGGCTAATAGGATCCTCTTGTTAGTTTGACCCATTAGATGGAGATAGAAAATACACCCACTCAAGACCATCAGCTCATTGTCAATAGTTTTGATTGAGGAAGTGAGTTTCTACTGAAGCTTGATCACCTTCTCATTCATTTTGAAGGCTTCCTCAATGAAGTTTAAACTTGATATGATCATATCACCTACCATGGCCTCAACTGTCTTCCCATAAGTATAATACTTATGTATCTCTTTGATGCTTTGAACCTCATCTTGGATGAGAACAATGGGAGGTGGGAGAGTAGCCAATGGAGTTGGATACAAAACATTTTCTTTGGAAAATAATGATCTGATAAAGTTGGAAAGAACTTGATTTTGTACTTCCAAATGCTCCATGGTTTGCTTTCCTTTCTCGACCCTTTCAATAACCCTAGTGAAGGTTTTCCAAAGGTTATGAACCTCACTCTCAAGTGTAGATTCTCCCATTGGAATCCTTAAAAACTCTAAGTCAGAGATCAAAAGATATTTTTCCTCTTTTTCCACCTTGGGTTTCACATCCTCCAGGAACTGCTAGCCTTGAGCATCAGTTACCATCCACGTAGTGTTATTTTCTTTCTTTGCTGGATGGGGATAGGTAGTACTAAGCAAAGCTACAACAACATCAAAATAAGGCCTTGTCAATCTGGAGGAAGATAGGTGAAGTTCCTATTGTCAACTAGGGGCTTCACTCTTCAGTAAATTTTATGATTGATATAACACTTTTTTGAGTTCATGAGATCAAGGTACCCAGGAGTTGGAGAAGAGAATTGAAGGCTTAAAGTACCAAAAAAATTTGCTAATTGAAGTTGAGAAACTGAGTGGAACCTGAAGTGAAAGATCAGATTACAGAAAAGTCTGTAAGACTTGGTTGTTTATTTTCTTATGGATCGTTCCTGAAGCTGTACCTTAGCTATGTTTTGAGATGGTTGAAAATAGGGTATTGAGATCTGGTAAAGACCTTTCATTGTGAAATACGTCAAATAATGCAATGTTCTCTAGCCATTAGGAAATTCAGGTTACCTAGAAGTGATCTTCCTCTACAGATTCATGCTTAAGTGAAGTCTGTTGAATGAACTCTCTGATATACTAAGTGGATTGCATGAAGAATATATTATGCTCTGCATCAGATACGATGTACTTGAAGTGAGGAATATTTCATAGGAAGTCAACACTTGTACTAGTAGTATGAGAAATCTTAATATACTTGATGGGAGTATGAATCAAATCTAAGGAGAATCTACTATGGTTGAAATAACATAAAAGAAAAACATGCATGGAAGTTGAAATGTCAAACCCTCTGATAGCTATAGTTTGCACGATGAGAGGGGAAATCATCGGGGTCACTCAAATCATCCCTCTCCTTCACATACCAATCTAGGCTTTCTAGAGGAGTGTTATTGATTGATATTTCATACTCAAAGGATTGTAAGTCCTCACCATCATCCACAATCCCTTTAGGCACCCGGTAGAGATTGAGATCTAAGATCTATTGCGATATAGACAATCTACCAAAATGCATCCTCTTGGCTTCAAAATCATCAACACAATCATCCTAGTAATCCTCAGTATTAGGATGATGATGATAGGTGGATCTGCAAGATTCTAATCAATGAATTTCTTTTGAACTATCAAAGCAAGTCTTGAACTAGTAAGAAATGAACAGTAAGAGGAGCAAATATACCCTTTCTATATTTGTATGGCATCTAGAGTTTTTTGCATGTATAATTCTAAAGTGATAGGGAAATGAAGACCAGTGATGTTCTTATCTCGAGTGTTCTATGAAGTTTATCTAGCTGACTGTAATGGAACCAAACCCATTTTATCATTACACTAAACATGGGAACACTTGAGAGGTGTACTTTCAAAATAGGAAAGTCAACATGTATGAGAACTTTCAGAACTACCATGAAGAAAGCCCCATACTTATCTATCAAATCCATAGCCTCTCTAGAACCTTCTAGCAAGTGTCACCCTCCAAGTAGTTCTCACTAATGTACATGGTGAAAGCATCATTTACCCTTATGAAATTGTGATTACTTACCTTGAGGATAAACTGAGGGAAATAAGTGTATATGTGCTCATCCTTCTTTCCCTAAATGTACGTAAATCCAAACCATTCTCGGGATGTTGCAAGGGTGTACATGAGATAAGAAGTCATGTAGAACTTCTTATTTTGACCCTTGAAAATTTGACAATGTGCTCAGTCTTTCATACAGATAATCTCAGCCTTGGCTTAATGTTTTGCTTACCCTCGGATGATGTTTATAAAAGGGATACATCCAAAAATGGAAGTCTAGTTGGTAACAGGGAATTCTCATAATATGGGAGAAAGATGATGAAATCTGATAGTTCTTAGGATTGAAATCAACCTTGAAAAATGCCTTAGAGAGTTTACAGTGACGTTCCCTTCTTAGGAATTTCAAGCTCATGACTTAGCTACTTGTGCTTGTATTTCTAGTTGTCTTAGATATCAAATAGGGTCTAACCTTGAGCAAGAGTGAGAACCATGGGAAAGATTTTGTCTTAGGAATGCATAGGGAAGAAGGAGATGGTGGTATGGATCCAGGGTTTTTAATCAACTCTCCATGCACATTAACAATCGTTTTAGGTATTCATGATTGAAATGATTTTGTGTGAGAATTTTGTCGGCACACTACACAAAGATAAGAAAAATGCAACATAAGTGATTCCACTGTCATTGATAATTTGGGCATAAAGTAGGATTATCACATGCTAATCTGGGAGAAATCAACGAAATCTAAGTGTCAAACTTAGCTATCTCATTATATTGGGTATAAAGAGTCTCCAAAGGTGATACATGCTCATTGTCTTGAAACTTGATCTTCATTTTTAGTTGTGCACAGAAGAACAAGTCTTCAAAGAACAAATTCAGTGATAAAAATATCAAAGGGATAGCTGCAAGATGAACATTATGATCTCTATTGGAAGAATGTGGGATAGAGATAGCGAGGAAGCAATGTGAAAAATGCATAGATGGTAGTTCCTTTGAATAGCCATTCAGGAGAGATAAGATCATAAATGCACATTAAATACTCTTTACATTGACTCAAAAAAGGTGAAATGTGGGAAAAGTGGAAAAAACCAGCCCGGAAGGTCCATGGGACATTGGGACATAAGGGACAAAAATCTGATTTAGCTGATGTGGGTGATGCGGGGAATGCAGACCAAAGGAGCACAGGTGGTTCAGGGACACAAAAATGTGAAGGACATGAAGACTTGATTTGGCCGATGCGAATGATGTGGGGAATTGATGAATTGGATGCTCGGATGTACTTGGGACAGATGGGCTGAAAAAGTCTGATAAAGCTGATAGACAAGGACTTGCGGGGAAATCGGATCTATTGGCGAACAAAATTGATCCCACTGGTACTTGGACATATGAGGGAAAAAAATGTTTGACAGAGCCACAAGTCACTAAAATGTCCCCAAGAAATGAAACTCTTTTTTCCATGTCTTTAAATTTTACTTCAATAGAACACTACTGAAGGGTGTCAACTCAAAATTTTAGCAAATTTTTCAACTTTCAAAACCCCTCTGTGATGGATGATTTTGAGATCTACATACACATTTTTATCCCTGAAGTGGGCTCAAATCACACATAGCTCCCCCATCTATGTGAGTGTTTGAATTTAGGACAAAATCATGTATAATCTACTATGTGATCCATTCCTTTAGAATTTAGCACTTGGCACCATACCACTTTGAGTCTGTTAATGTACCCTTAAACAAACACTTGGCTAAGTAGAATTACTCTTTAGAAGATTTCATAGATGTTTATTCCTGTTGTATAATGATATCCACAATGCATGAAATGAGTTTTTTAAGAGTGCGAATAGGTGAGGAACAACTTTACCTGAGGTCATTTGTCATATATAACCTGGAAGTCATCATCCTTTTCTGAACAGAGTAGTGTGATCAATAGACAACATCTCACCCATGACAAGGTTTCTGTTTGATAAATTCTTCTGCAACCTATTTCATATCTTAATAGAATGGTGTAGAAACTAAATCACGCACTTTGGGTAATTATCTAGTCTTGATTACATACTAATATTCATGTGATTCCTAAGTAAGAAAATTATTAATTAACCCATGTCTTTGGCGACCTTTCTTTACTTTCTATTGCTATACTTTCAATCTTATACCATTACTTTCTCAGTCTTGCATTCTTTATACTTTGGCATTTATCATCCTAGACACCAGCACCCAACCAAGACACCAGCATCAGGCACCCTCATCCCCTCTGGGTGCCCATGTCCCCTTTGTACTTTACTCGCATCTTTTTGGGTCATTTTTAGCCGATTTGAGAATCATAATATATTTGGTAGTTAGTCAACATTTATCAGGGTTAATTATGAAATTCAAGCAAAGGAATCACATAAATATAAAGTTATGTGATCATAATAAAGGACTAAGCACTAAGCATTCGCTATAAGCACCTAAGGTTGTATCCATCAAGCATCTAAAGAGATCCATTACATCCATCTAACACCATCCAAGGGACATAAGGGCTGCTTATTTTTCATACACTTCATAGGATGGAAGTTCATCCTATTCCATGTATACATCTATTACATTTCTTTACATATAGCTTACTTGCTCGCTATCAATTGTGACATGCACAAGATCCACCTAGGGCGCGATTCTACACACACATACAGAGAACTACAATGGGTCTGAGATGTAGTGTAGTGCTCACTTGTAAGATTCACCATTGTGATAGTTGAGGATAGGTTGACCTCTTATTCTACATCTTTCTTTTTTAGGATTTGATGTCTCTTCAAGGGTTTTGCAAGTCTTCATATTTCATTGCAGGTCTCTCGTGACTTCGGTGATCTTGGTGTGACCTACAAAGTGACCAAATATGATTAACAACGAGACATAACTTGTGACAACCTCTCAGAGGATGGTTTTGTGAAGCATTTTCATAGACCCATAGGTGCCTAAAAATAGGTCCTAGGACACTTGCGGGTTCCCTTGTCCCTCTCTAGGCATGCCCCAGTCTAGCTCATTCTTCCCGATCTGCATTTTTATGAGCTCCAGTGTGACGGTTAGCTAATTTGGTATTTTAAATTTTTCCAACTCTGTTCACCTTTGGGATCTCCAAAAATTAGCTAAGCCTTCTTACCTCTCTCTTTGCACTTAGGTTTTATACATATTCTTGGCTTAGCTTGTTCTCGAGTTTACTTTATGTACTTAAATATTTATTTATTTATTACTGACAATAAAATTCAAAATTAAGAATATAAATTCACATTTAGCTTTATCATTTTGGTGAATCCGATCCTCAAATCTACCTTCCTCTATATTATTTTTCTTCTTATGCCCATTACCCATAATGGTCATTTTAGGTCTTTTAAGTATCTTGAGCTTCCTCCATTTTCCAACAAGATCTCCTAATCAATGGCTGACATCTCTACATCAATGAACACAAATGAAAATTCATTTTCTATCTCTCACAATGTTCCCCTTAGCGAAATGTAAGTGTTTGATAGTGAAAAATCATACGATGAGGATACAAATGTCGACCAAGAGTAATTAGAAACATTCACCACTATTCGACAAGCATTGCGTAAAAATCCCACTCATCTTCCACACATTCTACATGCTTTGATTGCTGCTAAAAATACTCGCAATGATTTAACACCTCTTGTTGCTCACTCTTCAACTCCCATTTCCTCTACTCAACCTTTTCATATTCCAGCTTCCATTCCTACCATTACCACCCCAATCATTCAAATTAACACTCCCAATACACAACCTGACTCTTCTTCAAATACTCCTAATTTAACTTCTTTATATCAGGGTATGTAGATTCCAAATCTAACTTGTTGCTACTCGTATATCTCCATCTCTAGATTCCACTTCACTTCTACACACTCCATTTGCACTCGCCATCTCCGCTTACTTGCATCCTCCTAAGTTCATCACCCCCAAGCTTCCCAATTTTTATGGGCATGGTGACCTACAAGAGCATCTCAAAGCATTCCATGTGGCCTGTCTAGATTATGTGGATGATCACACTATTTTAGCTAATCTCTTCCCTTGCATTCTTCAATATTATGTGATGTGTTGGTTCTATGACCTACCTGTCTACTCAGTAACATATTTCACGCATCTAGCCGATGCTTTTCTTACTCATTTCTCTATCAATATTGGCTCTAAGATCTCATATGCCCAACTTACACAACTTAAACAAGGATCTAATGAAAAATTAGCGGACTATGTCTTACAATATAAGAACAACATAGCTAAGATGTCTAATGTGTTTGCAGACTTTGAGCTTCAAGATTTATTCATTCATAGTTTATTGCCACCTCTCCAGGAGAGTGTTCTCTTTGAGTCATCTTTGTCATTTGATCAACTATGTTACACTCTCAAGATACATGAAACTAAACTCTTATCTATACGAAATATTAAGTATCAGGAGAAATATTCATCCTCTGCATGATTTCAAAATAAATCAACTTTTAAACCAACCATGAAACCTACTGAAGCTAAGGTCACCGTCAACACCGTCTCTAACACCAAATAAATCCAATGGCAACTGCCTAAGCATACATATACAAAATTGACTATTGCTCCACATCTTATATTACAACAACTTCTTGAGAGCAATCTTATCATGCTTCCTCCTCTTCTCAACTTGGATCTATCTCATCTTAAAGATTGAAATTACAATGAGAAATTTCGATGCGACTATCATCAATGTGTTGGACATTCTATAGATAGGTGTTTCAAACTTTGCACTATCATCTAAGATCTTATCGATGATAAAAAACTTGAGATTCTAGATCCTAAGGTCTCTGCACCAGTCAATGAAAATCATAACCTCAAAATATTCAATAATCCACTTCCAAATCATGACAAGAAAGAGGTTGATTCCTTGGCTAATCATACATATCATGCAGTGCCTCCTCTTGCATCTAGGGCTGTTGATTTCCTAGTTTCTCATACTGACATTTCTCCACCAATAATTTCTTTCTCTGATCATGATTATCATGTTACATTTTCTTTTGATCACTTGCACATTAGTGCTTCTATCAGATCCATCCCTATCAATAACACTAAATTTGATCCATCGTGTCATGTCAGCATGTTATGTTCTACTTCTTGTTACTATTGGCTATCCACTCTCACAAATTTTATATCCAATGACTAACTCATACGGCGTCATCAAGATTTAAGTTATTTTTGGTCCTATCAACATGCATGTGCCCTTCCTTGTAGCAAAAACAATTGAAGGGTGTGAAATTCTCTTCAGTCTCAATTGGATTTTTCAGGTCTCAATCTATTATCTCCATGAATCACTTGCATCTGAACTTCATTCACAACAATCAATTCATCTCTATCAATGGTCCATCACCTCTGCGATCTGCTTCACATAGGTCTCCATCACCTCCACATTATTTTACACAAATTTTCCCACCATATGCTCATCATTTTTGTGCATATAGATTTCAACCACCTATGCAATGTCTATCTCATTTACCACCACTCTTAGACCATGGTCACACCTCTTCATCACCGCAAACATCAGGTACAAGACCTTCATCCTTTACTTTTATCCGATAACACATTCATGACCACATACTTGGGGGGCATCACGCTTATTTATTTCCCTTACCATCAACATGAGTCTTATATTCACATCATTTCACACCTCAAAATTTTCATATATATCTTGAGACATGCTCGTATCTTCATTTCCTGATGACACACTCTCATGCTTCAATTCAAACTTGACTGTCGAGGGCATCCTATACACATAAACCTCACATACAACGCACTGCATACTACATACTATGCATCACATTACACCCTTCTCATCTCGTATATTCATTTACTTCTAGTATCATCTACTTTACACATTCACGATATATCTGTTTGACATCTACTCTCACATGCTACAGTCATTACCCAATGACACACTCTAGTTTCGTGGTCCATACTCAAATGATGAGGGAATCCATCTCGAATGGACCTCATCATACTATCATGTTTAATCAACTCACTCATTTACTCATGCGTTTACACTCTACACTTTACACTGTGACGATCACATCTTTTTAGTACACACATTCAGATTATTTCTTGATGACACACTCCCATTAATGGTTCATTCTTAACTTCCGAGGGGGAATAAATAAATGAACCTCATCTCATACATACAAATCAACTAGGGAGGTATGTTGCTCATATCATTCACTTTGCATTCCATTCCACCTCATCCACAACATACTACATATCTTGGTCACACCTAGTCTTGCTTACATTTAATTTTACATGTACAATTTACTACACATGCTAGATAAATATATTATATGTCATTATCTTTTTTCATACACACATGCGTGTTCACTTTCCTTTCTAATTGTGATCACAGACTTTACAAATCTACAGACTCAACATGGATGCTTGGAAAAGTACCTATTACCAGTCCCACATCGGCTCCTGGGGGAATCCACTTTCATACATTATTGGTGTAATTGTTTCATTTTTGTAGCACATTACTTTATCGGCTTATACATGTTTAGACATATTTTTTTATATTTCTGACATAATGGGTGCTTCATGCGAAACATTTTTTTGCAGGAATATATGCTTCCATAGTTGTCTGTTACATTGCTTGTCATTTCTTGTTCTTTTTATGATATTGTTTATGGGATTTGCAATTTGTCTTGTGTGCAAACTATCTACTTTAGGCTTTGTTCGCCTTGATTGTCTTGCGACATCATGAGTGGTGTCCCGTGTTTGCAACCCACTTTTCGTGGTCTACATTGTTTTATTTCTTGTTTACATTATCTTCTTACGTCTTAACTTACATATTATCTCCTTAGCATACATTTTTTCTTCTACATGTGTGTTTTTCTTTGTCTGTACTAACATTTTTTTCCTAGCCACTTTGTTTATGTGTTCTTTGGTTTCTACCAAGCACATTCCCTTCCCCCTGTAAGGCACAATTTCAACACAACGGTGGGTCCTCTTTTGGGCCGCAAAATCCTTCAGGGATGTCGTGTGCACCCCAAACAAAGGGGTGCATTAGTTGGATGAATCAGTCACCCCATACAATAACATGCAGTCAAATTTTAGCACAAAATAATATCGGTACAACATAGTTTTAAGTTTCAGGGATTACAATTAGACTTGGGTTCTTAACATACCACAACTCTTCTTGGATGCCAATAACCATGGGGAAAGTACATAATGTTTTGGTAGTTCAACACAATCTATAGAACTCCACACAACAACTTTTATAGGGCACACAGTCCTTAGCATTTCGGCATGCATGCACTACACACTTTCGCGTTGGATCAAATTGTTTGAATTTTTCACACCATTTGTAGTAGTGTCCTATATTGCATGAAGAAATTAAAGGTTGGAGGATAACATTGGAATTTTCTCCCTACACTTCTTCCATATCATTGGTGTGAGATTGCCCTAAAAAATCGTGGCCAACACAACTGGTGTGAGATCACCCAAAAAACTTGTTCTTCTATAACATCTATAGGATCCCTTCTACACTCATTTCTCATCACAAATAAGGTGCACATGTTCTTTTTTTACATTTTACATACTTTCCTTACACACTTTTTACACATTTTGATCATATACATGCATATTTGACTACTTTTTTGTTCTTCTCTTTTGTAGGTCCATTCGTATGGGAAGCAGTAGTCAACATCATTCAAACATCACATACAATAACATCGACATAAAAAATAGGCACATCATGACATCCACACATGTGTTTCCTCCCTAGGTTCATTTTCATCATTTTTTTTTGCACTTTCTCATCCTCAGCATCCACGTTTCACACTTTTATCACTCCACTCTTTGTCTTGTCCCTCGACACACTTTCATCTTTAATCTACATTATTATTGAGTACACATCTCTTATCCACTTTATGTTACCTAAATTTCTGCTCACCAACATAAAGTGGGGGAACATGTAGACACAAAATCCCATACTTTGGTTAATTATCTAATCCTGATTGCATACTACTATTCATATGATTCCTTAGTTAGCAAAGTACTTATCAAACCATGTCTTTGGCAACCTTTCTTTTCTTTTTGTTTCCACTTTTAGTACTACACCCTTACTTGCTCAGTCTTCATTTTGATACTTTGAAATTTATTATCCTGGACACCAGCGCTAGGCACCATTGTCCCCTTTGGGCTCCCCTCATCCCTTTGTAATTTGTTCACATCTTTTGCATCCTCATTAGTCATTTAAGAATCTTATCTTTTTTGTAGTCGGCCAGGTTAATTATGAAATTAAAGAAAGGAAATCATATAAATATAAATTTATGTGATCATAATAATGGACCAAACACTAAGCATTAACTATCACCACCTAAGGTTACATCCATAAAGCATCTCATATCTCCATTGCATCCATCTAGCACCATCCAAGGGACACAAGGGATGGTTATTCTACATACACTTCATAGGAGGGAAGTTCATTCTATTCCATGCACACATCTATTACATTTCCTTGCATCTAGCTACTTGATCGCTATCAAGTGTGACACACACAAGAGCCACCTAGGGCACTATTCTGCACACACACAAAACTACATTGGGTCTGAGATGTAGTGCTCTTAAGATAATAATTGTGATAGATGAGGACAATTTGACCCCTCATTCTACATCTTTCTTTTTTAGGATTTGATGTCTATTTGATGGTTTTGCTGGTCTTTACTTCATTATAGGTTTCCAGTGACTCCGGTGATCATAGTGTGACATACTAGTGAACAAAGGAGAAAAATGATGAACAACTTGCGGCCACTCAGATGTGGTTTTCTGAGCATTTTGGTAGGCACAGGCACCCCGAAATAGGCCTAGGTCTCCTGTAGGATCCCATGTCCCTCTCTAGGTGCCCCAGTATAGCTTATTCTTCTAGATCCGAGTTTTTCTGAGCTTCGATGCGACAATTGGTTCTTCAGGTTTTTCCATTTTTCCAACTATGTTCACTTTCGGGATCTCTGTGAATCAACTAAGTCATCTTACCTCTTCTTTTCACTTAGGGTTTTATATATTTTGGTGTAGTTTTCTTGGGTTAATTTTTGTACTTAATTATTTATTCATTTACTTCTACAATAACAATTAGATCAGGCACATAAATTCACATTTAGCTTAATCACCAATATTTCAGATCTAGAGTAGGGATCCTGACCCAGACATGGAAGGCACTATGTTTAAGGAATCCTAAATCCAAGCTAGGGCCATCCAGACAAGTATAGTATAGTTTTACCAAAAAAATTAGGGGCCTCCATTTATCACTTCGAGTAAATATTCTTCCCCTCCAAACTTGAACAAGAAAGAGTTGTTTACCAAGGCCACCACATAAAAGCCTATAATTGGTACTCATTATATTCTTGCGTAGGCTCTCACTGAGTCAATATTGGGCTTAAAACCTGTAAAACAACCAACGAGAGCAAGGAAAAACCTTATTTTTTATCTATTCATCACAACATCTGAGATTTGTAGAGACAGTCCATTAGCATCCCATTTAGGGCTCATACGAGGGATATGGGGTAGATCCTGCATGACACACCCTCCTGACACTATATCCACCCAGGAGGCTAACTGCAAAGAATGGGGATACCCTGCCTCATTAGCAAGAAACTAAGAGCAGGGCTAACAAGTTACCGCCTATTAGAAATTTGAAATGCGTCTTTTTCAAGAGGCTTGTGGCGTGATGTGATTCATCTGTTATCATAGGTGTGATGGGGATATCCTACCACTTCCAAATCGATTTTTTTCCACAAAATTTAATGACATTTAATGGAAAAAGAGGACTTAAAAAATATATTACATCCTTTTATGCCTTTTAAAAAAAAATAAGATCAACTCATTAACTATTCTTTAATATTTTTCATAGGAGTTTGAAGGATTATGCAATCAATTAATTTTATATTTTAATATCATTGGATGATTTATTAGTTCATTTCTTGATGTAACAAATATCATTCTTGAGGTTCCCTTTGCATAATTAACTCAAACTTTAACAAATTATCAAATGAAACTATTAGTTATAACGATGTATCAGCCGCACATGGTGATCTTCAAAACATATTCATTAATAGTTTGTTATATGTTACTACAGATAGAGTAGATTTAAATGTATATCCATATTTTAATAAAAAATTTCATGCATTTTATGTATTTGATGTTAATATTTTAGAGATAAATATTCTTACATATGAAATAAATGTTCCACATAGTATAACAATTCCAAGAAAACCAAGAATCAAGTCGATAAACAATAACCTTTACTACAACTTACATGGATAGTGATAAGAAATCAGTCAATTCCTATAGAAACCACTTAATAATATTTTGTTAATAATAAATTATCATAGGAAATTTAAAAGATTGAGTGAAAGAGCACACTATTTTTTGAAGAATTTACGTGAATGCAACATAGTTACTTTATTGTCAATATGGGAATTTGATAATTCAAGTCTATTGCCTAAATATTTTGATGCTTTAAATGTATGTTGTGATCTCATCATATACCTAAAGGTAATTCTATCAATCTAGATGTGTAACATTGAAACACAACATCCAGTATGTAGTTGAAAACAGTCAAATTTAACTTGAGGATACATGTTCATATGCAACAATTGAAACACCCACTCTCAAGGACAAATCAATTGATAGTAGATATGTCCATATGATAAAAAGCCCAAAATATGATAAGATGCCTATGGAATACAAGCCACATCCACTTGAGGGATTAATTTGTACAATTGATGTTAGATCAAGAATAAATCCACATTTATTCAACACCTCCAAACCCTGCTGGACCATTGGGGGAGCGCCCCTTGTGTTGCCAGTCACGTTCCACCGAATTCTCCTTGCCACCGCTCCCCGCTCATAAGGTCGCCGCTCCCGTTTCCATGGGCAACAAAATTTTGATAAGGGCCCGGTTCGTGGGCGGCAGAGTGCCTCTCCTCACCGGCGGGTCCCCTCTCTACCTCTATCATGGGCTCCACCTGCCCCTGGGGTGTTTGGTTGGCTGAGTGGCGGCAGCTCTGGGTGGTAGGCCCCTGATTAGCCAAAATTTCCTCGGCTCTCATTGGCCATTTCGCCCTCCCGACGGGGAACCGAGGAGGAAAAATAGCAGACAAACGGCTGGGAGCTGATTGATAACACCCCCGCTACCACTCTTGGTGGTTGGGGTGATCGTTCGAAGAGCCCGCCTCAACCGCCTCCTTCCTCCATGTTCGTTGCTGCCGCCTAGCTCCATGTCTAGAGATTTTTGCTAGTTTTTTGCAAATTTTGCTCAAACTTTTTTTTGATTGAAAATCTTCTTTCGAAATGATTATGTAACTTGTGCCACTCGTAGCCTTTAATGGCTACTATGATCTCGCATATGGAATGTGATCTTTTCCACCCGGTTTTGTATGATAGCATTGCACACTTTTCTCTTCATTAATACATCGATATGCTTTTCAATAAAAAAAAAATATTTGTATTATCTTAAAAAGATTACCAAAAAGTGATTTGTATAAGATTGATAGTATGATTGCCTGCTCCACGTCCCTCTCCCTCTCAACATTTTGACATTCCTATTGCCCAAGATCATAGTCAAATGCTGAAGTATGGATGAATTGCTTTCGATTTTGTTTAGCTTGGCAATGTAATTAATAGCAGAGTTTCAAGGGACATCCCACTAAATGAAAGCATGCTTGCTTGGATTTGACTAGTCAGTCTCGAAATATAGAGACAGGACAAGCTTACCCTGTCTAATCAATATGACAAGAGGATTAGCTTTGAAATACTGCTTCATCTCAATATTTAAAGCAGAAGGTAACGACATTTAGCTTTTTTTTAATTGGAAACAAAATAATGCCATTTTCGATTTTCTGATTTTGCTAGTTGGGGTAAAACTGAGCTTGGAATTATTATTTTTAATATCGAGTAAAACTGACTAATATGGAGTATGGAATGTTCACTAAACACAATAACTGTATATATATTTATATTTGCTTGAAATAAAGACGCATACCCAGCTGGATGCCCGTGAGTACTAAAATAAAATAAAAAATAATTTCTTTTGTTTTCTTGAGCTCCTATCAACGTAATTAATAATTTTAACGGAGTATCTTCTTCGTGATTTTTCTTTCTAATTGATGGAACACTCACTTCACTATATCCATTCACCATGATTCCATAACTTGAACATGAAAAAAAAAGTACATTTTTATTGTTCAAATGGGTTATTATTCTTATTTTACACGACTTTTGTCACAACACAATTTATTTGCAACTTAGAGTAATTTAATCAATGCAATCATAAAATAATTATAAATAGGATTTAAAGTTTTGGGCTATAGGCAAGTTGCAAGTAGTTTGTAATCATCAATCCAAGTGAATAATTCTCACTGAGTCCATTAGATGCTTTTAAGAGGTGGCCATATAGACACTTTGAGGTAGGAGTCCAATTTCTCCATGTGGACCAAGCGGAACAAAATGCAATGTACTCTAAATGTGGATTTCTCGGCTGACATTAAGGACCCAAGCTCACCCCAATGTCCCACTTTGAGAAGGTGTTCCTCCACCACTCCAATTTATAGCTTCCCTATAATAAAAGTGTTTATATCTAAAATTTCCTTGAAAGGGTTGTAATCTAATGGTGAGGATGATGGCTTTATTAAACCATGTCAAATATATGACAAAAAAGCTAAATCCCTTAATGCCACGGTTTGTAGCTCACTTCCTGAAGAGGGGGGGGGGGGGGGGGAAGGGGGGAATGGGGGGGATTGTGCCCCCACTAATGTCAGAGGAGGTTCAGGGGCGGAGCCTCGAAGAAAAAATTAAGGAGTCACTCCCTTTTTTCTAGAAAGATGAATTCAACTGAATTCCATTTTAAGGAAGAAAAATCCTAATGGCGTTTTCCCACTCTATTTTAGGAGGAAGAATCCTAATTGTACTTTTCCAATTAGGTGTATTTATCTTTGTGGAGAGCCAAAGTAGCTTATAATGATTTTCCATGTAATTTGATCATCTTGAGTTAATCAAAGCTTGATATATAGCACCATCTAGATGTTTCCCTAAGCACTCAAGTGGGGTTTTATCATGCAAATTTGGTGTTCGTCTCTTGCATGTTTGGTAAATTCTGTATATTTATATTATATTGATCTTTGTAAACAATTTTTTGTTATTCAAATTTCTACTTATTCATTGCTGCAAAGTCTGCGCTTTTGTAACAAGTGGTATTAGAGCAACATTTTCTAGATTTGCAGCAACTACTCAATGTTTGGTGTTGTTTTACATCAGATGGCGAAAAATGCAAATGCAAAGTTTGAGGTGGAGAAGTTTAACAGAAAGAGCGATTTCGAGCTATGGAAACTTAAAACAAGTGATGTATTGGTGCAACAGGGGATGCACAAAGCTCTGGATGGAAAGGTAAAGAAACCTGTAGGGATGGATGATGATGACTAGTAAGAGATGGACACAAAATATCTTAGAGCAATACAATTGTGTTTATCATATGAGGTTCTCTTCAACATAGCTGGAGAAAATACGACAACAAGATTATGGACTAGAGTGGAAAGTCTTTACATGACGAAGTATGTAACAAATTGTATTTACATGAAGAGGTAGTTGTATACATTGTGGATGAAAGAAGGTATAAAAATTGTTGATCATTTAAATATTTTCAATACTTTGGTGTGTTAGTTGACTAGTATTGGTGTGAAATCACGCGAGGGGGGGGGGGGGGGGGGGGGTTCATTAATTAGGAAATATCTTGGCACATTCATTGATTTTGAGGTAGTCAAAATTGATTAAATCAACATCAATATACTGGTAGACATTAGGGGGTGAAAGGGTTTGATTTTTTAATATTTTGAATTAGGTATTAGGGTAGGTTAGAGAGGCTGGCCAAAGGAAATGTATGATTAATTTAATATAAAACTAAAACATTTGAACCCTAGTTTTTAAAACTAAACACCTTAAAATTGAAAAAGGTGTGTGGTCATAAAGTTAAAATATGATTTCCTTTTAAATTAGGAAATATCAACTAGGAGACTATTAATCAACAAATAATAAGATCTATTAGAAAACTAGGATTGCGTATGATTTTCAACACAAATGATACTATTTCACCATTTTAATTATATGAACAACTATCGATAAATGATTAAAGATTAACATTAAGGTAATTTGTAATATTCCACGAATGGATTCAAAATATATTTCTAGAGAAATGTGTATTAAGAGAGTAATGATTAAGTGGAAAACATGATATATTTTCTATTTGATATATTACGGTAGAAGTTAAAAAGGGGTAAATAAAATTGTAATGGAAAAATGGGTAAGAAAGTTACATGGAAAAAATAAGGGGTATTTTGATTCTAATAATATAATGGGAGGGGATATTATCAATTGAATAATTGAAGGTAAAAAATAACATTAAGGGTATCCTTTAATACCCTTCAAACAAACATGTTATACCATAATTTGATTAGGTGAATCCCCATGTGTGAAAGTGGAGGATGAATATTGTAAGACAATCACCTTGTTATTGTAGACACAAAATCATGCACTTGGGTACATTTTTAGGTCCTAAAAACATACTAGCATTTAAATGATTCCTAAACAAGAGAACTAGTAATTGACAACTATTTTGGCTTCTTGTATGTGTTTCTTGTATCTATTTGATCTCACACACTCTATAGCTCAATCAGAACTTTACTTGCTTATATTTTATGACTTCAGATAGTAGTGCCTAGCTAAGATGTCAGCGCCCAGGTGCCCTTGTCTCCTCTAAACGCCCTTGACCTATTTCCACCTTACTCGCTCTTCTTGGGCCTCTTTTATTTTCTGGGCATCTTATTTTCTTATGGATTGGTCTTCCAATTGTCAATTATGAAATTCAACGAAGGGAATCATACAAAAACATAACTATGTGATCAAAATAAAAGACCAAGCTCTAAGCATACTTACTATCACCTAATATTACATCCAAAGGCATTCAAAGAACTTAGAGAAATCCATATAACATCCATTCAAGGTAAAAGAGACTACATTTTCTACACACACTACATAGGAAGGGGAAGTTCATTATATTCCATACACACATTTGCATCTTTTACAAAATCTAATTTGCTAGCTAGTGTATCTTGCACAAGGGCTTACTAGGGCACCATTATTACACACACATGCACACACACACGCACACGCACACACTCACGCACACGCACATGCACACGCACACTCACACACACACGCACACGCACATGCACATGCACGCACGCACACACGCACACACACTAATATGATAAAAGGTTATAATGAAACACAATTTATAGGGTACATAACATATATTCACAAACTATCATAGATGATTGCATCAAGAATAGTTGATGTAATTACCAATTTAAATATCTACCAATCAATTTTGACAATGGTTGACACCTTCTGCTTATAATTGCTAAACATGAGGGTCTTAAGGGGAAAGGTTAAAGTATGTTGAGATTGAGAATAGGTGCATCAAAATTTATTTTTCTCATTGATGAAAAAAATGGGGTAAGAAGAAACCAATATAAAATATTAATAGTTTGAGGCATGCTATAAAAACTATAATAGGTGACTCTATAAGATGTGATGATGAAAATTATTAGAATTTAAAAAGGAAAAATGTGAATAGTACCGAATCAATGGAGTAAGATTCATATTGGGTTCACTAAATTACGTGTGAGCCAATGTCTAGTAAAAATAACAATACACTATCTATTATAAATGACACACAATTCTTCCATTCAAAAAAAAAAAAGCAGCCAACTCTATCAAATAATGTAATATATAATGAAACACACATTCAAGCTCAACAACCTAGTGTAAACAACTATATATCTCTCAACCCACCAGTTACAAAATTCATTTAAGGGTAGGGTCTAATACCCATAAAGCAATTAGGAATATAAGGACAAGATAAACCTTCTACTATCAATATGCAATACACATACTAAAAACCTAACTAAATACTAAAAACACTAAAATGTAACCAAGTTTTAAAAACATAGCTCATGTGATACTAGTTAAATTCCATACATGTATTACCATCACCCCTACTAATAATCATAACCCCATAGTATAAGCTTAAATTCATAGCAATAAATTTTAATCTATAAGATATATAGGAGGAGGATATAAGTCTTAATTCATAGCAAGAAATTTGTCAAACATATATGCGAAAGTTATAAATAAAATAGAGAAAAGATTCCATTTAGAATACATCAATATATAATATTATAGGTCCTTCTATATTATACCAAGTGGCTCATCTTGTTGTTCAATGAGCTGTAGAAAATTTTCATGATCTTCTACATCTAGTCTCATTTTTCTAGGTGGACCACGTGTATTCTTCACCTGATACAATTGTAACCTGATAGTAACTATGTGATGGGTGTAATGATATACCTTCTTGTTTGGTTCATAATTATCAAAGTGAATCCCTTTTTGGAGGGCTTTCACATGTTAGCTTTGTTCTCTCTTCTATGCAACACAATAAGTAGTACTCCACTTTCTCAATATTGTCTTCTTCTGTAGTGATTGGAAATGCATCATCTACAAAAAAATCATTGTAAAAACAAGTTTTTTTGTTAGAATTAAATGCAAAGAAATATTCAATGATATGTCTAAATTATACATATTAATTCAATGATCAAATACAATCCTTTTAAACCAAAAATACCATGTTTAACAAGTTTAGATATGTGGTCATAATCAGGTGAAATCAAGGCACATCTTCAAAACTATCATCATGATCTTATCCTTATAATTCATCCACAACTAATGGAACTTTCTTCCACTCACCTACATACCCACATTTTTTACTATTGCACTCTAAATATGATTTTCTCATATATTCATAACAAAAACAAGAATAATCTCTTATACAAATTGTCTCGTTATTACTATCCACAGTCATCACAAAGTGCAAAGACATAGAATTAGGAATCCTTTCACATCCATATTTTGCCCTTCGATCAATACATGATTAATCATGTACAAAATCCATAAAGTTTAACAAACATCAAAATTAAATTTGTACATGTACGTAAGTTTATGTGTAACTTGTAATTAATTTCACATTGATATACATATGTCTTAAATGCACGTACCTATTATCTCCCAATAAAATATGTGGGGACATGACACTCTCATGTGAGGTTGAAGCCTGAATTGCAAAAACTGTCTTACACCATTCAACAATGGTGTGGGCATCAATCAGACAATCTCCCTCATAATCAAAGCTTTGTTTCTTTAGAGCACATTTGATGCATGCACCCACACCATCATGTTCTCCCTTCCCATGACCACTCTAAAAAAAACTCCATAAATGAGTTATTTTGTGAGAATAATGATAGCAAATGAGTGAAAAGAAAGTTAGAGAGGATTTGAATTGTGATGCGAAACCATCCGAACAAAAAAATTATTGATCTATTTTTATTCCTTGCTAATGAATATATCAAAAAAACAAATTAAAACATTTTTTTACAAAGTAGGTTTGATATTTCTTGTCATCACTTATATAAAAGTGATACTCCTTAATCACTCACTTCACAGCTCTACTTTCAAACCCATCCAAATCAAATTGTGCATGCCTATAAATTACGTGAACCATGATGGTAACCTAATCAATATGATAATATTATGGTTGAATCTCTTTTTGATGAGAAAATGAGTAATTCTCAGAAAATTCAACCACAAACAATATGGAGCCAATAGGGAATGCGTCTCTATTGGTCTTGAATTGTGTAGCCTTCCACTTTGCATAGTGAGAATGTTTGATGTACAAATAAATCAAACCTAAGAAACTTTTCATGAATGCAACAATGAGGTTTTCCTCTTCTACCAAGTCAAACCTAGTTGCATTCTTTCCAAGTCATGTTGAATATTTTATGTATTTGAACCTACAAATTCAATACATAATGGAAAACTTGTTATATTCATTTGTAATAAAAATAAAAAATCAAAATTAAATATCTACATCCAAATTTAAAATTAATCATATTTTATTTATTTAATAATCATCTCTTGGAAGTCACCATTTGAACTATGTCCGAGTCTTCAATTATTTCTAGAAATAATTTCAAGTCCCCACACTTGTCATAAACACCTTTGATGTAAGCCATATGACCATCCACATGATCATTGGATATTGTGTAAAGAATAGAAGCTATGAATTCACTCAAACGTGTAGGGGGATTTTTCTAGACCATCTAATGCTTCTCGTAACTTTCTATACACCTAAAAAAACATAGATTTTGAAATACATAAATTAAATCACATCTCACAAAACAAAATTTAATCAAAATTTTAATAATCCTATAAATGAAAGCACACCTCAATATATGTAATATATTTTTTTGTGTACCTGATAGTGATAATCAAACTCAAAGTATAGCGGAAACAACATGTTTCAAGGAATTTATTAGCTCGCACACACCAAGTCTTCAAATTCTCAAACATTCGTTGTCCAATCTTAACATCTAGATGTTCTTCTATAAACTTGATGTACATCTCATGTTGAGTTATTTAGAGCCAATGTTTTATATATTCATCATAGTTCTATGAGATATTCTGTGTTTTAAAACATCCCTCATATTTGGAGAAAGTACAAAAATTAGAAACTATCTTCACAATATTATCCTCAATTTTATCAAAATGCGGATTTATACACATTAGTGCCCAATTTTCTTCCATAGTAGAATTATCCAATGTCTTCCTCCTCTTTGCATACCTAATGACCGTCTTTCTAAAAACACCCAAGACATTAGCAGTAGTGGTAACATGATGATTATTTGTTGTTTCTTCACTTACAACTGAAGTTAATATTGCTCTACGAGAAACACTCTTATCAACAGATCTAGTTTTTTTACCCACTGAACTTATTCCTTTAGACACATTCACAAAAAAATATTCTTCCATATGTTGTGACTTTTTCTGTCCAAAATCCACACCCAACAATTCTAATGTTTCCTTTATATAACCATTATTCAAGAATGTAACCAAAAAATGTGCTCTAACAACTGTAGTCAAATTAACAAATTCACCATATATTCTCTCTATAATTTTTGCTGTTTTCTTTCTTGGTAATGGTTCTTGTTGGGAAAATTCTATTAATTTTTTAAATCCATCTTCACCAAGCGTTTGAAATTTTTCTTGGGAAGTAATATATCATAACTTTTGTTATCAAATCAACATATTTTTACGTATCACGAGTTGTTTCCATAAACACAATTTACAAAAAAATTAACATATATGTGATTACACCATTCATGACTGATTTACAATATATATAAGAGCTTTTTTAGGAAAATTGAAATATCTATTAATATCTTGGTCTTAAAATAACTTATTTGGGAGCTTGTTTAGTCATTTTATTGGAATATCTAGAGCATCAAGACAAAAGTGTGACACATCAAGACAATATATTACATCATCATAACATCGAGGATACAATTTTGTGGAGGACACTCATTACGATACTTTAAAATAATTTCACATACACATTCTAATGCCCAACTTGGGATGTGATAGGATATTTTCTTATGGAAAAATTCCATCAACAAATCCCATCTCCTGGTACCGAGAAAGGCACATGCAACCCATACAACAGAGTTGGACAAGAGTCCATAGCATTTGTAGCCACCGCAAAGTGTATTTTTCTTTTTGTAAAAATGCATATAAAAATACTAATGGATGGCATGAGAGAATAACAAACTATATTTATACCAATTGATAGAAAAATGTTATAAACAAATTTATCTCAACTATAAAATAGTAACATATAAATCCATTATAGATAAACTAAATTTCAAAACACATTTTAACGTATAAACATAGAAATCAAATAACTAAAAAATGAGATTACACATTTAAAGAAATTAGAAGATGCATATGTTAAAATTTCAAATTTATCAAAGGGAGTAATTTCCATAATCTCATTGTTCGTACATATCTATATCTAAATAATGTAATCTTCCTACTGTTATACATCTTACTAATTTTGTGACAAAATGTAATCAGTTTAGTATGTTATTTATGTAATACCGGTAATTTACACATCTACATGTTGTATACATAGTTCAAAAATAAATAACGCCACATATTTTTTCCATGACAATATTTTAATTCATGCATGCAATCATTTATATGTACTTGTTTATGATGTGGAAATGTTAGATATGATATTTTGAGTGGAATCATACACATAGGGATAGTGGAAAGAAAGCGGTGTTAGTACATATGCTACATAAGTTGAGGAGGAAGGAGAAGAACTCAAGTGTTACATAAATGTACTTTAAAGGAAAAAGATAGATAATCACAACAATATAATTATGTTCATTCCATAAGAGATCATTTACCATGAAAAACATAAGAGATAGATCATGTCTGATAGCATGGAAATCAATTTCATGAAGAAGAGAAAATGAGGCACGTGCAAAAGTGTGAAGGATCATATGGAAGAAGTAAGACCAAGAAAGTAAAGATTTTTTGGAATCCCCAAGATTGTATTTTTGGAATCCCCCTTATGTGGAGCCTAGGTGGCACCTATGTGGCTTGTTTTTCCATTAATCCATTTGGAGGGAAATTATAGGCCAAAATATGCCATTTCAGATGCCACGTGATTAGGTCTAAATAGTTTATTCAATTATGAAAAATTACACATAAATTCATTTTTTACGATCTTTCCAAAAATATAATATTTGAATTTTTAAAATGGGTTTTTCTATATTTTTAAAATTATTGTTAAACTTTGGTATTTTAGGAAATTTGGTACGTCCCATTTGAGACGCTATGAAAAATAGTAAATCATTTCCAAAAAAATTGAAAAAATATATTTTATTAAATTTTAATGTTATTGTTAGGCTCATTAAAAAGAAATCAATTTTGAATTAAATAAAGAGATATATCACCATAAACATATATACATATATAAATCGAATAACATATTGAATAATAAAATTAATAAAAAATAAAATAGATATCTAAAAAATAAAAAATAAAATTCATTTACTAGATAATAAAGTCTAGAATATATATCTAAAATTTCATAGAAAATAAATAAATTTGGCTATATTACAAGATGTTGGAACAATGTAGATCTACTATAAAATAAGAAATAAAATTTGAAATAAATAAATAAAAATTTCAAAAAATTAAATCCACATATATTATACATTCGAAATGCAACATTTCATTAGTTTACAACATTTTCCAATTCTCTCTAGTTTTGTGGCAATTGTCTCTACAATTTCAATGATGTAAAAATTCATGTGTTTAGAGGTACAAAAAATGTAAAAAAGGTGAGAAACACTTATGTGCTTTGACCCATATATAAAAATATATTTTAACTTGTTAGTTAAAGAACTATTTTGGAATTTCCATGTTTTGTGGGGTGTTCATATGCAGATAATGTCATATATATAAATTGAAGGAAAATGTGTGTTAGTGGGTTTTTCCTTCTATTTCTTAAGAAGTAAATCTATATAAATTTATTTTCCCCAACATATTTATGCCGAAGGCCTTTTCGCTTGCAAAAAACACCCGGGGCCTTCCAACATCCATACTGACACAAATTCATATTCACCATATATTTCAAAAATTGTATCGTTGACCATGAATTAATCTTAGTCATCCACGTGTAGTGAAGCCAATAAATTTATTCGGTGTGTTGACTGAAACAAATATGATGTCTGCATCATACCATGTGTTTCTCGATATCGACGCTTAAGAAAATATTGAGGATGTGGTAGGCCTTCATGACATCTTCCAACCTAGGTTCGAATATGGGGAGGTCGTTCCATGTGTTGAAGCACGAGACAAAAATGTCGACCATCGCTAATTCTATCTAAGGGAAATGAATTAGGAAAATCACAGAACAAATCTCTGCATTTCATCTAGAATTAAGAGTTTGGATTTTAAATCATACCAATAATGGGAGAAGAAATAAAACTTCATCTATAGTGTACATGAAATTTGGGGGAGACTGAGAGAGACCAGACATTAAATATTGCATACCAAGGGTGATCAGGGGCACAAAGAGAAAATATGTAGACCTTACAAAAATAAACACATGTAACTAAAGAATATCTATTGATTGTTTTCTAATCCCAGAGATTACACAAGACCCGCCAATGGAAGTTTAAACATAAGATAATTGTATGATCAAGTTGTATGATTATTTGAATCTTTTCACTTTCTATATTCATAACATTCCTTGAATATGTAATACACAAAAATATTGAATTTTTCCAGTTTTGGCATAGATTTGGAGATTTTTAAATGATCTACAACTGGTATTTATGTGGTGAACTGGTTTGGAATCTATTTATATGGTGATGTTAACCTTTAATAATAGGACACCTATTCAATGAATTGTGCAAGTATCAAGAAAATAATAATGAAACCCAATAGGTTTAACCACCACTCTTTTACGTCCACAAGCTCACAAAAATGTGAACTTTCTTTTCAACACCTTTGCAATGGAACTTCCACCCATGCTACCAAGGATTGTAGTGACGCTGAGAGATTTACATCTATCCAAGTTGTGAATGTTGTGATATATTCTGGTCTTAATGTTATTATGAATACATGTCTCTTGGATTGGTATGGCCTATGAAGGAAAACACAACCCCCTTCAAAATCATGGCGATTCCCCTAGATCAAAACATGGATCTTCTCTTATGGGGATAGAAAAGGTAGACCATATATGTTCTATGTTGAAGGTAGAGCCCCTTCACCTCATGTAAAGATAGTTATGCATGAATCTGTTGTAGGTGAGAAAGAAATAGGGGTCGGTCAGAACCAGGGGAAATAGGACAACATTAATAGATCCAAATTTTATGCTACAACGGTCTCCAAATAGAAGTATAATACCATAAATGAGTTCTTAAAACCCTCTCACGAGACCCCGATGCTGAAAATAGAGGAGTATCTACTTCACAAGGTCCTAAAGGAGGAGGAAAATATTTCCTAGTTGGGTATCATATGCAGATTTCACAAATTTTGGCCTAAAATTTCTCATCTCCATGACTGGATTGATCAATGATGGAGAGAAAAGATGCAAGGTAAGATTGAGCTTTATCGTTGTGTTAAAGCATATTTCATTGCTATCTTTGAAACCCTTGAAGATAGGGATTTGATTTTAAACCAATATTGGGTTTGGGGAGAACATGAGCTGATATTCAAGCCATGGTGTGCATCTTTTGATCCTTTAAAAGACTCCTTTGATACCTACCCTGTTTGGGTTCACTTGTTAGGGATCCCACTTCATCTCTAGAACAAATCTTGCATGGTTGCTATAGGTGATACTCTAGGCTCATGTGTGAAACTTGATGATAATACCTCTGTTCAGACCCATACTACTTATGCTTTTATCCTTGTAGATATTGATACCTCCAAAGCCTTAATAGCAGAGATCGATCTACAAAGTGGTGAAAGGATCGGGGTGCAGAGGTTATACTACGAGGGTCTTGCTTTCAGATGTTGGTGTTGCTTAAATACTAGTCATACTATAGAGGATTGTGAACATTCCAAATGCAAGATAAAACTTGCATTATGAAAGGATTATCTACCGAAACATATAACAATAAACCCTCATTTAGACCCAATTATGGAATCTACCTCGCAAGTTTACCCACCAACCATGGAAGGGTATTCGAACAATACAAAAAAGTTACATATAGATTCTTCTTTATAGGGACCCGATTATTTGAAAAATTGTGCTTCAACCCCGCTCCCTACGGGTCACATCCCTATCAAATCACTTGAAGTTGTTCTTATAATTTTAGAGGAAGAAGGAAATTTGGAATGGACAATGGTGGATAGGAAAAATAAAGAATACGCCAAATCTAAATCCCCCATCGTCCCAGACAAGGCACAGATATTTTCCCATTGTTTGATCTCATTGCTAAATCTGGGTTGTTGGCCTATTGTGTTGCTACTAGGAAGCTATTGTTTATTATTTTTTAATGAGCTATAGTTGGCAGATTGTCTTCTGCTATTGGAGTTATTTTTTATATCTTTATTTTGATCACTTTTTATAATGCTGATATGGTAAAATATGGCTTTTGATCCCTGATGTACAAGGGTATAGTCCCTTTTAAAAAACCTATTTGCCAATAATAAAATAAATTTAGTTATAAAATAGTGACTATGGAGATTCAGATCACTCATGAGAAGAGAAAACCTGATATTGTATAGCATATATTTGCTTAAACTCTTTCATCGAAGAGTGAAGTGAAAGGCAGTTTAGAAGAGTCATACAAATATAGTTGTGAAGAACTAACTGCCAACGATGGGCTATCATGGCCATCATCGGCCCACCAACGTAGCCTACACCAATGAGCAGTTGTTCATGAAAAAAACAACATGGAAAAATGGAAAAATGAAAACAACATATCCCCTTTAGTAAATTTACTACAGAAAAAAACAACATGGAAAAAAGAAAGGAAAGAGGATTACATGTAAAATATTTACCTTGCTCTTAGCACTCATTGATGTCAAATAAGCCCATCATTATTTTTAATATAAATTGGTGTATTTTTTTATAAATATATATATTATAATAAGTATTTTTTATATATTTTTATTTTATTTGTATGGTAATAATGTTGATGTGTAATGTAGTATACATAAATTATAAGTTAACATAATTTAAAAGAAAATTAACCGTTACACATATTATAATTTTTAAACTCTTTCAATATTGTGGTGTTTTATTTTAGAAAACAAGACTACCAAGCATGTTTCTATTCCTTAGCCTAATCTTACAACTTATAATCCTTCGGTATTTCATGGCTTACTCTATCCATGTCGTGTCGTTATCTAGTGGCTACAATTATGAGTAAACTTATGAGTCTTTAATTCATATCCCTATATTTGAGGAGGATATTAACGGTATTGATGGTTTTTATACACATGGTATGTATGTTTTATTCAATATCCAAGTACTTATGATCTTGAGGATGATTACACTAACAATCTTAGTAATTGTGGAAATTTTGTATCTTTCGTTATCCCTTCTTTTTATGTTTCAATCAAATTTAATGCTAAAGATAGAACAAATGATTTTCTTTCCTTTCTATCTCTTGAAATAAATAATAAAAACAAACATGAAGATCCCAAATTCCTTCTCATTATAGTATTGGGGATGGTATAATTTGATTTGCTTTCACTTCTCCTCTTAGTTACATGGTAGATTATACAATTGAATTGGTTATCTCTTACATTCCTATTAAAATCAAGAATGTTACAAATTCTTTCTCTTCCACTCTTTCTTCCATAGACAAAAATACATGTTATTCTAAAATTATAGACAAATCAATTACCTTAACCAACATAACACCTATTCTTACTTACCTTCATATTTCATCAAATCATTCCTCAACCACATCTCCTTCGGTGTTCAAATCGCACTACTCACATGCGATTTCTATTTTATATACGAATGAATATATATATATATATATATATATATATATATATATATATATATATATATATATATTCAACATGTACATGGTGATGTATTTAATCATTAAGTTTTTCAGCTTCCACATTTATTATAGCTTTGGGAATCTAGATTATGTATTTTATTCCTATGGAATTTTTTAGGCTGACAAACATCAAATCTATCACATGGACATCCTTTAGCGGGTCAATTTTTTTTTTGGTAGTTTGAATATTAGACCAAAAAATATAATAAAAATTGGTTTAGAGGACTTATTTTTTATTATTCCATTATATCCTAAAGCTCGTGATTATCAAAATTTAATTTTGGATTTTTCAGCCAAGATTCACTTGTACATTTAGTTTGTGTAAGGATAAAACAAGGAAAAAAATACTTTATGTATTTTTAATAATAATATGCAAGATCATTATAGTGTTGTACCCCATTATATTGAATTCTTTGAATTACATGGAAAACTTTAGTAAGTCATCATTGATTTATCTTTCACTTTTCCTAGAATACTTTCATTATTTTTTGAACAACATTTAAGTAGGAATCTCTATTACTCAAATATCTTTAAATTATCATACATAGGGTTTTGTATAGAACACTAGGATCAATATTTTACTTTTCATCCCATAAATGTCTTAGTGGGGACAAATTTTTTTATTGGAAAATAAGGTTTGAAGGTTCCCTTTCCCTATATTTCACTTTTTTACCACCGGAATGACAACCGGTTTGGGACACAAATGGTGACCCCAGATCCCCAATACCACACAACCTTGACAAAACAATGTAACTCTCAGACTACAAACCACGCCAACATTCGAGCATTACCCATAATCAAAATTCCCTTCCTCCACCACATAACCCACCCACGATGGGGAAATTTTTTTATCCCTAACATAATTTTCACATCTCATGATTTGATGTCCTTCTTTAAATAACATAGGAAAATAATGACCTAGTTTCAACCCAAAAATTTAACTTCATTCTTTGGCTTATATTTTCTCATTTAATGTTTGAAGTCTATAATAGATTTTATGAGATATGGTGTGAATTTTATACCAATCTTACAAATCCTATGTGCGTGCATAATTTTTGAATTATTTTCTATATGTATTTCATTTTGATATGATTTGAAAGTTTTCCAAACATTATGACTATGCCTTCATGAGTATTACTACCAGTGGAAATTTGTAGAAACCTAAAATTAGTAATGTAGCACTTGATAATGTTAATATTGACTAAACCCCTTTAATCAGTACTTATGAAAATATTCTAATCCAAATTTTTATATCCTAGTCCATCCTTAGACCTATTACAAGGGTTTTCTCCTCATTGCGTTGCTCAACCAATTACAGAAAATCTCGTATCAGATAAAATTAGTGTATTATTACAAATAATCATGTATAGAGATTCACAATACCACTCATCACTATTGGAACATATAACGTAATAGGAAAAAATAGTCCAATGTTTGGTCTTGGGCTGAATGGTATTTTATATATTTTCTGTGTTAGCATCCCACTATGGCTTGGAATTAATTTGAGATTATATCTATGGGACCATATAAATGAAATTTTAAGACACTCATTTACTCACCTAACACTCACATTGCATTATTAAGTAAAAATCACTTAAAATGTACAAGAAAAACTCTCATAATATTACATAAATAAAGATAAAACATTAGGAGGTTTCTCTACATAGGCATAAAGAACTCTAAACTAGGTCCAAGAGGAAATTTTTCTAAATCAGGAGACCAAACTCAAGATAATATAAAACAAGATTAGTCAATGCAAAATAATTATCAATTTTTTAGGTTATCAAATATAGATACATCCTTTCAGTATTACATCACATCTCTATGTGGAAAAATTAGTACAATTAGAGGCATCTTAAGAGTAGTTCTAATGTAGGTAGAGTATAGGGAATGATTCACCAAAGCCACTAAGATGTTTCTAGGGTTTTGAATAAATGCTAGGATTTTGGGTCAAAGTGGTTGATTTCAAAGGGTGTCTCATCTTGGTAAGACCTAATTATTTCATTGCAAGCCATATACTAGTCATTGAAAAAGCTACTATAAATTGCAAAAATCCTTTTATAACCTACACGAAATTTTCCAGTAGGACTAAACCATGTGACAATCTAATATTGTCTAAAAATGTACCATCTCTGAGAAAAATGTAGTGATAGAAATAAGGATGAGCACACACTCAAAATACCACTATTAGCCTGATAATCATAAAAAATGTAATTCTTCCCATGCCTCTCAATGCCCAAAATATGCCAAAAGGCTAAAAATATGCAAATACTTGTTCAATCTATATCGTCACTATTTACAAACCTTATTCTCTACTAAAACATTCATCAGGAACATCCCTTGACATTTTAAGACTTCATCTTCTCATATTCCCTCTCCTTAGAAAGATTAGGCTTCTAGCCCTCTAAATAGGTAACCATTATTATCTAGTTTTGTACAAAAGGCATCGCACACTGTAAAAAGATTTTTTGGATACCCATTATGCCTCTTTATCTTCTTTGAAAGTTTTCAACTCCATATATCAATACACCTCTAAATCATGCAAATAATTTCGTAGACAAGGCCTAATCTAGTAGTCTTGATTTTAAGAAAATTTCACTGTTAGGAGATACTCACATTACCTCTTGGAAAAATAAACATAGTTTCTGGTACCCATATGGAGTTTATTCTTCATGCAAATTTTTATTATTCGACTCTTTGTCTAGAAACTTTAATTCCTCTCCTATCGTTCTCATGTTAGGTCTCTGGGTCTTCTCTAAGTCTTCCATGACTGGGTTTTTCAAGATTTGGTATCTTTCTTGGGTCAAAGACCTCTTCAAGCCTCTTAAACCTCTAATAAAATATTTATTCAAATCCTTAGCAGGTCTCCATCTAGTTCTTTACTTTGAATCTCAACATTTCTCTATCTTGTCACCTCATCCATCATTGTCTAAATAGGATTTGGATAATGTTTCATGAGTTTTATTCTATATACCTTATTAATTCCTCTTATTTCATTATTAACACCTTTATCTACCCTTCGTACACCTTGTAATCTTATTTCTCTACCATATAGGACACCTTTAAGATATTTTCCTCCTCGACAAGCTCCTTGACTATTATAAAGAAGAGCATATGATTATTTACACCAATATATCCTCTAAATGCCCTATAGATTCTTATTTCCACCTTATTTGTATCCTATTTCAATCTCATTTTATTGCAATTAAATATTTAATATTCCTTAGCAAGAATAATTTGAATATTATTCCATCCACCTCTCTTAAAATCCCCCAAAACATGGTATTCCCACATAATCAGACACTAAATTACATTTTTAACATAGAAAAACTCAAATTTTTTCTTTGATACTTTATGAAATATTTCCTCACATATAATTCATCCTTTTCATTAATTTTTGTGGTTTTTAACTGATTAGTTTGCTTATTATGTATATTAGCACTCCTTCAAACTCTAGTCTACATTATACAAACCCAATAACACATTATTTGGTATATTTCTCTTCTTGTAATCTTTTAAGCCTTGTTAAAGGCTATAATTCCCTGAAAAACCTTTTATTATTATAAAATATCTTATTCAATCCTTTGAAATAATTTAACAACCAGAGTTCATTCTAAGACCCCCCTCTGAAAAATTAGTTTAGAATGGGTGGTGAATCTCCAAAATCCACTTTCGAATTGATGGTGAATTTATGAAAAATGTTTCGTGGTAAGGGCGATTTGACAGGGTGCAATTTTCTTGGATGAGGTACAATGATAAGAAACGTTGGCGAAACATATGCATAAGTTTAACATATAAATAGTAGGTGAATTCACCCATATAAATGACTTATTGGTGGAAATTTTGGGCGAATTGGGTGAGAGACGATTGTTGAAAATTAGCCATTTCCAATTTCCAAAATCCCTAATATTCACGAGTTTACGAAAATTCACCACTAAAATTTTCCCTATTAACAACCCTTATAGCTTAAGATTCACCTCATACCAGTCCTAGATTAAACTATGATATCTATATTTCTAACTCCTATCCTTTATCTCTTGGTTTCTCATTTTATACAGGGTTTCAAACTCTTATGTTAACCCTTTGAACATATTTCATAAAATAATCACTTTGCAACATTGGATACATAGTTCATTCCTTTGGAAAATCATAAGTAATCATGCAAACTGTTACTTACCTATTCCCAAAGACACTAAATCAAATCTTCTTGAATTTATGGCTTTTAACCGTTCTTACCTCCTATATTGAATGCTATTTTACATTGTCTATAACCTTCATAGTAAAATAATGATATAAACACAATATTTATCTTCTAAACATGTAAATGTATCTCAAATCCCAACTAGTTTACAAAAAATATGAGCATCCATGTTTTTCAAAGTTTGTTATCTCAATAACTCGTTCTCATTCATTCATACTAGGCATATCCACAAGGAGTAACATGAATACCAAAATTTCATATCACATGTCATTCTCATATATTATATTCCTTACACATTTTATAATAAAATTCACTAATTTTGGTGGGATCTCAAAATTTCACCCATTCCATATCAAGATGAACTGGGGTTTTGAGGCAACATGGGACTGCCTCTAAGTCATGGGACCTTGTGTGCTTGAGACATACCTCTTGAGAAGGATGGTTCCTCTACCTATTTCTACTACTAAAACTACTCCTATGAAGGGAAATGCATCTATCTATAACTATTCTAAAAATCCAAGGGACCAGAGTTAGAAGTAGATGCATGGAAAAGGAAAAACTAAGCTAAAGGAGGTGATAACAAAAAAATAAGGGGATGAACAAAGTTAGCTTTAAGAAAAAATGAAGGAGAATGTGCATAGAGAGGATAGACACCCATACCACATCCTGAAACACATTCACACACTTGTTTTCATTGGAAAAAATTAGAAAAGGAACCTACAAGGGACGTGAGGAAGCACAATAAATAGACAATGTAAAATAAAGAAAATAAAAAGAAATAAAAACGAGCCAAGGTAGAGAATAGCTATAAAATAAAGCTTCTATTACTTCAAATAAATTCACCATTGATTACAATTGAGGATGAGGCCAATAACCAAATGCAAAAAACTAGATCTAAAGGCATGTGACTCAAAATGCTAAGGAGCAGAACTCTTAGCAAACTAAATGGGTATAACCTTTTACAATGAGCCTTGATATGTAATTTATAGAATAATAATGAGAGAAGAGGAGGGGAAAGAAGAGGTAAAATCAGGTTTGAAATTAAACCACCAATAACAAGCATTGAATTCCTATAAATTCTCCTATAATGCTGATAGATGTGCCTCCCTATGTTTGTTTTACTTGTAGGAGAATGAAGGAGGTGAGATTTGAATAATATCCGGTAGTTGAGTTGATTAGATGTCTACATTAATGGATAGAACACATTTACTTTCTTTTCAACTATCAAATCCCATGAACATATGCTTTTTAATGATCTGAAGTGTAGCCCACGTCAGGATATTTCCAAGTAGACCAAAAGTGTAAAAATCTGAGCTCTTATGTAAAAGTTATGATGATCTGAGGGTTACAATGTAGACTTGAAATGTAATAACACGTGACACACTCTGATTGATGAAAAGATTAGAAAAATATTTTTTTTTTTTCATTTCTGCCACGTATCACGTACTAGTTCGTCGTAAGGATTCAATGCCTAGTTTGCGCACCTTGAGAGGTTACGTATTGCACACTCAAGTTTGACAGGTAGTGACGTGACATAAGTGATTAATTTGGAAGAATGTGAAAATCTTAGGTGAGAGAAAGAGGTGCAAGGATGTAGAAGACAAGGCACGAGGGGAATGTGTGCGGAAGAAAAGGAGGGTTCATATCTGTAGAAGGTTACAAGTATGGAAGCAGGTTGCGGGCATTAAAATGAGAAGCACGTGGTAGTAAGAAAAAAGGGGCGCATAGAGCAAGCCATGAAGGAGGCGCACAACGTGTAAAAGTGAAGGCAAGATATGCCAAGTAATAATGTGGAAGAAGCATGCAGGGGACTTATCCATTTATAGGGAAAGTCAAGGGTTTGCGCCAAGGGTGTATGAACTGTAGAAAGGAAGGAAGAAGCACAAAAGGGTTGTGTGTAAAGGGAGGATGATAGGAGATAGAGGAATGAAAATGGAATGGCACGTGGTGCGCATGGAATAAATCCAACTAACTAATGTTAAAAGTAACTAACTATAGTGCACACAGCCTGTAACAATTATTTTTAGAGCTAGAATGAGAATGTAAGTTGTCCAAATAATTGGGAAGTTATTGTGGACAATAGTTTGGTTAATTTTAGGGCCATCTTCCTGCTAGATGAAGGAGATCAGTAGCCCTTAAGAATCCATTGGGCATGGAGTCTTCCCAAAATGAAATTTCTATTCTGTACTTTCGAAGAATGACCCTTGAAATCACTTGAAGAACTATCTGAACTCTGTATTAAGCTACTGCCAAAACTGGTGAAAATTGTTACAATATCCCTTGACCCAAATTGGCATCCTGGAAGTAACAAAAGAGCACACACAAAGAGTGTGTAATAAGAAAGAAATATATACAAAAATAATAATGTGCAAAGAGTGCACTTGGAGGAATTGAAGCTATTATAATATATATATATATATATATATATATATAATGATGTGGACGACTTAATGAAAGTCCTTAAGATAAATCGCATTAACTAGGATTGGTAGCATGCCTTCATCTAGGTGAGATAACTCAAAAGAGTTAGCCTCCTTGCAATAAAAAATAGTGCATGAGCCACTCCTAAGTGCATCTAAATTTGAATGACGCTATGGTTTAGCTCTGTTAGCATCCCATTTTAAGACTAGATCACCAACTTTTAAATCTTGAGGCCTAAGCTTTCTCTCAAACCTTTTCATTGTTGATTGTTGATGTTATTCCAACTTGATCATGACAAAGTTTCTTGATTCTTCAAGTTCAACCAGATTTGTAATTTCAATTTCTCTATGGTCCATGCCATAAAATTCCAACTACTGGGAAATCTCTAATGAAGGCATTTCAAGAGATATTTGAAATCTAACGTCATTTCCATAAACAATCTTGTATGGTGAAATACATATTTCCTTCTTCACCATAATTCTATCTACCTAGAGTGCACTTGAAACCTTTGTGTGCCACTATCTTTGGTTGATATTCCTTTTTTTTTCATGATCCTGATGAGGTTCTTGTTGGTAGACTCATCCAAACCATTACCCTAGGGGTAATAGTTAGAAGAAGTCTTCAAATAGATGCCAAAACTAAGAGCCCAATCATAAATTCTAGTACCAAGGAAGGATTTTCCATTATCATAAATAACGGTATGAGGAATGCCAAACCTTGTTACAATTCCCTAGAGAAATTCAAGGATGACTGACTTAGTTGATTCCTTGATTGTGACATCTTCTGTCCATCTGGTGAAGTGGTCTGTAGCTATCAACACCCACTTGTGTCTAGTGATCAAAGGAGGATTGATCATGCTTATGAAGTTAAGACCCCATTACACAAAATTATGATCCACTTGGATTGGTCGGTGGGGAAGTGTTGCGAATTTCTACTTTTCTACAAATAAATTGCACTCTTTTCATTTCATGACCCACTTGTGCACCTCTGCGAATAGGGTAGGCCAAAAGTATCCTTCCTTGGTGATATTTGTCAATGTTGATTTGGCAGATAAGTTTCCACAAGAGAATCCATCATGAAATTTTTCTAATGATTGGTCAAATTGTGCACCATCAATACATCTCAACAACACGCCATCAATGTTTCATTTGAAGATAATGTCATCATTCAATGCATATGGAATATATTGCAACCTCAGATGTCGTCTCTTCACTTTTTTCAAATTGGGAATGCATGTGCCATAGGAAATGAATGTGATCACTTCCTTCATCTAAGTGTGCATGCCAGGATCATCATTATGTTAAGGTTTTAAGGATGAAGGATTCTCATCTACAAAAAATGAAGTCTTGGGTTCATTCAATGTGTCTTCTGCAAGTTGCATATAGAGCATGTTGCTTCTAACCATATTGGTGGATTTGATAGTCACATCATACTCCATGATTTTGGTCACCCATCTTACTCTCTTCTCACTTATTTCTACTCCCATGATTAAGTCCCTTACACCTAAGTATGAAACTAACACCTTGATATGATTTGTGGCGAGCATAATTTTGAATTTCTTGAGTGAACACATGATGGCAAAGACATGTTTC
The DNA here is from genome assembly GCA_019776745.2 of Taxus chinensis. Lineage (NCBI taxonomy): Eukaryota > Viridiplantae > Streptophyta > Pinopsida > Cupressales > Taxaceae > Taxus > Taxus chinensis. The sequence goes on along the minus strand of CM034149.1, from coordinate 268,027,155 downwards.
TCTTTGTGAATATATTTCAATTCATAATCCTTCAATGTTTGACTGAAGAAAGCCATTGGATGATCCATTCCTTCTTCATTTTATTGTGTTAACACAGAAACAACATTCACATCAGTTATATAAGCATAGAGGATGAAATCCTTTAAATAATTTGGATTAATAAGTATTGGTACACAAGAATTTTTTTGCTTGATTTTGTTGAATCTCTCTATTCCTTATGTTTTCCACTTGAAGACTATATTTTTCTTAATCATCAGGGTGATGGACCTAACCAGTTATTCAAAGTTAGGGATGAGTCTCCTAACAAAAGTGATTTTTCCTAGGAATTACTGTAAGGATCTCTTGTGTGCTAGTAAGGAAAGAACAAGGATGACAAAATACACTCAGGATCAATCATAATACCATACTTTCAGACTACATGGCATAGAATTTTTCCTTTTACCACAGAAAAATTACATTTCTTAAGGTTGAGCAACACCCCAAATTATTTGCATCTCTAAAAGACCTTTTTCTAGATGCGCCATGTGATCCATGTTCTTCTTTGAGAGGGAAATTATGTCATCCAAGTATACTAGGATGAACTCATTAATATATCCCTTAAATGTGTTTTTCATGGCTTTCTTGAAGGTTGTGCTTGTATTTGACATACAAAATGACATTTTTTGATATGCACAGGGCTCCATTTGGTTGTAAATTTCATTTTGAATTGATCCTCTTCCTTAACCATGTTTTTATTAAAACCAAAATACCCATCCATCATGGAAAATATTTGTATGATAACTAGTGTCTGTAGAATCTACACCATAGAAGGCTAAGGATAATAATCCTTCAAGGATTCCTTGATCAAATCTCTGAAATCAACACAGAGTAAAATTCAACGGTTCTTTTTGGGAACTAGAATGATATTTTTTACCCAAGTAGAGTACTTGATGGGGAATATTATCTTCTCCTCAGTGAGTTTATATAACTCTTTCCTCGTGAGGAGCTCTATTTTTTTATTTACTAGCCATTGATTATTTTTGATGGGCTTGATACTAGGATCAAGGTCAATAGAGTGTTGAGAAAAACTTGGATCAAATCCTTTTAAGTCTTCCTACTCCCATGATAAAATGTCATTATAGATTTGATAGAGAGAAATGAAGGCCTATTTTTTCATCATGTGCATAGTATTTACTAAGCAACAGCTCCTTGTCACATAAACTAGTGATTGTAGTGCAATCTTCTTGCACTGCATGCGTATATTTTTCTTCACCCTTGAACTCTTCATTGAGGATGCAAATTTTCTCTAAGGTGACCAGACCTTTAGGAAACATATTTTTCTTCAGCTGGATCACTTGGTCATCATAATTTTCATGCAAGTTAGATTGCTTGAAGAGAATCCAACTTCATTCTAAAAGAACTGGACAATTTACACTTCATTTTCAAACACTTTCTAGGTGGTGTCATTATTTGGAATAGATGGAGAGATCACCACCTTGATGTGTTGCGCACTACCTCGGAATAAATCCTTAGCGGGTGAGAATTGCGAGATAAGAGCAGACATTTCATTTGCTTTTTTTTCATTTTTCTTGGCACCACCTACATATTAAGATCATCAAAACCCTGTAAGAGGTCCCAAACTCCGTGTTTATAATCTTTGAGAAGATTATTATTTGTTTTTCATTTGTTTGTGACCTAATGGATGACCAATTCAATGTCCCCAAAGATCTGTAGTTCCTTGATATTTTTTATTTTTATCAATAAGAATGACATACACCAACACTTCGTACTTTTCCATGTTGTTGGAACATGCAAACTATAGCCTATGCGTGAATAATAACTTCTCATTCTTGAGATAAATGAGGACAAAACCTATGCCTGCTTCATTTCTAATTCTAAAGCCATCAAAATACATCTCCCATAGTCTAGAAGAATTATCATTTCGTTCTTGCTTGAGTGCGGCATGCAGCATAACTTCTTCCTCAAGGATGCAATAAGTACCAAGACCAGTTTCAAATGATTCAAGAGCTTCAACTTAAGGATCAAATTTGTGGCACCTCTCTGGCCCACTCATCTAGTAATAGACCAGGTATAGGAGGGTAAATAGGCTACTCTATTGAAACTAAATCTCACTACTTGGTCTTCTCTGGATTAGAAAATTGGCTTGGAGAGGGGATGGGATCATATGATTCAACATGATATGAAAATATGGGCTCAGTCTATATAGTAAATCGGGGTACCATACCTTGTTCTTAGTAACATATGAGACCAATCAGAAGATAAGTATCCACTCACTTTGGTAGTGAAGTCTCTAGATAGGAAAAGGGAAAACAAAGGAGACAGGTCAATGATTGGCACATCTTGAGTTATGGTGAGACTTGGACATGCATAGAGGGTCAACTCAAGATCCTTGATGACTCCTAGAGTGGTAAAAGTTAAGCCATCAAGTTGTAATACTCCTTTAAACATGGGGGTGTACTCAAGGCCTAGAACATCAACAATTTTCTTTGGCATAAAAAAAGTACTAGCCCCTAAATCAATCATACAATTATGCATAAGATTTTTTCCCACTATTAAAGACATATACAAAGGTGTGGTTTTGAAAAATTCTCTTACTTTATTCTCCTTGGATTGAGATATATTGACAACAACATGAGGTCTTTGAATAATTGGATCAACATGTGGAAGTTGCGCCAGAGCTTCATGCAACAGGTCACGTTGAATTGGAATGGAAAAGGCATCCCACATAATGAAATTTACATTTGTATTTTTCACTTTTTCCACAATGTTGAATATAATTCCTAAATACTTGTGCATTGTAGGCACACCAACATAGTTTCTTGATTACTCAGGTGTAGAGGTGGGGGCCTTAGTTTGTGGAGAGGCTTAACCTACCAAAGTAGGGGCCCACGCTACTTCTGTAGAAGCATTATGCGGAACCTTGTGTGCTGAAACTTGAATGAAATAAATATTAGGTGTACTGGCATCCTTTTATGCTTGAGAATAAGCTGCATCTCTTTTCTTCTAAGGATCATCCTATATGGAAAGAGTGAAAGGTTGTGCATCAGAATCAAGCATTCTCTTCTTGTATCTTGTGTTGTCAAAAACCTGGGCATGTGGTCTATTTAGACTGTCCACAACTTGATTGATTGCATATAATTATTCAACACCAAATAACATAAGGTTGGCCTCATGAACAACTTCTAGAATTTCTTGATATTCAGGTTCTCGTGTGCTAGTGGAAGGTTCACAGTTTAAAGTAACTTGAATATATAAGACTTTGCACGCAAGGCATTGGTGAATTTATATTAGATGTAAGGCATGTTACAAGGAAAAAAATACTTTGACTCTTGGGCCATTTTTTTTGTACCAGAGCAAGTTCCTGACTTGAACTGTAAATAGAAGAAGTTACACATGAGGCATTGTTTGCAAGGGGAGGTGCACGTTAGCCTGATACTTGTCATTATTTTGGTTCTTACCATATATTTGATTTGAATATTGATTTATAAAGGGATGACTTCCTTGGTTATAGCCCTAATTATAATTATTCTTGAAGGCTTGTTCCTGCTAATTTTCTAAAGATATGATCTTATTAGATAAGTTTCTAATCAGGGCCTTCATTTCTTCACCCTCCTTTTGCTATGCGGGAGAGTAAGATGTGAAGGCAACATGTTGATCTCTCTCTCAAGAAAAAGAGCAATGTAAGGCTGGAGTGCTTAAGGAATTTATGGAATCAAGGGCATGGGTGGTCTAGGAGCCAATTTTTCTTTCTAAATTAGATAGTTCTCATCCCTGGTAACAATTTCATAAGCCCTAGGAAATGTTGCACCCCCCATGGATCGGATCATGACAACAATATAAGAATTTAAATCCCTTAAAAAATAAAGGAGAAAAACCTTCTAGAGTTGGTTTTTCCACGGATGGAATCCTCTCCCATGTTTTCTGAAATCTGAAATAAAAGTATGCCATGAGTTCATTGGGAGCCCTCTTGATGGTTGTCAACTGTTCAAGTAGAAAGAGGTTATCAACCTTTTCTCAAAAATGATTGTAAATGGCTACCCCTAGTTTATTCCAATTTTGAATTTACCCTACTTTAAAAATCCTAAACCATTACAAAGATATCCCTTTGAATTAAGAGGTTATTATTCTAATAGCCACATCTTGTTCAATGATTTGGTGGATAACACAAACATTGAAAATGTCTTATATGTGGTCAGTTGGAGAAGTATGATTTTTACCAGTGAAGAAAGGGATAATTTTAAGTGCAGATGATGGAATAGGATTTTAGGCATTGAGAGGAAGAGGAATAATACTAGTAAAATTAACAAATCCTTGATTTTCTTATTGTGCTACCATAATGATAGGTCTCATAATTCCAGTACGCTTTAAGGAAGGCCTTCCTAGAGGTGGTGTATAAATTACATGACATGCTAGAGATGGAGATGTGCGTGTGGTTTCCCTATTGCATGTCCCTCTTGGAAAAATATGGAGTTATTCAAAGGATTCTTCATCTGTTACGCTTTGACTTGTATGCACTCTTCTTATCAAAGGCACCCAGACTACTGAAAACTGTAGATCTGAGAGTTGAGAGTCGCCGTATGTGTTGAAAAGAGCTTCCAAAGGCTAGAAATCACTAATTCACACACCAAAACTTAGCAAGGAGAAGTTTAAGTTTTCAATGTTGGTCCCACTGACATGCCAAAACTTTTGGAGCTCAAAATTATACCCATCCCAGATCAGGATGAACTGGGCTTTTAAAACAACATGGGAATGTCTCCAAGTTGTGGGACCTTGCACGCTTGAGACACATACCTCCAGAATAGGGTCAATTCCTCTACTTAATTCTATTGCTAAAACTACTTCTAGGAAAGGAAATGTAACTACCTACCAATAATCTAAGATTCCAAGTGACCAAGGTGAGAAGGGGATGCATGTGAAAAAAGAGAAATACTAAACCAAAGGGAAGTGACAACACCAAAAAGTGGGAGGATGAACACAGTCAACCTTTGAGTGAAAATAAAAGGAGTGTGTGCACGTAGAGAGGATAGACATGCACGTGCCATAGTTTAAAAAAAACTTATATACTCCATTTTCATGGGAGCAAAATCAGAAACGGGACCTATAAGGGACTTGGGAGAGCACATCAAAAAACCATCAACGTAAAGGGAGAGGTAAGAAGATGCAACAGAAATGAGCCGAGTTAGAGTATAGCCAAAAAACAAATCTTCTTGTTGCTTTCTGAAAGATGCACAGCCGATTACAATGGTGGAATGAGGTTGAGTATCTACATGTAGAGAAGCCAGATATAACAGGCCTGTGACTTAAAATGCCAACGAAATACCTAAATAATTCTCTTAGAAAACTAAGGGAGTCCAACCTTTTATAATGAGCAATACTCTGCACATTTATAAAAGAAGGAGGAGATAAGAGAAAGAGAAAGAAAAGGTAATTTCGGATTCAAAAGTTCAACCAATAACATAAAGTAATAACTACCTACAAATCTAACCTGCAAGGATAACAGATCCACCTCCCTATGTCTATTTGGCTTGTGGAAGAAGGAAGGAGGTGCAAATTTGAATCAAATTTGGGTAGTTGGGTCTAACTAAACATTGTACATTAATGGCCTTGGAAGATGCATTTCCATAATTCTCACCTAAAAAATCCCATGCCAAAATCCAATTTTTAATCCAATGGTCCATTGTGTAGCCCATGTCAACATCTTTCCAACAAGACCAAGAGCACACGGATTCGACTTTGTAGCAAAATTTATGACAATCTGAAGGTTACATAATAGGCTGGACATGCAATGACACATGGAGCGTGTTGATTGACTGAAGGATCAACAAATTTTTCATTTGCTTTTGTCATTTCTACCATGTGTCATGCGTATTGGTTTGTCGTATTAGAATTTTGCGCACAGTTGGCATGCACTGATAGGTTACATGTTGACTCACTCAATTCTGACAGGTGGTGCCATGTGGCATAAGTGATTGGCGTGAGAAGAATGCACAAACCGTGCACAAGCGAAAGAGGTGCGAGAATGTATAATACAAGGTGCACGAAGGGAACATGCGAAAAAGAGAAGGAGGGTTCATATCTATAGAAGGATACAACTATACAAGTGGGGTCATGGGCATCCAATATGGGGAAGCACACGACAGACAAAAAAGGAAAGGGGGTGTGTGGAGACAAACCATGTAGGAGGACTTGGCAACGTGTAAAGTAGAAGGTAAGATATGCCTGAAAGGAATGCGTGCTAAATCATGTGAGGAACTTATCCAATTTGGAGGGAAATTCACGGGTAGTGCACGCGGAGGATCTGCAAACTATGTAAAGGAAGGTGGGAGCGCAGAAGGGGTGTGCACAAAAGGAAAACTGGAAGGTGCATGGAGGATTGGAAGAGGAGTGCGCACATGGGGGCTCAAAAGGAATCTGCGACCAAGATAAATAGTGCCGAGGGACACAACCAAAGTGGGCGCACAACCTGCAAAATTGGAATTACAGAGCCAAAATGGGGATGTAAGTTTTCCAAATAACTGGGGAGTTATTTTGGACAATATTTTCATTTACTTATTTATTTTACATTGTCTTCATGCAGGTTTCTACAAATCCCTCTTTAACCTCTTAGGATCTCTACCATCTTTCCAACATGTATTATTCCTCTCCTAAACCCTAATTCTCTTCCCATTCAAATATCTCCCCATGAATACCCAAAAGTTGGTAGTTACATTTTGTTTAGTAACGTAGACCCTAATGAGAATTGACCGTGGTTGAGAATTATAACAAGGTTTAGGTGAGAGACAACTGTTTACACCATGAGAAGTCTCTCAAGAACCATTTACATTGTTTATTCATCCTATATTAGAACCTAGGCCACTATAAACCAGTATGGAGAATTCAAATATTTGAAAAGAGTGATTTTTGATGGAAATTAAAAAACATCATTATTACATAGCAATAATATAATAATCCATTAAGACCTCCAACACCTAAAAAACCTATAAAATCCAAAATTATTGTTATTTACAAGAAACAATGTTGTTACATCATGCAGTGTGAAAATAAGAGACAGTGCATATTGTAGAATATTTTTATCTAGCTCATTCCCTTGTCATACCTAAATTGGTCTCTAGACTAGTAAAAAATTAAAGTTCTCCCATATTCTTATATTTTACTATATTTAGCATGTCCCCCAATTGAATTCAACTTGTAAAAATCATTTTTCATATACTAACATATTTGAATGCTGAAGCCTTTATCTATCAATATGTACACATTAGTTTCTAAGATATATATATATATATATATATATATATATATATATATATATATATATATATATATCCTAATTAGGATTTCTAAATTATATTTGATTAAATAATTTTTTGAACTTGCTTATTATTTAAACCCCTTTACATATTTTTCCTGGGTTCCCTATCCCAATTTGTCCTTCTATTACAAAAGCTTATTTTTCTACCATGTTTATTTATTGTAGTTACCCATTACTTGGTACATGATTTTATCCCTTACCCTAACTCTAGGGTTTGTTATCCTTTTTTATTTTTCTTAATTACTCTACCCATGCAATGAAATTCCATTAGCTTACTATTATAATAATGACAAAACCACTAAGAGACTAGATAAAATCCCTATGTGCGAAGAAGTTAGTGTTGACATTGATGATTTTTATACATGAGTGTGAAATTAATCCCATAATGTATACATATCATCTACCACTTCCTACGCATGTTATAACCCACAACTATAGACATTAGGAAATCCTAAGACCTTTGTTCCTACGTGGTAGTATTGACTCTCATTCACTATTTATGAAATTAACACCTCTTCTCATGTAGATAATTCTATTATTTGTGACGTTCTTTCCATTTTGATTATTATATAATCAAGGATTAAAATACCTTAATCTATAAAATAAATTCTAAGTTTGAAGGTTAGAAAAGATAAATTCCAATCTAATTATAATTAATGATGATCCTCCATTGGTTCACCTATATAAGGTGCGACCAAAGTTGCAAAGATCAACTATTGAATACCACTTGTGTGATTATATATATATATATATATATATTAGGGCTATACTCACTCAGGTGGTAATTAAACCCCAAATAGATAGTTATATATGGGGTATGTTATGTGGGCCCTCTAGAGCTATATGGGGAAGATCTGGTGGGCCCCATAGATCCTACATATAGAGAGAAGGTACCTATATAATATTTATGATACACATTAGGCATGGTATGATAGGTATGATTATGAGGATGATTATAATGATAGTGGAAAATTTTTATCTCTCATTATCCTTTCTATTAAGGTTTGAATGATCCAGAGGGTCTTCATAGATAAAAACCGATCAATGATCTTCATACAATGTGTTACAATAAGTTACATTACGCAGAGCATATCGAGAGCTTTATGAAAGTATCTTTTTTTCTTAAAACATAGGTCGTATGCAAAAGATATAGCTTGAAGAAATTTTTAGCCAACTAGAAAAAATAATGGACTGTGTGCAGGTTCATGGTGACATGGATGCATGCACATCTGCCAAATGGACTCATGTAATTGTGACAAGTGGCACATGTGGTATTGAACAAAAAATGCTTTTGTGAATCCAGTCTTCGAGGCTAGTTTTTGGACGTGTGAGCTGCGATATTTACTTGTTGGGGACCCTCAGCCAGGTTTGACACACTTTTTTAATAGAGATTTATCTTTTCCTCCAATATTCACATTATCATATAAGATCTTCTATATATATATATATATATATATATATATTTACTCAAGTTTTTCATCAAAGGATGCATGTGGGATATTGTGGGATATTGAAATTGTGCTATGAATTGTATTGTTTTGTATTAAAGATGAGCTTCCTTGGAGACTTCTTGACTCAGCGAATCAAGTTGCCCCATCTTGGTCGACCAATCCAAGCTTTCACCCTTCCATCTCGCCACACTAAGAACCCACACTACTAACTCAATTTCCATGCAACTAGTGACTCTTTGCATCGAATGCTCAACCCCCAATCCACATCACCTCCCAGCTCGCAATGCCCAATTCCTAACATAGCTCTACCAAGAGCTCGATGAAAAACGTAACACATTTCCCACCGGCATTGTAATATGGCTGAAGATAATTAGTCCGCACACCAACCAACTCCACCTGACCGCCCAAATTTAAAAATTTAAACCGTCCACCCTCCTACGCATGTGGGATTTATTCAATTATATACAAAAAAAACGATGGTGGGGGATAAGGGGATTCAAACCCTTATTTCATATTTTACTAAAATAATGGTGGGATGTTGTGCCACAAGGTGGTAACAAGTTATAAAAGGATTGAATTTTTATTTGAATAGTTAATCGATGAAGAATGTGTAAGCCTTAGGGAAAAAATAGGAGTTAAGAGCATTTTTAGAGAAATTTTTGAAAGGAAGGTGGGGTTATTTTTCAGGGTGAATACTGTGACAAGTCCTTATAGGAATGAATCATTTGATACATATTTTAAAGTGTTTATTTCTAGTGATTTTAGGCGTAAATTTTTTTAGCCTCAAAAAATGCACCCGACATATCGGGAAATGTGCTCTTCTCATATGGGCAAGTTTTTCAAGGTATCAATATATTAAAATCACTAGAAATAAACACTTAAAAATGTACAGTACTCTTAGTGTAGAGTCTTCAACACTTTCACACATGAAAACAGGCTCCACAACCTAACACTAAACGTAATAATGTAACAAGATTTAGAAGCTTTCTTGGTGTAGTTCAATAATAGAGAAATTTTATTGCTAGCTTCTCATTTATTCCATTATTTTGCTAACATTGAATAGGTCTTTCAGTGGGGAGGGAAACATCAAAAGGATTTTTATACTCTAAAATAGAAAATCAATATCGCTCCTATCTTAGCACTTCCAGATTAACACCAATCATTTGAGATCGAGACAGACACCATTGAGTATGCAATGGGGGATGTCTTGATGAAAAATTAAAAATCATGTTTGTTATCATTCTGAGACCTTCACAAATGCGGTAAGAAACTTACCAACTTATGATAAAGATTGTATGCTTTGGTTCAAAGTTTATAAAAATGGAAACATTACTTGATGGGAAAGGAAATATTAATTATTATAGATCATCAACCCCTCTAATACCTCCAAACACATACCAAGCTACAAGATTCTAGACACTTCTGTTGGATGATATTATTACAACAGTTCCATCTCGTGATTAGGTATAAGAAAGGTATAGAAAATAAGGTTTCTTATATGCCATCTAGATCTCCAGTTATTGTTGCATCTATTATTTTACAACATATTTCTCTACTTCATGAAATTTATAAAGAATAATATGCTAATGATTTTGATTTTAAAGAAGTGTATGAATATTTTATGAGTGTAAAACAAGTAGGGGAATTGGATTATCATGTGCATGATGGACTCATGCATCATTTTGGTTAAAAAAATTATTCCGCGGGATGAAAGAGTGCCTATGACTAGGGAAGATCATACTTCTCTTATATCTTGTCATTTTTGTGTTGTTAAAATAGTTGCACATTTACAAATGTATTTTTATTATCCTTGAATGTAGGAACATGTAACCAATTATATAAAAGTATGTGTTCTTTGTGCCACGAGAAATCCTAGAACCGGGAAGTTGGGACTTTAAACTCATCTTCTTATCCCTACATGTCTATAGGAATGTATTTCCATGGATTTTGTAGGAGGTTTTCCCATATCACTAAGGAAACATGACTATTTATATGTGGTTGTGGACATATTTAGAAAAAAATGTGTTTTGATTCCTTGTACTAAACAAATAACTAGTGAAGGAACTACACATATACTCTTTCAGTTTGTATGGGTTCATTTTGGTTTTTCCACTGAACTATTGTTTCTTATCAGGATTCCAAGTTTCTTGGGGAATTTTGGTTTACTTTGAGGGGTAAGATGGACACCAAGTTGAATAAAATCACCACTTTTCATCCCTATATTGATGATTAAATGAAGTTTGTAAACACACAATGGTACATCTTCTCATGGGTTATTGTGGTAAACATCCTAAATGTTTGGATGAACATTTGTATTATGTGAAACATTCCTATAACCGTGTTTTAGTGGACTTAGTGATACTGATAAAGCTAAGAATTTAATGAAGAGGATATAAAAGGTCCACCTATTTTTCTGAGAAAAATTGGAGAAAATTCAAGTAAAATACAAAGCTAAGCATGATAAAGATAGAAGTGATCACAAATTTTAAGTTGGTGATTTATTTTGGATTCACATAAAAAAGGAAAGACTAAAAGGTGAAGGTAAAAAGTTAAAACCAATTCGGTATGGTCCATTCCAAATTTTGGAGAAATTGGTAATATAATTGCTTTCTAGTTGAATTTACTTCCTTATATGTATATTTATTCAATTGTAAATGTTGAAAATATAAAGTTGTATGAACCGCCTATGATTGTTGATTATGATGTTAATGTTTTTATACCTTATGCTGATGATTTTGATCCTGAGTATTCATATGAGTTGTAGGAAGATGTCATTCTAGATAGGAAGGTTATAACCTTGTGAAGGGTTGATCTTGAATATATTCATGTGGTTATGAAGGGAATGCATCCGAAAAAGGTGAAATGGATGGAAACCAAAAAGGTGAGGGAGAAGTACCCTCACCACGTTACCAATTAAAAGAAATTTTGGAGGTCCAAAAGTTTCTTAGTGGGGAGGAATGATCCATAGGGTCCTTATTTAGAAAAAAACTATCTCTATGATCTTCTTAGAATCTACTACAATCAGCAGATCGAGATCTTTCCAACAGTATCTTGTTTGCTAAAAATGAAGTCCGTATGAAGAAGATTTAGCCTGTTGAAATTTTTGGCCAACTGGAAAACAAATGGACTATGCGTTGGTTTGTGGTGACATGGATGCGTGTACATATGTCAAGTGGACCAATGAAATTGTGATAAATGGCACATGTGGTATTGAAGAAAAATTGGTTTTGTGACTCTAGTTGTCGATGTTGGTTTTTGGACTAGTGGGCCCCATTATTTGTTGGCTGGGGGCCCTCACCTAGGGTTGACACAATTTTTTAACAAAGAGGTGTATTTTCCTCCAATATTCACATTACCATATTGGAGATTTTGTATATATTTACTCTTGTTTTTCATCACAGGATGTATGTGGGATATTGAAGTATATTGGACTTGTGTTATGAATTGTATTATTTTTCATTGAAGATGACATTCCTTGATGATAGCCCAACTCAGTGAGTCAAGCTACCCAAACTCGATGACTGAGCCGAACTACCACCCCAACAGCTTGCTGATATAATAAATTGTCAAACCACAATTTTATCTCACTTGCCACACAATTACCAACTCACGACACTGAATTCTCAACCCTTGAGCCACATCACCTCCCAAGTCGCAACGTCCAACTCCCAACGTAGTTCCACCAACACCTCGACACACGTCTTAACAAATTTGCCACCAGCCTTGCAAAGTGGAAAAAAAAGTAGTCCGCAGACCAACCAACCCCACCTAACCACCCAAATTAAAAAATTTTAAATCGTCCACCCTCCTATGCATGTGGGATTTTTCCCACTATAGACAAGGATAACTAATGGTGGGGGATAAGGTGATTTGAACCCTTATCCCATATTTTACTAAAATAATGGTGGTACGTTGCACCAAAAGGTGGCAAAATGTTATAAAAGGAGTGAATTTGTATTTCAATAGTTAATTTGTGAAGAACATGTAATCTTCAAGTGAAAAAATAGGAGTTAGGATCATTTTGAAAAAAATTTCCAGAGGAAACTTAGATTTATTTTTCACGACGAATACTGTGACGAGTCCTTGGAGGTCTAAATCATTGGATAGACCTTTATAAGTGTTATTTTCAGTGATTTTAATATATTGGTCCCTTAAAATGTACCAAGAGATGTAGGCTTTTATGCCAAACTATGTTATCATGGATCATGTCACTATCTTGCAATCTTATTTCTAGTTTTTTTATGATTTCCACACAACACACAAATTTTTTAAAATAATTAAAAATATGGAGATGTCATAATGTTGTAATTAATCTTATAAATCATCATTTAAATAATTTTTTATGAATGTTTTCAAATTGCTTATGATTTTGGATCATTTGATCAAAATTAAATTCTAAAGATAAATCAAATGTTTTTATCTCCTTTCCTTATCTTGAAATGAAAAATGATGTTATTACATTGGATCAATTTCCTTCTCATCATACTATAGGGAATGATGTCATTCAATATAATTCGCCTTCTCCTTTTCCTAATATAGGAAACCATATAATTAAATGTGCCATCTCTTCTATTCTTATTAAAAAAGAAAATGTTACAGATGATTACTCTACTAATATTTATTCTATTGTAAATGACATACATAAATATTATATTGATGTTACAAATGAATTATGTACTATCATTGATGTTATTTCTATAAATACTACACATTATGATAGGCCGCTTAATCAATATATTTCTCCCATAGCTCCTCTTAATTCTCCTATGTATTATTCCTCATATCCTACTCCTTCCCGTAAGTGGAATAATGTTCCCATTGACACAATCAATTGAAAGATATGTAATCTTGGAAAATATGGATTCCTAGCTAGGTTCTCAAATATATTGATCCAACCTAAGTCCACAAACATAATGTAGATACAATGGTATTCAAAGAGAACTAGTGTCATAACTCTAGAGGATAATGACCCTAACCCTAGGATAGATATAGGTTTTCAAGGCTTATATCAAAGATAAATATAGGTATACTACTAGGGTTATAAATAATATTACTCAAATGGTAGATAAAGAACAGGGGCATGACATAATAAGAAAATTTAATAAATAAAAATACACATACATCTACTCTAGTATATGAAAAGGAATGACCAAATAACAACATACATGTGCAAGATAAAAGATGTAGTGTCAGATGTAAAACAATTGTAGCATGTGTTTGACCACTAATGCATAATCCTACCTGAAGAAAATAAAACTGAGAGAAAATTTCTATGGGTCAAGAAGGGGAAATATCAACAAGAATATATATATTATTAACTCGCTATGGTGATCCAAATTCAAAAGAGGTAATTAGTAGGTGAAAAATATTGTAAAATTTTACAAGCTATAAGAGCCTTCATGTATGATAAAAATGATTTTTTAGTGGTTGTTTAACAAAAAGGTTTTGGGGAATAGGTATCCAATGTCATCACCCATGGGTGATGGCATTATATATGGAAAAAACAAATATGAAACCATTATTCCTCAGTGTCAGCATTATCCTTTTGGGGGACCCTAAGAAAAACGAGTAAAAAACATGTGAGATGGAAACAAGAAGTTAAATAGAGGTAAATGATGAATGTCAAGGGTAACTGGAAGTGGGGATAATAGTGTGTAAAACTTATAAACAAGTATGCATAATGTGATAAGTAGAAAAAATGGGTTTAACACATGAATACAAATACTAAATGAGAAAACAGTGTGATAAGTATGCCATAATAGAAAAATCTCACTAATGTTTTGGTTTCACCTATGTGATGAGTTCTTATAACACCCCAATCCTGGTAGACGCCTTAAGGAAACACTCAAGATGATGATGCATCAACGCATAAACAAAAGAAAGATTCAGTAATCATAAAAATGTAGTGTATACATATGCAATAATTGAATATCAATGGATGTAACAATAGCAAAACATGATATTTTATTTATAAAAATATTTAGGCAACATGTAAAATTGAAAAGTAAATACTAAAAGTAAAGTGACGATGAAAGTGTTGTAAAAAATAATAAAATCCACCAAATGAAATACACCCACCTCATACTTACCCATCGATCCTCACTCATCTTGCTTATGCTCAAAGTAATTTCTTCTTGGAACCTCAAGTAAGAAATACTGAAAATACACACTAGAAGATAATTTTTAAAATAAGACATAAATAATATAGCTAAGAAGCCATATGATGTGATGGAATTAAGCATCAAAGTGATGAAAAATGGAGTTTTCAAGCTAGATTTGATAGAAATGTGTGTAATATATAAAAATGAACATCTCATTTCTAGAAGCATGGTGTTATTTATGGAATTATTTTAGGGGTTTTCATTTGAAATATTTGAAGGTTTGATGATTGGAATAAAACCAAGTCAAAACCACTTATAAAAATTTATATAAATAGTAAAGGGGGAAATTCATTTACATTTTTTCTAATTGATATTAAGAGATTCTAATCTCTAAGATTATACAAATTGAGTGAATTTAGTGATGATGGTGAGAGTTCAAGGCATAGGACAAGGTGGCATAGATGGGGAATGAAATGGTGTGAATCACATGATAGGTGTTATTTTTAAATTGGGAATGGGTACCTAGAAGAAAAATGGAAACAATTATGTTGGGGTAAATCTAGCTAGAAAACCTTCCCCTAAATATTGTCGAAATGTGGATCAGGTTGATTTCTAGGTGGTTGAGGGATCATTTTGATTTTTGGAGTCATTAGGTTAGGTTTTTGAATTTAATGCTAGATAAGGTCACAAACCCATGATATACATGGGATCTTCCATGCTATAATGAATGATCATAACGTGTCCAATGAAATTTATTCTAGGGGATATTTATAGGAAGGCTAATGAAAATTTTCTAAGGTGGTTGATGGTATAGTGAAATTTTGATTTTTCCACCAGTGCCAATGACATTAATATAATAAGGCACATGTAGTTTTGATTAGTTTATGTTTTTTGACTGTTTGTAATTTGAGATGTATTTTTGATGATTATTTTTTATTGAGATCTAATAGGTAATTTTTGGTTGATATTTTTCAAGTGTCATGGAGGATTTGGATATGAAAATATATGGATTTGGTATGGTTACTAGATTTATTCTATGGGATGTCCACATAGAATATTTCATAGTTACAGAGACTCAGTTTTAGAGGAATCATATAGATGGTGTAGATACCATTAGATCCATATTTTATATAGTTGTTTTCTGGATATTAAGAGTTTATGTCCAACACTTTTAGGTAGAGGGACAGTTGAAAAATGATAGAGAATGTAATGACATTGCAAGAGGTACACTCGGTTACGTGGCTTCCCATTCAAGGTGTGCATATGTTTAATGATGTGATCAAGAACCATATAGAGTAGGGATTTATCATGATGGGACACACATAGTGAGGAGTATAATCTACGATCACTAATGGTATGATTTATTACTATATTATCTACACTAATTTTGGATGTCTGGAATGATATTATTAGTATGGTTGTGGAACCTATCTTGTTCCACATGGTGGAAAATGATGTACCTTTTAAGTATTGGTAGAATGTAAAGAGACATTAGAGGTTAACACATAGTATAGTTAGGTGATAGTAACATGGGTATAAATGGTGAAAAATTTATAATAGATTTATGTGAGGTAGCAAAGTGAAGTGGGGCCCATCATACTATTGTAAAATTGGATTTATGAGAATTTGTTAATGTATAGGCTATTAAGGACACTATTTTGACCACAAAACATCCCTAATTTGTCTAAAAAAGTGGGGACCCACTTGAAACTTTGAGAAGTTTGTTTTATATAAGTTATGTGTTGAATTAAATAAAATATAAGATAAAAAAATCACATATTCCTTGAAAGACTCTTAAAACAAAGCCACAATATACATAGTGAACATCATTCCAAGTCTACATGCTAAGGAAGTGCATAAGGTCATATTTTCCTAGTCTATGCTTTACTTTTATTATTTCATCAATAAAAGATGCAATTTTAAAGCTAAATTATAGTGTTTATGGTGTGCATGGTTGATGGTGGATGATAGAAAAATATCTAAGTATGTAACCTAAGTTTAACTAAGAGAAATGAGCAAAGATGTTCATCTATATTAGCTTTACATTAAGAAAATGATTTCAAATTTATCATCATAATATTTAAATTGATAGACCAATAAATCAATTATTTGGTTTAAGATAATGTGTCTAAGATATATTCGAAAACGATATGCAAATGATGCTCCCAGTTTTAACCTTCCTCTACAAAAAAGAAATTGATTGAAGACAAGTTTCATTCATCAGAGTCATGATAAAGTTATAAATTGGATTGAATCTCAAAGATATAAGGTTCCTGTAACACAAAGGAACCGATTGAAGCCAAGTTTTATGCATTAGTTCTACATAGTGTAGAAAGGTTAGCACATAAACTAGTAATTTGAAAGATAACATAGAGTGATTACAGCAATTGAAAATAAGTTTTTTTCATTGCTGATAGCTAATTGATAGGGGTCAATAAATGGAAACACATCAATGGTCACCACATGTTAGTATTATGCCCTTTCCAAAACTCAAAGAAAAAACTAATGGCCATGAGTTTCATTCATAAATGTATTAACTACCAAAAATAAAGATAAAGGCTAATGAGAACATGTAGAAGTATTTCAATGATTAAATCTAAGTGTAACACATTGGTTATTGTTAAAGGATTTGTCAATAAACATCTTAGTTGTAGATTAAAATTAAAAGGGGTAAATTCATCTAGTTTAATTTCCATAATTTTTTCTTTACCATTAATAAAATTGATGGCGCACGAACCAATTACGACTATAAAATAATTCATGTCTAAAAGTTGACTCACATTAAGTCTACAAATGGTTTGTTATAGTCACATATCCATCTAAAAGACCCATTTTTTAAGATTTTAATTTCATAGAGATATTATTGAGAGAAGAGATTGATTTTCACATAATTTTAGAAAATTAATTAAATGCATACTTTAGACAGAAGAAAGTTTGTGATTTATGGATCAAATAAAGAAATCAAGAGGAGAAAATGAGAAAAATGGCAGCCGAATTGAAGGTTTCTACTTCTAGTTCATAGAAAAATGATATTAATATACACTCTTCACTAATGCTATTGTATCTCACATCATAAATTAGAGAAAAGTAGTTTTGGAAGTAAGAAATTGTGATGCACAACTTAAAGGATGAGATATCACCCAAGAAACAAGGAATATTATGATGATCTAGAAGATATTATAGAAATTTTTCTCCATGATATAGTAGATATGCTTGAGGTTTACTCGTGTGATGACTTGTTTGAAGATAAATTCACATCCTACACCCTCAAAATTAAAATATCATCTCCAATGCCACAAGTAAGCATATTGATACTATTACGAGTAATTTTCTAATAATATATATATAAATTTTGTTCCATAGACATCATAGAATTTGGATATATTGAGGTAAATAAATTAATTAGAAATTGATGATTCTAGGGTAAAAAAATTCCAAGATAAATATACCCATTTCCCTATATAGGAGGGGAATTATGGTTTCTATGGTTTTGATGAATAAAATTTATGAAGATAACAAAGATGACCATGTGAATTAGGATTTTGTTCCTTTATTGAGTATGACTACTTTGGGAAATAAATAGTCTTCAGGGAAATTTTAGAATTTAACTTCAAGTTGTGCTAGGATTCAACTACTAAAAGTGAGAATTTTAACATGCTATACTATTTGGTGGAACTTTTTCTCAATTCTTTAACATTTAATGTAGTCTTTCATTTTACCAAAAATCCCAAGGCACATTGGTACATCACTCAGCAAAAATTGAGCACTCACCCAAAGTGCGTAAGGGTACCAGGTCTCTCTTTTATGGAAGATTTGTTAAGGAGTTAGCGTGATAAAAAAATACATAGATATATTTCAAATCCATAATAACAATGTGGTGATAAACCATTAACAGGTCTAGATATTAACCATAATACATAAATAAATATACAAGGAATAATATCACATTCACCATATAAGATCCATCCATGTTAATGTCAACAAACATTATCCAACAACATAGATGCATTGTATTAATCAGTGTAAAACACATAAGTTGAATACATGCATACAAGTATCATCATAGTCACACGCGCTCATAAATCCACATCATAACCTTACAAGTAATCACTGGTCTCTCAAACTATCAAAATCAATACATGTATTTATAGGAGTGGGGATTTTTTTTTCACTTCCTAAGCGTCCTCAAAATAGGCTGCATGCTAAGAATAGCCATGCACTGTTATAAGATAAATACAAAAGCATGCAATCTCGCTAATAATAGACTATATAATAATACAAACTACAAATATAATCCTATTGATAGCTCAAAACTATGCATGTCACTTGATCTTCCTCTTATCCCAAAATAACCTTGAGTGGCATCTAAGTTTTCACATTGTTGTGTTCTTTCCAAGTCTTTCAGCAAGATGTGCTCCACACTCAAACTATCCTTAACCCATGGTAAAAAAAATGGGCTAAGTATCAAAGTCACACTTTTCCATGCACACCATTTTCTAATACAATTCTACATGCACCTCTGTGCCCTCTTTCTACATGCCCAATCCTTATGTGCCTTCAATGCTTAGGCTATAATTGATCATCCCAACATTACCACAAACTTGCTTTATTTCCACCCTCAGGAATGGGTAACCATGACTCATCTCTCCATGAATAAATAATAAGGAACAAAGGAATAATTTTACGTAAAGAATGCATGAGAGATATACCCTTCTAAAGGAATAATCAATTATGGATACTGACTTTTAATCTCTACTTCTAACTCATTCTAAGCACCAAGCGCCTTATTTATTTTTTCAAGGATGTTTGAAAGTTCTTCTTCCATTTCATCCATATTCATATTCTGTTCCTCATTCATAAATATCCTAAGGACATTTTCTAGACTTGATACCATCCCATCCATTACATCCATGCATCTAACTATGAGTTTCCCTATTTCTTTAATTTTCTCCTTATGAGGGTCACGAGCTGCTACAAGCACATCACACTTCTCTGCTACAAAGGTCAGCCTCTCATCACATCCAAGTGTATAATTATTTAGGATTTTCACACATATTCAATGCCAAGTATTCCTTTTTCATTTCATCTCTCAATGTCTGTAGTATAGACTCGTACCCAATAATCTTACGTGCGATCGTGCGCTTTTTCTTCTCTGTTTATGCTACAACATCCTTAAGTTGTGGCATGTGCACTAGACCTTCATCCATCACCATATAAACTAGGGTGCATAAATAATGCATAGCAGAAGGAAAATTATTTGGAAATTTATCTTCTAGATCTAACCTTACCTTCAAAATTTAATCACCAATATGTTCTGCCATAGTCAGTAGCGTACATGCCTTCACCTCAGTTGTCTTCTTTTCCTCTGTCAGACTCTTGATTTTGGTGTCTTTATCTTTCCTATCTTCTAAAAAATCCTAAATAGTTGTTGTTTTATATATGTTTCTAAGTGCAACCTCGGTAGATACCTTTTTCAATGCATTACTCACCTGCTCATCCGACATCTAAGTCGATTTAACTATTACATGGCGTGAATGCGGTACTTTCTTCACCCTCCCAGAAATGTAAGAATATTCACATAAATAAAAATCAGTCTCATCCACATGATTTTGCATGCTCCTTGATAGTTTTTTGATGGTGTGCATGGTTTCCATCTCCAAATCCATCAAGTCCCAGCTATAAAGGTCCTTGAGTTCCAAGGTACTTTAGAACCTATTGCGGATAATTTTTGTAGGGTCATTGATATAACTTGTTTTAGGATTTTCATATGTTTCTCCATCCTTATTATTTTCAGAGTGCTAACCCTTAGGAATGTGCACACCTGCATCAAGCATTGGTCCTTCACCTATTTGTGTAGTAGGAAGCACACTTGATGGTTTTCCCTTAGCTTCACACTTCTCTTTAACAGTTTCATCACCCAATTGTTCCCCCAAACCTCCTGCATCATGTCTCAATTCTTCATCCTGAGTTTCCTAAAAATCCTCAGTGTTAACCAAAGTATTTGACACACTTTCCTCTGATTTATCACCCTCATCATCCTGAGTAGGGATGTACATGCGCCTTTTCTTTACCAGTTCTACCTTCACAAGAGATGTCCTAGGAAACCTCCTTGGTGGTTGAGATGGTCTTGCACCCTCATTCCTTGTCCTTATTAGCAATATCCTGCATTTATTGTCCTCGACACCTTCTCCTAAATGTATAGCGCTTGTCTCCATTCCTACTTCCTCATATTCCCTCTATAATATAGGGGTTGTCTCACGTGCTCCTTTCTCTCCTATTATGGGCTACCTTCTTCTACCATGTTCTAGGACATCACTATCTTCTTTTAATCCTTCATTCTCTTCTTCTTATTCATCACCATGGGGAAAAGTAGTCTCCTCATCCTATACAGTTCCCAAATTATTTTTCCCCTTGGGAAATTTGGGGAGCTTAAAATCATTCCAAACATATTTTCCATTCTTGAGTTTGGGCTTATGGTAGATGTACACCTTAGTTGCTCCAGCCTTCATGATTTCCAAATAAATAGAATTGATATTAGTATCTTCTGAAATAAACTTCTCAAAATAAATAGACTTACTTGGATAGACACATGTCTTCCTAAGTGTATGATATTCATAGTTTACTTTCAACCTAGGCGTGTTGGAAAACCTATGTATAGATGCTTGGAAGTAGGGCACTATAAAGCTATAATGAATTTTGCACCATGGAATCAAGTTCCCGTCATTCATTCTAAATCGCCCTATGCAAAAATGTTGATAAACATAAAACTAAGCCTACTTGTCTAATACCGAAGGAAGATCCTTGGGTATCCTCTACTCATACTCAAATACAATGCATAGGTGATCATACTATATCTTCGTCCTCTTCTTATAGGATCCACTCATGGATCCATCACATGTGTATTTGGGAAATATCTCAGCAAGGGAATTCTTTTCTTTTAGGTATTACCACATATTTTCTTTTGGCTCGTTGGGCACTCCAATTTCTACAAACAAAATTTCCAAAAGGATAACACCAAAACTTATCTTATAACCTTAGTGTGCCTTTGCGATGATGGTCTCAACATTTAAATCAACCAAATTGTAGATGACCCCTTTTGACATCTTCTTAGCAAGGTGCAACCATGCATTGTTCACTTGTGACTAGAAATCTTGATTGTTCAACTTGGTAAGGATGTGCGCTACCACCTAAATAACAAGTAATTTTTACAATTCAAAAATATCCATTCTGTGCCTGCCCTTCATGTAACCCAACACTTTCCTAGTCACTTCTACGCCCTCCTTATCAATGATATCATTGCTGAATTTAGTGCCTGAGCTTATTAACCTTCTCAATCTCCCAATCATGGGTATGGTAAGTCTCATTCACCACCCAACAAAGTAAAATAAGTCTTCAAGGACTCGGATCATCAACCACTAGTAAAGCTTCTCTAGTTTTCCAAAGTACGAGAGTTCACAAAGTTGAAAAACTCCCATATTTGACAACAATTTTTCCCTTATGTCTTCATACATGTCCATGTCATTTTTACTACCAAAATCTTGTCTAATTCATCCTTGTTATGCTTAGTCCAATGGTTGTAGTCACTTACCTTGTAACAAAAAACATGTGACTCCTAATAATGGCCCATGAATACCCCTTCTGGATACTGCATCTCTGAAAATCAACTTTTAGGGGTGTCTTTGACTTATGTTTCTACTTCCTTCTATTTTCTGCCACTTGTAGTCGCTCTAGGTGCTCGCTTCGGTGCCATAGTGATGATAAAAGTTTTGTCTTGGATATTTTCTTCCCTAGACACCTTTTCTTCGCTCAAACACTCTCTCTAATGGAGTGCCAATCAATATTGTTCATAAATATATCTAGTTCAATGTATATCACAATTATCTTGCACTTTCTCTATGCAATTCCCTCTTCGAATCACTCTTCAAATCACTCTTCAAATCACTTTATAAATCCACAATCGCAAGGTAAAAATGATATTACCAACCCACATCTTATAGTATTTTCCTCATTTATTGATCTCTACCTTCCACCATTCTCAACATTAAATGACGTTTCTTTTATTTTATGTGCTGATTTTTTCTGTGCCCCAGTCATAACCTTCTAGTGCACCTACTACTCCTTGGCCACATACCTCCTTTTGCACACCTTCATGCATGGAAGTACCTATCCACTGCACCTCTCACTAATTAGTTTACCATGTTGTAACCTACCTCGTGTTACACTATGTGTCTATTTGTCCACTCATGGTCTTTATTCAAGAGAAACTCTTCTTTATCCACACCCTTACTTCAAGAACCTGCTTAATATTTCTCCATGAATATCCATTTTCCAGAGAACATTCAAACTTGGTTCATTTATTCTATATATACACCACCTCATACTAACACTATGCATAGTCCTTTACACATGAATTTAATAGATAGTAATTAGCTTATGAAGTGCAAGTGTGCTTATTACACAAAACAATGAACTAAATTGACAAAGCATAACAATGATGAAAGGAAACACATATAAAGGAAATGCATTAAAGGGACCTAACCTAACTTGAAACACTACATTATTAAAAACACCAAGAAGACTTATTTAAAGTACAGCTTAAACCAACTCCCATTAAAGTAATCGGGAAACCATGTCCCATCCAATTCCTGTAACTGATGTTGGTATCCAAATTTTTTCTCCTTTTCAAGCTAAGCAACATCACATATTTGGCACAGAGCTTAGAGACAGATATATCATAATTTATTTTGTTTTGTAGCCAAGGATGAGATCTAACTAGCCCCTTTTCACTCATATTTTTGGAGAGATGGATAGCACCTTCAAGAGGATTTGACCTATCTTGACTACTTTAGGTCATTCCTTTTGACCAGGGTGAGAGGACCCGTAGTGTAACATCTGTTTGATGAAGGAGATGGAGATATCCTTCTTTTTGGAAAAATTTTATGAAGAAAAACTTGGGACAGTATGATCAATACTCTATAATTTAACTCTCAAGATTTGTCACTTCTAAAAGAGGGAGATAATTTCAAAACAAGGCTAAGGTTACTGAAGACATTATGGGATCCTGATTGTTCTGCATATTTTATTAAATAGATTTTATTCCTTTGTTGATATACAGGGGAAATAGGGGTAGTTCAGGATGGATTCATGGTTTTTGAATAATTTTGGTGGGAGATTGAGTAGGATAAAGTTGATTATACTAGATATTTGAGAGACTTCACAACAATTGGAAAGCTAAACTTTGGAAGAGCTAAGATATTCCTTCAACTAGAAGGTGTGCTTCAATGGAGGCACAGATCCATATAGATTCACACAATCTTTGAGAATCTATCACGAAGGCTCAAGATAAAAGACTCAATTAAAAATCAAATACCCCTAGTTCCTCATGCCTAAGATACACTTGAAGGCTTACAAACAATCTTTATCAACAAATGATAGTGAAGTGATTTTAAATTGTTTATATCATTGCAGGGAGAAGAATCTTCTTGAAATGAAATTGCAAATGCCACTAAAATATCATAGGGACAAGATCCTGTGTGATTTGGAGGGACTTTAGCACAAGATTGCAATAGGAATAAGAAAAACTACTTACAGACATTCTGAAATAAAGCAGACACAAATTAGTCCAAGATTGACACATATTAACTCAAAATTTATTTAAATTCATTAGCAGGGGAAGTTTCTTTGAACAGTCTTAGAGCTTGTCAAAGGTTGTACACTCGCAACCAACTTGACATGATTGAAATTTAAAACAAAATATATTAATAGGTTTCTTATCTTGGTCTCTCGAGAAGACGGGCTCTCTCAAATTTGTCTCTTACGAATTCAACCCCCAAACTTTTGCAAGAGTATTCTCATTGCATTTATACATTTCACTCACTCACTCATCCCAAATTTCCCCCCAAGAAATAAGAATATTCGAGGAACCTTTGCTTGTTACCAATTTTCCTCAGAAACTGATGTTTAACAAACTCACATCCGAAAGCTTTCAGGTGGACCAATTATGAAATGATCACGCTTCTCAGACCCTCAAATAATGACTAGGATGCCATGCCACAACCTTTTTGATATTCTTTTTAATCATTCTGATTCTGTCATGTGAGAAATCCCTATTTTAATCATTTTCTAGAGGCTCTACATAGCTGAATCTGACAAGTAATCCTTTTCATTCTCGAGGAAACACCTTTTCCATCATTTGCGCCTACAACCTTCATCATTTCATCATTTTCCCTCTTTTTCCTCTATAACTCTACCCCACATCCCTCTTCTCTGGTAATTCACATTTTTGCAAGTGCTTGAGTAATTCCAACTTCAAAATATCGATCTTAACAATCCTTGGACTCACAAATTAAGTTCTAAATCCATTCAATGGAACTTTACACACAAAAATGATGAAAAATAATGTGTATTCGCATCTCCAAGAGTCTTGGAGGAAAAATGGCAGAAAAATAGATGCAATGCAGAACAACCATTGATTCTACCCCTTCTCTACTTTATATTATAGTTGTCCACATGTTTCCTTGGTGCAAATGCAAGGGATAAGTACAGGTGAAAGTTTCCAAACAAGCGCGGGCCTTCCACGTGCCCTGGGCCCAAGAAAAACACCTTTTGGCCTTTGAAAAAGTCTCAGTAAAAAAGGAGCCAGTTGAAGCCTCCACATGTCTCAATGGTGCATTTTGAGATGGTCCCCAAAATCATAGACCCCAAACAAACGTGGGCTTGCCATGTGTCTCAGTCTGGCAGAGTTGTTAAGAAATTTGAAGGGTTAGCGGAAGGCACCATGTGTCTAGGGTCCGAGATAGTTCTCCTTGGCCATTGAAAATTCCAAACAAGGGAAGAGTGAGCGGGAGCCTCCAAGTGTCCTCCTAGTGCTTCTTCAAAATAAAATTTAGGGGCCAGTCCCCAAATAGGTGTGGTCCCTCCATGTGTCCTAGGCCTTAGAAAATTGCTTTGAAAAGTTTAAGTATAGAGCAGAGCCGACGGAAGCCTCCAAGTGTCCTTCTGGTGCTTCTATTAAGGTGGGACCTTGAGGTAGATCCTCAAATGAGCATTGGCCCTCCACATGTCCATGGTATGCCAAAGTTTCATTGGCTACATGAAAAAATTTTCTAAGTCTAGGCAAGGTAGCAAAAATCTCCACGTGTGTCCTCAGTGTAATTCTAAGGTCAAACCAAAACGAGAATTTTTAGATGAGTGTCGGCCCTCCAAGTGGACAAGTTTTGAGTTGAAGTGGGGCTTAGAGTTTCAAAATGCCTCACCGAGCCACATCCAACTAGAAAGGGACACATTTCTATAGATGTTGAGATATGAATTTCATAGGGAAAAGTACACCTGTCAAACTGTAAAATACAGGAATATCACCATTTGTGCCCAGAAACAAATCTTTCTTTAAGGATAGAGAATTTGGAAATGAGATAAGGCCCAAATATGATCTTCCAAGCCGCATCCAATCATGTTTCCATAGATACTTGGGACAAAAATGATAGGGAAAAAAAACTTGACTGTAGAAAATGGAAGGAAGGGAAAAAAACCTTAGTTTTCACCCAAGTTACATATATTTTCACATGGACAGGAAAAAAAATAAAATTTGGATTTAAATTGATCCTGGACGAAAGGAAGGGACTGATCATGGCAACCTAATGAAGGAAATATATTTCATGCATCAATATGGGGAGATAGAAAACAAGAAAGAGCCCACAAACTAAAGAATTTTAAGGATAAACGGGGCAAGATTAAAATGAGCATGGTGGCATTTCTTGAATAATGTCCACCTATAATCTCACCATGATCATCCTCCATAATGGTAGTCTTCTCATGCTCTAGTACACACTGGAACAAAAAATCATCTCATCCTAACTTGTATAAATTCCCATTAATTCACATGTAAGGCGCGACACGTATAACAAGTTATTTTTTCTTGAAATATTTCATCCCTTCAAGTTCCACACCAATCCAAAAAACTAAATCAATATCTTCTAGGTTAGAGGGAGTGTGGTTCAATATAAAAAAATACATCTGACATTATGTCCTCAATGTTCTACATGTCCTCACTAGATTTAATTCTTGACAAATGATTTGGTTATGAGTTACGCTTCCCTGGCTTTACCAAAACTGTAAAGTATAATTCCTAAAAAAAAGTTCAAATGACAGATGTGCCCCTAAAAAATGATCTTGTTCACTGAGTACTTAAGTGCCATGTGATCTATATAAAAGATAAAATGGGTTGCTAGTAAGTATTTTTGAAACTTATGCAGGGCGTAAATCATGGACAATGCTTTGTGTTTTGCAGTTGTAAAATTCTGCTTCGCTGGTGTCAACTTCCTACTTGCAAAGAAAATAGAATGATCAAAAATACCTTCTTCATATTGGGCTAACAATATGCCAATGGACATGTGAGAGGTGTCCACATGTACATGAAATGGTTTGGTCCAAGAAGGAAAGTGCAACAGTAAGGCTTTCCTTCAATGTCTCAAATGCTCGCTACCGCGCTTCACCCCAATGGAACTTTCCCTTACTCTTTAATAATTATTCTAAAGGTGTGGTAATCCTAGCATAACCTTTGATAAACTTCCTGTAATAACTTGTGTTCCCCAAGAATCCATACATCTCACTCTAGTTATTAGGTTCATCTAACCCCAAAATAATAGCTACCTTAGCAGGATCTACTAACAAGCCTTCTTTACAGATAATATGTCCCAACAAAGTCCCAAAGGGCGTAGCAAAAACACACTTCTTAATGTTTACAGATATGCTCAACTTTTTGCACCTCTGAAACATAAGTCTTAAATTATCACAATGATCTTTCACTAGCCCATAAACTGTCCAATCATTCAAGTAGACCTGTAAAAACTTATGAATGAAGTCCTGAAATGCTTGTACAATAATGCATGAAAAGACTGTAGGCACATTCTTTAATGCAAAAGGAATAACTTTATATGTGAAAATTACCCATTCATTGGTGAAATTCATCTTCTCTTGATCTTCTTTAGCTATCCATACCTGATGATATCTAAAAAATCCATCAGTGAAAGAGTAGATCTCATGCCCTGCAACACCTTTTAGAATCTCCTTTGTAAATGGTGTTGGAAAGGGATCTATTACACATGTAACATTCAACTCTCTATAATCAACACATATCATTATTACATATTTCATTATGCTAATCACCATAGGGATGACCCAATCTGATTCCTCAAAGGACTTAATGATCCTCGATTTCAACATCTTATCAATCTCTTCCTTTACCTTGACGCATAGATTAGGATTCATCATGTAAGGTCTCTTCCTAACCAGGCGCACACCTTCCTTTAACTTGAACCTCATTTCACCCAAAGAGTGATGTACTCCTTCCAACTCATGATAGCCTCTAGGAAATAATTCCTAGAAGTCATGCAGGAGCTTAATTATCTTTGCAACCTCTACGTCAAAAAATTAATCTCCGATGATGGCCTCTTTTTTTTCTACATCTCTCCCAATGTTGACGCTCTTTTTTTTCATAGTCTCATGATACACGCATGCCTTCTCATATGCATTTTCAAGGACCTCACATATACCCTCAGTATGATCAATATGCATATTCTCCACTTCTTCATCATCAATCATATAGACCATCTTACCTTTTTTAATTTTCTAGGAAGGTGCGCCCAAGTTTTTCTTCTACTGTCCCTTATTATTCAAAATGCACCTCCAAATTTGGCTCACCTAATAACTCTTGAACAATCTCCTTAACATTTGCACTATCTCCCATAGTCAAGCACTTCATAAACTATAATGCCTCATTCACCTAAGGTTTAGTAGAAAAATAGTCAAAGGTCTAAGTCATACCTGTAGTTAGTTCTTTCTAATTCCCTCTTTCTCTATTCAGATCCTCATAGACATACCATGTGCGTGCACAACCTCACAAGGTGAAGTAGAACTTGTGTACCCATGGTGAACATAGTATGGCCTCTTACCCCTCTTTTTAGAGTTTCTCACATTGTTGAACATGATGCGAAGAAGAATCCTTCCCATGGAATTCACATGTCTATGTAGGCGCATTGTTCTAAATAAATATAGTAGATAAAGTGATTCTCACTTCTCATCATTCTAGATGACCATCTCTTTATACCATCCACTAGTGTGTTGCTATCCCATGCAAGGTATATATAAGCATATTCCTTCTTTCCACTTGATCTTTCCACTGGGCTTCCATAGCGCACATAAATACTTCCGGATTTCCTTCACCAGTGTACCTTCGTACCTGGTTCCTACCCAAGCACCTAACATAGTGTGTCTTAATTACGCATGTAACTGCACTTTTCATCTGACAACCATCCATATCATAAGTTCAATGTGCTCAGTTGTCATAAGAAATGCTCATTATATCACTCATAGAATGTGCATCATCCCAATGAATATCTCCTTCCTTTGATGGCTCAAGTACTTCAAGATCTCTAATGGTGCACAAATAAATTCTATTCAAATCCTCTTCACTCAAAGGTTCTACATAAGGAACAACTTTTCCATCCGTCAAAGGAATAATCAAACGCTCCTCCTTGTTCTCAAAACTGATGTAACCTTTATTAAAACACAAATTAAAATTATTTGCATAACACCGAGGGTGCCCAAGTAGAGTTGGAAAACTATTTGCCTCCACAAGCACTAAGAACTCAAAGTACCTAATAAACTTGGCCCATTGTATAGTAATAGTAGCATCCTTCAAGACTCTAATGGGTGTGGATTTACTTCTATTCACTAGATACATCACATTTGAAGACAATTGTAATGGTGGCCTCCCCATCTGATTTCATGTGTCCAAAGTGAGTACATTCACTTTTTCACATGTGTCAATCAAAATGTTACTCAACAGTTATCCATCAACAACTACGTTCAGAGTGATCTCTTTAACATAATCAAGGTTGTGAGGGGGTAAGTTTGCATGTAATATCTATCTCTTATTATTAACTCTAGTGTGCGATATATTCCCTCTTAAACATTCCCCTAAGAATGGAATGATTTTTTCTTAGTACAAAAACTTACAAACCTCCTTTAAGTCATAAACATATTTATGAGGAAGATCAACCATTTTTTCTTACTCCATCTTCTGCAACTACTCCTTCAAGCTTTGTATCTCACCATGTAAGTTTATAATGACCTCGATGGTTTTTGGACAACTTTCTTGTGATGGGTAGGGTCTTGATACTTTACATGCAATACTTCCTATTTTGTAATGACAAGATTCTAGTTCGGAGTCTTTTGCATGTTCACCACTTCATCACGTGTAGTAACTAACATTGGGATTATCTCAGGGTTAGGTGTTAATTTTGACATCCACTAATCTTCCAGAGCACACTGTACTCTAACCATTCCCATGTCCTTATCCTTCTTATGCTTATTTCTTAGGTGCTCATAAAAATCCAAACATTCTTCATAATTGTGATTCCTTCCTCACTAGGAGTAAATAATATTTTGAGGACCCTCATGCTTGTAATGATTTGGGGATCCACATGTATAACAGGTTCTATGTGGAAATTCACTTCTACCGCTGCACCCTCAGCCTATAAATCCTCCACGATAACCTTGACCTCAACCTCTACCACTACCACCTCCATTAGAGCACCCTTCATTGTGATTATGACCATGATTCTCACCTTGTTCCTTAGAATTGTTTGCAATGCTAACATGTCATACACTAGTTTCAATGGCATCATGAATCTAATCAATCAATCTATAATTCTCTATATCATATGTGGTAGACTTACAAATCTTACAATAACATGACACATTATTCCTTATTATGTGTTGTAGCAGGGGGCACCTAGTCGAATCATTATCTAAGTGACAAATCTTGTAGTCTAGAAACATGGTGCACTAATTTACGAGGGAAAATATCCTTATTATGTCCTTCTACTTCACAATCCATACACCAAATACCATTGTGTGTCTCATGAGATGAATTGGCTAATAATGTTTCCAATTGTTTTACCATAGATGTAATTCGAGCTTCCAAAAATGGGCTAACTCTAGTGTTTACACTCTCAACTACCTTAGCGTGCAGAGCTTCCTCAAGTGACTCACACGGATCTATGAAAGTATTATGTGAGAGATCCCTTCTGAAAGGTGTAATAAAACCCCCAATGAACCATTGACCATGTTGACTCGGTTGAATGTCATAAGACAATTTTGATAATAAAGTTTTAAATCACACAACATACTCCCTAACAGTCTCAGCCATGCCATGCCCTACTTGATGTCCTTTAACATGATGATGCTCTTTTTTTAAAACTAAAGTTATGGAACTCAACTAAGAAATCATCACGCAACGTGATATAATCTACAGAACTCTAGTTTAGATCATATTTCATGTACCAACTATGCACACACCCTTGCAAAGTAGTAGCAAAATGACTTGTCGTACACTCTGGATCTGTGATACACTTAGCATGCCATAGTATCTCACACATGTGTACATTCTCAGCTACATTCTCAATTCCTCTATATTATGGTAGGTGAAGAGACATCTTGAAATAAACTTGTAGGGTTGGTGTGGACCATGCCCACAAGATCTAGAAACTTTGTTACCTCCTCTAGAACCACCAGATCCACTAGATCCTGAACCACCTAATCTTTCTTATCCCCCTCCTATGGCAGGAATTGGACCAGAGGATGTGCTGCCTTGTTTCCAAATGGTTATGCTAAACTGAACTCCCATGATATGAAAATTATTAGTACTTCAAAATGTAATACCAACATTTTACAATGCCCACATTCTATGTTGATGACACACAAAAAAATATACCTCCAACCAGACCCCTACATAACAAAGAAGACATATACACTACCATAAACGAATGTGCTATCTGACTAACTCCTGAACTTAAAGAAAAAACTATTTGTCATTGCTCTACCTTCCACACTAGCCTGTTTATCAATAATTATCACAGAAACTAGAAAACCAAGAGCAAGGGCTAGGTCACCAGGAGGGATCAAATGCACACTCGTGTTCCTT
Source organism: Taxus chinensis (assembly GCA_019776745.2). Lineage (NCBI taxonomy): Eukaryota > Viridiplantae > Streptophyta > Pinopsida > Cupressales > Taxaceae > Taxus > Taxus chinensis. The sequence goes on along the minus strand of CM034149.1, from coordinate 267,995,310 downwards.
ATAGTTTCAACTTTCACACCCTCATCTAAGGCCAAAAATGTTCCTCTATCAGGATTACCCAAATGGGGGAGTTCTAGATGCTTCGGCTCCATGTATTCTACTTGAGCTCCAAATCATTTGTGATCCATCTCTCTCCACAACACCATTTTTTTGCAACATCACGTTGCTTCATTAAATCCCTCTCATGTGCCTCATTAAACTTAAGCCGCATTTCTTCTCTCTATCTATCTTCCACCAAGTCTACCATCTTTCACCACACCTACTCCTACCCACACACGTGGTGGGGATTTAGCTAGCCATAAGACACTATTCCAAATCTAGGGTTATCAAGAATATCTTAATTGCTAAAGTGATAACATGCAAATAAGATCCTTTGGGTTCGTGTAGGAACTGGAACTCACCAACCTTTGGACACGAATAAGTAGAAATTGCATACTCCAAAATGTAGCTATTCAAAACACCACTCCACAAATAATGTACAACACATGTCCAAGCCAAATTAACATCATGAAGAGCCTGGAATTCTTCTTGTGTCCAAATAAGTGCTCTATACCTCCAATTTATCTATAGGGAAATAACAAAAGAATTTATCATATAACTCATGATAAAAAAATATTTCAACCCACGCATGTGCATCAAATTCAGGTCTAGTGTTAAATATGTGAGAAAAATCTTCCTCTAAATTCTCCACCCAATATTCAATACTGGAAAAAGCCAACCGGTACATCTTCATTATGCAACATCCTTAAAAATATCTTGAAAATAGGTCCTGAAAATGGAACCAAAATAAATTGCCTTATTTTACAAAACAGCCCAAGGTACATTGACACATCACTGAGCTAGAACTGAGTGCTCACCTAAAGTGTGCAAGGGTACCAAGTCCCTCTTTCATGGAAGATTTATTAAGGAGTTATCATGATAAACACTTACATAGATATATTCCAAATCCATAATAACAATGCAATGATAAACCATAAACAAATTTAGATCTTAACCATAGTACATAAAGAATCATACAAGGAATAATATCAGATTCACCATATAATATCCATCCATATAATGTCAAAAACCATTATCCAACCACATAGATCCATTGTATTAATCACTGTAAAACACAAAACCGGAATACATACATATGAGTATCATCATAGTCACGAGCACTCATAAATTTATGGCATAACCTTACAAGTAATCACCAGTATCTCAAACCATGCAAATCATTACATATTTATAAGAGTGGGTAGTCTCCCTTCACTTCCTAAGCATCCTCAAAATAGGTTGTATAATAAGAATAACCATGCACTGCTACAAGATAAATACAAAAGCATGTAAGATCACTACTAATAGACTATCTAATAATACAAACTGCAGATCTAATCCTATTAATAGCTCAAAAACTATGCATGTCACTTGATCTTTCTCTTATCCCAAAATAACCTTGAGTGGTGTCAAATTCTTCACACTGTTACGTGCTTTCTAGGTATTCCCATAAGACATGCTCTGCACTCAAACTATCCTTAGCTTGGGGTAAAAAAAAGGCTAAGTCTCAAAGTCACACTTTTGTGAGCGACCCCTATTCCACTATACTTCCACGCAAACCTCTATGCCCTATATCTACATGCATATTCCTTATGTGCCTTCAATACTTAGGTTGTAATTCATCAACCCAACATTTAATACACAATTTTTCAATTGGTTACCCACTATCACTATCTTCATTCCTATTGTTTATTAGAAATTATAAAACCACAATCACATATCATACATTATGGACATTTGTTTAATATTCTAACCTACTATATAATATCTCATTCATAAAGTGTGAAGGATTAGAATCCTCCTAGAACTGAGAGACTTTATTAAGAATGTGGGAACTTATTGGTGTTACTAGAACTATAATGTGATCATAATTGTAGGTGTTTTGATACTTAAATACTAATTACCTAAACACATGCTTGAAATACTATAAAATATAGAGGCATCCCATAGTTTTTATCATGGTATATGTCATTGGTGCAAAGGGTTTAATCAAAATCCATGTCCAAGTATCACTTGTATAATTGACAAATATAAGTTTAACACATATCTATCTCTTCAAAATTTTGCAAAATAGCATTGGCCATATGTTAATCTTCAAACCAATATTAGTAGGATGTGGAATCCTCATGGACATGTGGAGGCCCGTATAAATAGGATGAGAAACAAGTACCCTCTAGACTACAATAATATATGGATGGAAATAGGAAAATATGACATGAATATTGAGCCTGTAAATGAAGTTATAATAAGATTAAAGAAGAAAGTTTAATCCCACCAGTCTCAATTACCAATGGTTCTCTACATGAAAAACATAAGGATTTTTAGAATAGTATTCTCTAAGTCGTCCCTCCTTCCAAAAAGGTGGAAAAACCAACTTAGGAAACAAGAAAGGCCTATGTATCTATTCAGATAAGGCTATCTAGTCTTGGAACTCAGATGGCATAATTGTCACCAAGTAAAATTATTCTTACCATGTGGAAGGTCAGAGGGGAAATACATGGTTCATTTTAAGACCAACCCTCTGAAAAATTATTATAGAATGGGTGGTGAATCTCCTAAATCAACTTTCAAAATGATGAAAAATATCCAAAAAAGCAATTCGTGATAAAGGCAATTTGAAAGGGCATTTTTCCAAATAGTTTCACACCGATGGATGGATGTTAGACAAACATTTTTTTTGGTTATATGGAACCTATTTTGGATGGCATACATCTGTTGGGAGAGTAGACACAAAGATAGATGATCATTTCCTTATTGGCCAATCATCTAACCTGTATTGGTCGGATGTCCATTTTACTTGGACAGTCATCTCACCTGTATTGGATGGATGTCGCAGTAGCATTGGATAACCATCCCTTTGTTGTTTGATGGAACTCATTGGCCTTTCATCCTATCTTATTAACATGTCATCTAAACCATATTAGATGGCCTTGACAATAATGTTGGATGGTCATACCATTTCCCGTTGGATGAAATACATTGGCCATCCGTCCTACTTCTGCGAGCTTCCATCTTTTCCATTTGGACAGTTGTAGGATTTTTCCTATTAGACAAATCATGAGAGTCGACCATCTGCTAGAAATTTGATGGGATAGCCTTCACATGAGTCTCTATTCACTTTCCTTGAATTTCTCCACCAATCATTTATCACCACATGTCCAGTACCATGCACTTATGCCCTATATATACCCATATGAGGTTCATTTCTTCACTTTTCCCACAAACTTTTACAATTCCACAACACTCTAAGATCTCCAATTTTCTACTGAACCAACATGCACCTACATTATTTTAGTTTCCCCTCCATCTCCTACAACTTTACATTATATCCAAAGCTTTCAAAAATGGCTAGCACCACAGTTACTCTTGCCTCCAAATTACAGTAGAAAAATATCATGTGATCTCATATTACATCACTCATAAAACTCAAAGATACGCAGAAGGAATGGATGTAAAAAAAATTAACGAGGCTTTTCCACATGCCCCAATTTGAAATAGATATTACCATCCTCAATTACCTACTCAATTCTTACAGCTATAAAGAGGGAAACTTTTCCATTCCGCTGATGGATTGTACATTTTATTTGACTGTGGAGCCAACAGATGTCCATCGATTAAGTGGATTACCTTTACAAATCCACATGCTTGTGACTACAAAGGCAGTCCTAACTTATGAAGACATAAAATTTTTGGATTCTCATTACAATGTACAAGTTGATGGTAAGTTAGATATTATTTTCAATTTTTTGTTTTCTTAATATTACTTGACTTCCCAAGAATCTAAATTTTCTTGTATCTTGTTACAACTCCTATTAATTGTTCTAAAAGAGGCCTTGTTATATAAGATATTACAAACAAACTCTTTCATGCAATGATATCACTATTTAAAGGAAGGATTTTTTTGTGGGGTAGATCCACGGACATTTTATTTTGGATGGTTTAGTATATATTGCGGACACTAGCAGGGAAACAATTCGATTGGTGCACATATTTTTCTAATTGAATAAAAAAATGTCAACAATGACCTTGCTAGTATGAATGCATATGATAAATCCAAGACTATGTTTTCTTCTACCAATTATCTACTTGCTTTCTATCATGAAGCTTTCTTGCCAATTGCAGAATGGACAAATTATAACTACAATTAATGACAAAATGATTTGTCTCTCACTTGAAAAACAATAGGTAACAATTAATTTTCACATTATAATTTTTAATTAATTCTAATTGAAATAATAATAGTAATTTTATATTTTACAGAGAATAATTTTAGCTGGAATATCTCATAAGGAAGCTATTGCACGGGGTAAAGCCCCTCAAGAGGTCTCTGGTTATTTTGACATGGATTCATTAGAATCAATCTCGATACTATTTCCTTGTAAAAAAATACATAGGGGGTTGATAGCTCAACCAATCCGACCTTTTATACAATCAAACTTATCTATAGGTATAAATTTTACTATTTATAACTAAGCATATAGGAGGAACCATAAACAAGCTATCTATTTTGTAAGTGGTACAATATTTTAATATTTCTAAATTTTTTGTTTTTGGAAAGTTCTGAGTTTGACGGTCTATATCGATCTCATTCTCATTGTCAAGTTTGAATGGTCACGTCTCTGAGCATGCAAGGTAATGTATAATGTCTACATCTTTTGTTTACTTGAAAATATTTTATTTAGTATTTACAAGGGTATAATGATTAGTTTTATAATACTTTGCATTTTGCTTCTTACAGCTAATAGACCTTCATATTAGATTCAAAAAAGGCCTCTGGTACTGCCGACGCATTCTATACAAACAACAATAAAAATTAAATGTAAAAATATAAGGTTTCATGCAGAATTGGCAGGAACAGTTCATCCAGTAACCTCATATTTTTTTGGTTTTTCACTAGGTGGTGTCTTTAATACGGCATGAACCCATATTTAGAACAAGATCAAGCTCGATGATGATTTTTTTTGGATTTGATAGTGGTGGCGCAGAGAAGGGTAATTATTTTGACATGCATGGTATGATAAAATCTACTCCACCTCCTCATCCACAAGTGCAACAAGATGTACATGAAATAATGGACTCTCCTCCTCCACCAAGTAAAACTCCACTCACAGATGATCATAAGATATATTTTTCCTTCCAAAATATTATATCAGATAGTATGGGGGCCACAATTCAATAATTTTTTATGTCTGATGTGGTATCATTACACACTTAGGAGAGAAGGGCCAAAATTTTAAACAAATAAATAAATACCCGATACCATAATCACACTCAAAGGTATTCATTCTTCACTGTCGTAGAGAGCCAACTAGCAAGGCTTATCATTTTTCTAAACAAAGCTCAGTTAGGCACAATTTTTTTATCATAATTATTATGATGATGATATTTTGGATATAATGTTAAACATGTTGGATAATATTAATTCCTAAGCCTAGGCGTACTACAAAAAATGGGATAGAGACAAAAGTAATGTTGTAATTGCAAATGTAGAAAAATAGAAAGTTGTGGCAGGTCATCTTTTACACACAAAAATTTGATATTATGAGCATTTTAATAAATTATTTACACTTATCTAATAGACTAATACATTTTTATTTATGTTTTACACGAAAATAATGAAAATTTAAAGAAAGAAGCAGTTGTATTTGATGCACATTTGAAGAATGCCCACAAAATATTGAATGCATTTATACAGGCGAAGGAAAAAACTATTTTATTCAATAAAAAAAATAATACATTGAAAAGGATAATCAAGGAGCATAAGATGGATCCAAATATCTTACTGAAGGAAAATAAAGATGTTAATCCATCCCTTTTTTCATCAAGATATGTTGTGAGGGAGGAGCTGAATATTCTTCAAAATATCAATACCACAACACAAGATTTATAGGCATAAGGAGTTTTAGCAAAGAGAACTATAAAATCTGAGAAAACTTTGCCTCTTGTGCAAGAAAAATATCAAGCTTCCCCTACAACATAAAATTAAAAAAGCAGTTATTTTCACTATGTGATAGGTGTGTTGTCACAATTCCGACAGTGGCCTAGGAACTATAAGATAGTGGCCAGCCAATTTTTCTCTTTTTCATTCTGTGTGGTAGACATAAGGACAACTATGATTCTGAATCATAGGTTAAAAAGAGGATTCCTTTGTAATGTGTTATTATATGATAGAACTTTCCCGAAATCTTTGAAAACCATTGACAACCCACCATTTTGTAATTGTATTGGCCGATAATGCTTTATGAAAACATGTATGTCTTCATAAAGTAATCTACCTCTTGATAGAATGAATAAAAAACTTTTTTTAATTGGAACTATATTTATTGTTGTATCCCATTTATTGAAAGTTTTTAAAAATTTAATATGCAAACTTGTAATTGGATTTCTAATTACTCTGAATGTTTTTTATGTTACTATTTGGAGATGTAAACAATAAAGCATGGTTTAAGACGCTTAGTTTGTGTTTGTTTGAAAATATTTATGTTTCATGCAAAGATTAAACATTAATTGATAATCATATAGATGGATCCAAAAAAATTAGTGTCTTTATTTCAATAATAAAACAATATATATATATATATATATATATATAAAATTGTTACAAGTAAAAAACATAGTCTATTAAGACTAGTTTATTATGATTAATGAATATGAAATATATCAATATATCAAATCATTGTCAATAGCATCAAGAATATATTCAATAAATTAGAACTTTGGAAATTGAAAAAACCCTATAGTAACCTATTCATTTGTCTCCTAGAATTCTATTGAATTGGAAGCATGTTCAGTGGATGTGTTTGGATCCCCCAAATCAGTCAGAATGTTACCGATTTATCTTATTTTTACGAGTGGATTCCATAATGTAAGTTCTGTCTCATAAGGAAAACTTCCCACCAAATAACAGGATACATGCAATCTTAGATAACTTTCTAAATTTCTATCCAATCTATTTCAGAATTTCGACTCTACAAAGGACAATGCACTAAATACCCTCTCATCTTAAAAATAACTCATAATCATTGATAGAAAAACTTCATATAGCTGAACATACTCTCTCAAATCCTCTCACAAAATGCTACTTGAATAAATCTTCTTTCAAATTCTTCAAATGGAACCATTTTCATTTAGATCGCTCAGAAACAAAAATTTCTCTAGCATAGTGGTAGTAAAATCCTATGACTAAGAACTTAGTAACATTTTATGTAATATACCTTCTAAAGTAAATTTTTTTATCTCTTCGTGCTTATATAAATGGTCCATTAGACTGGTAATGTATTTGATAAATAAAGTAATGATGGATTTTTTAAGTTTTCCTCCAGCTATATTCCAAAACTATAGATTAACAACTCCCATTAGTTCACGTAATTTATCCTTTTTGAATATTTCATGGACCTTTGTACATAAATATTGATAAATATTTTTCAATTTATTTTGAGTTTCACATAATACTATTTCATATAAATTACATGTCACTCTTACTTCTTCCATCTCTAACCCAGCCACATCTTCTCTTTTATGAAAAATATGAAGTGGTATCTTTTTCCCATGTGTTGGTATACACATATGATCATGTGTATTGAATTTGAAGTAGCAAATTACATGCTTAAGGTCTATTAATGCATTTCATATTTCAAAAATAGGACCCTAAAAACTTCCATGTAACAAATATAAACTATCTAGACTCAAGCACACATGTTTTCTCAATATTATGAAGTTTTTTATGTATATGTAACCGATCTTGCACATGCTTTGTAAAAAAAATTAGATCCTTCAACATTGGAAATATACCACATAGTGTAAGTAAAGTTTCAATTTCTGTTAGACGATACAACAAATCTTTAGCTTTATCTACATCCTTGTGGTATTTATGTATATCAAACCTTTTAATGAAGGATATTCTTCAAATATTATACAAGAAAGGTCATACATTGAAATCCATATGGTATTTACATCTTTGAGAAGATTTTTTCCATATGTAAATTCAATTGCAAATTTATGAAATTCTAAGAATATCTTTTGACTGCTAGAATAATATACATGCAAATCATGGATCGACTCCTTCACTTTGGAAACACTTTTGAATGTGCTCACAATTTTATAGGAAGAGTCATTATGTGAGCCATGTAATGAATTGCAATCATATAGGGGGGAACAATTTTCTGTAGTCATACATAGAGACCATTTCTGCCTCCCTGCAATACAGTTTCAACGTTAGCTCCAACAAAAACTAACTTTTTTGTAATGGAAAAATGATCCATACTTGCAATATCATTAAAAATTGACACCACCAATTTGTAAAAATTTTCAGAATTGCAATTCTCACTCACTTTATGAACTGATAAGAGATGGGGATTTCTTACTTCATTTGTAAATGTGTATACATGAACACAAACCCATGAAGTATTATCCACTGATGTAACATCATCAATTGAAGGGGAAATAAACTATGCATTTTTAATAGCCCCTTTTAGATCCTCCTTTTCCAAAAGAGAAAGACATTTTGCAATTTCCTAGTCACTGGTATCTGACCAATGTGATTGAGGAATGTTCTATAAGCCAATAACCTGATACACAATTTAATTTTTTGAGAAATATGAAATGGGTCTTTCCTTTTTAAATATATGGAATACAATAGCAAATTGAATACTTTTGACATGCATTTTATTCTCAATAGCTTTTCACAATTTTGCTACAATTGTGCCACCTTTTTCATTTATATTTTTAAAATGTTGTTGTTCTTTTTAATATTATTATGTGTATTTTACATGTAAGCAGTCTTTTGAATTTTTCCATTTATGAGATCTTACTATGCTTCCATTTTTTGCTTTTGTGAAATATATATTTTCCCACAATGTTCTTCAATGGTGTCTAGTTTGAGTTGCATTGTGTGCTATTTCCCTTGTTTCCAAATACATATTTTACATCAAAATTGAGTTGGAATATCATTACCATTTTTCAGTTCCACGTGTTCAATAAAAGGATATTTGGCTACCTAATCAAACTTGAAAGTCCTTTCTATTGTCCAGTTTGTCCTCTTTCTTCTTATAGATTTTTATTTTACTTTCTTCAACTTCAACTTGTGCATCTGGGTTCTTAGCAAGAATATCTTGATCCTCACATCACCTTTTTCTAGAAATAGACATTGGAGTAGAATCTTCCTCTATTGTTGGTGTTGGATGAGAATTTCATGAATACTCTCCTAGTTTGATGTCATCAAGGGAACCAATTTTTTCATTAATAGGATCATCTCAAAAACTATTAGTTTCATTAAAACCAAAAGGATCATCGAGATTGAAATATCAAAACACATTATTTTGTGAAGGTGTTTGAAAAATGTTTGCATCTAAATGTGTTATAGAAATATTATTAATTATTTATACCACTAAATAAACATAAAATAAGAATGCAAATAATATTTGAAACATATAATATGAAAAATAAAATACTGAAATTCTATAAATTAGTAGATAATACATACCTATTTTTTCCACATATCTAGACACAACATTCATTTTTTGTTAGTTTCCAAAATAGCCTAACAATGTCTTGTTACTATTTTTGGAAATGGCAGTAATATTCTTACCCTACTTTCCAGAATCCATGGATATGTCTCCAAATAGGGGAAAACAGGTTTGGGGTTCGATGAATAAGTTGGACGGCTGAGGGTAATTATAGTTGGATGACTCACCTTTGGATGGATTGGGGTTGGATGGCTTGTATTTAGACAACTTACAGTTATAAGGCTTGCATTTTGATGGCTTATAGTTGGACAACTTGCAATTGGATGGATTGTTACTAAACGACTTGCAGTTTGACAACTTATAGTTGGATGACTCGCAGTTGGACAACTTGTAGTTAGATGTTGGCATTTGGATGGAATTAGGTTGGATGGATTACATATTGAAATATTGCAGTTGAATGGATTTGGGTTGGGTGGAAAAGCTTGGATTGTGACCTGTAGAGGTGGGATGGGTTGTGGTTTGACTTCAGTGGTAAATATTGCTAAAATGTTAGACAGTTATACATGTATTATACCTAGGCGTTATGTATAGTAATATACTTTGGTGAATCTGTGCACAATTTTATTCAAAATGTTGACGAATTACATATATAAGTTCATTTATATCTATAAATTCTAGGTGAACTAATCCATACTAATGACCTGTAATCCAAAATTTTTAGTGAAGTAAACGGCATCTCACTATTGAATATTCGCCATTTTTTATTTCTAAAAACCTGAATATTTGCTAGTTTACGACAATTTTCCACTAAAAGTTTCCCTATATAATGTATTCTCTCTCACAAAACTTTACTCTCTTGGAATTTCTACATATAATCTTGAATTTGACATGAATCCTAGAAATTGATGCCTTACTCTACATATCATTTTTGGTTATATTATTACACTAGTTTTATTCTAAGTTGTTTCTACTCTTAGTTATGGTGCATTACATCTAGGTCTCCCTTAGCTACATCCTCTTTGGGATATTTCTTTTATCATAGGCTAATGTGTCAAATATGATCATAACTAGAAAGTTTTCACAATTAGCGGTATTCCTTTTTAGGATTGTTCCCCTAGTTTACCTAGTCATTATTTTATCTTTCTTATTCATACATTGAATGCATCTTTACATAGGCCTCTAGTTTCAGAAAATGTCCCTCATAACTCTAGTCCTCCTAGGATTCTTCCTATATATGTTGATCTACCCGTTATTTCTCAAAATTGTATCTATTCTAGGTATTTTGATAGGCTTTTGGTTACACACATTACCTCTCAGGGATCTAGATATCCTATGTCTCCTGATAGGCCTTTAGTTTCAGACATTTATTATCATGAATTTTCTCCTTACATGATCCTATATAGGTCCTCTAGTGTAAACAATCCCTGTACTGTTTCTCAAATGACTTCTAGTGCCCATGGTATGTCTAGGATTACTCACTCTTCTAGCACTCCATGGAGGTATTGGACTTCACACATTCCTCATACATCCCCTTTGTTCCTTAGACCCTCTTTGGAAAATTGTTGGTAAAATATTTTGTCAAGGAAAAATGTGAGTTTTGTCATGGATCTGGGCACTAAGTACCTCCACTTAAAGATGTGATGGCTCCCATTTATTGGAAGATGTAAAAAATGGACAGTAAACTGTGTATTAGGGTTGTTGTTGATGAGAGAATGTGCAGAAATACCCTTGTTATGAATGTTACAATATCTAAGAGAGTGAGGAGAATATAGACAAGCGAGGAGAGAAAAATGAATAGGAGAAGTGTAGTAATCGGATGAACCCAAACTTCATTAATTACAATCTAGAGATATTTCTAGTTTATTTAGAAGACAAAGCAAAATACATGAAATTTACATTAAGAATATGAAACAAAAAAAAAGATTGACACAATGTTCAAATTTTTATTGTTATTCCATTTTCAGTATACACAAATTACTTTTATCCCTACAAAATTGGCATACATCTTGATGAATAAAAAAATTAGAATGTAAGAAAATTACTAATTGGGAAATAGAGGAATTATAGTATGCTAGAGAGATGTTGTCCCCTCAAAATTTTCCTTCTTTTTCCCAAGTCTGGACTTAGATATTTTTGAGTTGTCACCCTTTAAAAATGGTCCAGTCTGAGTCTTTTGAAATTTGGCACTTCCCAAGGGATCAATGATTCTTAGAAACACCTTTATCAAATAGAGAATTATTTCCCCTTTCTCGAAAGGTATGGAAGTCCTCCTAACTCCTTGTAGTTTTTGAGTTATGGCTCAGCAGAGGTAAATGTGGAAATTTTCCCTAGGTAGGCATGCATCCAATAGAAAAGTGCCACATGTCAAGGTGGAGCGTAGCTAGGGAGAAAATTTTGGCAGTTAGCCTTTTTGGGCAAAAACCTCAAAGTTATAAACCGACCCGCAGGCCTGCAGAGGAGAAGGGAGAAGCACATGGTAGAGCAGTGGGGAACAGAGGTAAATTGGGATTTTTTCCCAATGTGAATTTCAAGGGAAAAAATGGAGGCGCATCCCCCTAAGTAACAAGAAGGTGCCACGTATCTCGGAGGGGCAGGGCGTGGGGAGTTTTCGGGAAATTTTCCCAATATGAAAATGCAAAGGAGAAGGACAAGTCTTCGGCCCGTGAGTAAACAGAAGGTGCCACATGTCTCGGAGTGGCGGACCCGTGGAGTTTTTGGGGAAATTTTTCCAAAAGGGAAAATTGTAAAATTTGACCCCGCCAACCCTAATTTTGACTAGTTTTGCCCTAAATCTTCAAGAGGCCATATCTTTCGAACCAAAGCTTGGTGTTTTGAATTTTTGGTATCAATGGAAATATGTTGAAATTCTCTACATGATGGACACTTCAATTTTAATTTTTGATGGCGTTGTGTGGGAGAAAATTGAGAAAATGTCTCTGGCATGCAAGAAACAAAATAGTTACTCCTGACTTTGCTCCAATGTTCTCCTGCCACATGGTGGCCCGATTTCAAATAAATTAGGGCAAACGAGTGAAGGGTTCATAAGAGGATTGGAAAATTGAAATATAAAACACATTTGTACATGTAGAATATCTTCTTGGGCTCATCAGAAGTCTTTTCTTTGCTACAGAGGAATCTGGAAGAAGGAAAAATGATCAAATTTATTTGTAACCACCCCTTACATGCTATTTCTTGTCCTCTGAGAGTCATTATTTGGTTGGTAATCAAATTTGGAAACGGGAAGCACATTTTTTGTAAACAACAGATAAAAATGATAGTCAGTCTTCTTCTATTCTCCTTCTCTGCATTATTTCTTCTATTCCCACTTGTTGTACAAGTTTGAACTTTGATATTAATAAAAAAATAAGGAATTTTATGTCCCCTGGATGGGAAGATCGATTGGTGCTTTGTAACTAGCGCGTTTTATTCTATCTTGTGCTCAGAAATTGTAATTTTTTTTCTTCTGTTAATGAATGCATATAATGAAACTTCCCGTTGATGTGTGTGGGCATTTGACACTCTACCCACAACATTGAACTCCCCCTCCTTCATTCTCACTCCCTCCGCTTTCTCAAATTGATTTCTACTATAGCAAGGAGTTGCTATTATTGCCATAGGGATAGTGGAGTGTTCCTACTGATCTCTGGTTGAAAAACCACCACAAATCCACTTCCGTTTTACATGCTAAACAATGGGATATGCACCATTTAAATGTAGAGGGAATTAGATTCCCACAGTGTTGGTCTAAAATCCACAAATTTGTCCATAAGATGAATTTTCTAGCTAATAGTTTTTGTGCCCACGGTGGGGCAGAGTTTGCAAAATCTACACCCTAAAATGACCACAAGGTTTTAAATTATTTGTTTAAGTTTTTAAAGTCTGAAGTTCCTTTTGATCCATATGAATACAAGTATGACTATTCTTGCAAATCCCCTTAGATACCTTCTTCATTCTTTCATATCAAATAAGATATCATTTTAGACCTGAAGGAGGCTATTTGGCATAGTAGGGAGAGTGTAAAAAATTACTCTATTGCTACAAAGATTTTAGACTGAAAAGAAGAACCTGTTTTTGAGTTGGAAGAGAAAAGAACAAATTATGACACCTCAGAGAAGACAATAAGCCTTCAAGCTAGCTGATAGAAGGTATACTTGCTAGTTGAGGCAAGGAGGAGTGATTGACCCTACTTTTGAGGAGTTGGATAGAGAAGAAGTAGAGTTTATAGCCTGGTTTGATAGAGAGGAAGAGATAAGAGCTCAACTTGAAGAAATTGCAAGAATCCAAGATGTAGCAGAGGAAAGAGAAGCAGCCCTAACTACTGAAGAATCCAAAAATAGAAAAAAAATGGCTGATAATGAATGTGAATCACATGCACCCAATGTACCATGGGGAAGAAATACTGGTCCACTTGCTCTCCCATGAATACTCCATGATCTCCCAAGAGGTTTGAGAAATCATTTTCCCAAATTCAAAGGAGATGGCTCCCAACTCCCGGAAGAACATGTAGCAGCCTTCATCACTGCTTTTGGTGTGTTAGGTGTTGAAGATGAAGATGTGTCGGTCAGACTATTTATGGAATCACTTCAGGAAAAGGCTGCTGAATGGTTTTACATGCTTCCTTCAAGATCTATTACTGGTTGGGAAGATATCAGAAAAGCATTTGAAAATATATTCAGGAGCACTGAAGATGGTCAAGAGTTGCTGGTTCAATTAGTCCAAATAAATAAGAAAGCTCTTAAACCATGAGGGACTTTGTAGCAAGGTTTTACAAACTGACAAGAAGAGTTCCTAAAGATGTGCTACCTTTTAAGAACCACCTGAGAAGATTCTTCAGTGCCTTGCCATCAGAAGTTGGTTTCTTCCTTAGAAGAGCCCAACCAAACACACCGAGGTAAGCTCAAAAATTTTCCATTAAAACTGATGATGACTTAATCCTCTCTGGAAAGGTGAAAGGCCCAAATCAGAAGCAGAAGGGTCTGAGTTTGACTTCAGTAACTACAGATCCTATGTTCTAGAAAATGGCAAATGATCTAGTTTCCTTGAAGAAACAACTATCCCAAATGACAATGAGAAATGCTCCAAGGAGGCCAAACTTCCTTGATAGAAAAATAATTGCACCACCTCCTCGCCAACTTTCCCTTGAAGCACCTCATATCAATGTTATCTGTGACACCAGAGAATCAAGGGAGGATGCTGAAATTGATGAACTCAAAGGAGAAATAACAGAGGATTACGAAGGCTACCTCAAAATTGAAGAAGTTGATATGCATAATGGCTTGTTCAAGTTTGTGGATGATGGGGAAGAAGAAGTGGAAGCCCCGAGCTTCTCATGTGTTGTCTTTACTCGAGCTCAGTCCAAGAAAGATGCTCTACCCTCCATGGCTCAAGAGGAAAAGAAAACTAAAGAATATCCCATTCCAGTAGCCACACAAAAGAAGAACATTAGTAGAGGCTCACCATTACCACCCTCAATGGTTTCAACCAAAATGAAACCAAGCCAAATGGCTGCTAGAGATTAGGTTGTTATATCTAGTAAGTCACCTTTTCCTTCTTCTAGCTCACAAGTTATTAAAAACACTCCTCCCTCGAATGAATTCTATCCTAAGTCAGCCAAAATTCCTCAGATACCCTTACCATGTAAACCTTCCCTCACTCTAGGAACTTCCCCCTCATCCAACATTGTCCCATTTGATTTTGTGGAACATGCAAATAAGACCAAAGTGCAGCTCTCAAAGATTGAATACTTGCAAACACACCCTGCTCAGTTTGATAGAATAATCAATGTTGTTAGGACCAGAAATTCTATACCTTAAATTTCAAACTATAAAGGTCTTCTCCTAAAACCATCTACACCACCTTCCCAAAATATGCTGGCCCTAAGTGCTTCCAAAACAGATAAGGTGGAACCCTTATACTTGTCTCTTCTCATGAATGGTTTTGAGCTCAACAATTACATCATTGACTCCAGAGCTTATGATAATGTAATGCCACTCAAATTTGTCAATGCTCTCATCCTGACACTAACCTGAGTTAACAGAGCTTTTTACTCAATGGAATCTAAGAAAGTACCACTAGTACGAAGAATAAAAGATGCACAAGTGGCTTTGACTGAATACACTGATAAGAAAGTACTCCTAACCATCTTAGTGGAATACATTCTAGCATCTTTTGGAATGCTCTTGAGTAGATGTTTTTATTGAGACCTTGGTGGAGAGATAAAGATGGATTGGACCTCTATAAGTATTCCAGTAAAGGGTGAGATGAAGCGGTTACTTCTGGTAAGAAAAATGAAGTTTACAGTAAGAAGTTCCAGTCACCCAAGAGCTAATATCCTCTTTCAAGATTGTGGATTAGGAAATTATTTCCTTACTTCACAATGAGAAGAAGACTTGCCACTTTCCTTGGAATCAGAGAAAGATCAGGTCTGGACTATAGAGTTTGATGGAATCCATTCCAAATCAGGCTCAGGGGCTGGTGTTGTGTTGTACTTTCCTTCCAATGTGATGCATCCTTTTGCATACAAACTGCAGTTTGACAACACCAACAATACAACAGATTATGAAGATCTCCTCTTGGGCATAAGTAAAGTGGAAGACATGGGAATAAAAAAGCTGAGATTCCTTGGTGATGCAAAGGTGATAGTGAAGCAAATCCGCCAGGAATACCAAGTGAAGAACCCAAGGCTTAGGCATTATAGGAATAGAGTGTGGTATTGCATTGAATTCTTTGATGCATTCTCTACTGAAGCCATCCCAAGACAACAAAATGAAAGAGTTGATTCTCTTATAGTATCAGCATCCCTATTGACTCCTCATCCTTCTTTTGATAAGGAAAAAATAACCATTGAGATGGTGTTCAGACCATGTGTACCTGATAATGTAGATCACTAACAAGTTTTCAATGACGACAATCAGATTTTAGCCTTCTTGGAGTAAAGAGCCAACTTCAATAATCTATTCTTTTAGGGAAGTGTTAATCCACATAGATAAGTTGTGGCTTAAGATGAATCAGATGAAATTAAAAGAGTGGATGATGAAGGCATGATCAGATTGAAAGGTAACAAGATCCCTAAAGGTCTAGTCTCTCTGGAGGGCCTGTTTGACAAACATGATAGATTTATTCATGAAAAATAAAAGCTATCTTCTCATTGTCCATCTGATTTTGACAAGGAAAACATTGGGACTTTTGAATATCCAAGGATGGTCAACATTGGCAAATGCTTCTCACCTAAAGAGAAAAGTAAGTTCGTTGCTTTGCTTAAAAAGTACTTTGATGTGCTGGCCTACTCTTATTACGAGCTCAAATATTTTCAACTGAAGGAAATGCATTATTCCATTCCTCTGAAGCAGGAAGCTAAGCCCTTTAGGTAGAAGCAAAGACCCTATAATCCAAAGATTTCTGATGTTATCAAGGAAGAAGTGAACAAGACGCTGAATGCCAGAATCATTTTCCCCATTCACCACTCAACATGGGTGGCCAATATTGTACTAGTTAGAAAGAAAAATGTGGAGATCGGAATATGTTTAGATTTTAGAAATCTGAATCAGAAATCTCTCAAGGAAAATTAGCCTCTTCTGATCATGGATCATATCTTACAAGCAGTTACTGGATCTGAGATGCTCTCTTTTCTTGATGGCTTCTCAAGGTATAATCAAATTAAAGTGGCCGAAGAAGATTGTAGCAAGATGACCTTCACAACTCCTTGGGGCACTGTTTCTTATAGTAGGATGCCTTTTGGCCTGATCAATGCGAGAGCCACCTTCCAAAGAGCCATGGACCTGGCTTTCAAAGATCTCAAGCATTGCATTGTCATTTAACTTGATGACTTAACAGTGTTTTCAAAGAAGATAAGTGAGCATATCTTTCACTTGGAGTGGATTCTTGCAAGATGCAGAAAACATGGCATTTCTCTAAATCCCAAGAAGTGTATCTTTGGAGTCACAGAAGGCAAGCTGTTGGGACACATCGTGAATACTCATGGAGCACATATTGACCCTGAGAGGGTAATTTTTATTCAAGCACTATCTCTTCCCACCAGCAAGAAAGGAGTGCACTCATTCTTTGGGAAGGTAAATTTTCTTCACCGCTTTATCCCTGAATTTGCTGAACTAATAAAGCATATCACCTCTATGATGAAGCCTCAAACAAGTTTCAAATGGAGTAGTGAAGTAAAATCATCATTTTAATAAATTAAGAAGGCCATTGTCAAAGCTCCAATGCTGGTATCTCCATATTTTAGCAAAGAATTCATCATGTACTGTTATGCCTTGGAGCACACTCTTTTTGTTGTCCTAGTTCAGAAGAATGATGAAGAATTGGAAGCACCTATTGCTTTCATGAGCTGCCCTTTGAAGAAGCATGAACTAAATTATAGTCAATTGGAGAAGCATGCATACACAGTGGTCAAGGAAGTGAAGAATTTCAGATTTTACATACTCAACTCTCACACCATGGTGATGGTCCCTGGAAGTGCAATCAAGTCCATTTTGACACAATAAGATCTCGGAGCCAAAAGAGGAAATTGGATTACAAGGATCCAAGAGTATGACCTAGAGATTAAGCCCTCTAATATGATTATAGGAAATGGTTTGTGCAAGTTGATTGCTGAAGATGAATCTCTCAAAGTTCATCTTGGAGAAAGAGATGCCACTTTCCCAACCTAATCAGAAGATTTCCCACAAGTTCTCTTTGTGAACACTACAAAAGAATGGTATGTAGACATCACTTTCTTTCTTACCTATGGGGACTGCCCTCCTCATTTAGATTACAAGCAATGAAGAACTCTCAGGATAAAAGAAGCCAAATATGTGATTTGGAATCATGCACTCTACAAGAAAGGGATAGATGGATGTTTTCTCAAGTGTGTTGACAAGGAACAACAAGAAAAACTCCTCAAAGCCTATCATGATCAAGATTGTGGTGGACACTTTTCAGCCATGGTGACTGCCCACAAAATTCTCAAAGGTGGATATTATTGGCCTTCTCTTTTTGCTAATACTCAGAACTGGGTTTCTAAATGCAAAGCATGCCAGCAATTTGTTACAAAACCACAATTAGCTACATTACCTCTCAGGCCTGTGATTATTGAAGAACCATTTCAACAATGGGGGCTGGACTTTATTGGCATTTTGAATCCCCATTCAAGTGCTGGGCATACTTATGTGCTCACTGCCACAGACTACTTCACCAAATGGGTGGAAGCCATTCCAACCAAATAGGCTAGCTCTGAAGTGGTCTTCAATTTCATAAAAGAGAATATCATTGTTTATTTTGGAGTTCCTCAGAAGATTGTGGTGGACAATGCTACTTATTTCTCTTTGAAGGAATTGACAGAATTTTTCTATGGTTTTGAAATCTCTCGAGCACATTCTTCTGACTACTATCCTTAGGGGAATGGTCAAGCTGAGTCAAGCAACAAAAATATTGTGACCATTATCTGCAAGCTTGTTGATGAGAATCAGAAGAATTGGCATAAACAATTATATGACACATTGTGCGCTGATAGGATCATTCCTAAAAAGGTAATAGGCATGTCACCTTTTCAGCTGCTATATGGAGTTGAAGCAGAGATTCCTATTACAATTGAAATGCCAGCTCTTAAGCTAGTTCAAATAGTGGAAGATAGCCAATACATAGATTCAATTGACAAGAGGATCCTTTTCCTTGAGAAGCTAGAAGAGAGCAGATCCCAGGTAGTGGACATACTCAAAGAAAATAAGCTGAAAGTGAAGAAGCTCTTTAATAGAAAAGCCGAAGCAAGGGAGTTCAGAGCTGGGGATTTGGTCCTACTTTGGGATAAGAGGAGAGAGCCAAAGGGCATTCTTGGTAAGTTTGATTCTTTGTGGTTTGGTCCATTTCAAATTCAGGAAGCTTGTGGTGAGAATGCCTTTCTCTTATAATACTTGGATGGAACTCCACTAGGATTGCCTAGCAGTGGGCAATATTTGAAGCTATACCATCAATTAAAGTGAGTTGTCCCTCACCCTATACCATATTTTTTGTTGTTTCCCCTTTTATATTGTGTGTTTTTTGGTTTTTTTTTCTATTTTGGTGTGGTTTTGGTTGGTGTGCTTCCTTCCTTCCTTCTTCCTTTCCTCAAAATTGTACATGACTCTACAACGCTAATGGATAAGGCACTGGTCAATGTTATATGTTTTAAAACTTGAGATTCTAGATCCTCATGCCATGTTTTCTCCCTGTTCAATCCATTTTATGTCCCCAAGCTAGATCCATTGTTGTCCCCTCAAAATTTTCCTTCTTTTTCCCAAGTCTGAACTTAGAGATTTTTGAGTTGTCACCCTTTAAAAATGGTCCAGTCTAAGTTTTTTGAAATCTGGCACTTCCCAAGGGATCAAGGATTCTTAGAAACACCTTCATCAGATAGAGAATTCTTTCCCATTTCCAAATAGGTATGGAAGTCCTCCTAAATCCTTGTAGTTTTTGAGTTATGGCTCGGCGGAGGTAAATGGGGAAATTTTCCCTAGGTAGGCCTGCATCCAATAGAGAAGTGCCACATGTCAAGGTGGAGCAGAGCCAGGGAGAAAATCTTGGCACTTAGCCCTTTTGGGAAAAAATCTTAAAGCCTCAAATTGACCCACGGGCCCACGGACGAGAAGGGAGAAGTGCATGGCGGAGCGGCAGGGCATAGAGGTAAATTGGAAATTTTTCCTAATGTGAATTTCAAGGGAAAAAATGGAGGCACATCCCCCCAAGAAATCAGAAGGTGCCACGTGTCTCGGAGCGGTGGACCGTGGGGAGTTTTTGGTAAATTTTCCCAATATGAAAACGTAAAGGAAAAGGATAGGTCTTTAGCCTATGAGTGAACCAAAAGGTGCCATGTGTCTCGGAGTGGAGGACCCACGGAATTTTTTGGGAAATTTTTTTGAAAGGGAAAAATTTAAAATTTGACCTCGCCAACCCTAATTTTGACTAGTTTTGCCCTAAATCTTGAAGAGGCCATATCTTTCGAACCAGAGATCTATTTTTTGTGTTTTTAGTATCAATGGAAAGATTTTGAAATTCTCTACACGATGGAAACTTCAATTTTAAATTTTTATGGCATTTTGTGGGAGAAAATCAAGAAAACGTCTCTAACATGCAAGAAACAAAAAACTTCCTCCCAACTTCACTCCAATGTTCTCCTGCCATGTGGATGGCCCGATTTCAAAGAAATTAGGGAAAAGGAGCAAACAGTTCATATACAGACTGACAAATTGAAATATAAAATGCATTTTTACATGCAGAAGCTCTTCTTGGGCTCGTCAGAAGTGTTTTCTTTGCTACAGAGGAATCTAGAAGAAGGAAAAATGATCAAATTTGTTTGTAACCACTTCTTGGCCATTTGGAGAAGTTGTAACTGCCCCTTACATGCTATTTCTTGTCCTCTGAGAGTCATTATTAGGCTGGCAATCACATTTGGAAATGGGAAGCACGTTTTTTGCAAACAAAGGACAAAAATGACAGTCAGGTAAGTGCAGGAAGTTGATGGACAAATATAGGGTCATCCATGGACGTCATATTGCAAAATACAACAAAATCTCAACTTGTAGGGATTATTAGCTATACACGCACTCTAAATTAGAAAATTTTATATAAATATGAATCGTAGCATTCGGAATCTAGTTTCTAAAATACTAATTTTTGTACAAAATGGACAAGTTTAGCTATATTAAACACTTAAAATTATATGACTTTTTTTTTTGAAAAAACTTATAATATTGTAGTCCGTTTGCCTGCATTTTGGATGACCAAATCTTGTTATTTTTTTTTTCTTTGGTGAAACATTAGATGTAGTTGTCTATCTTGGGATGGATTTTATTTTGTATTTTTTTTAGCAATATTTTTTTTTATGATTTTTTTCCGTGAAAGTGGTCTGAAAATATTTAGAAAATGGAGCGCTTTCCATTTGCCCGCCATAACTATATCAAAAAATATCAAAATCAATTTTTTTTTAACGTGTATATAATTTGTCCACGCTTGGGATGGTGTAAGTTTTATCATATTTTGATAAGTGAAACAAAAGTTACAGTCTTAAATGTAGACATGAAAATTCACGGGAAAAAATGGTCTTAAAGACCTATTGCTAGTAAGAAATTATAAAATGATATTTATCTTATTCTATTCAATTTAAAAACAATATTTCTACAAATCTAAGAGTCTCCCCCTACGCAATGGTACCATTTTTTTTGAAAATTTTTCAGTTTTTTAGCATGGTTCAAGTCTTTGGAAGAGAAAATTTAAGGTTTTTTGACCTTTTACACTTCATAATGACCTTCCATAGCTTTGGTTGGGGAAAAACAAAGATTTTCCGAGGCTTAGGTTCGGCAGATAGATCCGCAATCACGGTTTTTTTAACAATACCATGAGCGCGCTTTATAAACCTTGAGTGCGCTTTATAAACTGCGAGCGCGCTTTATAAAGAGCACTCGCGGTTCATAAAGCACGCACTTGCGGTTCATAAATCATATTTACACACATCCCAATGTCTGAATTACCATGTGATTTTTACTCTCTGACCTTATTGTACGAATTACTGTGCAATTCTATCCTTTTCCAGGTACGTTTTTCTTATCACTGGAAGTAAAACATCATGGGAGACAAAAAACAAAGTCAAAAAAGGAAGTCATTAAGTCAAAAAATACCAAACGAATTAGAGGCCAACAAAATTCAAAATGCTGAGCGAATGTGGAAACTTTATGAATCTAGAAGAGGTTCATCTTCAATCCCAACTATTGTAAGCAATGAAGAACTAGGTAATGTTTCTACTGTCAATGTTGAAGTTGAATTAAATACTCGTGATGAAGAAGTTTTTACTGTCAATGTTGAAGAAGAATTAAATACTCATGATGTAGAAAATGTTGAAATTGAAGGAGACAATGAAAATGTGAATAAGGAAATTCATGTTGAAACTATAGACCAGCAAAATTTGACAAAAACACCTCTTAGGATTTTACGTAAGAAACCTAATTTTTTTATTGAAATTGATGAAAACATTTTGAAACCAATGTCTGAGAAACTTTCTGAATGAAAAATCAGAAGAAAAGCCACTGAAATTTGAGATAATCATTTTGAAATTTTAAATGATTCCCAAAGATGTCAGTTGTTGGTTAGTTTGATGAAATTGATTAAAATGAGACCTACATTAAACACCTTATGATTGACAACATCTAACATACGTGGCCAAACCTCTACAATTGTTGAAAACCTTCATGATGCATATCAAACTGTTCATGTCAAGAGATGCACTAGGGATAGTAATATTGTGCGTCGTGTACTTGCTACTAGTGTTGTAAGTGAATCAATAAAAAAAACAACGTTTGATTACGCAAACAAGTCAAATGTTACAAGTTAATCGAAAAACTCTAATGAAATCAATTGAAAGACGTAATATCCTTCAATCACTCAATAATGTCGATTTTTGGGCATTTTTTGATAGAGCACCGCGTAAGGACAAAAGTAATTCTGATGCTATAAGAGAAGTTGTTATTAAATTTTTGCATGATAACACTAGAGTTTCACTTAATACAAGAGATGCTATAAAACATAGAGTTGGTTCTACTAATCATGAACCACATCCAAAGCATTTCTTAGATATGACTCAAACTCAATTTTTTCATAAGTTTGAACAAGAGAATCTGGAAATTAAAATTAGTCAACGTTTTTTTGAAATATTGAAACCATTCTATGTGAAAATTAACCATGCTTGCACCACTTGTTGTTATAGGCAACATGATGAATTTGTGATGCATTATGCTAAATTTTTATGTATTCGTTTTAATTTTTATTTTGAAACTATGTTATCTGAATTTGGTGTTCAAGTTCCACCAATATCTTCCATGGATTTCATTCCTACTATATTTTGTGAAAAAGAAGTTGGACAATTTTTTTATAGTCAAGATTGTTTAGATGGAAGTTGTAGTACATGCAGCAGATTACATAAATTGGAAAGTTGCATCCATGAGCAAATTGAAGGTACAATAGGAAATAATTTAGTTGAATTTGATAAATATAAATCAGCTGCATACCAGTTGAAAGATGGAAAAGAGTCGAAACGGTGTGAGCTAGTTACAGAACAAATGCCCATTTTTTATTTTATGAGAAAAATTTAAGGATGAAATTGTTTATGAGTATTAGAAGCATACACATAGAGCTTGATGGTTTGGAATGAACAATTCAAGCTATGAAAAGACACATTTCCTATTGGTACTATTGTTTCAGTGGTCAATTTTGCAGAGAATTACACATTGCAACCACAAATGGAGGTTCAATCGCAATATTACAACTCAGTACAAGTTGCCATTTATGTGCATATAGCAATTTCTACATTCTCCTGACAATACAGAGAATGATCAAAAAATGTTAAGATAGTACCAATTTTATATCAGTGATGATCGTACTCATTCTACTGAATTTGTGCAAGGATGTTTCCAGTTATTTTATGGAAACTTGTCTGATAGGGACATCCACTTCAAACAACATTATATATGGTCAGATAATTACACGTCTCAGTTTAAGAATGCACAAATGTTTTATTGGATGAGCAGAATGCATGTCAAGATGGGTGTGCAAGATATTTGGAGTTTCACTGAGGCTGGACATGGAAAATGAGAGCATGACGGTGCAGGGGTATATGTGAAAAGAGCTCTTGCAAGAGAAGAGTTGTAGTACAACGATGGTGCTAAATTAAAAGATGCAAAGAGCATAGTGGAATGGTGTACTGACAACATGGCCCGAGGTTCTTAAGAAAATTCCACAGTTCGCAGGATATTTTTGGTTGATAGAGGAAAAACATATTGCTAACTACGAGGATTGTATAACACTCACTGGTTCCAGTGATATGCACTCATTTTTTAGCTCAGACGCTACGTCATGGGCTGTATGGACAAGAAATTTGACATTTTTTTGTGCATCTTGTATCGAATTTGTCACTGCTAAGTGTGATTCACAAGAATGGGTGGAAGGATGGATTTTTAGGCCTCTAACTCTGCTTTTTAGTTATCAACCTCCATAAGAATTACGACTTGTTTCTACATATGAAGTTACAACATTCAAGGACTTTGACGAAATTTTCAATTTTGGTGCGACAAGGTATTTATGGTTATTTAATTAATTTTTGTATTGAGTTATGTCCATTGAAATTTTAATATGTAATTTAAATTTGAGTTGTTCAACCAAGGTTATTTTTTTGTAGGACATGTGTTTGCAGTAATTGTGATAGAAGACAATGAAGACAGGAACAAACTATTTCTTATGTTGTTGCATTGAGGAAAGAAAGAAGTTGACTTCTTCAATTATAGATGGCGAAGATATTGAGTATCCTACAGGGTCAGTGGTAGTTACTGGAACTTGGCTTCGACGGTATCCATTAAAAAACTCCTCTATTTGGGTGTTTGAAGACTTTGAGACACACAGGAAAATACTCTTATATTCACATCTAGTTCTAGTGACAAATATTCAGCTGTATAGATATCGAGGAAGGCCTAATAACAAGATTCTTTGGAAGGTTCGAGAGTCAGATCATGAAGCAATCTTGTCTGCTATTCAGAGTAGATCCGATCCTGATGGTTCATTGGAATGAATTCACAATGCTCATGTCTGGCATATATTTAATTTCTTTTCAATTTATTTTTATATATAATTTTTTTAGTTTAAAGATCTAGATTTAAGTTTGAATATATTTTATTTTAAATTTGTGTATTGTGTGTGTCATGTATATAGATAGTATATGACCTTTTGATTTGAAACTTAAATTTCTTTGACTAACAATTTTATGTTTAGGTTAGTGGTGCCAGAAAATCTTCCACCTTCACGTGGTTGGCATTGTTAGTAGAGAATTTTAAATTCTCGAAGCTAAGAGAAGCTTGAACATTGTTTGAAAAAGTTGTAAATTTTGAAAAAGTCAAGTAAATTTTGAAAATGTTGTAAATTTTGAAAAAGTTGTAAATTTTAAAAATGTTGTAAATTTTGAAAATGAATCCTCTAGGTGCCACGGAGTCCGAGTAGTCACTCGTCGAAGTTGAATGATATTTTGGTCTCAAGGCTCTTAAGGGACCACGCCCGAACGAAGTAGCCAGGAAGCAACGACCCTTTCGCACACCAAAACAACTACCTCCTCTAGTGTTCACCTAGCCACCTGGACGTGTCGGCGCAGTTGGTTTAGTGCCACGACCCACCGTTTACAAAATATAGTGTTTGACAACCTTACACTGGCTTAAACTGCACTATTTCACTTGTTTGCAAACAGTAGGATAGTGAGATCACTAGAAATGAGAAGGCAAAAAATGAGAGAGGCTATTGTATAGGGTCCCTACATCGAGGTGCCAGATCAAACGAGGCCTCTCTAGGTGCCACGGAGTCCGAGTAGTCACTCGTCAAAGTTGAACGATATTTTGGTCTCAGGGCTCTTAAGGGACTACGCCCGAACGAAGTAGCCCGGAAGCAATGACCCTTTCACACACCGAAAAACCACCTCCTCTAGTGTTCATTTGGCAACCGAGACATGCCGGGGTAGTCGGTTCGGTGCCACGACCCACCGTTTGCAAAATATAGCGTTTGCCAACCTTACACTGGCTCCAACTGCACTATTTTGTGCATTTGCAAACGGTAGGACAATGAGAGCACCGAAATGAGAAGGAAAAAACTGAGAGATTCTATTGTAGAGGGTTCATACGCCGAGGTTCCTGATCAAACGAGGCCTCTCTAGGTGCCACGGAGTCCGAGTAGTCACCCATTGAAGTTGAATGATATTTTGGTCTCAGGGCTCTTAAGGGACTACCCCTGAATGAAGTAGCCCGGAAGCAACGACCCTTTCACGCACCAAAAAACCACCTCCTCTAGTGTTCACCTGGCCACCCGAATGTGCCGACGTAGTCGGTCCGGTACCATGACCCACCGTTTGCAAAATATAGCATTTGACAACCTTACACTGGCTCCAACTGCACTATTTCACGTGTTTGCAAACAGTAGGACAACGAGAGCACAGAAATGAGAAAGGAAAAAAACTGAGAGAGGATATTGTAGAGGGTCCCTACACTGAGGTTTTGGATCAGACGAGGTGTCTCTAGTTGCCACGGAGTTCGAGTAGTCACCTGTTGAAGTTGAACGATATTTTGGTCTAAGGGCTCTTAAGGGAGTATGCCTGAACGAAGTAGCCCAAAAGCAATGACCCTTTCGCGCACCAAAAAACTACCTTCTCTAACATTCACCTGGCCACCCAAATGTGCCGACGCAGTCCATTCAGTGCCACGACGCACCGTTTGCAAAATATAGCATTTGACAACCTTACACTGGCTCCAACTGCACTATTTCACACGTTTGCAAACAGTAGGACAGCAAGAGCACCGAAATGAGAAGGAACAAACTGAGAGATACTATTGTAGAGGGTCTCTACACCAAGGTGTCGAATCAGACGATGCCTCTTTAGGTTCCACGGAGTTCGAGTAGTCACCCATCGAAGTTGAACGATATTTTTGTCTCAGGGCTCTTAAGGGACTATGCCCAAACGAAGTAGCCCAAAAGCAAACAACCCTTTCACGCATCGAAAAACTACCTCCTCTAACATTCACCTAGAAACCTAGATGTGTCGGCACAGTCGATTTCGGTGCCATGACCCACCGTTTGCAAAATATAGCGTTTGACAACCTTACACTGGCTCTAATTGCACTATTTCACGCGTTTGTAAACAGTAGGACAATCAAGAGCACCGAAATGAGAAGGAAAAAAACTGAGAGAGGGTACTGTAGAGAGTCCATACACCAAGGTTTTTGATCAGACGAGGTGTCTCTAGGTACCACGTAGTCTGAGTAGTCACCCGTCGAAGTTGAACAATATTTTAGTCTCAGGGCTCTTAAGGGACTACGCCCGAACGAAGTAGCTTGGAAGCAACAACCATTTCGCGCACCGAAACACTGACCTCCTCTAGTGTTCACCTAGCCACCCGGACATGCCAGCGCACAGTTCAGTTCGGTGCCATGACCCAACGTTTACAAAATATAGTGTTTGACAACCTTACACTGGCTCCAACTGCACTATTTCACACATTTGCAAACAATAGGACAGCGAGAGCACCGAAATGAGAAGGAAAAAAATGAAAGAGGATATATGTAGAGGGTCCATACGCTGAGGTGCCGGATCAGACGAGGCCTCTCTAAGTGCCATGAAGTCTGAGTAGTCACCCGTCTAAGTTGAACGATATTTTGGTCTCAGGGCTCTTAAGGGACTACGCTCTGAACAAAGTAGCCCGAAAGCAACAACCCTTTCGCGCACCGAAACACCACCTCCTCTAGCATTCAATTGGCCACCTGGATGTTCCAACAAAGTCGGTTTGGTGCCACAAACCCACCGTTTGTAAAATATAGCGTTTGACAACCTTACACTGGCTCCAACTGCACTATTTCGCGCGTTTGCAAACAGTAGGACAGCAAGAGCACCAAAATGAGAAGGAATAAAATGAGAGATGCTATTGTAGAGGGTCCCTACACCGAGGTTTTGGATCAGACAAGGCATCTCTAGGTGCCATGGAGTCTGAGTAGTCACCTGTCAAAGTTGAACGATATTTTGGTCTTAGGGCTCTTAAGGGACTACGCCCGAACGAAGTAGCCCAGAAGCAACGACCTTTTCGCGCACCGAAACACCACCTCCTCTAGTGTTCACCTAGCCACCCGAGCATGCCAGCACAATCAGTTTTGTGCCACGACCCACCGTTCGCAAGATATAGCATTTGACAACCTTGTACACTGGCTCCAACTGCACTATTTTGTGCATTTGCAAACAGTAGGACAACAAGAGCACCAAAATGAGAAAGAAAAAAATGAGAGAGGCTATTGTAGAGGGTCCCTACGCCGAGGTGTTAGATTAGACGAGGCCTCTCTAGGTGCCACAGAGTCTGAGTAGTCACCCGTCGAAGTCGAACGATATTTTTTTCATATATCACCTAAAGTACCTTCAAGAATCTATCATATATGTACTCCTGTCAAGATTAGGGATTGAGAATTTGTTTCAAGCACTTTAAGTAACACCTACAGGCATGTAGGTTACAAAATTAGAGAAAGTTTGAAAAATTCAAGTCATGTAGCACAATGGACACTAGACAGATACTTGTATTTTGGAATGTACACATTTCATCTATGAAATATTCTTTACATACGCATAAGAAAATTATATGTATATACTGATTCAAGAAACCTCAAGTCATAAACCAAACTAGCTACCTGCCTCACTAGCTTATTCAAGTATAATCATCACAAGAACAATTACTTGGAGCATATTACCAATTTAAGAGTATATTCACCATATTCTTTAAAATAACGCATGCTCTACCTCTTGAAAACATTTTCCATAAGTTATCAGATAATCCCTATAGATTTATTGGTTTAATTATTGCACAAGTGAATGATGCGATATGTGAATTGTTCTAAGACAAAACAATGCAAGCATATTAAAGAACATATTCCCAATGGAGGTCCTATACGAGGATCTTTACTCAAGTAACATATTTCCTAATTGAGTTATTTTTACCTTGTCATATAATTAGATACTCCATCCAATTGAAAATTTACCCTACTATATCTTGAACCGATAGATTGGAATAAAAAATTTCACATGCCAATTTATTTCTTTGATCCAAGTGCAAGAAAAACAAACATAAGTCTCATAGTGAAATCCTCAAGTTGAGTCATTAGTAAACAAACAAGAAAAAGAACATATAGAAAAATTGGTATATACCCATTCAAAGATGATGATTAACCACGTTACACTACTTGTTAAAGAATTGAAAAATTCATAAATATGATTTAACCAACACACATGGATATATATATATATATATATATATATATATATATATATATATATATATATATATATATATATATATAAGAATCAAACAAAGTGTGCTTCAGACGCACGTCTCTGAAAATATATATGTACATAAGTTCATAATGTATGTGTATATCTTGAACTAAGCACGTGTCATAATGTACATATGGGACCACATGCGGTTGCAAAAGGCTATATATATACAATGGACTTTGAATCTACTCATGACCACATATGTACATCTAGGTGGACTATAAATCTACTCATGAAACATCTTCCCTCTCTTTGCCCTACTAGAAGTAGCACGTCCACGACCTGGGGATGTAGTGGAGGGAGATGCCACTACGGATTTCATCTATGTGGTCCTAGGTGTCTCTAAGCATGCCTGCAACCTAACCTACACATTCATAAACAACAAGTTTTTAACACCCAAAATTTTAAAATACATTCAAAATTTAGAAACTTGTACAATTTAGTTAAAATGCATGTGAAATCTTACCGCAATTTCATGATCCCTATCAATTTGTTGTTGACACGTCGCAGGGACAACAATAGAATCACGAGGGGTAAGCTACATACAAATAATTAATTTTCAAAAAATTTGATATTGTAGATTTAAGTTTAATAAGAAATAATGAACCTTCAAAATTTAACAAATTTAAAAAATTGTGTACCTCAGTTAGTGGATCTGCAGATGCTATGGCAGTATCTACAACAACCTCCACAGTCTGCATATATGGAGGAGTCTCTCTAGTAGTCATAAGCTATACAAATAACATGTACAAATCAATATTAAAATCTACTTAAGCTTAGCACTCCTATCGAAACCTATTGAAAAAGATAATAGTAAAGGACTCAAAGGTCCCTACACTCTAAACATATCTTTTCATGTTCATCAAGGAAACACCATCTATAGGTATGAAACTTCCCACTGCGTCTAGGGAATTGCTTCCCGCATTTACAAGCACTCAAATTTGTCTGCTGATAAAGATTGATTGAAAAATAGTGGCGAAGGAAATTAAATAAGCTAAAAATACAAAAATCCACATGTTGAGATTTTAAGAAGGTAAAAAAACTATACAAAGGGGGGAAACTATACATTCATTCCCATCCCTAAGTTATACAATCTTACCCCAGGTGGTATTTAAGTCATTTTCTAGTTCATAATCCCCGTCAGGTCAAGAAATCCATGTTTTAGTATTTAGAAAATCCAGATTAATCTAAAATCACTTATAATCGGCTAAGTACACTCAATCCCATGTATTTGTGAGTTTTTATTGTATTGTGTACATTTTTTACAAGTATTAATATGATATTCTAATATTAAATGGTTAATGTTGGAGTCTAAGTAATCATAATAGCCCCCGGTAATATTCATACCTTTCCTTGTTTGATTATTGTGGTAAAACCTTAATCAAGCTCCAAAAATGTTCATAACCTAGGTCCACTTTATGTTACAATTTCTTGCTAGGTTCTGGCTTATTTAGTTAGTCAAGAAAGAATAAAAATGTTATTATTTTATCTTCTATTTAGGCTAAATACATATGATCTATAAATGTTAGCACGAAGGCCATCTATCTTCATAAGATTTTGACAAAGTTTTGTATTTAATCAAGGTAACCCATAGTCATCTTCTATAACAATTAGAGCATCATTCAAATTTGAAGGACTTTTATCTAACATCACCAGACCAAACACATATAGATTCATAGAATTTCATCAAGGAGTTGATCCATGGATAGGTCATTTATCTCATATATTGCTAGACATTGGATTATATTGCAAACATCTTGATCAAACCATTCACCGACAGAAATATTATTCACTTATGATCTATTTTAAGGGTGTGGTCTATATCAACATCATCTTCTGAGGGAGAATTTTATCCATCCTTTCTTCTTTTCTCTAAATTAAAGGAGTTTTTCCCATTGGTTTTTCTCATGTTCTCTACTTTTGGAGAGTTTCATTGTAATTTGGGTAGCTCATATGGTCTTATTTCAAGGACCCTCATTTTTACCAACCTAAGCTACACTTCAGGGTGTTTTCGTGCAGGTATAGATTTTCCTTGTAATTATTTATTTCTTAGAATATTTCATGTAGATATATGGTGACTCATCTTGCTTATATGTTCTTTGTTTCATAGGAGTTACTTGACATGTCATATACTATCATAGTGTCTCATATGAATTACATTTGACCGACTATTCTAGGAAAGCATCTCCCCTTCCCATTCTTATACTCTTGACCATTATCCTTGTGGGGGAGTTACTTATCACTATCCTATTTGTGCACACCTGTTAGAGCTATTGATTTGTTCTTTTATTTAGCATCATTTAATTTTTTTTTGTAAAATTAGTTTCATAAATTATGTTTCTTGTTAGTTTGTTCTTAGAATTATTGCAAGTATGTTTGCAAGCATTCTTTATCATATCTTTTTATTGTAACTTTGATAAATACATTTTAATAACTTTAGTACTAATATTTTAAATGCACGTAACAAAACAAAACATATATAGATAGAGAAACATAAAACCCTCCATGGTCTAGATATTTGTGTGGTGGTACTTAGAGACATGTAAAACCAATATATGATTACATACATGGCTAGTTATATCAAATTAATTGGCATTTCCTACTAAATAATATATAGGTTGAGTATAAGAAAGTGAAACTCATGTATAGAGGTCCAAAGCATGCAATCCATGCGTGAACTTCCAGTAATTAGAAACAAAGTGTAAAGAGATTTACTAACCTACATAAAACTCATGTGAGGCATGCCAGTAGCCTTAGTTCCCAGAGCAGATGATGACCCGCCAGGCTTCTGTGTATAAAAGAGAAAAATATTAATACATGTACAACATACATGTGAAACAAATTATAATAATAATCTAGTGCAATTAAATGATTTATTAAAAATGTAAGTTTGTACAACTTGAAACTTACATTTGAAACACGCCCAGCCGCAGTAGCTAGCATGTCGACACCAGATGTTTCCTTCACTGGCTCTTCCTATTTAAAATAAAATAAAAAATTATTTTTTTACATGTATGTACGTGACGTACAATCAAATATATATATATATATATATATATATCAAACATGTGAATTAAAATATTATATATATATATATATATATATATTATTTAAATTTATTTAAAATTTACTTGTGAAAGACCAATATCAGTGGCTCCAATTCCAAAAACATTCCCCAACATCTCATCTATAGAAAATAAATCATGTGAACCAACAAATGATGTCTCGCCTGCAGTGCATACGGCACCACATGATCCATAGTGGTGTGGTGCACTAGAATTGGTGCCTCCACCAACATCACCAGATGCAATATGGGTGCTATGCTAGGTGAGAGTGTTAGTGAGCTCCCTCAATACATGCAATGTATCAATCTCCACAACCTCCTTCACTGTAGGAGGGATAACTGAAGGCAGTGGGGGTTTTGGGGCATGGGGGATCCTAGGCTGACCTATGCGTGCACCAGGTCTGCTCTGTGCAGAGCCACCTCCTCGACCAAAAAATTTAGAAAAGTCAAAATAATTCAGGACCTCATTGAGCACGAACTCACAATATAA
Organism: Taxus chinensis; assembly: GCA_019776745.2. NCBI lineage: Eukaryota > Viridiplantae > Streptophyta > Pinopsida > Cupressales > Taxaceae > Taxus > Taxus chinensis. The sequence goes on along the minus strand of CM034149.1, from coordinate 267,962,405 downwards.
TTTCTTCAAAAAATAAAGAGGAACCTCATTGTTGTTGCATGGTGGATAATCAAAAACCATCCACCATCGGTCCTAAAAATTGTTTTTGATTCTATCATTATGGCACCAATGGATTGGGAACCGTTTGCAAGTAATTGCAGGGGGGCATTGGTTTTAGGGTCGGTAAATAATGCACAAATGAGGTCTTTTCCAATTTTTTTATCTTTGACGGCCGCATGAGATAGTTTATCTACATACCACTGCCTACAGTCACTTCTAAAGGTGTTCCATCTATGTATTTGGTTGGTTGCAGACTCGACTTTGCCAATCAATGTTTGCAATGTATTGGCTAAAGTCATGCGGGATGAATTTGTAGCATGATTTTGTCTTATAGTTTGAATTAGGTTCTCAATGACAATTTTATTTTCTTGGATTCTTCCAATGATATTATCTTGTGTTCCTGCTGGCTCAGTGGGGACAGAAGGAGCGACAGGAGGCAAATCTATGTTTGGAGGAGGGTTTTGAGGAATGCTCGGTGGCTTTTTAGGAATGTTTTGACGGTTTACACGAGTTCGAGCTTGCCAACCAACTGATAAAAAAAGAAAATTGTATACATAAACAAACATTTCAAAAAACCCATGAAAATGCAAAAAAAACCTAAAATGCAAAAAAAAAAAACCTAAAATGTAAAAAAATGATTACAATCGGGGACTTACCTCCTTGTCTTGGCGGCATGGTTGAATCTATCACTATCTAGAAATCCGATGAGAAATTTTGAGATGGTATTGAAAGCGCGAGTGAAAAACGTTTAGGAAAAGTTGCGGTTCAAAATGAAAAATGAGGAAAATAATGAGTCGCGGGACTGTTAAATTTTGTCTCAGAGTTCTGCGATTGCGGTTTATAACCGTGCTCGCGATTCTAAACCACGATCGTGGTTTTAGGTTCGGTAATTACCGAACCTAGAATTCAGGAACCACAATCACAATTCCTTTATTTCAGGTTTTTATGTCCACGGAATTTTCCACCAACTTCGTGTACTTACCCAGTCAGTCTTCTTCTATTCTCCTTCTCTATATTATTTCTTCTATTCCCACTCATTTTACAATTTTGAACTCTGAGATCAATAAAAAAAGGAAGGAATTTTATGTCCCCTGGATGGAAAGATCAATTGGTGCTTTGTAACTAGCGCGTTTTATTATGTCTTGTGCTCATAAATTACAAATTTGTCTTTCTTTTGTTAATGAATGCATGTAATGAAACTTCTAGTTGATGTGTGTGGGAATCTGACACTCTACCCACAACATTGAACTCCCCCTCCTTCATTTTCACTCCCTCCCCTTTCTCAGATTGATTTCTGCTATAACAAGGAGTTTTTATTATTGTCATAGGGACAGTGGAGTGTTCCTATGGATCTCTAGTTGAAAAACCACCACAAATCCACTTCGGTTTTACATGCTAAACAATGGGCGCTGCACCATTCAAATGTAGAGGGACTTAGATTCCCATAGCGTTGGCCTGAAATCCACAAATTTTTCCATAAGACGAATTTTCTAGCCAACAAAATAAAAAACATTATTCCATAGAATAGAAAGGAGGATCCAATATATATAAAAAAACAAGTGACCTTTCATATTCCTACATGACTGTCCATATTCCTTTCCAGAATAAGACACTTTTCCTTATTTTAAGAAAAACATTCTCACAAAAAGGGAATATGAAGTCACTTAAGTTACTTTTAAATAAGAGCATTACCTAATGAAGAAATTCAAATCATTTAAAAATTATTTTTGGAAAAATGATCTCTTCATTAAATAACTAGGGAAGAAGAAAAAATAAGAGGGAAAACATCATTCCATGGAGGGAGCACGTGAAGACACTGATCCGAGGATACGACATATTAAATATATCCTTTATTATTTCACTACTGAGTTGAACCTAAACAATGATTATGGAAATTACTAACCATGGGGATTTATGGTATTTGTAGCAATATAAATCTAGTAAGTAGATTCCCCTTGAATTATATTATGATGATTACACCGTTTTGGGGTATTTTGAGTTGCATTGTAAATGGATCCTTGTATCTAGGAAAGATTGTCCATGAGTTGATCACCAAAATACTCTAGGTTAGATAATTATCCTTTCAAAATGCTCTATAAGTTCTCATAGATTTCATCCAATGATCTATAAAATGCTTATTTCACTAAATCTGTACTTACTCCAGTTTGAGCACCAACATAATATCGCCAATAATGGAATCCGAAATTACTAGTTTTGGATTCTAAAATGTTGAATATTGGAATTATCTAGACTCCAAAATTGCACATATTTCATTTCAATATCGCGTATATTGGAATCCAAAATCACATATATTAGAATTTACTGCACTCCAAAGTCCCATATACTGAAATCTAAAAGTCAAAATATTGAAATCCAATATTGAGTTGTAAAATAATAAACATAACATGTATTTGTTTTGTATGGGTTAAGGGTCGTGCGGATTTAATTCTTCATCAGTTTAAAAATTTACTTAAGATTAAACTATACAGTTGTTGGAAAATAGTTTAATGATTTAAGGGAATCCAATATTGATCTACAAAACCATAAATATAACATGTTTATGTTTTATATGGGTTGACAGCTACTAGGATTTAATTTTGGTATGTAATAAGGTTCTTATTAGTTTTAAAATGTCATTAACATCAAACCATGCAGATCTTGGGAAAATATTTTAATGATTTCATAGAAGTGGACATTTTTCTACAAAACAATAAACCAACCATATTTCCTTTTTATATGGGATAACGGATGCTAGGGTAATGAATTTAGAGAGATGTGAGATACTTCTAGGTTCCTTTACTATGATTTGATTAAACCTTAGTGTAACTAGAGAATTACTTAATATATTATTAATAAAATAGTAGAGGGCGTTGATCCAGACTAAGCGAATATAATTGAATGTAATCCTTCTTCTGATGCACATGGTAGTGGTGTGAACCACCATATGGCCTTGCTCATTGAACATGTATTTGATGATCTTCTTCGTCTAGCTTCATGATATTCGGTAGTGGCAGAAAAAATTCTAAAAGTTCATTATCCTCCTATTTGAACTCCCCTCATCTCACTCTATCGGACACACTCACTTTCATCCCTAACTCAAGAAATAGGAAAATTTGTGAAATCCTCAGGCATCTAGAGTAAATTTTAAGGTTTTGCAGACACACAAATCACGCTACAAAAAAATTAAAAACATGCTAGTTAAAGTGGACACTTATTGAGATTAATCAATGATGGATAATCTTGATAGGTTTTCTTTAGTGAAAAAAATAAATCATTATACCAAATGAGGAGATTCAAAATAAAAGGAGAATCATTGTGATCAAGTGAAACACAACGGATCCTATCAACACTATAACATTACAAAACCTAAAGTGGAAATAAGTAAAAGAATATATACAAAGAAGGAAATATGCCTAATTTTAAGTCTTCCTTGCTTCAATTTAAAAACAATTCCTTCCTCAAAGTGGCCCAATTGACTCTGATAATAATATTATCATAGGAATTGAGCTTATTTTATAGCTCTCTGAGTGTCCCCCCTGTTGAAAAAATTAACAAAACCAAAATACCCTTCTAATCCATCTTCTGATCCATGGCTACGTAGACACACGTGATGTGTCGAAATGAAATGAAAATATAATGCAGATTGACATCCCTTGTGATCCTTAGACATACTAGTAACTCAAAATAAAAAAAATTGTTTCTATGGTGCATGTTGTTTCCAAAGAGGTCCATGCCGCTCCTATGACTAAGATTTACCTAGCAGTGGAGGTAGTGGAAACCCCTCCAGTGATGCTTCCACCAAAGCTGAGGCCCTTGAGGACCTTATAATTTTCTTAATGTTTCTATGGAATGGGCAAGGGCGATATCCTTGTAAGGGAATTTTGATGTGCAATGATCCCCCTTCTTACTATAGATATGACCATAAACTATGAGCACTGCACTGCCTTTGGACCAAGAGAGGCTGGATAACACATCTCTGATCAGAATTAGAATCATGTCAGCCTTGGATCCCAACATGACTGGGGTTAATCTAGTAGGGTTCCTAGTTGGCAAGCGATGTCAAACTTACGTGCCACTCATGCAATGCTCGAGAGTGCACTTATTATGGTGTGTAACGACCACAAGGCTTGTAGATATGGATGGTAGTGGTGCAAACCACCTTATGGCCCTGCTCATTAACCTTGTATTTGATGATCTTATTTAAGATTAAACTACACATGTTATTCGGGGTGGAAAATCATTTAATTATTTCAGGGATATCCATTATCCTCCTATTCAAACTCCCCATGCATCTCACTCTTCTAGACACAATAACTATCATCCCTAACTCCAGAAAAAGGAAAAGTCAAGAAATCATCAAGCATCCAAGAGTAAATTTTAAAGGTTTTTAGACACAAAAATTTCCATACAAATAAAATAAAAAAAACATGTTCATTAAAGTGGACACCTGTTGAGCTTAATCAATGCCGAATAATCTTGATAGTTTTCTTTAGTGAAATTAAATAAATCATTATACTAAATGATGAAAGTCAAAATAAAAGGAGAATCATTGCATTCAAGTGAAACACAACTGATCCTATCAAAACTAAAAAGCCTTATAAAACCTAAAGCTGGATATAAGTAAAAGAATCCATAGAAAGAAGGAAATATGCCTAATTTTAAGTCTACCTTGCTTCAATTTTTTAAAAAAAGTCTACCTTGGAGTGGCCCATTCAACTCTGAGAATAAGATTATCATAATCATAGGCATTGAGCTTATTGTTAATATCTCTTTGAGCGTCCTCCCTATTGATGAAATTAACAAAACCAAATCCCCTTCTAATATCCATCTTCATCCAAGCACTCCTATTAAATCCCCCGGTCTCCCTTCCTCTCCCGGCCACTTTGTTGACTCCGTGCTGCCAGTCCTGTCTCCCCTGTGCCCCTAAACTGCCACCCTCATAATCAGCCTTCGGTGCTGATGTTTCCCCCATGCAGGCTGCCATGATTGACAAATTCCCTCCTGTTGCTCCCCTAGCCAAGACTGTCTAAATCATTAAAAACCAGGGCTTCTAGGAGATCAACCTTGAGTCTTTGCTGACGGTGAACATGACATTGCTTGATCCTGAACATTAGTAGGCCAGTCCCTTGGAGGCACCAACGGATAACCCTTCTAGAGATTGGAGGCCTTAGAGTTGAGCTTAAATAGCAGAGGATGAGGTCAATCCAAAGTCTTCCTAAGCAAAAGTCAAAAAAAGCATTGAGGGACTCGAGGGAATTGGCAATAGCCAGATTGATCAAATATACAAAGGAAAATCCTTAGATTCCTCGCCTTGACCTTGAAAATGAAACTAGGCATGATCTTATCAGCCTTCAGGGCCATAAGGAAAAATCATCGAAGGTATGCAAGAAGTGTTTAATCCCTCAGCGGTGTCCCGATGCCACACTTTGGGGCAACTGAGAAATAAGTAAAAGTATCCATAGAATCAGAGCTCGATAAGACGGATGTTCATATGACCACGTTAAGTCTGTCCATGCTTGGAAAATAAGTAAAGACGAGTATTGATCAAAAAAAGTCCCTCGAAATGACTTTATGCCCTTAAGATTTAAATGCTTCTTGGCTGTAGGCTTGCTGTTCATTGTAAATGACGAATTTGAGTTAAGTCTCGTTTTGTTGCTGTTTCTATGAGCTTCCAGCACTAAAAACCTTTGCATGTAACTATTATTGATACAGCTTCTCTGCTCCTCTCTCTTAAAAAAAAATCTTCCTTGGAGTTATTAAGGCCTCCTTCTGTACACAAGGGTATAGTCCCTAAGGCAAAACCAAATTCCCTATTAAAAAAAAATATGTCTTCTAATCCATGGGAAAGTAGACATGTGTGATTTATACAAACGACTTGAAAATCTCATGCAGATTGAAATCCCTCGTGGTCCTCAGATAGACTTGTAACTTGAATAGAAATTTCATTGATTCTATGGTTAGCATTTTTCACTAGACCTTTCATGCACCATCCCTGAGAATAGGAGGCCCCTAGCACTGGAGGAATCGATGCTTCCATCAGAGGTGAGGCCCTTTATGGTCTTATCCATTGTTAAGGTGTCTGTGGCACCAGAGGGGATAAGAACCTTGTAATGAAATTTTTGATGTGTAGTGATCACCTTCTTACTCTATATACAACAAACTATGAGCACCACACTTCCCTTTATACAGTAAGAGAGGAGGGAAAATGCATCTCTTCTAGAGTTGAGACCTTGTCCAGCCTTGGATCGTCAATGGGAAGGGTCGTTCTAGTAGGGTTCCTAGTAGGCAATGATGCTGAACTTGAACCACTCGCGGCACTCGAGACTGCACTTGTTAAGGTGCACTTTGGCCACTTTACAGATGAACCTGGTAGTGGTGCAAACCACCTTCTAATCCTTCTCATTGAACCTATATTCGATGATATTCTTCATCTAGCTCGATGATATTCGAAAGTGGTAGAAAAAAATCTAGATCTTCATTTTCCTTTTATTTAAGCTCCCCGCATCTCACTCTGTCAAACGCCATCATGGTCATCCCTAACTCAATAAATGGGAAAATAAGGGAAATCCTCACATTTCAAAAGTAAAGCATAAGGGGTTACAGACACTCAAATTGCCATACAAATAAAAATAAACAAACTTGACCATGAGAAAAAATTTCAAAATGAAATTAAAAAATTAAGATTTGATAGGTTTTCTATAGTTAAAATAAATTGATCATTATAATAAACAAGGAACGTCAAAATAAAAGGATAATCATTGTGTTTAAGTGAAACATAACTGATCCTATCAACACTTAAAACCCTATAAAACCTAAAGTGTAAATAAGTGAAAGACTCCATAGAAATAAGGAAAAACGCTTGATTTTAAGTCTTCCTTTCTTTAATTTTTTAAAAAAAGTCTTCCTTGGAATGGCCCATTTGACTATGAGAATAATATTATCATAACCATAGTCATTGATCTTATTGACAACTCTCTGAGCATCCTGCATATTGAATAAATTAAAAAAATTAAATCCCCTTCTAATTCATCTTCTGATCCATAGCCACGTAGACAAGCTTGATATATCCAATCGGGTTGAAAAGCTCATGCAAACTGACATCCATCATGTTCCTCAAAAAAATTGGTAACTTGAAAAAAAATCATCATTTTTGTGGCACATGTTGTCCTCGAAGCGGTCGATGTCAACCATGAGACTAGGAGATGCCCAGCAACGGAGGTAGTGGAAGCCCTTCGAGTGATGCTTCTGCCAAAGATGTGGCCCTCGATGGCCGTAACGCTTGTAAAGGCATCAAAAACATGAGCAAGGGAGAGATCCTTCTAAGGGAATTTTGATGTGTAGTGATCATCCTTCTTACTGTAGATATGACAAATAATGAGCATTGCACTTCCCTTAGAGCAAGAGAGGCCAAACAGAGAATATCCTCTGGACTTAGAGTCATGAACCTTAGATCTCATTGGGCAGGGTCACTTTAGTAGGGTTCTTAGTTGGAAGTGACACCAAACTTGCGTCACTTGTGGCACTCGGGAGTGCACTTGTTTGAGCTAGTGACTGCAAGGCTTTACTTTTTCCTTTTGAATAAAGGTTCTTATCAGTTTTAAAATTTATTAAAGATTAAACTACACAGTTTTTGGAAAATATTTTAATGATTTCAAGTAATCCAACACTGATCTACAAACCATAAATATAACATGTTTCTATTTTATACCAGCTAGTGGCTTCTAGGCTTTAATTTTTTCATTGGAATAAGGTCTTTATCAATTTTAAAATGTCATTAACATTAAACCATACAAATCTTGGGAAAATATTTTAATGATTTCATGAAAGTTGACATTTGTAAGTAAAATAATAAACTGACCATGTTTCCATTTTTATACGGGCTAGTGGATGCTAGAGTAATGAATTTCAAGAGATGTGAGACACTTCTAGATTCATTTACTATGATGTGATTGAAGCTCAATATAACTAGAGAATTACTGAAGATATTCTGAAGAAACTAGTAGAGGGCATCGATCCAAACTATGAGAATATAATTAAATGTAATTCATCTTTTGATGCACATGGTAGTGGTGTGAAACACCATCTTTCTTTTCTTATTGAACTTGTATTCGATGATATTATTCTTCCATCCTGATGATATTCAATGGTGGAAGAAGAAATTATAGATCTTCATTATCCTTTTACTCAAGCTCCCCACATCTCACTCTTTTAGACACCATCATTGTCATCCCTAACATACAAAACACACAAATTTGGGAAATCCTCACATGTCTGGAGTAAATTTTAAGGGTTTGCAGTCACTCAAATTTCCCTACAAATAAAATTAAACAGATGTGTTCATTACAGGGGATACCTGTTTAACGTAATCAATGATGGATAATATTGTTTGTGAGAAATGACATATGACATTACAGGGGTAGTCAATCTCTACACGCATGTCATCAAGAAACTCTTATGAGAACATATTTCTTAGAAAAAATCAAGAAACCAACTCAAGTCCTTTATAGTTCATCTATGTATCTGTTACATATTTCGGTACAACTTAATTTTAAAATCTAGTCATTTTATTATGACATCCTTATTGTTGGGGGAACCATACTATAACTCATAGAATAGGTAAATATCCTTCAACATCAGTTTCCTTCAAAAATCATATATCTAAAACCTAAACTTCTCACCATAGAGATAAAATCAAATAATAATTGACTTTACAGTACTTGTTGCTTTCACATGATTTGATAAGAAGCATGTTAGAGCCAAAGTGAGTTTGGTCTACATTGAAGTAATATTGAACTAAATGTGAGATAAAATCTTTATTTTCAAGTACTATCTTAAGAAATTTTTCTCAAAATGGAAAATAATACCTGAGAGTAAAAAACACATATTTTTTGTAAGTACACAAAGGATTTATCAATGGTAAAAGGTAAAATTAAAATTTTAACTTTAAATTTTCTAAAATATACCATAAGAAAAATTTCATGATGATTTTAAAAAATTAAGATTTGATAGGTTTTCTTTAGTGTAAAAAAAATCATTATACTAAACGTGAGGCAAATCAACATAAAAGGAGAATCATTTTGTTCAAGTGAAACACAACTGATCCTATCAAAACTAAAAAACCCTACAAAACCTAAAGCAAAAATAAGTAAAAGACTCCATAGAAAGAAGGAAAGATGCCTTCTTTTAAGTTTTCCTTGCTTTAATTTAAAAAAAAAAATCCCTGAAGTGGACCATTCGAATTTGAGAGTAAGATTATCATAACCATAGGCATTGAGCTTATTGATAGCTCTTTGAGCATCCTTCCATGTTAACGAAATTTACAAAACCAAATCCATTACTAATCCATCTTTTGATCCATGGGCATGTAGACATGCATGATGTGTACAAACAACTTGAAAATATCATGTAGATTGACACCCCTCATGGTCCTCGAACAAAATGGTAATTCAAATAGAATATTCATCCTTTTAGTGGCACATGCATTCACTAAAGTGGTCCACTTTTCCCCTGAGATTGGGAGGCATCTAGTAGTGAAGGAAGTGAAATCCTTATCGACGATGCTTTCGCCAGAGGTGAGGCCCAAGATGACCTTATCCATTGTTAAGGTATCTATGGCATCAACGGGGGTGAGATCCTTGTAAGGATATTTTTATGTGCAGTGATCACCCATTTTACTGTATATACGACAAACTATGAGCACTGCACTATCCTCAGAGTGAGAGAGGGTGGACAACGCATCTCCCCCGAACTTGGAATCACCAACCTTGGATCCTGGTGGGAGGGGTCACTCTAGTAAGGTTCCTATTTGGCAGAGACGTCAAAATTTCACCACTTGCAGTGCTTGAGAGTGGACTTGTAAGTGCATGAGATAAAAAATGAATTCTAAGAGAGGAATAAATGCGTATTGACATCCCCTTAATAATTATAAGACCAGATTCCAAGAGAGAAATAAACGTAGATTACAAAAACATCAACATCCCCTTAATAGTTATAAATGCACGAAAAAAATCGTCATTAACCACCCACATCACCTTCTACCATTCTTGCGTGCCTCGAAATAAGGGACATGAAATTACTATGGAAATTTTCCTCCCACACCTAATACTTTAAATGACAATTAAAATTATCCTTACTCACGTTGTTAGGTGGATATCTTTTCGTAATTAAATATAGATATGAAATTAAATAAAACTCCATTTCTAAAGGTATAATTATGGTAAATCATTTTAAGAATTATTTTAATTTCATATTAAAACTATTCGGCATGCTGGAATCCCAAATTTATAGAAAAATAAAATTATTTTCATGATATCTATTAACGCACTGATTGTTGAAGTGGCTGAGAAATTTTCAATTCCTTATATTCCTTGAACTGATGTGAATTTTTTTTAATTAATATACCTTATACATATTAACATTATTCCTAATATTCCTCATAGTCCTTATAGATATTAACATTATTAAGATAGTCACACACATTATATAGAAACTTATTCTCAATTAAATTTAAGGAAAAATTACATAATTTTCTTTTTTACATAGTTAAATGATTTTTACAAGAGCTATGAACTAGAGGGTTGATGGGCCCCCACCCTACAATTACCAAGAGATTTGATCCATGAAGGGATACATAGAAAAACAAAAAACCAGTAGGAAATATTGTAAATCACGAGGCCAAAATGTGACATGAATAACAAGGCCTGTAAAAAACATAAAGTGGTGAACACAAAAAACAAAGGTGGAATGATAGAGAAACCCTAGGGTACCACCTCTAATTGGTCCACTGAGCCAAGATTTATAATCTTCATGACAAAGGAAAAGGACAAGCCAACAATAGTCTTCAACTACACCACATGATCAGGAAGGGGTGGGGCAGGTTTTGTGAGCATGACCAAGTCCAAGGATGGCACGCTGGAGATAGATGCCCCATCGAATCAACGTATGATTTGAAGTCTCATAAAATTGATGGAGGGCCAAAATTTTCAATTTGACGACCCTTACTATCAACCCAAAAAGGAGACGAACAAGGATACATATTGGAAAAGAGAATATGAAGGCATACTTCAGCCAAAGCTTTAGCCAAACCCACACGATGACATGGGTAAATAAAATGGGATGCTACCACCATGAAAAATTTCTTATCTGCACACAGTACCAAGAAATTGAACACAAATATGCCTGCAGTCTTAGAGTTAACACAAGATCTCACAGTGCTATGGACATAAACCAGGCCCAGGACTTTCTAAATCACTTTCAGAACATGTTTGGAGCCTATGCGGAAGACATTGTGAAGATGAGTGGAAGACACAGGAGAGAGGAAATCCTTTTTTGGCTTCTTTCTATGCAAGAGGATGAAAGGAACATAGGTAGATGCCATGAGAGGGAAGGGGAAAATAGCATAGAGAAATGTGAGAAAACGAGTGAGGGAAGGAAAAAGCACAACCCAATTAAGTATTCCCTCTGTGAGGAAGCATAAAAAAATTGATGGAATCATCAATATTTTCCCATGAATTGAGTATATTATGAATAAAGGCTTCTTCCGATTAATAAACACACATTATAGAAAATTACATTACTAAAGATAGTCACACACATCATACAAAAAGGTGTTATCAATTAAATCTAGGGACAAATTACATAATTGTAATTGTTTTATTGATTTAATGACGCATGTACGTATCGAAATTGTCTTCCACATCCTTTAATAGTTGCAAAATATGCCATAACTCATCTATCAAGTATAATTGTAATATGCATTATAGGCTAGAATTCAGCCCTTAATAGGTATATTTTTACAATTATAATATGCATTACACTTTCTTTACATGGTGCTAAGGTTTTTAAGAATATGTTTTGATTCCTAGTTCCTTAACAAATGGTATGTTTGGTCATGATGCAATCTTCTTGTGTGAATATAATCTCGAAGTTTCCAACATCTAAGATAATTTATGTGTTGTAGGAATGAGGGCATCATGTCATTAAAATTTTACATTCTTGGCGATTTCCACACAACAATAAACATAAAATATTTAAAATAACGATATGAAAACCATTAAATAGAAAATGTTTGTGTTCTATACGTGTTAGCAATCGCTAGGCTTTATTTCTTCTTTAGAACAATATTTTATCATTCTTAAAATGTCATTAAGATTAACATATGAATATCTTGTAAAAAATCATTTTATTATTTCAGGGAAGCCAACATGGATCGAAAAATCAATAAACATAACATGTTTCTGTTTTATACAGTCTAGTGGCCACTAGGATTATTGTTGGATTTGGAATAAGGTTATTATCATTTTCAAAATGTCTTTAAGATTAAACCATGCATGAATGGGAAAAAAAATGTTTTTTGATTTCAGGGAATCAAACAATAATCTTCCCAATAATACACATTATATGTTTTTTTTATGTGTTATCAGCCGCTAGGCTTGATTTTCAATTTGGAATGAGGTTCTCACTGGTTTTTAAACATGTTTAAGTTTAAACTATGTATATTTGGGAAATTTTCGTTCTTTTATTGGTCCACGATCCACGATTGTCTCTTCACCTATAGAAAAATAAAATTCTTTAAAAAAAGTGTCCAAAAAATGATTACATGCTGCAAATCTTTAATAACCTTAAGGTAGTTATTTTATTCCCTAAAAATGCATAATACATTATTGTATTTGGAAGAAAAGTCTATAATTCAAACTCCAATTGTGTGTTTGAACATTTTCAATGATCTAAACATGTTATTTTGTTCTCCTAAATGTTTTAACCATGTACACAATTCAGTTAAATTTTTGAATCAATCTTATAGTTTCCATAAAATCTCGAGTATGTTGGGGTTTTGAGTCTAATTTCTTCTTTGACCTCATGCAATAAAAATCTCACATCATCGATCAAAAGTATATTGTTTTCACCATAGAAATTATTGTAAATGTCTATTAGTTATTGACTGATATTTGTTTTGAACTTACATTGTTGGCATCCCCAAATGAACCTGAAGTGGGTTTCTCATAGCCAACTAAATTTTTTGATGAACACGTATTTCACCATTGTTGAACCCATAAAGGAAGACCATAACGTAGTATAATAATATTTTTATGTTGTACTTGTCAAGTGAGCACTTAATTATCATTCAAAGTATTCAGTAATCCTAGATCTAAAATATGGAGCCATATTATGATGTATTTTGTCGCCAATACCAGAAATTCCAAACAGTAAACCTTCAAATCCCAAAACTAGTAATTTATGAGGCTTCCTGATATTAACTATAAAAATAACTTAGAATTAATGTAAGCTTCTATAAGTGATTAAACACAAGTCAACAGAGTATTGTGATAATATTTTATTTGGGTAATTCACATAAACAACTTATAAACTATAATATCAACTCAATCACAGTGAAGATATAAATGCCGTCAACTTTAAATTTGTAATCTCAACATATAAAATAAAGAGTGAGCATATGAATGTACGAGTGAATATCATTGTAGAAAACATTTTGAAATAATTAATAGTTATATAATTTCTTATTGCTTTAATTTTTTAATGCCTTCGGCAATACTCAAACCTTGAGATAGTATATGTGATATGTTTGTGTACAAACTGTTCATCAACCACCTATCTTTGAAATAGTTTTCTCCATTAGATTTCCTCCCCACCATAAATTTTCTGCATGATTTCCCTTTGGGCCTATTGTAATACACAATGTGTGTAGGTAAAAAAAAAATAACCTCTTTACTCCAAATATGTTAGAGATATTTTACTACAATTTCGTCTCCTAAACAACAATGTTATTTACCTAAAAAAGGAATTGGTTTGAATTCAACCACTAATTTTTTTCAAAGCCTTAATTATTTTATCAACTTCGGCGGAAGAGAGATAGCTAGACCAAAATCCCACTTCACATTTTTCTACTGGTATCTTTAAAATTTCCTTGAGCCCAGCTCGCCAGTTGATAGTATCCTTACCAAACTTGATTGCCAAATTCTTATGGGATTACTTTTTCTCATAGAGAAAACCCTCCAAATCTAAAATAATTAAATAATCTTTTTTTCCAACTGCACAAATGTAATTTTTTTCTCAATTTCCCACAATTTGATATTAACCAATTCAAATAATCAAAATTCCAGTATGTTAACACTTACTAATAGAGATTCAAACTCAGATTCACTTGCACTACCCCTCTACAGGTTCTTGTGATGAATGTTATATTTTTAAAAATAGTAATCAATTCAAAATAAATTTTAATTCGAAGTTGAAAAAAACATGATACAACTTTCTTTTATACAATATATCATAGATGTAGTTGTATATGTATATGTATATGTATATTGCATAGATGTGGTTGGAATATGTTTTCATTGACACTCTTTAATGGGCTTAGCAACCGCTAATGGATAATTACACAAAGGTATTTTTTTTCAATTCTAGGTAATTTATTTTTAACCAATTTTAAAAACATTAATCAATTGAAAATAAATACCATGTCGACATAATCAAATTCGTGATATAACTTTCTTCTATTCAATGAAAAAACCTTTGATGGACAATATTACATAGATATTGATGTATATCAGTGGTCACTAGGCTAACCCATTATTTCCTGGACTATGGTTGGTATGACATTATTTGATTAGATTAGTGGCTGCAAATAGCCAATTGTACAGAAGTAATTTTTTTAAAAAAATTCTGCAATTTAATATAACCGGTAAAACAAAATTTTACTCAATTAAAAATAAATATAATTAAAAAATGTATTTTAGTGACCGCTAGGGTAATACATATGACAAATAAACTACTTCTCTATAGGTTCCTAAAATTATGATTGACTTGTAGATGGTTTTGTTTATAATGCTACACAACTATCATACCATTTTCTTTCTGCAAGTTCACGCGTGATGTGCCAATATCCTCCCCCATTTGGAATCAAGTCTGAAAAATAATTTGAAGCTTTATTAAAAATATGTAAACAATGACAATCAAAAACTTCTTGTAGTGATAAATTTATAAAATGACTATTTCCCACTCACCATTTATAGATTCATTGGATGGATGGTCAATGACATATGGGGAAACAAGCTGAATTGGCTGTGATATGATAAGAATAACATCTTCTTCTTTTTTGTATTTGGAAAGGAAGAGATGGTGTCTTCCTCTATTGTTTGATATTGTATGTATTGGGTCAAATGCATTAAACTAATAGAATTGTTTAAAGTGAACTTAATCAAAGTACCTTTTTCAAATGATAATAGTAATGTTTTAAAAAAACTTCTTGATGATGTGATTCAACAATAAAGACCACATGTAGACATGAGTCAACCAAATCCTGCAATGCAACACTACCACCATAAAGTGCTTTAATCAGAGAATTTTTAGAACCAGTTCGAGTGAACATATGAGACCAAAACTCATAAGATCTCTCGTAAAGAAAAGGATGCATCTTTCCTCATAGGCCGATTTCTCTCACAGTCACAAATTGTTGTGGAATTTGGTCCACCCAATCCATGGTGATGTCTTCTCCATCCCCATTGTCAACATCATAATTGTGCACATTAATTATTGTGTACATAAGACACAAGCTCTTAAAGTTACTATTATTGTCATAAAATTTGTGCAAACCTTCCACAACTGATTCCCCCCTATCTTTAACTTTTTTCATGTATTTTTTTGTTTTCTCTCTTAATATTTTTTAGGAAGCAACAAGTAAGAGCATAATAATAACACAATTTAGTAGACTAGATCCAACAACTATAAGCAGGTCCATTATTACATCGGAAGTTAGTACACTAGACAAATTGTAGAAATTTGCGATCACACATTCTGCATTAAATGGATTAGTTGATGGAATATATGATAGTGTTGACTGGAGCTAGAAGGGATATGCATATTGACAAATAAACTCATCGGTGTCTTCCATCCTTGCTAGAATTTGGTCTTCCATTGAAATCATGTATTTTTCTATAATTTTCTGAGCTACCACTGAGAGGACCTCTAACACTTCAACATCAATTTTTATTTTTCACTTCTTCCACAATCATCTTTCCTTTTCATTTATTATCTTCTCCCAAGAGTACACAAAACTAGTGGTAATGAGATTCATGCAAAAAAAAAAATTCAACAATATTCTTTTCAATACATTCTTCCAATACAATATTACCTAGATATTTACTTTTCATATATTTTAGAAATTTTCCTCTCATTCTTCTAACATTTTTTAATCTTTGGCAATAAGAATCAAAAGTCTTCTTTGTAACACCTACTTCAATAGAGCCAATTAGCCATACTTTCACTTCTTGCACTTTATCTAGTAGAATTGATATCTGCTCATTGATCATTCCTCTTTCAGACCTGAAGGAATTCATCATGAACCTTTCCAATGAATTTTCTTGAAATTTAGGATGGTTATCCTTAAAAGGAGAATATGCCACCCCAGTTGATTTAAATAACTCAATGGTTGTTGTCAATTTTGTCCATATGTCCTGAGGAAAAAATAGAAATTTCATTTTGTCATAAAGACTCTCTTTCGTAGCCACTTTTAAAATAACAAGACATTGCTTCTCAAAACTTTGCATTAAAAAAGGAAAAAGTATATTTACTGTCTGCATATTACAAAAAATTAATTTTAAGTACGAATGCCATTAAATTAAGTTTCATTACCTTCAAATCATCCGTCTTTGTGTTTCCCACTCCGGCCCACGAGGACATCCTAGGGATCTCCAAATTGTTCAAGCCTTGTAGAGTACATCAAGAAAATTTGATTAAATCCAATTTTTGTTTACCTCATTATGTTTCTTACAAATATTAATAATGACTTCGCCAAGTGCATTTGAGGAAAAAATGGGAGCCTTTTTAACCTGCATGTTATTATGTAATGACTTGTGTTTGATTTGAACTAATTTTTTTGGCACAAATGGTATGTTGGCCATGAAGAATGTAGAATTATACATCATCTCTTTTCAGGTTATCTAGATCCTCTAGTTGCACAAGTTCCTTTGTAGAAAATAAAAAGGGAATAATAAGAGCATCCCTAAGATAAGGAATAACATTAATCAACATTGAATGTACAAGAAGGTCAACATTTTCATCATGCACTTTACGACATGGATATTGTGGAGGCCCCACATGGCACCTAGAAACTTCAACTGGAAAAAAATCACCATTAAAAAAAATAAAATAATTGTTCAGCGGGTGAAGTTCTTGAATTCTCAAATATAGTGGTCACTTTCTTTAACAATAAATATAATCTTTTACTATTTTTAATCCCTTGCAACTTTGACTTAGAGGGATCTATATTTAATTTAGAAAAATAAGATCGCCTTAGTGTTGTAAACAACTTTTCATGTTTCCATGGAGAAATCAAATTTCTTCTATTCAAATAATGAAAAAAAGAAGTATTCTATGTTCTATATAATTTTTTGAATACCAAATTCATGTTATTTTGAATTTCAACTACATTTTCACAACCTGTTTTGTCTTAGTGTATGAACTTCCCCAAATTACAACCATATTTAGAACAAGAACATGTCATACTTTCTCTAGTAGCCTTCATTTCTAGTTTCTTGAATAATGAAACTTCCAACTCTATGTCAAGAATAAGGCACTTATTCATTTCAATGTCAATGCGTTCAACCTGAATACACAATGCTAGTTGATCAATAACTTCTGAAGTTAGTACCATACCAAATTCATTGACAACGTCTTCATCAACACAAAATAACCACAAATCACCATGGTAATTTTTTGAGGAATGAATTTAGAAAAACCATTCATTGTCTGTCTTATTGATATCCTCTACTCCTTCAATCAAAGGAATTTGTATGAACAAAGTGTGACTAATTAAAGACATATTACTTGAAAAAAGGAATTAAACAAGTTAATAGTTTGTAATTATTTGGGAAGGATAAATAATGTTTTTCCATAGTGCAATAGCAAGGAGATGTTATATCTTGATGCCATTACTTTCATAGAGTAAAAGTCAAGATATTATTAATGATTTCTTGTTTTTTATTTATAATATGAAAGTTTAACTTTTACTACTAAAGGAGGGTTTGAAGTTTTCCTTTTATTAATGATATCTTGATGTCATTATTTATATCTTAGCACTCGATAGGCAATTTTCAGCCCTCCAATAGTAATAAAAAACAAGAAATCAGTAATGAAAGGTTTTTATTATGTGTTGCAATAAGAAATTTAAACATTTAATTTCTATTAAATTCACTTTGTTTCAAGTTATCAATTTTTTGCTAGAAGTGAAGACTAGCGGCCGCTAGCATCTATATATTCTAATATATCTTTCCATCAATGTAAATAACATTCAGTATAGCTTTAGGATAGAGGAGCTAATAGTGGATTGATGGCTATCTTCCCATCACTGTTAAAAATAAATTTGAGTTACACTACATCATTGTAGAAACCTAGAATCCAACATGGGTGATAAAGGTCAATAATTGAATATTTAATAGTAACAAATATTACTTTTAAATTTCTCATATATATATATATATATATATATATATATATATAATATCACATATAAATCGATATATTCGTTTTATAAAACCACAGGATATAGTTAGTTATATATATCGTCAATAATATAATGGGCGATAAGGGCCGATAATTGAATATTTTATAGTTCTCATAAGATATATTGTGAATATCACATAATTCAAATCGATTCATTATTTTTTTAAACCACAGGATTTAGTTATAAATATTTTACTTGTCTTGGAATATTTGTTATCGTCTCTTGTGTTAGAACATTAAAGAAAGGTAGTAAGCATTCTCCCAAGTAGTCGCTAGTCTTTGAAGATAGTCTTGTAAAATTTAAATATAGTAATGGAGCATAGTTAGTTTTTCAGTTGAGTCATTGCTACTTTTCCTGTAAGCAAGACAACAAATATCCTAGCGGCCACTAACCTCAAGATAGTCTTGTAAAATTTAAATATAATAATGGAGTATAGTCAGTATTCAGTCGAGTTGTTAAATGTAATTATCTTCGACCGTAACGGCCGCTAGGCTTCGAATAATGTGTCACGATAGGAATATAATGTAATAGATTTGGAATAGCATATTGAACTCAGTGACTACTAGGCTTAAAATTTTGTTTTCTACTTTTCATGTTTGCAAAACAACATATATCCTAGAGGCTGCTAACCTCAAGTATTTGTAATTTTCCACCTGTGATATGTAATTATCTTCGACATTAACGGTCATTGGGCATCAAATATCATGTTTGGCTAAGAATCTCATGTAATAAAATTTGAATAGTGTGTTGTTCTCAGTGGCTACTAGGCTTAAAATTTTGTGTTTGAGCTTAGATGAGTTTTATTTTTAAGTTTCCATTAGATTCATTGTAAATTATCTTGAATGCAAGAAAACAATTATCCTAGCCACATCTAATCATAATTATTTATTATGTTACATCAACGCAGTGGAATAATCCACAGTCTTATTAACCTTAAAAATTAGTGACCGCTAGGCTTAAAATTTTGTTTCTAATTACGTGTCAGAAAGGTTGTAAGCATCCACCCTAACATTTACTAGTGTTCTAGGTATTTTCTCATTCATTTCAAGTAAAAAAGTTATCTACTAAAGAAAGTACACAACTCATGAATGATGGAGGGTTTATGTTAACTCAGATGTGTGATGTGGATAGAGACAGATGTAAAGTGATGATGGATCTCGCTGCTGCCAACTGATAACCTAAAAATAAGAATCACTAACACGAAAATGGATTAAATGGTTTATATAGGAGATGCCCAAAAAACTGGCTCAAAGAAGCGATAACTTCTTTGGTGGATTTACACCCCTGTGTGATAAGAAAAAGTGATTAAAATGACTGATGAGAAGATAATATGCAAATACAGAAGGAGGTACAAAATCTGAAGGTAATAGAAATTAAATGTTATTCTGATTAAAATAAATGTAAACTAAATGGTACCTGATAAGGTCAACAAAAACCTAGAAAGTGCAGAGACAAGTCGATGGTGGTGTGGGAGAGTGGATTTGAGCAGTAGAGTAAGTATGTAGACCTCAAAATATCTGGATTCCAACCAGAAGAAGAAGTTTGTGGATGCTTGAAATAGCTTACAAAAGGAAATATGAGGGAAATGAAAATAGAAAATGGCCAGAAATAGAGATGTAGATGGATTAATGGATAAAAGGACCCAATTCGATGATGACTGGGACAAGGCGATGGTAACTGGGGTGCAGGTAGGCTATTTTGGATACAAAAGAGGTATTAGATGGTGGTTTTAGCGGGCTGGAGCAGATATAAAACACATGTAGAGACTGGAGAACGCTCTGGAAGTAGAAAAAATAGTTACCGAGGGCCAAGATGATGGAGAATCATTCTAGGAAATGGCAACCATAGCAGAGTGAAGTAACGCCAAAGGTAGTAGGACGAAAAAGTTAACCTACAAATATAGAAATTGGAATAAAACCATGATAATAAAGTCACGACCACTAGTAAACCTGCAAGGTGTTAGATTGAACAAGATAGTAGAAGAAGTGATATAAAAAGCATAAAAATTAATGCAAAACCTCCCATAGTTATGCAAATGATCAAAATTAAATTTCAAGGGATGCAAGAGGATTGCTGAGATGCTCTGGTTCAAAGGTTGATTTCACAGAGTGCAAGAAAATCATAGATGAGTTGCAGTTGCGTGTTTTCTATGTTGTCGTGTGTTGATTTTGGAAAGGATTGAGATATTCTTATAGGGTTAACAATGACTAGATAGGGTCACCGCCAACTACGGTGAAAGTTTCCCTAATGTGACTACTTTTGTGATTTTTATCCAAATGTTGGACATTTAAGAGTTAGAAGGGTGCTTTAAAGCATATAGGTGAGAATAGGAAGTGTCATGGGTAGTTAGGGGATAAAAATAGGCAAGAAAAAAGATTATAAAATTAAGGGGATGTAGGTTAGGATAAAAGCATCCAAAATAGAAGGTTTGTTAAGGCATATGACATATTAATTGATTAATTAATTAATTAATAGAAATTAGATGGAAATTAAAGGTGAGAAGATAATTAAGTGGGAATTTTAGATTAAATAAAAGGGGGATGAATTAAATTAAGTGGGGCCTTGGTAAATACCAAGGTGAAATATGCGCATGTAGGCAGAGAAGGATATAGATACATATTTTAGGTGTCTACATTTTTCCCTTTTTTGTTGATTAATTTGCACTATCAAGCCATGAGAAACAATTGATTAAAGATTAAGGGTAAATGAGGATTGAAAAAAGGTAGATGATGAGATCTCCCTCAAACTGGGGATTGATGACACCAAGGGACATCGATGATGTGTTTGAAAAAGTTAGGTGATAAAGGGGAGGCGGGTGAAGAAAAATAGGTAAAATGATTATGAAGGCAAGACTCCCCAAGTGAAAAAGGATCACAATAACAATAAAAACTATAGCGGTGACTCCAATATCACATCGGTAGAGGAAAATTGCGGTCTCAACGGAGATGGTCGACAATGTTCTATGGGCTAGTGAGTGGGTGAAGATCACTGCAGTATGGATGCAAGCCACAATGACCAATGGGTC
Organism: Taxus chinensis; assembly: GCA_019776745.2. Classification (NCBI taxonomy): domain Eukaryota; kingdom Viridiplantae; phylum Streptophyta; class Pinopsida; order Cupressales; family Taxaceae; genus Taxus; species Taxus chinensis. The sequence continues at coordinate 267,940,824 of CM034149.1, read as the reverse complement.
ATAGGAAAACATCAAAGTATGTGCAACTAAATGGGAAAGGTATGTGAAATCCTTTGTACACGAGGAATCAAGCAAATAGGTATGCATCCGCAAGGGACGAGGATGAAAGGTTATGGTGCCCCAACACAAGACACAAAAAATGGCCAAGAAGGAAAAGTGAAAATAAGGTGAAATAATATGCCCCAAGGGGAAGTCAAGTATGGCCACAAAGTGGGCTTTGAATGGAAATTGATTAGGATCAGATGGTTCCCTAAAGGAGGCACTGTAAGTATGGCCACAAAAGTGGACTTTGATAAAAATAATGGTGCCTGCAAGAAGGGGCACAAATATGGCCACAAGAGTGGACTTCAAGGGTAGAAATGGAAAAATAGATGTTGAAATAAAATGCCCCAAGGGGGGAATAAATATGGCCACAAAGTGGACTTTGTGCACGGATTGGATATATTGTGAAATAAAATTCCCAGAGAAGGATTAAATATGGCCACAAAAGTGGGCTTTGAGGGTAGATTGGATTAATATTCCCAAAGGGAAAAATTAAATATGGCCATAACTTTGGACTTTGAAAAAAATGGATTAAAATGCTTGGAGGGGAAATAGGTATGGCCACAAAGGAAAATAAAGGGATGATTAAGTAAAATGCCCTAAGGGGGAATAAATATGACCACAAGGTGGACTTGAATGTCAGAGAGGTTGAATAAGGTCAGATGAGGTATAGGATAAGATGTACTTAACAATGGAGACCTATGGGTATGAATGAATCCATGTCATATCAAGGAACATGTGAGAAAAATATGCCTCCAACTTTATTGGAGGTAAACAAGGAGGAGATCTAGGTAACACAAGGCACATGCGACCAAAACAGATGTTAGTACGTAACCAATGATAGTTGGTCATACCAAAGATCATAAGGAACATGGATGAGAACTGAACTTATAAATCTAATGTTCGACACATGAAAAGGGGTTTGAGATGTAACTTGTACGTGGGAAAATGGTTCTCCAAAACTGGTGTTCCCTAAAACTATGCCCCAACTTTGGGAAGGGGAAAGAGAAAATTGATTAATGCTGGAATTATGCTAAAAGAAAGATGATCAAAGCGGGAATATTTTATAGTATGCTAGTAAAATGGAAGGTTGATCAATGCGGGAAGCCTTCAAATTCCATGTCATAAAATAGTAGACATTCTTCTAGGGTATGGTATAATTTATACATAATATAGATGTCAAGAATAATATATATGATAGTCATCCTTTAAGGGATTGGTTTATTTATTTGATTTTGATTTTGATTTTCATGCTTTTAATTCTTTTTTTTTTGCATGAACAACTGTCCTTCGAGGGATCGATCTATTTTTTATAACTTTAATTTTTGACAAGAGCATCCATGAATTATAATTTTTTACATGGGAGAGAGTTGGGACTAGCTAAGTAGACCACTTAAGAGGGGATAATGAATGTACAAGAGACACCCGTGGACCCTTTGCATGGTTCTAATAGGTGAATAAGAGGGTGATGGATGTAATGATCATGGAGTTCTCACCAAGAAGGGAGAACCTATCCATAAGGAAAATGTTATGGGAAGAGCCATGGATGCCCATATTTAAGGTCACATCTAAGAAGTGACAGTAGACCACATAATTCCAAATCATTACAATGAGAGATGGAAAAGGATAAGATGGAGGAATGATCTAAAGATATGACTAAGATCACTGGTAGATGTAATAATAATAGAATGGTCGCAAGTGCAATGCTTTAAGAGGTTCCACTTCTAGTTTACCATCAAGGGAGGCCAATCAATAGGCTCCCGACCCATACTTATGTGTGATAATGTATGGTCCAATCTAGTTAGGGGAAAACTTTATGCGTGGCTCCTTTCTAGAGTAGTGACGTTCTGATTTTCTTTGAGGACAAGGTCACCGACATTAAAGTCATTCTTTGAAGTGCTTATTGTAAGCACGTTTAATGCGATCTTTATAAACATGATGGTTTTAAAAAGTGAGATGGTGTTGTTCATCTAGCAAATCAAGTTGTGCTAGACGTGCTTGGCATGCAAAAGATAGTCTTCATCAGAGATGAAGTCACGAAGGGACACGTGTAAATATGGAATTTAAAATTCAAGAGGAAGGATGAATTCAGAACCGTAAACAAGAGAAAAAGGCATAGCCCCCATGGAGGTACGAATACTAGTGTGATAGGCCCAAAGGGAAAAAGGAAGTTGGAGATGCCAATTATGACCTGTTTGATCAATAGTTTTGGCAAGAATGTTTTGAAGGGTTTTATTGGTAGCTTTGGCTTGGCCGTTAGCTTGAGGATAATATGGAGAAGAGAAGCTGAGTTGGATGTTGAATGCATTACATTTTTCTTAAGATATTTATTTTTAAAGGACTTTATGTTGTCCATGACAAGTTTTAGGGGAATGCCAAAGCAAAAAATGATGTGATGGTAGATAAAATTAATGATTGGACCAGATTTGGTTGAGGTGAGTGGGATTGCTTCCACCCATTTAGTGAAATATTTTGTTGTAGTAATGATAGAGTGATGTTGTTGTGAAGAACAAGGATTAATAAGACCAATGAGATCAAGACCCCATTGTGAAAAGGTCCAAAGGTCTTGATCCGGTTGCAAAGTATGACTAGGAATGCGAATAAGATTGGAATGTTGCTGAAATTTTTCACATTTCTTAATGTACTCACAATAGTCATGATTAAGGGAAGGCCAATAATATCCAAGATGAAGGACGTGTTTAGAAACGGCTAAGCCACTAAAGTGTCCACCACAAATACCATCATGGACTTCTTGGATGGCCCTAGAGGCTTCATGGGATTTAAGGCACCGAAGAAGAACATCGTCAAATATGCATTTATAAATAATTCCCTGAAGGATCACATAACAGTTGGTGTGTTGAAGGAAATACCTCTTAGCATTCTTGGATAGATCAGGGGGAATAATGGATTGGGATAAATAATCAAATATTTGGGAATACCAAAGGTCTGATGAATTAGATTCAACAAGATTAACTTGGGGTAATTCATGAAATGGTCAATCACTGTGAAGAATGATGACAACAATATTAGATTCCTCCATTATCAATGGAATAAGAGCTGCAAGGGAGGCCATCGTATAAGAAAAATGATTGGTTGATATGGGAAAAACTTGGATGGTGTAGGAATCAAAGGCTTCAAGGAGAAGATGAGAAATGTCATGATATTTTTGAAGGGTATCATTTTTGCATTGATACTCACCTGTGACTTGTTTTATTACAAGTTCAGAATCCCCATAGATGTCAAGAATTTGAACACCTAAAAAGGCAGTGGTTTCAAGACCTAAGATAAGGGCCTCATACTCTGTCATATTGTTTGTACACTCAAAATTTGTTTTTTTTGCGAGGGGAATAGGAGTTTCCCAAGGAGGAATGAGAACAATTCCAGTGCCTCCCCCTTGCTGAAGCTTAGATCCATTGAAGAAGAGAGTGAATTTAAGAGTGTCATATTCATGATGAAATTGATTAATAGATTCATCCAGAAATTTCTCATGAGGATGATGTGAACTAGGAAGGGGCCTTATTCTAATTGGTGTGGAATAGCTTAGCCCTTAATACATTTTTGAGATATGAACTTGAGGTCAAACTTAGACATGAGCATGATCCACCAAGTGATACGATCATTATGATATGGTTTATAATGGATCATCTTAAGGACATAGAATCTAGTAATTACATACATCTCATGATTAAGAAGATAGTGCCAAAGCTTCGAAGTAGCAAAGAAGAGAGCACAACACAAATTTTCAACTTTAGTGTAGTGGGTTTCATAGTCATGAAGGGTGCGAATGATGTAATAAATAGCCTATTCATGACCTTGGTCATCATGATGTGCTAACATAGCTCCTAAGGCATGATTAGTAACAAGATGTATAGATAAAAGGGCTCCCCCTCACATGGAGGTGTAAGCACTGGTGGAGATAGGAGATATTGTTTAAGATCATCAAAATCCTTCTAGAAATTATGGTCCCAATCGAATTCTATGTCCTTCCAAAGGAGGTGATGAAAGGGTTGACAATGATCTAAAAGTTGTGAGATGAAATGCGACAAATGGATTAGAGGTGACCTTGAAGGCTACGAAGCTACTTAAGATTGGAAGGAGGAGGCATTTCAATGATTTCCTTAATTTTTGTGGGGTCAACTTCAATGCCCCTAATAGAAATGATAAAGCCAAGGAGTTTTCTAGTTAAGACTCCAAATACACACTTGGCTGGATTGAGACGAAGACAAAAATGAATAAGGCGCTCGAAAAGGACTTCGAGAATGGAGAGATGGTCGCGTTAATGTTTAGATTTACCTAAAATATCATCAACATAATATTATATGGTTTTGTGGATGAGATCATGAAAGATATAAGTCATGGCCCACCGCTGATAAGTAGCATGTCTAGCATTTTTAAACCAAAGGGCATGACCAGATAACAAAAATTCCCCCAAGGGTGATAAAGGAAGTCTTGTGTTGGTCTTTTGGTGTGATGATAATTTGATTCTAACCATAGAATCCATCCATGAGAGAAAGCATCTCATGACTAGCAGTAAGATCCACAAGTTGATCGATGTTCAGAAGAGGTAAGTCATCTTTAAGGCAAGCGAGATTAAGATCTCAAAAGTCAGTGTAAATACAAATTTTTCCAGATGCTTTAGTGACTGAGAAATGTTGGAAACCCACTGGGGATAATTAATGGGGATAATGAAATTAACAAAATAATTCATTACAACTCTTCTTTGACAAGGAGGGAAATGTGAGGATGCATGTGACGAAGCTTCTGCTTTACCGTGTTTAGCATTAGGAAAGGTGACGATATTGTGGACGATGAGATAAAAGGGTCACCTGACATATCTTAATAAGACCATGCAAATGTCTGGCTGTGATGGGAGAGGAATGCAGTGAAAGATTCAAGCTCATGTGGATCAAGATATTGGCCCACTTTGAGAATACGAGGCTCCTGAGGAGTCTTGATATTGACATCGATGGTGGCTTTGTTGAGAAGAGTAGGTGTGTCAGATGGTAAGGTCTTATGAAGATAAGAATCTTCTACCCCCATGTGGGAAAGAATGTCATCATCATTAGCACACTGAAGGACGTTGATGGTAGAAGAATCTTCTTCTATCATTTCCAGATGGTGAAGGGGAAGGGACCTAGTCTGATTTTCACACTAATAAGTGACCGGTCCCAAAGTGATGGTGGAGACTAAAAAAAGTTAGAAGAAATGGAGACATTATCATCCATTTCCATGGATTTATGGGATGAAGAAGATGGGGAAGGAGGATAGATGGGCAATATGGTAAGGCATGTCCATGCATATTTCAGATGGTGGGATGGGGTTAGGGGATTTCTCCTGGTAGCCTAACTAAAAATTTTGTGAGGTTTACACATTGATCATAATAAGGCCATGTGGACCATGCTCATAATGGCCTAAGCTGAATCCTTTCCATGCACAACGATGGAGATAGGTGTGTGCAAAATATGGTTTGTTAAGGAATCCAAAACCACCAGTATAAGGTTTGGCATGTGGAATATCATTGATGTGGGAAGAGGGGGTATCAAAACCACCATAAATAAGATTGGTGTGAAGATGTGGTGGACTGAAAGGAACAACATCCTTGACATTTTGGTTGGTACATAGGTGCCTTATCAGGTCTACCAATATGGTGAGGAGTGGGAAGAGTGTTGAGTGTGAGGAGATGATACTCCCCCAATGTGAGTTTATCCATCACTTTATCTAGGGAGTCATTATTAGGAAGTTTGGAAGAAGGAATGGATGAGCTGGTGGATGGTGTGGATGGATCATTCTTGGGAACGAGTACATCATTTGTTCTATACATCATATTTCACATTTTAAAGGGAGGAACATCCCCAAGAAGTTCCAAAATCTTTCCCTCATGCTCATACTTAAGGGAACAATGAAGTGTAGAGGGGACGCAACACATGGCATAGATCCATGGTCATCCAAGGAAAACATTGTACTAAATTATCCTTGTATGATGTAGAATACCTCATGAGGAGCTTCTCACCGAATGCAGATAGGAAGAATGATCATTCCCAAGGTGGGAGTGATGACATCATTGAAAGTGCAAAGTACCATGGGTGTCTGGGCGACAGATGCCTTGGGGATCTTAAATTTTTCGAAAGTATGTGATGGAAGGATAATAATTTTCACCCCACTGTCGATCATGGATCATCGAATGAATGTATCATTGATCCTGACCGTGATAAAGAGGGGAAGGTCATGTTCTTCTGGCGTGATGTCTGGAATTTCAACATCATCAAATGAGATAGCTGCAGAAGCAGTAAGTGCTCCTACAAGAGATGCGAAGGGTTGAGCCTCATCAGTGGATGTCAGAATACGCTTTAAGGCTTCAATAAGAGCTATCTATGATCTGGAAAGATTTGGATGAGCTCGTAGAGTGACATCTTGACCAAGGCTTGGTGGAGTTGTTTGACTATACTTTGTTAAATGGGCCTAGGGGTTGCTAAGATGGAAACCTTAGGTTTCGATGATGTGGTTAACTCCTTAGGAGGAGGAATGATGATGAAGGTCTTGGCATTTGGTTCAGAGGTTGATTTTGGATCACGTGGGCTGGATCTAGTGGTTACCCAAACAAAATTAATGAACAAAGGGGGACCATCCTTGGAAGAGACATCTCCCAAAGGTAGAATGGTAAATATTGGACTAGATGTGGAAGGAAGGGACTGGCTCAGTCCAAGAAGAAGTATTTCCTCTTCAATGAGGTTATGGATAATGGCCTGGAGTGCTCTATAATGCTCAGTATCATGCCCAGGGGTATGATGATAGGTGCACATAAGGTTGGAATTGAACCATGAAGGCTTCTTTCCATTTGGATCAAAGGCCTTGATAGGTGGAAGCATGATTGCAGAGGTTTGTAGTAAGTGTTGGAAGATTTCCGTATATGATCCAACTAAAGTGCTAGAAGATGCCTTGTGAGATATCTTGGATTTTGGGGTAAATTCTGAGTATGTTGATGTTTTGGTGACTTGAATTTGGTTTTGATGTTGGTTGGTGCTTTAGTGTTGAATGGTTTTGGATTGGTGGGCTGAAATGTTCATGGTCCTAAAATGGATGGTGTTGCATTGGATTGTCTAACTCTAGGAGCGATTATAGATTTTATATGTGGAGATGTACCCTTGGGAGGAGTGACAAAAATTTCAACTAGAGGGTCAGATGGTGATGTCATGGTTGGTACGGGTGCAGGAAGTGACATTTGTTTGATGTAATCTAAGGAAGGCAAAGATTGGTTGGATTGTGTTGATGACATGGAGGATACATTTGAGGTCATTGCAAGCTGAAGTGATTTTAAGAATGGGTGTGAAGGAAGAAGGTAGCATGGATGTGGTTGCAGTGGTTGATGTGGGTAAAAGAATGGGAGGAGGAACCGACCTAGGTTCTAAGGATGGTATGACGGGAAAAGGTGGAATGGATATAGGTGAGGTGGTCAATTCTAACGAAGTAGATGTAAAAGGTATGGGAGTTGATGGAGGACCAATGTTGGATGTGGAAATAGGTTGGAATGGTTACTTCATGAATGTCTCTAGGGGCATGAATGATATATTTGCAAATGGGGTTCTAGTAGTTGTAGATGTGGGAGTGGATGTCGAGATAAATGTAGGTATGATAGATGTAGGAACAATATCAAAGGGGGTAGATGTGGTTGATGATAAATGAGATGAAGTTGTGGATGGGATTGGTTTATGATTAGCGGTGTCAAGAGTGTTTATAGTGTGAACGTTGGGTGGTTGGGTTGTAGTAGAAGTGTTATCTTGGCTTGTTGGTGCATGATTTGGGAAAGGTTTTTTGAAGATGTTAAGTGGTTGATTGGGTGAGGCATTTGGATTTTCCACTTGAAGATCACCCTGATCAATGAGTCTTTGGACCAAATCCTTGAAATTTTGACATCTCTATATGTTGTGTCCTCAAACTTGGTGGTACTTGCAATAATGGTCTTCATGATACCACATGGGTTTTGGTCTTGACTCATCAAAGGGTCAGATAGGAGGAAGTGTGATAAGGTTTATTTCCATCAACTTTTCAAATATTATACTATATGACTCCCCTAGGGGAGTGTAGTTAGGTGTTGGTTAAAGGGATCGTTGTTGAGTCCACGTGTTGGATGTAGGTGTGGAAGATGATTTAACGACCACAACATTGGCCGCCGCCTTTGATTTATCATTTTGCATGGAGGACTTGGTAAATTCATGTTTAGTTTATTTGATTTTAATTTTAAATGACCCTGCTCAAGGGCACGTGTTTCAAGTTTATGATCCATGGTAAGGATTCATCGAAGGTTCGGAATGACTGGATTTGTAAATTAAAGGATATATTCTTTACACATGAACGTGAGAAGAGCTCGATGAGAGAAATTTGTGGAAGAGGGAAAGATAACTGGTTTATAATGCCACATCATCATGTGACGAAGTCTGCGATGGACTTGTCCTCAAACTGTCGGATGGCATATAGATCATTGATAGTTATTTTGCATTCAATGTTAATTAAAAAGTGTTCTAAAAATAATTACGTGAGTTGAGAGAAGGAGAATATAGAATATTGAGGAATACTATTGTACCAGTCTAGTGTGGGACCGGCCAAGGACATGGGGAAAGTGCGAAGCATTAAGTCTTGATCATGTGCAATAAGGTAACATGCATGTCTAAATGCATGAAGGTGTTGTTGTGGATCCTCTTTGTTATTAAACTTGGAAATTTTGGTAATTCCCAATGCAGAGGATATGGTTTAATTGGTATTGATGCGTGAATAGTCTCATTACATATTTGTTTCATATGATGATGAAACTTTGGATCCTAAAGTAGTGGCTTCGAGGTTGGCTAACCTATTCACAAGAGCATGCATGGGGTCATTTGAAAGAGTTTGTTGGGGGATGAGAGGTGGTGGTTGCATGTAAGAAGTGGTTAGATGAGTTTGTTGGTGAATTTTTGGATGTGGGTGTTTGAGGAATTTGATGGGGGTGAGTGTAAATCATGGGTTGTGATTGAAGGGGTGGTTGTTGAAAGAATTGTTTTTGGGATATGGGAACATGATATGATTGTTGGGATTGGGTAGGTTGTTGGGGCAAGTGTTGAGTGGGGATGTAGGTATGAATGGGTTGAAACTATTGATGGAATGGATTAGATGTTGAATAATGTAGAGCACCTGTGAAAGGGGGTTAGGAAGTATAGAAAGGAATTCTAGATGTGAGAAGGTCATGTTATTTGAGTAGGGGATGTGATGTTTGGGTATGTTGGTTAGGGAAACTAGTAAAGATAGTGACCAAAGAGGTGATAGGGAGGGTAGTGTTGACTATCATGTTGAATTTCGTGTTGATTGGAGAGAGATTGTGAGGAGTAGTAATGAGTATCTGGGTAGTTTGGTGAGATGAGGGATTGGTGGAAGAGGAATCAATATGGGTTGTAGAAAGTTCATTTACTGCAAATTGGGTGGTTTGGGGATTGGTCTGATAAGAATAAATATGCTGAAGTGGTGGACCATCTGGGGGAAGATGAGTTGATATCCTAAGGAGATAATCTTGGAGTGTCACTGGATTGGCATCCAGAAGCTCTTGGAACATGGTATCACTAAGAGGGACTTTAGGAGGTCCAAAAGGTTTTGATCTAACAGATGGAGGGGTAGCTAGCCTAGATGGGATATAATTGATGATGTAAGAATGGATTGGTCTCACCTAAGGTTGTAGTGTGAACAAGGGGTCCTTGGTGAGAGACATCGATGAGAGGTTAGGTGTCCATAAGAGAAATAATCAAGGGCACGAATGAGGTAACTATTTTGGTAGATGTTTGAGATGAGGAACTGTTTGAAGAAAAGTTTTGTTCCATTTTCTTGGCTGCAGAATGAGTAATTACGGGCATGAAATAAGGAAAAGTTTTATGTTAACTACACCAAGAAAGTCAAGAAAACAATTATTTTTATGTTTTTATATTATTAAAATGTGAAAAAGAAAAGGGAATGGATAAAAAGGTACCTAGGAGAAGGAAATATATGTCCGGTTTTAGGTTTTTATGGCTAGGGAAGTCTCAGGTGGCTTCCTGTTGGGTGATGAAATCCCAATCACTCAACCGGGTAGGATGATGTTTTGATGTGTGATTTGATTTGTGATGTTTGGTTATGTGTGATAGGATGTGAGATGCAACAAGTTAACCCCTACTTAAACTATGTGAGCAAGCAGGATGCAGAAAAAAATATTCTTTTTAAACCAAATCAAAGTGTGATCTTTCAATGAAGACACACACAAGAAAGGGAAATACGATGCAGAAAGGAGAAAATAGGGGAAAATGAAGAATACCTGGATAAATATTTTCCTTTTTATCTAAACTTTAAGTGAAGAGAAATCCAAGTGTCCGAACCCAACATGAGCAAGAAAAAAGTGAAGCCTTGTGTTGTAGTGTTAGTAGAAGACAAAAGAATGAGAAAATATGAAATAAATGAAAGGGATCACCTAAAGGGTGGTCCCACCGAGCATGTCAGGAATGTTGTAGGTATTTTCTCATTCGTTTCAATTTAATTAGTTAGAAACTAAAGAAATTACACAACTTAGAAATGGTGGAGGATTTATAGGTACCTCAAATGCGTGATGTGGATGGAGACGGGCGTAAAGTGGTGATGTATCCCACTGCTTCCAGCTGATAACCTACAAATAAGAATTGCTAACATGAAAATGGATTATATGTTTTATGTGGTGGATTCCTGAAAAATATGCTCCAAGAATTGTTAACCTCCTTAGTGGATGTCAACCCCTGTGTGATAAGAAAAAGTAATATAAATGACTAATGAGCAGATAGTATGCAGAAACTGAAAGAGGTACAAAATCTAAAAGTAATAAAAACTTATCTAAATGCTAAATCTGATTGAAATAAATTTAAAATAAATGTTACCTAACAGGGTCAATGATGACCTAAACTATGTAGAGGTAGGTCAATGGTGACTTGGGAGAGTGGATGTGAACAACAGAGTAAGTATGCAGACCTCACAAGATATGGATGCCAACTAGAAGCAACAGAAGTTTGTGGATGCTGGAAATAACTTGCAGAAGGAAATAAGAGGAAACATAAACTAGAAAATGGCCAAAAACATAGATGAGGATGGATTAATGGAAAAACGGGACCCTAGTCGATGGCGACCAGGGTATGGTGATGACGACTGGGATGCATGTAGGCTAGTTTGGATACAATAGAGGGATTGGATGGTGGTTTTAGCAGGCTGGAGCAGATACAAAACACATGCAGAGGTTGGAGAAGGCTCTGGAAGTAGAAAACATAGTTACAGAGGGCTGAGGTCGATTACGAATCAGGTTGGGTGATGATGACTATAGTAGATTGAAGTACAACGCCAAAGGTAGAAGGACTGAAAAGGCAACCTGCAAAGTATAGAAACTGGAAGAACAACCTAATAATAGAGTCACAACCACTCGTAAACTTGTAAGGTGTTAGATTGAACAAGATAGCAATAGAATTGATATAGATAGCATAAAAATGAATGTAAAAAACCTCATAGTTATGTAAATGATCAAAAAAAGCTTCCAAGGGCTGCAAGAGGATTGCTGAGATGCTCTGGTTTAAAGGTTGATTTTGCAGAGTGTAAGAAAATCATAGATGAGCCGCGCTTGTGTGTTTCTTGTGTTATTGTATTCTATTTTTGGAAAGGATTGAGATAGTCTTATAGGGTTGACAATGACTGGGCTAGGTCACCACCGACTACGGGGAAAGTTTCCCCAATGGGGTTGATTTTGTGATTTTGGTTGATATTTTGGGCATTTAAGAGTTGGAAGGGTGCTTTAAAGCATGTAGGTGGGAAGAGGATGTGTCATGGGTAGTTAGGGGATAAAAATAGGTAGGAAAAAATCTTAGAAAATCAAGGGGATGTAGGTTAGGATAAAAGCGTCCAAAATAGAAGGTTTGTTAGGGCATATGAGATATTAATTGATTAATTAATTAATGTGGCTCAATTAATTAATAGGGATTGGATGGGCATTAAAGGGGATTAGATAATAAATTGGGCATTTTAGATAAAATAAAGGGGGGGATGAATTAAATTAAGAGAGGCCAAGGTAAAGAACGAGGTGAAATATGTGCACATGTGCAGATAAGGATATGGATACCAAATTTAGGTGTCTAAAACTAGTCTTTGAAGATAGTCTTGTAAAATTTAAATCAAACAATGGATCATAGTTAGTTTTTCAATCGAGTCATTACTTCTTGTCCTATAAACAAGATAGCAAATATCCTACCAGCCACTAACCTCAAGTCTTTGTGATTTTCCACCCACGCTATGCAATTATCGTCAACATTAGGAGCCGCTAAGATTTGAATATCCTATTAGGCTATGTATATCATGTAATAGATTTCAAATAGTATGTTGAACTCAACGGCCGCCAGGATTGAAATTTTTTTTGCTACTTATCATGTTTTCAAGACAAAAAATATCCTAGCGGGTGCTAGGCTTCGAATATTTTGTAAGGCTAGAAATATCATGTAATAGATTTCAAATAGCATGTTAAATGCAGTTACCGCTAGGATTAAAATTTTGTTTTTAATTACATGTCTTCTCTTGTCTTCGAACACTAAATAAAGGTAGTAATATCATGTTAGGCTAGGAATATAATGTAATAGATTTCAAATAGCATGTTGAATACCTGAGATATGAATATCGTGTTAGGATAGGAATATCATGTAATATATTTTAAATAGCATGTTGAACTCAGTGGCCACTAGGCTTAAAATATCAGTTGCTACTTGTCTTGTATGCAAGATAAAAAATTTCATACCAACTACTAACCTCAATTCTTTATGATTTTTCTCCTGCACTATGTAATTATCTTCGACATTAGCGGCCACTAGGATTCGAATATCATGTTAAAATAGGAATATCATGTAATATATTTTGAATAGTATGTTGAACTCACTGGCTGCTAGGCTTAAACTTTTGTTTTCTACTTGTCCTGTTTGTAAGATAACAAATATCCTAGCGGCCACTAACCTCAAGTCTTTGTGATTTTCAACCAACGCTATGTAATTATCATCAACCTTAGTGGCCACTAGGCTTCGAATATAATGTTAGGCTAGGAATAATATGTAATAGACTTCAAATATCATATTGAACTTAGTAGCCACTAGGCTTAAACAAATTTTTGCTACTTTTCCTATTTGTAAGACAACAAATATCCTAGCAGCTACTAACCTCAAGTCTTTATGGTTTTCCACCAACACTATGTAATTATCTTCAACTGAAGTTTCCGCTAGGATTTTAATATCATGTTAGGCTAGGAATAACATGTAATAGAATTTGAATATCATATCGAACTCAGTGGCTGCTAGGCTTAAAATTTAATTTTTAATTACGTGTATTCTCTTGTATTAGAGCATTAAAGAAAGGTAGTAAGAATCTTCCCTAATGGTCGCTAGTGTTTGAAGGTAGTATTGTAAAATTTATATAAAAATATGGAGCATAGTTAGTTTTTCAATCGAGTCATTACTACTTGTCATGTATACAAGACATTAATTATCCTACCGGCCGTTAACCTCAAGTCTTTGTGATTTTCCACCCACGGTATGTAATTATCTTCAACCTTAGTGGATACTAGCATTTGAATATCATGTTAGGCTAGGAATATCATGTAATATATTTCAAATAACATGTTGAACTCAGTGGCCACTAGGAATAAATTTCATTTTCTACTTCTCTTGTATGCAAAATAACAAATATATTGGTTATTTCTTACCTTAAGTCTTTGTCATTTTTCACCTGCACTATGCAATTATCTTCGACGTTAGTGGCCACTAGGCTTAGAATATCATGTTAAACTAGGAATATCATGTTGAAATTAGTGTCCGCTAGGCCTAAAATTTTGTTTGCTACTTGTCTTGGTTTGAAGACAACCAATATCCTAGTGTCCGCTAATCTCAAGTCTTTGTGATTTTCCTCCAGTGCTATGTAATTATCTTCGACCTTAGCAGCCACTAGGATGTGAATATCATGTTAGGCTAGGAATAATATGTAATAAAATTTGAATATCATATTGAATTTATCAGCCGCTAGGCTTAAAAATTCGTTTGCTACTTGTCCTATTTGCAAGACAACAAATATCCTAGCGGTCACTAACCTCAAATCTTTATGATTTTCCACCAACGTTATGTAATTATATTCGAATTTAGTGACAGCTAGGATCATAATATCATGGTAGGCTAAGAATAACATGTAATAGACTTTGAATATCATATTGAACTTAGTGGACGCTAGGCTTAAAATTTCATTTTTAATTACGTGTCTTCTCTTGTCTTAGAAAATTAAAGAAGGTAGTAAGCATCTACCCTAATGGTCACTAGTGTTTGAATATAGTCTTGTAAAATTTAAATAAAATAATGGAGCATAGTTATTTTTTCAATCGAGTTGTTACTACTTGTCCTATATACAAGACAACAATTATCCTACTGGTTGGTAACCTCAAGTCTTTGTGATTTTCCACCCATGGTATGTAATTATCTTCAACCTTAGTGGGCGCTAGCCTTTGAATATCATGTTAGGCTAGGAATATCATGTAATAGATTTAAAATAGCATATTGAGCTCAGTGGCTGCTAGACATAAATTTATATCTTTCTACTTGTCTTGTTTGCAAGACAAAAAACATCCTAATGTTCGATAACCTCAAGTCTTTGTGATTTTCCACTAGAGATATATAATTATCTTCAAAATTAGCAGCCTTTAGCCTTCAAATATCTTGTTAGGAAAGGAATATCATGTGATAAACTTCGAATAACATGTTTTACTCAATAGCCGCTAGGATTAAAATTTGGTTTTTAGTTACATTTCTTCTCTTGTCTTGGAACATTAAAGTAAGGTTATAAGCATCCACCCTAGAGATCTCTATTCTTTGAAGATAGACTTGTTAAATTTAAATTAAAAAATAGAGCATATTTAGTTTTCCTGTCAAGTCATTACTACTTATCCTGTAAGAAAGATAAAAAAATATCCTACTGCCCACTAACCTCAAGTCTTTGTGATTCTCCACATGTGTTATGTAATTATCTTCGACCTTAGCATCTGTTCAGCTTCAAATATCTTTCTTGGCTAGGAATATCATGTAATACATTTAAAATAGCATGTTGAACTCAATGACCACTAGGATTAAAATTCGGTGTTGGAGCTTAGTTCAGATTTCATTTTTTAGTTTTCAGTAGATTCGTTACACATTACCTTAAATGCAAGACAAAAATTATCCTACTGACTGCTAATCTCAAGTCTTCATTATGTTACACCAATGCATTGGAAAAATCTATAACCTGAGCAGCCTCTAGGCTTAGCATATCATGTGATAGACTTTGAATAACATATTCAACTTAGCAGCATCTAGGCTACACAACATTATTCTTGATTGAATTTGTAAAAAGGTACATAAATAGATGAGTACAATCTTGTATTACTATATTTCAGAAAACTCTAAATTCAACCAATGATATTTAGCATAATAAAAAACACATGGCATAGCACAAGATCTATAAAATGAAATATATGTTTCTAAATAGAATGATTAAAATTTATATTACACAATATTTACGATTACATATAATGTTCTTACCTTTTATTAAACATAAAAAAATTGCTAAAGAAATTACATTTAACTATTTCTACGTGGGAAAACGAATATAATTAACTACATATATCTACGTGGTAATAATGTAAGCATTGAACATTGAAATAATTACTCACAAATATTTATTTCATATTAAAAAAAAATTAATGGAGGTCAAAATGATTACCTAAACTATACAAAATCAAACAATTACATTTTCTTAAAATGAATATGCGACTCGTGTTTTGAAATTGGGGATGGATGTCACTGCTTACCAGAAAGAATAAAGGAAGGAAGGAAAATAGAAAATTAACTAGAGAGAAACATAAAAGGGCTAAAAAGGGAATCCATTTAACAAACACGAATACGTATGTTATAGTTGAACATAAAAATGGGTTTTCAGAAAGAAAAAATATTGTAAAAGGGATCACAATTTCTTTAGTCAGGGAAGGACAAAAAATGTGGTTTCAGATAGAGAAATTAGTTTCAACAAGGAGATGAAACAGAACTGCAAAGGTAGCAGAGGGAAAGGCAAGGAGGGATTACAGTGCAAAATAAAAGAACTAGGTGAATGCAGACCCACTAAAAGTGCTTGCCATCAATTATGGTACACATACAATAACATAGATTCTTTTGATAAATACATGTTTTAGTAGTATCTGAAATTATTTACGTGCTTGATGACGAATCTTAAAGCTCTATATTCTCTCTTAACAAACTATCTGCAAGATTTTATCCTCAACTTTTTTTTCTTATCTCTTTTGATTCCGTCCTCTGTGGGCCTTCTGATCTGTTCTTGTATCTGTGATCTATCGAGAATCACTATTGTTTCTCATTTGTGTGCCCCAAACAATATTATAATCATTGGCTCAGCTTTTCATTCCAAAAAATGGCTAGGAATCGAGCACTCAGACTAGTGATTTAGTACCTTCGCGTGCTGTATTATGATTTCAAGAGCTACTCTTGTACGATTTCAAAATAAAAACTAAACCCCAATATATATTTCTCTATGTATTTAATTTTTTCCCAATATATTCAATGAAAGAAATTCCAAAAACCAAAAAAAGGGGGATTAGGAAAATTTCAAAATTTAAATTTCCCATTCGTAAAGGAAAGTGCGTGATTTTGAAATTTTAAAAATTTACATTTAATGCGGGGTTTTCACATATCGAACTTTGAATGTACCCCTCATTAATATTTGCATTTAATTTGGGGGATAGCGTGGGATACATTGAAATCAAATTTATTAATTTTACTTTAGAAACAAGTGGGACAATGATAAAAAAAAATTCAAACTCGCGGTAAAACAACAAATATTAATTTAAGCATAATAAATAAACATTTACAAAATAGAAGTTGTCTGAGCCACATAACTATTATCATTTTTAAAAAATATCTTTGATGGATTATGATTTTGTCATTATACAAATTTTCTTTTGAGCACTATAATTGTGATGAAATCATATTTTTACGGCATTTAAATTAGGTATTTTTTAATACAAATAAATTTAAGGTGGCTTATTACTTGGGAGTAAAGTCACCATTTACGGAATGCCTACATGTCACCATTTCATTGGTTGCCTTTTTTATGTAACTTGATGTGACTTGCTTTATTGGTTGGTTTATATTTAATTTATAATTTTGAAAATGACATGTGGTCACTTTAAGTGAAACAACTAATGGTACTTTCCCATTCATGGTCATTGGCTCATACATGGTCATTGGCACATTTATTATTAATTTTTATCGAATGAGAATTTGATATTTTTAAAATATCATTCGCATTAATTTTAAAAAAAATCCAATAAAATGTGACATCTTACAAGTTTGAATCCGTTAATTACACAACTATATAATTGACACATTTATTAATAAATTTTTAATTAGCGATAGAATGAACAAATAGTTTGTACCTATAAAAAACCGCCATATTAAGTTGTAACTGGTAATCCATTAAAATGTTGGCACGTGACATGAAATTTGTAATATCTCTTGTGATCATCAATATTAGAATTCAAATTTCTAATTTCTAATATTTATTATTAATTTTTATCGAATTCGAATTCAAAATTTTTAAATATAGGGCGCGCTAATTTAAAAACAATATTGCGATAAAATGTGACACGTGGCAAGTTTGAACCAGTTAGTTAGGAAACTATATAATTGACACATTTTTAAACAAATTTTTAACCAGCCCTAGAATTAACAAATACTTTTAAACCTATAAAGACCCGCCATATTAATTTGTGAATGTCATCCACTAAAATTTTGACACATGGCATGAAATTTCTAATATTTCTTGTGATCATCAATATTTTGGAGTTATTTACGCTTTAGTGTATAAAAAATAAAACATAATTTTTCACTTCACAAGAATTTGAGAGTACCTTAAAGATAGGAAAGAAAATAGCTACCACTAAGCTCCATTAGAATGATATTTTTGCAACACATAATTCAAAATAATAAATACTTATATTTTATAGGGGACCAAGTTATTCTTTTCAGTACGTGGTAATGAACAAATCGGCATGTCATATGTTGTCCATCTATTTTTTTAGCAGAAGCCTAGCAGTTGTTAGAATCTACAACTCCCTGGTTTCCTTTCCAGCAATGTAAATAAAAACTCTACAATTTTGGATCGATAACATTTTCATTAACTATAATCATGTGTTATTGGCTATACAATCCCTTGTACAACCAAGTGTGGCACTACATACCCTTGAAAGATATCACAAATTCTAAATTAGTCATAAGTTTTTTGTGTCTAACACATAATTTATATTGGTTTGTATCTAGTAAAATACTTAGTGACCACTAAGCTCCATTACTTAAACAAGATCAATCAAACAATTCTTATTAAAGAAAATGCTTAGCAACCGCTCAAATACTTACATAAAGTAATGATTGTGCGGAAAATAGGGTAAAAAATTTCTTATTTTTAACATAGCGCTAGAATAAAAAATCATAATAATAGATATTAGCGGTCACTAGGAATTTTCAATAATATATTTCAATGATATATATGTGAGATATGGACAATTTCTATCGTCAAAATATATGGAGACTTTGCATAGTCAAGAAGAAAGATGGTTATTAAAAATGTTTTCAAGGTGTTCAAATAACATCATAGTGACTTCTAGGCACACACCTTTGCATCTTGTCTATTTTTTTACACATCAATGGGCATCAATGAAAAATCTTAGCAATCATTAAGCTCTGCTACTTATTAGGAGTAGATTAGCGGCCACTAGGCTCAGCTGATTTTTAACTTTGAATATAGAGATCAAACAATAGTTCGTATTAAATAAAATGCGTAGTGACCACTAAGCTCGAATCAAGGCCGAATTAACGTCTTTGAGCACCTTAGGCAGTTCTTGGAGAAGACGCCCCTTCTTAATTTTTTAAAATATTTAATAGAGGAATTTGTAACAAAACATACAATTAAGATTAGAAACCCTTCTGTATTATCTTTTCCGCCAAAAAACTATTGATAAAACTATTAGAATTTTTTCTCAACATCACCTCTCTGTGAAGCACCAAATGGTCCATCAGAATTAGAAGATATTGTTGAGATTGTAATACATATCAAGGCCACAAAGACCAACTGCTTTGAATAGTTTAATCATTCCATTTTCCTATTTTCAAGCTAACTCAATATAATCTATTGGATAAAAACAAAGTCTCTTCTACACCACTAAAAATTTTCTTCTATATTAATCTATTGGATTGAATAGGATATGTGAGAGGGAGATCTGTGTACTCCTCCCTCCCTCCTCCCCACACCACTGTAAATGCAACACATGGAATCAGAAACAATTTTATTCCTTCCAAAAACTAACTAATTACTTTTTCATGTTGATTCGTATAAAAGAAAATGCATATCGATTGCTAAGCTACATCACTTACTAAAAGGAGTGGTTTGGCGCTCAATAGGCTCTATTGTTTCTATTTTTTTAAAATATTGACCTAATAAACATCATTGTCTACCTTAGCGACAAAGATAAGAGTTAGAGCATAATAATATAAGTACATATTTTAAACCTGAAGATGTATCCTGATCATCTTGGCCCTACATATTTCCATAAATAACCCGTTAAACAAAATATTTCTAAACGATTTACTAAAACTCAAGGGCAAAGATGAACATGTATCTTGCTCAGGAATAAAGGATTCAAGGATTTGAAGATAAATGCATATTTTGTGTTTACCAATTATTTGTTGATGAGAAGGCTATCAGTCGTTAGCCTCTCTATTGTCAATGAATCCATTTTAATAATTTAAAAATCAATCTTAATAGGTTTTTTGTCATTATTTATAATTATATTATATTTTATGGACTATCCTTGACAGATCTAAGTCCTTGAATACATACCTTCAAGAAGGTTGATGCCTTATATAGTTCTCGTTTGATATATTGTGCATAAAACATAATTCATATATTTTTAATATAAACAAAAATTATGATAAAAACTGAACTATAGTAAACAACACCAAATAACAAGAATATATAAATTTGAATTCATTCGTGATATTATTGACATTGATAGAGGATACATATATAGTGTATGATTTCCTACAATGGTGGAGTCAAGACTCATCTTCAATCCCCCATATCTCTCTCCATGATTCTCTCAAACTTATCTTTTAATATCTCTCAAACATCCCTAGGATCACTCACACTACAAAATAGCTACGTGAATTGTTCTCATAACTCACTCAAATAATTAAACTAAATTACAATTATATTATTAATATGAGCTCTATAAACTCATTATTAATAATATTACAATTTATTTAATAATGTTACACAATATTTTAATAACATTCACTCCCCTATTGTCAACATTATTAATTCCCAATATACAGTCCCCTAATGTTGACAAGGTAGAAAAAAAAATCACACTTCTTTCTGCAGCTTGCCGCCCATGCGTGCTCATGATCTGGATGGTTTTGTAGGACAGCCAACAACCTACAAGGATGGTTTTCCAAGGACAACAAACAACCTCAACAAGTATGGTTTTACAAGACAACCAATAACCTCAACAAATGTTGGTTTTACAGGACAACTAACAACCTAAAACAAAGGATGGGTTTACAGGACAACCAATAACCCAAAAATCATGTTGCTTTTTCTTTGTGCTTTCATCTATCCACCATGTCTTTCCTTCAGGGAATATGTGGGAACTGCTACTTAGTAAATACAAACTGCATAGAGGGAAAATTAAACATTGAGACCATGTTCTAGTTCCCCCCCTCAATGTGAACATTTCACACTATGAAATCATACTGCAAATCTGAAATAAAAGAAAAAATGCATACACACACTTCCACCACAGCTTCATGCGGCCCCATCATTGGTGAATGATGAGTGGTTGTTAATTGACCTCCAGCCTCTATTACCTTCGTCCTCCATGGTTTTACTACTTACTCAACAGATTGGACCATGGAGCTCAAATTTGCACCACCTTTTGTCGATGCAACTTCCCCACAAATATTCACTTTGGTTCTGAAATTCCAAAGCAGGGATCTAGGGGCAGTAGCCCCTAGTGAATTCAAGGGCCATTGCCCCTTGTAGGGTCCCGAGGTAGTGCCCTAGGCACGCTCCCTATCGCGGTACAGGGTGGGGTCGAGGGGCAAAGCCCCCAAAGCCAAGAATATTTTCCTTCTTTGAAGTCATTAAAAATATTATCATAAATACAATATTACTCACCTTATTCTCCAAAAACATTGGACATTGGGTAACACCGAAAATGCATCTGTGAGGAATTTTTTTTTTTTTTTTTTTGAAGTTTCGACTTCGACTCATGACACTTACTGACCTTGAGGACACTACAAATTTGACTATGACTCATTTTTTCTATATATATATATATATATTTATTTATTTATTTTTCAACTCTTTTTGAGGAGAAAGACTCGACGAAATTACTTAATGAAAAATTTATCTTGTGACTTTGGCATGAAAACTATAGACGTTTTTTGACAATTGTGATACCTTGACTCTATAATAAAATGAAAAATAAAGACATTAATTTTACATAAATAAAAATAACAATATATTAACAATGACAAGAAAAATGACGCTTCAAAGTTAACTATGATAAAATTGTTACCACCCCTCTGCCAATTTGTCTCCCCACAATTCCATGTATTCCTTAATATACGGTGAAATCATTATTTTTTGAATAAAATGATTTGAACCCTTAACCTTTATATATTTGAAGGTATTGATTGGACATGTTGACCACTGCAATATTAATGCCTTAGTGAAAGCTATATCACGATTGAACCATCAATCAACTCAAACACATAAAAATATATTATGTGCTTCTTTACCTTTGTTGCAGCATGTATGTACTTTGAAAAACTAAGGATAAGATCTTTGAATGATTCCTAAACAAGTTGATGCGCTGAAGTCGAGATTTCAATTGTCATGAAGGATCAATGTGGAGTTGGGATCAGATAGAGCTAGGTGTTGATGGATTCAGTGCCAATGAACTGTGTAGTCCAAAGAATAAGATAGATAATTATCTTTGTATTGGAAAAGAGTATCCTTTTCCCATTAAAATTTTTCCTTCAGCTTTTGTAATGACGTATCGTATCCTTTCATGTGAAAATATTGTGATATGTGTCGCCTAGAATGAAATGATGTTACATTTAGGTAGTAATAAATCCACTGAGTTGTTATTTCTTCTGCAGACGTCTTACAGATCCTAGGGATGTTGAAATGATACACACCTAAGTGTTTTGTTCAAGGTGATTATTTCCAGCCTCAAGGTGTTCCAGATTTTGTCAAATGAGGATCTAATTGCTTCTTTCTCACATATGTATCCCTGAATAGGAGCTTCATATTTTGATTTTGTTTTGGTAGCTTCTCTTTGGCTACTTTGGGCTTCATTGACCCATCTAGATTTTGATCCTTTTTGTTCTGGTTCTCTTTCCTATTCTGGCTTCTAGGCCCTCTTTTGTTCTCAAGGGTATAATCCCTTTCAAAAAACTATTTGCCAATAATAAAAAAAAAAGATAAGAGTTAGAGCATAATAATAGAATTAATTATTTTAAATCTGAAGATGTATCCTGATCATCTTAGCCCTTCATATTTCCATAAATAACCCATTAAAACGATGCATATGGATCCACCAAAGCTTGTTACATTGTACTAAAACAGTCGAAAAGGAATTTTTGAGACTCTCATGAACACAACCATCTCTGTTACCAGGAATAAATGATCTCAGGCTATGAAGAGACAATTCACTGTTTTACAAGAATATATACCAATTTGAATTCATTAATGAGATTATTGATATCATTCGCTAGCCTACATATATAGTGTTTGATCGAATCCATTGTTAAAGTCATACACTAAAGTTCAATCCCTAATAAGTCTCTCCATGTCATTTTTTGTAACTTATGTCCTAATATCTCTCAAACATCCCTAGGATCTACTCACACTACAATATAGATCCGTGAATTGTCCTTACAACTCACTCAAATACCTTCAGAAGGATAAAAACTATATTATGAATATTTCTTCTATTTGATCATTATTATTACATATTACAATTTAATTCATAATCTTTTTCAATATTTTGGTAACAAATTATTTGCAACTGATAAGCGCCATTAGTTAATGAAAGGGAAGGATTTACTAAAAATGATCAACAATTTCTAGTAATAAACATAGCCACATAGTATGGAAAGGTTAAATCATCATAACAGATGTACATCATTTAAACCTTAAGAAGTATCATGTCCGTCTTGGCCTTGCATATTTTATTAAAATCGTCCTTAAAATAAAATATACCTAAATCATCTATCACATACGCAGGGAGAAGTTGAATATGATTCTTACGCAGGATTAAATGACGAACTTCTATTGCATTGATCTAATCTTGTTGATCTCCCTTTATGTTTTGGTTCTTGGTTTGTATTTTCTGTCTCATAGACCATTTATGGCCTTCTATGGACATTAATATCTAAATAAAATTAAAGTAAATATCATTTTATTTCCATTTATATGGATTCTATTATGAGGATCCCCAATTATGTGTTTGATAAAATCAACAAAATTTTGTTGGCCTATCTCTGGCAAGCAACCGGCAAGACCAAGAAAATACCTAATGTTTAATGGGTCAACATTTCACTTTTTAAAGATCATTGGGAAGTGGGGATTTTGAACTTGGAAAAACACAAATCTCACTCTAAGTGCTAAATGTGTGTGATAGCCTCTCTCCAATCCTTGCAAGATGTTTTGCAAGATAGCCATGAAGAAAAAGGTGGCCTTCTTCCAGAGGCTAATCGCATAATTAATAACATGACTAATGACTAGAACTTTTGTAAATTAATATATGTATGAATCAATAAATTAAAGTGTTGGAACATTGTTGGTCTGTTTCTCATGACTTGAATAGTAATGAATTAATTATTGGACGTGACTCTCATATTATTGCTAACGCCGCCATCAAAAAAACCTGTGTGAATAAAATTCCTTTTTTACGCTTTCATTAATTATAGATTGGACCTTAAATCTTATATATTGGGAGGGTACTAAAAAGGAGTATTTTATAGAAAATCAAGGTACTGACCAAGTGCTTTGTGATAAGATTGGAAATAAATATGTTGATCACCCAGACTCATCACCTTTTCCAATAAAGGTCGATATTAAATCCCCTAATAAGCTTGTATTAATTACAAGCAATGTGATGACATAGTCACTCCATATATTTACCGATATGCTCTTCCTTATTTTTAGACCTTTCGTGTTTATTTCACTGGCTTTCATTTCGTCTATCATGGCCTTTCCAATGTTGTCTTTCATGTAATTTTCCGTGTCAGTGCGTGAAATGAAATTTTATACCAAAATTTCATGTCACCGTTTGAAATCGATTGTTCGAATTGAAACAGAGAAAGACCCTGGTTGCTATTGAGGGAGCTCTTGGAGAATGATTATCTTTCTCTAGAGGGACGTCTGAGGATAAATGAGGAAGTTTCTTTGACATTCGTTTGTCATCTTCTTATCATACATCTCGGCGAAGGATTGGGCTTTGGAGATGGGCCATCATTAGATCAAGCCAATGTATAGGGTTAGAAAGGGAGAAGTAATGGAAAAAACCACGAGTGCGTCATGGCCCTTGCTATCTAAGGCTCGTTATAAAGAGGAAGGTCTTTTGGACGTGGTCATTTTTTCATATTTTTACAAACGGTTTGACGTCCTAATGTGATTCATGTTTGGTGTGTCTAAATGGGGTGATACACCAAGGACAGGACCTAGTTTGCTCCCCTTTCCTGACCTAGATGATATGTTTGCTCTACTGCAATAGGAACCAAAACATTGGGATATTCTTTGTTGGGAAGGTCACGAGGCATATGATTGGTTAATGAGTCAGGATGCTGTTAGAAAAGAGCAACTTTTTCTGGAACCGCCTGTAAAAACCATTTTTATCCCCATTAAAGTGGAGGTTACAGAGGTGTCATTTGATTCAAATAAATAAGTACTTCTAAAATTTGATCAGGTTGTAACTTTTTTTTGGTTATTATATAGCCTTAGTTAGTTCCATTGTTACCAAATCATCCTGTTTGTCTTACTAGTCTAGGTTTTTTTTGTATTCCCAACAACTAATGTTTTTAGCATAGGCCCTTAAGCATTTTTTCACCAAAGTATTTCTGGATCGTTTGAATTTTTTGGACTAATCCTCTCATTATATCTATAATGTAAAGGGAAAGGGACCCTTTAACCCTCCGATAGTTATAAAAATCAAGAAATCATTAATAAAAGTTTTTTTGTTTATTGCATTATGCAATTTCAATAATTAAGCGCTATTAAATTTGGTTTGTTTGAAGATGTCAATTTGTTGCTAGAAGTGAAGACTAGCAGCCGCTAGAATCAATATATTATAGAATATATTTCTGTCAATATAAAAAATAATCTGTGCAGATTTACAGATTTAGGATAGAGGAGCTAATAATGGATTGATGGCTATCTTCCCATCACTAAAAAAAATTGAGTTACACTACATCATTGTGGAAACTTGGAGGTCTTCAAAGGAATAAATTTAATTCTCTTTCCCTATTAATAGAAGATACTATAAATGGCTCTATTTATTTTACAGAAACCTCTCCTACAACAATATGTCTGGGAAAATTCTTGTCATTAAAATGTTTTCATGTTTTCCTCCATAAAGTTGTAGATATAAACACAATTTTTCTTTGCGTACCAATTCAGTTTTGTTTCATATGGTTTTTGGATATCACCAATTAATTGATGTAAGAAATAGTATCTGTCTTTTAAATTGCTCGGGTCCCAGAGACATTCTTCTATTGTTATCGAAAATTTGGCAAGCTTGGATATGTATGATGTTGTCTAACAAAATTGTGGCCTAATGCAATGGACAACATCCATCTCAAAACTAGAAATTGTTTGCATCTATTAGGGTTCAATGTTACTATTGTGTATAATTATAGCTTTGTACTGTTCAAAACATCTAAAGGTATTTACAAAAGTATTTACAAACAACATGGAGCAAGGTGTTAAAACTAACATGGAAAGACATGATTTCATATTGTATAGATTATCATACAACAAATCAGAAAGCAATATCATATTACAATTTCTTTATTGACACATCTATTTGTTACATTTAGGTTCTCCAAGGTTGGTCATGCTGCACATGAACATGGCTCTTTACATGTACGATGACATAATGACGATAAAAAAAATCTCAAAGAGGAATATGTAATTGGATATGGTGCTACACGAAATCTTTATAAATGTGATCTAAATAATTCTAAGCCAATTTCTATAAAGAGAATGTACACTTTCTACCCATTAAGCTTGCTTGCATTTGAAACTGATGTGGAAATAGTTAGAAGCATCAAGCATCAAAATCTTGAGAGTCTACATGTATGTTCACTTTGTCGACTTGGAAACTTGATGTTTTATGATTACATGGTAAACTAAAGTCTATGAGACATCCTACATGGTGAGTAAAATGATTATGTTATGAAGAAAAATGAATATGTACATTGTAGATTCAATTTTTGAAATAGAAGGGTCAAATCAACCTCTAACCTTCATAGTAAAATGGATATTTGGAAAATCTAACAAGTGTTTTATTAATTTTTATTTTTCATATAGGATCATCAAATAATATTGAGCTAGACTGGAACGATCGACTAAAGATTTCTCATGGTGCTAAAGAAGGATAGCCATATCTTCATTATGACTATAACCCACACATTGTTTAGAGGGATGTGAAGAATTATAACATTCTTTTGGATTATAATTTTCGTAATTTTTTTAGACTTTGGCATTTCCAATTGCATTTCCTCAGCCAAAAACCACACCTCTACCTATGTTATTTGTTACATAGACCCAGAATATGCAAGAACATCAAGGATGAATAAGAAATCTGATGTATACAATTACAAGATTTCTCTTGTGTTTCTCTCATGGCATTGTTAATGGGAAGGAAGATATGACCAATAACTCAAATTTTCCAAAGTTGGTAAGATTTATGTTTGTTAATTTTCATTCAGAGCTTACCCCTGCAAGCTGTTTAAGTATTTTTAAGGTTTGTTGTCAGGAGCAATCAAATGTGGATGGAATTGTATTTGACATTGGCAAGTGAACCCAAATTATATCAATTTGACATTGACATTGACATTGAAAAGAGTTTGCAAGAATCGAATTGGAAACGAGGCACCACGAAGTAGTTGCACTCCAACGGAATCGTGATAGCTCCAGCGATAGCAAGGAAAAAATGATCAGTAATGGAAGAACTTGCTCAACAGAAACAAATCTTGCATAGAGGAAAGACAGTGGAGTGTCTTGGCATGCTCATAAATGAATAGAAAAGGGGTACATATAGGGTGCTGAGTAACCCTAGTGCATGACACACATGAAACCCTAAACCTAACCCATGTTAGATGACCCTCCAATATGAGATGAGGACACATAAGATAACTCACACTAACACCCCCCCTTCATCGAAGCTAGGGTAGTGGCTGTGATGAGTCAGACGGAAGAGGAAGACACTCCTAAACAACTAAGAAAGATGTGTCAATGGGGCCCGGAAACTAAAGGCCTGATAAGGTGCCCATATACAAACACAATCTTCCTAGAAGAAGAAGAAGAAGAAGAAAAGGACTACATAGCCCAAAGAAGATGGGCAGCTACAAAAGACCTCACCCCAAGAAGAGATCATAAGTGAAGAAACTTCATCTCAGTGAAGGGCTTGGTGAATAAATATGCAATCTGATCAGCTGTCTGAATGTACTGAATGTCGATGATACCATCATGAATAAGCTCCCGTATGAAGTGCATATGGATCTCAATGTGCTTCGTCTACTGATGCTGAACTAGATTTCTGCAAATAGAGATTGTGCTCATGTTATCACAGTAGATAATGGTAGGCCGCTGAAAGTGGATGCCAAATTTTGTCAGAATACCTTGTAGGCAAATAGCTTCTGTGGCAGCATTAACTGCTCCTCTATATTCTGCCTTTGTAGATGATATCACAATTGAATTCTACTTCTTTCTAGATCAACTAATAGGACCCAAACCAAGAGAGAAACTATAGCCAGAAGTAGATTTCTGATGATCTAAGTCACCGGCCCAATCAGAATCTGTGAATCCAATCAAGTCAATATCAACCCCTCCATGATAGTGAATGCCATCATCATAAGTGCCACGAACATAATAAAGGATCCATTTAGCTGCTTTCCAATGCAGCTCATGTGGCTCCTATAGGAATCTAGACATGATCCCAACAACATATGATAAAACCCGGTCGAGTGTGAGTCAAGTAGATCAAGCTCCCCCACCAACTGTAGGTAAAGAGTACCATCAACCAAGGGAGTAGAGTAATTTGAAATCAACTTAACCTTGGAAAGAAAAGGAGTAGGAGAAGACTTGCAATCGAACATCTAAAACCAAGCTATCAAATCAATAGCATGCTTAGGTTGTAAAATCAAGATTCTCGAGTCAGATTGTGAAATCTGGATCCCAAGGAAGTAATGAAGCAGACCTAAGTCAGTCATGAAAAACTTGTTGGCTAAGGTGATCTTCATAGAATCAATAATAGAGGAAGAGCTTCCTGTGATCAACAAGTCATCAACATATAGAACAAGAATGAGTATGGAGTCATCTTTCCGTAGAATATAAACATTTGGATCAGAGTGACACCTAGTGAACCCTGATGTAAGTAAGAAGGAGTCCATCTTGGCATACCAATCCTGAGGGGCTTATTTAAGTCCATAAAGAGACTTCTTTAACTTACAAACGAGGGAGCAATCTTGGACGTAACCTGGAGGTTGTTCCATATAGATCTCTTCCTCTAGGTCACCATGAAGGAAGGCAATCTTAACGTCCATTTGATAGACTTTCCATCTGTTCGCTGCGGAAATGGCTAAGTTCAGTCGAATAGAAGTCATCTTCACAACCAGAGCAAAGGTTTCTGTTTAATCAACCCCAGCTATCTGGGAGAAACCCTTAGCTACTAATCATGCTTTAAAATTTTCGACGTCTCCATCTACTCCATACTTTGTTCGGAACACCAACTTACACCGAACGATTTTTCTTCCTTTCGGAAGAGTGGTGAGATCCCAAGTATCGTTCTTCATGAGAGAGGAATACTCCTCATCCATGGCAGAATCCCACTCAGGAATACTAAAAGCCTCCCGGAAAGACTGTGGATTAGAAGTAGAGGCGAAGAAAGAGTGGGGTCTAACAAAGTCTGAGCAAGTACGTCTCATATCCGAAGTATCTCCAACTAAATCTCCAACACTTTTGCAAAGTTTTCGTGGCCCAAAGGGGACCAGGAGGATTAGGCTCAGAGTCAGAAGATTCTTCACTTGAGTAAGAAGGGACATAGTCCTCATCATCACTACTGTCAAAATCAAAAGACTCAAGGGTCTGATGGTCAGGAGGATCCGGAAGAGGAGCACTCTCAACAATATCATCATTTGATGAGTTAGAATCCGAATCAGCGAGCTGAAGAACCTCAATAGATGGAGAAATAGAAGTCAAAACAATATTCATCGAACTTAACACTTCTCTCAATATACAGCTCATGAGAAGTATGATTCATCAATCGATATCCCTTCACGCCATCAAGATACCCTACAAAGATACAATGTTTGGATTGTGGTTCCAAAGCCTTGCATTTCTTCTTGGGAATCCGAGCCATAGCCTTGGATCTGAAGACTCGAAAGTGCTCAACATCAGGCTTACATCCAAACCAAGCTTCAAAGGGTGTCATCCCTCTTACTGCCTTGTGTGGAACACGGTTCTGAATGTAATTTGTACAATTCACTGCTTCGGCCCAATACTGCGGAGGAAGAGACTTCGAGTGAATCATACAAGTGGCCATCTCCTTCAGAGTACGGTTCTTTCTTTCTGTGACTCCATTCTACGAAGGGCTATAAGAAATTGTATGCTGCAAAGAGATCCCTTCAGAAGTACAGAAATCCATGAACCTATTGTTTATATAGTCACCTCCATTGTCAGTTCGAAAAACCTTGATAGACCATTCTGCCTGTTTCTTAGCAAGAGCCTTAAAGTCCTGAAAATGTTCAAAGACTTCAGACTTAAGCTTAAGAAAATATACCCAAGGATATCGTGAATGGTCATCAATGAAGGTTAGTACATAAAGAGCTCTAGTAAACAAAGAAGAAGGAAATGGACCAGAAACATCGTTGTGAACAAGATCCAAAGGACGAGTGGCTCTCCAGGATTTTCCTTTGTCAAAGTTCTTTTCAGGATGCTTTCCAAGGGTACAACCCTCACAAAGATCCTTAGAAAACTTGAAGCGAGGCAACCCGTTGACCATTTTGTTTTGACTCAATTGTTTAAGGTAGCGATAATTTAGATGTTAAAAATGCTCATGTCATAGCTTACTAACCTCATTTGCATGAGTGAGCAAGGCAGTGGGCGTAGAATCAGAAGTAAAGTGGGAGAAGGTGTACAACTGTGAACGGTGATCTACCTTTCCCTCAGCCACTGTAGTATCATTATTAAGCTCACGAATAATCACTGAGTTAGGACCAAATTCCACTCACATTCCTTCACCAAGGTGAGTAATTTGGTAAACTGATAGGAGATTGGTAGAGATATCAGGAACACTTAACACTTGGTTAAATATTCCCCCATCCATCTCTACCGATCCACTACCAGAAACCAACACTGTCGTGTCATTACCCATCAAGATTTGGGACATTCCACAAGATTTGATGTTGGAAAAATCAACATGCAAAGAGCCCATGTGGTGTGAGACACCGGAATCTATAATCCATGTCGACGAAGGAGCAACTTTGGCTACAAGGGCCTTTCCTTTCTTCTTATCATTTTTAACACCTTTTACGGCAGAAGACTCGACCTTCAAAGCACTTTGTTTTATGGATTCAGGAACACTTATTTTATTCTTCTCAAGTAAATGAGATAAGTGATCAATTTGTTTCTTAAAACAGTGTTTTTCATCATGACTAGACTTCTTGCAATAGGAACACAAATACTTGCTTTTTTGTGCCTTAGGCTCAGAAGTCGAAGTGTTTGTGTCATTTTTAGGTTTGATCTTGGTTTCTTTCTTAGGTTGATCCTTAGTTTCTTTCTTCTTTTCAGTCTTCTTTCCCTTGCTAGTACTTGCTACAAGGGCATGTGACTTGGACTTGAGAGACCCCATTTGAATGAGTTGGGACGAAAAACAGTCAAAGGAGGGCATTTTCCAAGTATCGCCCAAAGCAGATTTTGTAGCATAGAAATTTGACACGAAGACAGAATATTCAGGACCTAGCTTAGAGAGAATCGACAAGATCAGTTGAAAATATTTCTTTTCTACTTGACATCCTTTTAAACAATAATCTAATGTGGACAAATTTTGAGAAGAAAGCTTGTAGGTTTTCAAAGTCACTAGGATTTAACCCTAGTAGTTCATTTTCCAACTCATGCACTCTCATGTCATCTAGTTGTCCAAACATCACATCCAGCATTTTCCACACAAATTTAGGTGTTTCGAACGCCTCAATGTGGAAGACCAAGTCAGGAGAAACGAACATGCAAAGAATACCTAAAGCTTCATCACTACAGTTTAACCACTTAGATTTTTCAGGTTCGTCGTCTGGTTTAGTCTCAATTCCCATGGTGATGCAGAATAACCCTTTACCCCATAGTTTCATTATTATTTTTGATCTCCATTCGAAAAATTTGAACAGCGTAAGCAAATGAATTGAAAGTGCATCCATAGTGAGAGAGAGAGAGAGAGAGAGAAAGAAATGCAGAAAAGAAACACAACCACCCAGGACAATAACCCCCCTGCTTTCGACACTTTATAGTTTAGTGCGTTGATTACAATCAGGTCCGTGCGTGTGGTTTGAAACACTTGGTAACTCGTCTTGCAATTAGCGTAATAACACGCAAGAGAGGAGACCACAACAGTGTTTCATGGAGCGCAACAAAAAAGGACACCGTAAACAAGCACAAGCAAAAAATAGAAAGGAGGCGAAAGCCAACCCTGGTGGTGAGAAAAAGTGTCTCACATCACATGAGAGAATCCCTTTGTTGTAAAACTGTGGCGGACACGCTCACAATTCCACGAAAAAAAGGAATAGAACAAAGCTCAAAAGAATGAGCTGAAAGAAGCAATACAAGGACACCCCCCAGAATGCGGCAATTTATAAAATTAGTGTGCTTACAAAGATAATGATCCCATCATCTATAGTGTGAAAAAACATGCAACTTTGACTAAAGAAGTGCTCAAAACCGAGCAATGAGTCAAAAGTTATAGCAAAAACCAATTCCTGCAATTAATGAGAAAAAGCCAATAAGCCTGCAAACGGATTTAAAAAGTTCCCTAAACACATGCAAAGGGTTTCGTATGTATGCTCATTGGAAAAGGCATGGAATTTTAGATAGGGTTTGTTTGTATTGTGAGGGGGGATTAGCCACTTGCCAATCCCAGACCTCACCCTTTGTCTTCGGCACTCGATGGAAGGTTAAAAATACAACAAGCCAAAAGACCAAATTATAATGCCAAGGAAATATATTGTTTAGATAATGTGAAATTAATAAAAGATAGATTTAATTAAATTAAATCTAATTAATTTCAGGAAATAATTAAGATCTAAAAAGGGATTGCATGAAAAGAGTTTGTGAGAATCGAATTGTAAATGAGGCACCACGAAGTAGTTGCACTCCAACGTAATCGTGAAAGCTCCAGCAATAGCAAGGAAAAAATGATTAGTAATGGAAGAACTTACTCAACAAAAACAAAGCTTGTATAGAGGAAAGACAGCGGAGTGTCTTTGCATGCTCATAAATGAATAGAAAAGGGGTACATATAGGGTGTTGAGTAACCCTAGTGCATGACACATATGAAACCCTAAACCTAACCCTAACCTAACCCATGTGAGATGACCCTCCAACATGAGAGGACACATAGGATAACTCACACTAATAACATTGACCCGGAGTATGAAATAACATCAAGGCTTAATGAGAAATATGATGTATACAGTTACAAAATTACTCTTCTGGAGCAACTGACTTGAAGGAAGATGTTGCCAATAACTCAAAACTACAAGGACCTATAACTTTTACAAGGCTAAGAGAATGGGCTACAAGAGGGAGACTTGTGAAAACAAAAATAAGAAAAACATTATACTACGTTAAGGGGTTTAATGTAAATGTAGCTCATTCACATGGACCAACATTGGGAAAAAAGTGTTGGAAGTTATTGACTCACAAAGAATATAATTGTGGCACAATTGAGTCTTTTGATTGATGTAAACTATTACGATATTGGTTCAATGTATCTCCAAGGGCGTAAGACTGACGTTTCTCACAAACATTTTGCTTGCATTGTGTCAAGGATTATTTCATTTTATTTCTCACGGAAGTGACTCATTGTTTATACGGAGAATGAAACAATTTACAAGCATAAATTCTACCATCTTTCATAGTAATAGAATTTGTGATATACATAAACTCCCCAACTTTGTTGTTTGCGTTTAATGATTACTCGGAGATATAGTTTATAATAATAAACACTAGTGAACTTAATGTTGTGTACAATCTTAAAAAATGATACTTGAGTTGTTACAAGGTATATTTCGGGGTGAGAACATAATTTTATTGTGAGTTCCACCAGAAGTCAAAATAACACCACTAGCATGTAAGGCCAATGTCAAATTTAAGGATATGTGCTTACTAAACATTGAAAGTGAGAACCTCACACTTTGAAATTGTGAGGTGCACACTTTTAAAGTGTGAAGCTCGCACTTTCAAAGTGCAAGTCTCACTCTTTTAGTGTGTGAGGCTCAAACTTTCAGTTTACATCTCACACTTTTAGAGTGCAAGGTTTGTACTTTTAGAGTGTGGGGCTCACACTTTCAAAGTGTGGAGCTTGTAAATAAGCTTTGAAAGTGTGGGGCTTGCATAGTTGAGACAAGTGAGGGGATCTCGAACTTTCAAGAGCGTGGGAGTCTCACACTTTTGAAACTTTGCAAGTGTGAGTCTCGTAGACTTTAAAAATGCGAGGTTGGCACACTTTCAAAGTGCGACGGTTTTCACTTCAAGCTTACTATTGCATGGAGTGCGGGTTAGTTTTTTATTTTTAATTTAATACAATGGGATCGTGATTTATACTACTTAGTGCCTGCTAACCTTACATTGAAGATTTTTCCCTTTCTTTTAATACAACAGGACCATGAATTATAATATTTAGAAACAACTAACCTTACATTGAGGCTTTTGCACTTTCAGTCAATACCACAGTCTCGTGACTTATAATAGTTAGCAACCACTCACCTTACATTGAGGCTTTTGCAAGAAGTTATTGTTAATTTTTTATTTTTATTAAACAAACGAGATCACGCCTTTAATTATTAGTGGCTGCTATCGTTACTTACTCCCAACATGAAAATATAAAATATGGAAAAATTAGAATCCAATAATAGCAATATTGGAATCCATTAATAATGAAATTCGAATCCAATAATAGTGAAATTGGAATCCAATAATAGGAAAATTGGAATCCAATAATACTGAAATTGGAACTCAAATAAGTCCAATAATGACAATATTGGAATCCAATATTATTACTAATGGAATCCAACAATAGTAATAACTGAATCCAATATAAACAAAAATGTAATCCAATATAGGCAAACCCAGTGATAGATTTTGTCCAAAACATGTAATACTAGAGTCCAGATTCACTACAATATGTCCAAATTTAGTGAAATAAGTGTTATAATTCGAGTGAAATTAAGTTCACCTCAAAGTGCTTATGCGGTCATGAATTCTTCTTTGATTTCTCGACATCAGGTTAGGCGAAACGGGAAATATTCTAGTCTCAGTGAGGGATCTCATTTTCAACTTGATTTTCTTGATCCAAGTTCATGAAAAATTATCTTCTAGACTAAAAAAAACTACATTTTCAAGTAATAACTTGGGGTGGGTAGACCTTATCTCTCAAATGACTAGAATAAACTTATTCCAGTGGTCAAACTCCTTCTTGATTCTAGAGAAAACATCTAACTTTTTCTCAGTTGAAAATGTTACAATCTTGTATACTATGATTAATTCAGGGAGAATGTCACAACCGTTTTTCATGATGGATTTAATCCATGCTTTAGTTATCCTTCCCATATTGCTATTATTATGAGCTTCTTGAACAACATGTGGGTCAAATTTACTCAAGGGAGTTTTAACGCAAAGGGAATGATAACACACTTATTGACTTGACATGTAGGACCAGTGGGGTCAAGGAACACTTATGGAGGTGAGGAATCATAAAACATGTTGAAAATTTTAGTTTCCACCTTCCAAAAGGCCTCCACACTCCCAAAATTTTTCCCAAGTCACTTAAGTTGTTGACATTAGCTTAACAGAGAATTAAAACATGAAAAAAACATTTTTGCGTCCAAGACGAACACTTAACATCTCTGGGGCATATAATATATAATTTTGACTTGAAATGGGCCAAAAATATAATGCAACCTTTTATAAATCTTTAAAATTCGTTGTATTTGAGTTTTGAGCTAACTCACATTTTTGGCATATGAAGGCATGACAGTGAGCTGAGATGCCACATGAGATTGAGATAAGTATGATAAAAAATAACACTTGGGACATGAAGGGAACTCAACAAGAAAACCTTTGACCATTTTTTAGGCTCTTGACTCCATCTAAGGTTCCCAAACCCTTCCATGCAAGTTCTACCTCTTTCAAAAAGACTCTTGTTTCTTAGTGTTTGAAAGGTTTTCATTCATGATGCTTCCAAAAATTTATCTTGAAAATGACATCACATTTGAAATATTTAAATTGATGTCATATGGGCTTCTAAAATGACTCAAGGATCATAAAATATCATGCACAAGTTAAACTTCCTCCGATGACTAAGAAAACGTATTCCTTAAAAAGTGCCAGAAGTGAATATGTTTCAAATACTAGTGCAAAGCTCCCAAAATCTTCCCAAAATCATTTTTTTTTCATGAAGTAGACTCAAATACCTTTCCAATTCCTATTCGCTAGGGTTCTAACATGAATTGGGGATCTAAAACCCTTTAACACAAGTTGGCCTCGATAATGAGATTAATTTGAAATTTTTTGCCAACTTGACCGGGAAGTGAAAAAATTTCCATGTGTTGTCGAGTAAAATTCTTGTACATTTTACATGTAAACAAAAACATTACAACTTCTGCACCACTTACGTTTAAGTCACCTCTTACTACAAAATTAAGTCCTAAGACTCCATCCCCTTCACCAGTTATTCCACCTCTTTCGGAGGTTCACATTGGGTATGTTAATTCTACCCTTATTTTTTGTACATGGCTAAACACTTCAAAAATAAAAAAACATTAACATAGTTAAAAATAAAAATGTTAATATATTTGAAAAAAATACAAAATCGAAACCTATACACTTCACTTGACTTGTTAATATTTTACATTATACATGTTGTATGTCACTTCGGTTTGATAGATAACATGCTTCTTTACTCTTTACACAATTTCATGCATTTGTGTGGTATTTTGAGATTTATGCAAGACCAAGATAGAGAGCTACACGATGATCTATGCTAGAATGCCCTTTCTAAGACTTCTCATACATCTAGACGTATCTATTTCACATGACATCTAGGTGTTATTGTTATAGTATAGTTCTTTTCTACTTCTTGATTCTGCTTTATTACATATGTTGTGAACGTGTTATCTTTTGAGCTAACAGGGCTGACACATGTGTCTTGTGCAGTGTTGACATCTCTTATTTCATATATTATCACCTATCCTGACTACTGTATCATATCATCATGTTCTTAAAATCTTATTTTTCATGCATACTTTCTTGTGTGTGTTACTACTTTCTTGTTTCACCCCATATGGCCTATGTGCATTGATTTTATTACAATATCGTGGGTATTCCATGTTTTTGGACTTATTCCTATACTTCTTATAGAACTATAAGCCTTGATTGTCTTGTGATATTGTAGGTGTCCCATGGTGTTAGAAAATTTAATATTAATTGTTCTAGCTCTAATTTATAGCTAAATAAATTAGAATATTCTATATTTTAATTTATTTAATATAAACTCTCTGTTTAGAGTTTTATTGGTTTTTTATAAACCGATTTGTATTGATGTGGTGAAGTAACATGGTGGAGAGGAGTGGGATGAATGGAGTTTTACTCGACTGTAAATCCATGTTTTTTTTTAATGGAAATATTACATGTTTTGCATGGTGGTATTTACCCTTTGGGTTTTCCACGTAAAATAATATCTTACTTGTTATTTAATTTTAATGCGTTATAATTTAAATGCTTATTATTTAATTAATTCATATATTGTTTTAATTTATTTAATAATTGTTTCAATTTTTTTAATGTGATAAATTAATTGAAGGGAATAATGGTTGGTAGGTGGATAAACCTTTGAAAATATTTAAATGTTTTTTTCCAATGTTCAAATGTGTGTGGAGAAATAAATATGTCGACAGTAACGGAAGGTCTCTCAAAATGAAGACAATCCCCACAAAAATAGTGCACAAGTTTTTTTTTTGAGGAGATGAGGACCCTTGGAATGGGGAGTATGTTATTTAAACCTAACTTAACTATCTCTTAGTGTCTATTATATTATAACTCACGGTCCTTCGAAAATTATTTACTTCAGTGCTAAAACATTTACTTGGTCACTTATGTTAATACATATTAAAACCCAAACCACCTCCTATTCGCATAAAAACATATGACAAGTTTTTTAACAAACTTCCACACTATGTATACGCCAAGTGGCTTCCCCACTCCATTTTTTTCGCATTTGAATGTGCCTCGACTGCTTGCATTATTGTGTTGACACTTGGCTAAGATTAATTTACTCCATGTGGTTAGGGTCACACAATGCCATGTGTTTTGTTTAGTAGGGTTTAACCGCTTAAACATGTTTTAAATATGGCCCGCTCCACCTTTCATGGTGAGTGGAGTATTCTCACATGCGGTTAATAATGTTAGTCCGCTCGATTGTCAACTCGGTTTCAACTCGACTTAACCAAGAGAGATGTGATCTCGGTCAATACAAGGAGCTTAGCCTCCTTAACCAAATTTCTTTTATATATTATTTTTTAGAAAATTATTATTTTAGAAAAAATAAAATTAATATTTTGTTTAGGATATACATATAATGAAAAAGATCTTATATAATATTAAATGAAACATGATACAAGATTCTCTCAACAAAAAATGCGAGTGGTATGAAAGCATGTCCCAAAGCCATAAACACACTAAGCCATGCCTAGGAAAGCAACAAAAAATTACAAATAGTTAAAAACAAACACCTGAAAATGCAAATTTTTAAGGAATCTAAAATAATTATATTTTTCTTACTCTTTATCAAAAAGGGAAGTTATTGTTTTTTTTTTACGATAATTAAATTTGTGAAAATTTCTTAAATTAGGGAATTAATTTTCAAAACTATAAAATTTTCATGTACTATTTGGTTTTGAAAGTTATGAAATTTGTCGTCAAATAAATGCGTTCTTTATAAGACTTTGGGATAGGCTAATTTTGACGTGAAAGAGGATAAAAATTCCAAAATTCGACACACATTTTTTCACTTAAGAATACCAAGGGGATTTTTTAAAACCTTTAGCAATTGTTTTCCTTCATAAGAACATTTTTTAATTGCAGAATAAGGATTTGAAACATTCAATTGTCATAATAATCTCGTCTTTTTCTCTAGAGTTGGATTTTTTGAAACCTTAAATGTATCTGTATTTCAACAGAAAGTTCAGGAAGCGGTGTATATCTTACTATAAAGTGTGTAGGACAAATTCCTACTTCATATTGGAAACTAGGAAAGTCCAAGTGAAGCTTGGATACAGTTAGAATCAATGAACGAAGGTACATGTTTTTAAAAAATTAAAAAATTGATTCTTGTAGTGATGCCAACTCCCATGAAGGGGGAGGAAAAAATAGTTAATTTTCTAGTAAAAATTAAAAATATTAAATCACAATTAGGCAGATGTAACTGCAATTTGATTCATGATAAACTATTATATTTTAATTATTCAAATGAACATCCATGAGAGATTTATGCACTTCATTTCCATTGTAAACTTGAAATATTAAACTAAAAAAGATATCCTCAACCTTTCTACTCAGATTTCCCTCCTGATTCAGGAAGATAAGGTTATGTTAAAATTTGATTCGAATGAGAAAGCGACTCAAGAACCTCCCACACAAAACCTAAAAATAACTTTTTTAGGTTTAACAAGAATCAATAATCAAACTTTAAAACCCCTTCTAAAGAAAATAAATAAGAGAATTTAAGATCCATTTTTGATGGGAAATGTCATAATTGTGGAAAATTGGTGATAAAAAGGAACATCATAGGGTAAAAAAACAAGCCAAATTTCAAAAATAAAAAAAGGGAATAAACCAAATCAGAATCAAAACAAGAATTAAAAAAAAAAAAAAAACTAATGTAGCTACTTTGTATGTTGCATTAGTCACTGTCAAATAAAATGAATGGATATTAGATAGTGGTTCATCTATGAACATAAAATATAGGTAAGATATTCTAACCGATATCAAAGAATGTAATGATCAAATTTTTTTAGGTGATCATTCCATTCTCAATGTTCAGGGTCAATGAAAAGAAAAAGTTTTCAATGGTTTTATTAATGATGTTTTGTTTGTTCCTTAATTGAAAATTAACTATCTTTCTTATTCACTGCTAACTGAAAAAAATTATAGTGTAATTTTATTAAACGCTAAATGGTTTATAAAGAATGAGTTAGATGTTACCATAGCTAAAGGAATACTAATGAATGGCTTATATGTTTTTAAAGTTTTTTCTTCTGCTTCATATTTGTCTACTCAAAATAGCAATGATGTTCACTTGTGTCATGAAAGATTAGGTCATGTTAATTTTAAGAGCATGTATGGCATGTAGCATCTTAAGCTAGTTACTGGTCTACCACCTATCTCTCATTCTCATCAAACATGTGAAGGGTGCTTATGTGGTAAGTAATTAACAAACCCATTCCATAGTAACCATAAAGCTAACTCCTTAAAACCTCTTAAACTTGTCCATAGTGATGTTAGAGGACCATTAGAAGTTCCTTCCCTAAACAATTCGTCGTATGTTGTCACTTTTATTGATGAAATTATGCTCACATGATTTGGTTTTTCTTTATTAAAAAAATCATATGTTTTTATCAAAGTTTACATATTTTTAAACTTTAGTTAAGAATAGTTCTTGTCATAGATCAATAGACTTAGAACTTATAACAGAGGAGAATATATTACTAAAGCATTTGATTCATATTGTATCAAATGTAGTATACAAAGGGAATTAACTAGTCCCTACTCTCCTCAATAGAAGGGTATTGTAGAAAAGAAAAACCTCAACATTCTTGAGATGACTATAACCATGTTGCACTCATATCAAGTTCCTAAGTTTCTATGGGATGAAGAAATGAATATTGTTGTTCATATTCTAAATAGAGTACCTAAAAATCCCTTTTTCAATCTACTCCTATAGAAAAATGGTCTAATAAGAAACCTGTTGTATCTCATTTGAGAATATTTGGAATCCATGCCTCTATCTTTATTCATAAAGCAAAAAGGAATAAGTCAGATCAAACATCCTATCCATGCATCTTTGTAGGCTATGGAGGAAAAACAATTCTTAGGATCTATGATCCTATAAAATGTCAAGTTATTGAGGATAGGAATGTTGAAGTCTTATACAAACCCTAATATTATTATTCATCTTATTCTATTTCTATTGTTTATGAT
The DNA here is from genome assembly GCA_019776745.2 of Taxus chinensis. Taxonomy (NCBI): domain Eukaryota; kingdom Viridiplantae; phylum Streptophyta; class Pinopsida; order Cupressales; family Taxaceae; genus Taxus; species Taxus chinensis. The sequence continues at coordinate 267,899,907 of CM034149.1, read as the reverse complement.
GATCCCATTTTATTAGAAAACAATGATCTTGATACTGATTATTATGATGATCAAACAGAGGTTAATAATGAGTTTTTAGTTGAAAAAGAGACTCTTCTTATTTCCTCCATAACTAAAAGACCTAAATGGGCCCAAACTCTTCTTTAAAATTATAATCCTGATAACCTTAGTAAAATGAATAGAAACCATCATGCCTATCATTCCTTGATGAATATGTATGAGCCAAAACCCCAATATTTCAAAGAGGCGTCTCACGAGGAAAGATGGGTATATGTTATGAAAGATTAATATTCAGCCCTAATTAAAAATCAGATTTGGGATCTTGTCTGTCCTCTAGGAAAATGCAATATTGTTGGCTCTAGGTGGCTTTACAAAATCAAATATAAGGCAAATGGAAATGTCAATAAGTTCAAAGCTAGGTTGGTAGCTCGAGGGTTTAATTAAAAACTTTGTATCAACTACGTAGAAACCTTTTAACCATTTGTAGAAATGAGTACACTTAGGAATCTTATTGCCTCAGTTGCTAAATATTATTGGGAAATCCACCAGATGGATGTTAAGAATGCATTCTTAAATTTTGATTAATTTTTTTTTACATGACTCAACCTAAAGGGTCTAGAAGTTGGTTCAGTTTGCATGCACAAAAAAAACTAATCACATAACACTGGAAATAATACAAGACTCCAATTTTATTCATCCGGGATATTTTATTCATATGAGAGATTACATTATATAGAGATTGACCTTCCTATTATGGTGGAGTCAAATCTCATCTTGAATCCACTTATCTCTCCACAAATCTCTCTCCAAAAATCTCTCAACTTATCCCACATATCTCTCCTAATCCCCACAATATCTCACTCAAACTCTCAATCCCATTATTTTCTCACAACAAACATTATCTAGTTACAACTATTTACATGAGTTAACAACTCATAAACAGTTGTATTACATTAGACTATATTATTTATTTCCGCACTCATAATAATGTTCACAATATCTAATATTATTCCTAAAATTCACTCCCCTATTGTTAACATTATTATTTCCACACATACACTCCCCTAATGTGAACAATGTAGAAAAGAATAGTTACACTTTCTCTGCAGCTTGCACACCCCTGTTTTCTCATGATCTTGGTACACATATGGACCTCAATCCAAGGTGAGAACCCCTATTCATGAACCTTTGTTCATCAATACGAACCCCTGTTCGACAATAATGGACCTCTGTCCTAGGTACGAGCCCCTGCTCATGAACCTCTGTTCATCCTCTTCAAGTATCATAATGCTGACTTTGTACTTGTGTTTTCTTCTTTCTATTACAACATTACATCAAGGAGGTTTATAAAAGGAAATCACAATTGAACAATAATTTCTTTCTGTTCTTATTATAAAACACACAACTAAAATACTTGGCCACCAAATCAATACCACGTCCTCATTGATGGTGCCTGACGAGAGGTCGCCGATTGCCCTCCTGCCTCCAACCTCCATCGTGATGATGCTAACTCAACTGAATTTGTCTTTGAGACTCATTTTACAATTTTATTAGGTGTCGGTTTCAACCGATAATGCACCCTTACAATAATAATTAGCTTTATATTTATCCAAAATAATAAAACATATCAGATTTTAATTGCTAGAAATCAGTCACTATTGTTTTTACAGAATAATTAGAAACTGTCAGAATTGTTTCCACGATTTCTCGTAAAATACGAAATGGGTTTCTGTAATTTTTTTTCAAAAGTTTTATAAAGTACAAATTAACAAAACCAAAAAAATTCAGAAAATTTAGAATCTGGGTTTTTGAGAAAAACGTGAATTACCAGTAGTTTTTTTTTTTCAGATCAGAATTCTGAAAATGGTAATGAAAGCTTCAAAACTCTCATATCTGCATCTTAGAGGCTGCGATTTTGTCCTGTAATGAATCTCATAAATTTCCCAACCTGCTCTGATACCAAATCTAGAAGTTGGTTCAGTTTGCATGCACAAAAAAAAACTAATCAACTAACACCGGAAATAATACAAGACTCCAATTTTATTCATCCGGGATATTTTATTCATATGAGAGATTACATTATATAGAGATTGACCTTCCTATTATGGTGGAGTCAAATATCATCTTGAATCCACTTATCTCTCCACAAATCTCTCTCCACAAATCTCTCAACTTATTTTAAAACAAAAAATATCTATATTGTTTAAAACAAGCTCCTGAATCTTGGTATGCAAAAATAAATAGTTTATTCAAATACATTGGTTTCACTATTTGTTCATCTAATAATAATATTTTTTTAAAAACTAAAAATAAGCATATTATTATTATTATATTGTATGTTGATGAAAGTTTCCTTATTACTAGCAATTCTATAATTTTGAAAACTAAAGCTAATTTGAAACAATACTTTGAAATGAATGATTTAGGACTATTAAATCATCTATTAGGCATGGATATTTTTCAAGATAAAAATTCTATCATTATATCTTAGTCACAATATGCTACTAAATTGATTAAAAGGTTTAATATGGTAGATTGTAAAGCAATTTTTATTCCTATAGAAGTTGGTTGTAAATTTGATCCTAAACTAATATGTGAAAAAGCTAATCCTACTCTTTACATACAACATGTGGGCAATTTTATTTATCTTAGTATTACTAGACCTAAAATTTAATATATAGTATGTATTACATCTAGATTTATGCAAAAACCATATCAAGATAATTTGAAATTTTTGAAAAGAGCATTAAGATATATTAAATGAACCATTAATTTTAGTTTACATTATACTTCTTCTGAAAATGCATATTTATATGGATATTATGATTCTAACAATGCTCATGATGTGATAGATAAAAACACACACAACTAGATATTTGTTTAAGTTTAGTACATGTGTCATTACTTGGAGCAAAAAAAGTATCTGACAATCTCCATTGCTTCTACTAAGGTATAATATAGAAGTGTAATGGAAGTAGTGAGAGAATCCACGTGGTTAAAGTGATTGTTGGAAGATATTTACATGGAAGTTACAGAAATAACCCATTTTTTGTGTGATATTCCTATTTATATTTCTCTTACTAATAATCCAATTTATCATCAAAGAACGAAGTATACAGAGATACATTTTCATTTCCTTCAAGATAAGCTTCTCTGCAGTGATATAGATCTTCAGTACCGCACGACTGAAGATCAAGATGCATATATATTTATGAAGCCATTGTGTGTTGTAAAGTTCTGAAAGTTTCATCTAATGATTAGCTTTATATATTTTCCATTGAGGGGGAGTGTTCATTACAATGCCACCTCCTTATGACACTAAGGTTTCTTCTAAGGAAACTAATAATACTATCTCTCAACCAAGTTAGAACTCCAATCTTCATGCTAACATTTTACTCACTTACCTTATGCCCCACACCGTTGATTGAAATAATTTCTTGAATGTAATCTTGTCTCTCTCCCTATATCATTTGAGGTTAATATGATAAATCGTAAAAGTAAGAGTTTCGATGCCAATATATATAATGATTATCATCACATTATTGATAACCTCACCAACATGATTCACAAGAATGGTTTTATGCCCCAAGAAAATCTCATAGATGTCCAATGATATTAAACGAGATAAACCCATGGAATCTTTAAATCTATTGAATGATAATGCCTATCTTAAAATATTCAATGATCCAGTTCCTACAGCATTAGAATAAACTAAACTTTATGACATTGCACAATATATTGCTAAATACATTTCCGCCACCACCCTCTAATGGATTAAAACTAGATTAAAAAGATTAAAATTGTCAAACATATAATTTTAACATTAAAATATCAATTTTAATTAAACATTCTCATATAGATGAAAGTATCAAAATTTATAAATCTCTATTTATTCCTAAATCTTTATTATATCAAACATATATTATATATAGTCAATTTATGGTGGAATTTTACTAAAAAGTATAATTATCAATTTTAAATCAAATTACGTTAATCTCTTGGAATTTCTACATTAATATTGCTATTTGAAAAAATCCTAATTTCAATACATTACACAATCCCAACTCACTTATTAACTTTAAAATTAAAACTCTAGATTCATTCTATAGAATCTAATTGTATAAAATCCTATGTTAATATATGCATTATATATAGGTCTCCAATTAGTTGCATGAATATCTATTGGGCTATTCCTTCTGCTTCCTATAATATCAAGACTAATTGAAAGAGTTGATATCATAACTAGAATGTTTTCACAATTAGAGCTATTACCTTTTAGGAATCTTCCCCTAGTTTACCTAGTCATTATTTTGCAATTTCTATTCATACACTAAGTGCATATTTGAATAGGCCTTTGATTTCACATAATTTAATCAAGTACTTTAACCCTCCTATATTTCTTCATAAACAGTATGTGGGATTATTATTACTCAACATGACTTCTGCACAACTCCATCTCTCATAGGTTTATAGGCCTTTGGTTAAAAACAATATCTCAAGGCTTAGATCTTCTAGATATCCTGATAGGCCTTTTAAGATTTCATATAGAATTGCTATTATATCATAAACAGAATTCCTTAATTTGATCTTAGTAGGTGAACTTTTCCACATTATTATTCCATTTCTCAAAGGACTTCTAGTACCCATGCTATGCGTAGGATTACTCACTCTTCTAGCCTCCATGTAGTTCATATATTCAACACTCAGTTATATTTCGTGCTTTTTCCATGATTTTTCCCAATCATTTTAAGCTTTAAAACTATTGATAATAATATTTTTTCAAGACGCTAAAAATATGAGAACCATTAAGGCTCAGGCCGAACTAATTCACTGTTCTTCAACATGGGAATATTGTATCAATTTATTCTTTAGTATGGAAAAAATATGCTCGATTTTTCCAAATTATCTATGTAGGGTGATTATTTACCATAAATATGTAGAAACACCCTAAGTTGTGATTGTTACAAGCATATTTTAATGAGAGATGGTTAAATAGAAGACAAGTATGAGCCTAAAATCAATTGAGAATGTGATATGAATCTAGCCCACCAAGAGGTATCATTAACTACAATCTAGAGAGATTACTAGTTTAATTAGAAGACAAGAAAATACATACAAGACAAAAATCTTAGTAGGACAGTCCAGTACCTATTGAAACATTCGTAAAATGTTTATTTTACATTACATTTTCAATGGACACTAAGTTTATAGTTAGTTCCTTACAAATACATCAAGCCTTGAGTCTAAGGATAAATAAAAGAATTATAATGGCAGGACATCCAATTACTAAGTGGTAAATAGAATGTGAATCCATGATTCATAAAGGTTGGCGTTAATTTATACCTTATTAAATGACAATTGCTTGCAAAAAGTTTGTAAATAAAAACTAGCTCAAGTTTCAAAATAATATTTCTTCTCATTCTAGAATCCACACTTTTAAGTCTACTTTTAAAACATTAAAATCCTCCTTTTATCTTCACATTGCTCTAAAAACCTTAAAATGCCAAAAATTACCTATTAGCAAAATAACTCGTATGGGCCCCAAAATTTGCATGCCAAATATGCCTTCATAAATTAAAAAGCTCACAATTTTTTTTGAATTATTCTAAAAATCAAAACAAAAGTTATTAAAGTTCTAAGACCTAGTCAAAAGCAAAAAAAAACATTCGGAACCAATTTTAGGCCACTACATAAAGGAATTTGGGCGTGAAAATGTGCCAAAATGGCCACAAACGTACATGAATTTATTGCTGTAGCATATTACTAATGTATATATACCACCCTATAAAATTTCAAGATGATCCAACAAATGAATCAAAAGTTATGGTCTCTGTAAGTTATGCTCCCGCATTATTCTCCCCTAGTTGAAAAGAATTCACCTCATGTGAATTCAATTCATAAAAATAATCTAATTTTGCACTGTCAATATTCTTAAATTCCCACTAAGGAATCCAAGTATTTTCTTCTTGGTGCAAACTTACCCACTGCACCAAATATTTGTTGTAGCTCCCATGTCTAGTAGTGACTATCTTTTGGTCTAAGACATGCATTACCCTTTCCTTTTTCTTCTTCAACATTTTCTGCTCCAATTTTATTTCTTCCTCCTCTGCAAAATTTTCATCATGACCTGGAGACTTATATAAGTCAAAAACATTAAAAAATTGTGAGATAACAAAATTTTTAGATAATTTCTCCTTGTAGGCATTATCACTCATTTTCTTTACAATCCTACATGACCCAATCTTCTTATACTTGAGTTTATTATATGCCCCTTTTGGAATACTCTCCTTTCTAAGATGAACAATCACCATATCCCCTTCTTCGAAAGCACTTACTCTCCTACTAGCATATGCATCAGCTTTATATTGTGCATTACTCACTTTCAACTTTTCCCTCACTTAATCCTCTAACTATAGAATTTTTTCTATAAATGCTTCTGCATCATCACTGTTTTTATCTTCACTGGGTAACACAATCAAATCTAGGACACCCTTGGGATTCCAAACATATAAAATATGGAAAGGAGACCTCCCTATTGACCTGTTTACTAAGCTATTATAGGAAAACTCATATTGTGGTAAAGCTAAGTCCCATTGTTTTGGCTTTTCTCCAACTATGCAACATAGGATATTTCCCAAGCTTCTGTTCACTACTTCTATTTTCCCATTAGTCTGGGGGTGATATGAACTAATGAACTGTAGTTGTGTCCCTAGTTTCCTCCATAGAGTCTTCTAAAAGTGACTCAATTTTTTTTTGTCCTGATCTTAAGTGATTGTTCTTAGAACTCCATGTAATCTAAACACTTTTGAAAAAAACAAATCTATAACTTTGGAAGCATCATTAGTTATTTTACAAGAAATGAAATGTGCCATCTTGGAGAATATATCAACCATAATAAATATATAATCATTCCCTCACTGTGTGTTAGCAAGTCCTAACATGAAATCCGTACTCAATTCAACTCATGGCCCTGTAGGGACAGGTAATGGCATATACAACCTAGTATTATGTGCATGGCCCTTAGCCATTTGGCACACTCTACTTCTTGCCACAATCCTACTTATGCCCCTCTTTATATTTTGCCAATAATGCTTTTCTACAGCAAGAGAAATTGTCTTAGTTATACCAAAGTGTCTAGCCAACCCCCCACTATGCAATTCTCTTATAATATTTTCTCTCATTCAACCAACATGAATGAAAAATTGTTTTCCCCTAAACAAATAACCACCTTGCATCAAATAATCAGAAGAACAACTACCTACTATAGGATCCTTAAGTTGTCTCACAAAATCACCAAAAGCTGGATCACCTTCATAAAATTCCTTAACTGCCTCAAACCCTACTACTTTATTTTCCATTGTTGTCAAAAGTGATACACGCCGACTCAAGGAATCAAAAAATTGATTTTGCTTACCTGAATTATGGTTTAAGACAAAAGTTTATTATTGCAATAATGAAACCAATTTTTCATGCCTACTATTTAGTTTCTTCTGTGTGTTTACATACCTTAATGCTTCATGGTCAGTGAAGAGTACAAATTCATTTGCTACCAAGTAATGTCTCTAGTGCCTTAATGCCTGAACAATAACATAAAACTCCACATCATAAGTATAATATTTCCTCATGAATTAATTTAAATTTTCACTGAAGAATGCTACAGGTCATCCTTCTTGACTCGGTACAGCTCCAATCCTGACATGTGAGGCATCACAGTCAACCTCTAAGACCTTGCTAAAATATGACAATACCAAAATAGGTGCTTTTGATACTTTATTCTTCAAAAAATCAAAAATATCTCCTGCTTCCTTAGTCGATACATACTCCCTCCCTTTTTTACACTTTGTTATGGGTGCAACAATGCTACTGAAATTCCTAATGAACTTCCTATAAAAAGTTGCAAATTCATGAAAACTACGAACCTTTGTCACATTCTTTGGAAATGGCCATTCCAAAATTACCTTTATTTTTTCTTGACCCATCCTCACTCCATCCTTTGATATGACAAACCCCCAAAAAACAAGCTCTTCTAAATAAATCTACTCTTCTTTAATTTTTCATAAACACTCTCTTTACATAATAAGTTTTCTTCCACTATCCTACTAAATATCATAATATCATCAGAATAGACAACAAAAAACTTACCATTGTACTCTCAGAGTACTCTATTCATCAGCCTCATGAATGTACTGGGTCCATTATATAGCCCAAATGGCATCATTATCCACTCATACAACCCTTCTTTTATTTTGAAAGTCATTTTCCATTCATCCCCTTTACGGATCCGGCTCTAGTAGTACCCACTCCGCAGGTCAATATTGCTAAAATATCTTGCTCCTGCTAGAACATCCATCATATCATCCAATATTTGAATTGGGAACCAATAGTTAATTGTGATATTATTTATGGCCCTTCTGTCTATGCACATTATCCAGTCTCCATATATTTTGGGAGTCAATAGAGCCGGCATTGCACATGGACTCATGCTTTCTCTCACTAATCCTTTTTGTATTAGATATTTCACTTATTTGTTCAACTCTTCACTCTGTGTCGGACTCATTCGATAGGCTGCCTAGTTTAGAAGGGCCGATCCTGGGATTAAATCAATATGGTGTTCAATATCTCGCTTTCGAGGTAACCCATCTGGTAGCTCATCTGGTACGACATCTTTGTATTTTTTAGTACCTTTGTTGCAGAAATAGGTATATTAAAGTCTAGTATTTCCACATTCTTTGACATCAGTGCATAACACCATCCAACTTCTTCCATTTCCATAAAAAACTATTTTGTATCCAATAATCCCTCACTCTTCTCTTCTTCATTGAAGGGTAAGAAGATTAACTTTAAACCATCCTTCCAAAAGGTATATGTATTTTTTCCTCCATCATGTGTAACCTTCCTACCGTATTGCCAAGGCCTCCCCAGTAATATATGGCATGCATCCATTGGGATAACATCACACCATACATCATCCTTGTAGGTATTCCCAATCAAAAACTTTATAAGGAATATTTTATCTTTTATATATGGTTACCTCAGATTGAGTTTATCAACCATCACACTTGAAGCCATATTTTCACAACTACCACCATCAATAATAATTTTACATACCTTTCCTCTAGAGGTGCATCTTGTTCGAAATATATTTTTTCACAACCATGAATCAACACTAACAACATCCTGTCCTTTCTCCTTCCTTGGGACAATCATCATCCTCCTTATCATGAGGGTTTCACCAAAGTCTACAATAACCTCCATTTTTTCTTCCTCTTCAGCTTCAACCATATTTACTTGTGGTTTTTCTCCTTACCATCTATCTTGTGTAGGATAGTGCAGACACTCAAAGGATTTTTGACCCTCTTCACCACATCTGTAACATGTATATTTCCTTTGGGGTCTATTCAAGATGCATCCCCCATTATAACCTCTTCCCCTCTGAAACCCCCTACAACTTTGGTAGTTACCAAATCTTTAACCAGAATCTCCATGCCCTTCTGCATTAGAGGATTCACCTTTTATAGATTCAAATCTACCCCTACCTCTCATTAGAGATGATGATGTCCCTCTTTCACACCTCTTCTAAAATTATTCCTCTTTTTATTTTCTTCTGCCTTTAATGCAATTTGATAAGCATCATCTATTCTATGGATCTGGAGCATACTTAGCTCATGTTGTATGGTGTTACTCAATCCATATATATACCATGTAGCCTTCTATTCTTTAGACTCTCTGTGTTCAACACTGATTGAAAACTAGAAAAATTCATCAGTATACTCCTTAATGCTGAGATGATTTTGTCTTAGGTTTTGGAACCTTCGAAAGAGTGTCTGAGCATAAGCTACACGAAGAATTTTTTCTTTTAGCTTCTTTATCATTTTATTCCTGTTTTAGATCTTTCCCTTTCCATTCCTTTGTCTTTCATTTTGTAGAATACCCCATGAGATCAATGCATGTCTGACCAACTTAGTGCATGAAAACTTAACCTTCTTCTCCTCTGAAAGGGTTTTTCACCCAAATAATTTTTCCATGCGATTCAACAAGTCAATCAACTCGTCTAGTTGTAACCCTCCATCATAATTAGGAACATTAATCTTTATGACGACATTCGTTCCCTCTAAATCCTAGATCAATCTCTCCTTAAATTATCTCTCATTCAAAATTTATTCATCTCTCTCATTTTATTCTTCATCTCCTCCATTCATTAATGGAGGTACTTCTTCAGTATCATTATCTGTGTCTGCATCCCCATTTGCACGTCTCCTTCTAAGGTGGCTAGCTTCTCCTGTGAGCTCAACAACATGTCTCTGTAGCTCATGTATATGCCTATTCATCTGGGCATAAAATCCCCTCCCACGTATAGCCATGATTATATAAAATAAACGAAAAAATTACTTAGAAAAATGTAATACGTTACCTTAAGTATTTCCGCAAGATCAAAATCCTACTCTGATACCAATTGAAGTGAATCCAGCTGTAAGAGGTTGATATACCTCCAAAACACACTAAAAAATTTGAAAATAAAAACCAGGATTTTTAAAAAATATTTCTTCTCATTTTGGAATCCACACTAATCTTTTACGTCATTACAATCCTCCTTTTATTTGATGTCTACTCTAAAAACCCTAAAATGCCAAAAATAACCTACCAACAAAAAAACTCAGATGGGCCCCAAAATTTTTGTGCCAAATACACCTTTATAAATTAAGGCTCACACAAAATTTTCACTTATTCTAACAAGAAAAACAAAAGTTATTAAAGTTCAAATACCTAGTCAATAGCAAAAAAAATGTTCAGAGCCAGTTTTAGGCCACTAGATAAAAGAATTGGGGCTTGAAAATGTGCGAAAATGGCTTCAACCTTATAAGTAAAATTGACCCCAACATAATATAAATGGATATCTACCACCCTATAAAATTTCAAGATGATCCAACAGTCAGATCAAAAGTTATGGTCTCTGTAAGTTATGCTCCCGCATCATTCTCCCCTGGTTGAAAAGAATTCAACTCATGCGAATTAAATTGACAAAATTCATCTAATTTTACATTTTCAATCTTCTTAAATTTACACTCAGGAATCCAAGTATTTCTTCTTACTGTAAACCTTCCCACTATACCAAATATTTGTTGTAGCTCCCATGTCTAGTAGTGATTGTCTTTTGGTCCAAGACATGCATTACCCTTTCCTTTTTCTTCTTCAGCATCTGATGCTCCTAGTTTATTTCTTCCTCCTCCACAAAATTTCCATCATAACCTTGAAACTTATATAATTCAAAAATATTAAATAGTGGCGATATAGAAAATTTTTTCAGGTAGCTCCACCTTGTAGGCATTATCACTCATTTTCTTCAGAATCCTACACGACCCAATCTTCTTATATTTGAGTTTATTATATTTCCCTTTTGGAAACATCTCCTTTATAAGATGAACAATCACCATATATCCTTCTTAGAATACACTTAATATCCTAATAACATCTGTAACTTCTTTATATTGTGCATTACTAACTTTAATTTTTTCCCTCACTTCATCATGTAGTTGAGTAATGTGTTCTGCAAATGCTTCTACATCATCACTAGTTTTATATTCACTAGGTAGTACAATCAGATCTAGGACCCCCTCGAGATTCCTACCATATACAACTGGGAAAGGATACCTCCCTATTGACCTGTTTACTGAGCTATTATAGGAAAAATCATCTTGTGGTAAAGCTAAGTCCCATTGTTTTGGATTTTCTCCAACTATGCAACGTAGGAGATTTCCCAAGCTTTTGTTCACTACTTTTTTTTTCCCATCAGCCTGGGGGTGATATGCACTACTGAACTATAGTTCTGTCCCTAGTTTCCTCCACAGATTCTTCCAATAGTAAATCAAAACTTTCATGTCCCGATCTGAATTGAACATTCTTGGAACTCCATGCAATCTAACCACTTCTGAAAAAAAACAATCTATAACTCTAGAAGCATCATTAGTTGTTTCACAAGAAATAAAATGTGCCATCTTAGAGAATATATCAACCACAAAAAATATAGAAGCATTCTCTCACTATGTGTTAAGAAGTCTGTTATCCATATTTCACCCCCGTGACAAATATTGGATCGACCATGATCCCGCATAAGAGAAAACAGAGTCAAAAGGAAGACATAAAAGGATTCAAAATTGTCTAAGTATAAAGGTATAAGAGGAGAATGCCAAGTGTTAGTATGGTGCTGATTTAAGGGGTGAATAGACAAAAGGTTTCTAAATGAGCAATAGACTGCCACGTGTCCCAGGGGAAAGTGGACCATAGGGGAAAAAGTTGGTTCTTTGCCCCTTGATATCTCAAAAGGGATAAAGTTGTAAAATGGCCCGCAACTCTGCCCAAGCAAAAAGTTAGCATTTGGGCCCGAGTCAAAGCCAAAGTGGGGAATCAGAGGAAAGGGAAAAAGATAAATTGTGGACCCATAGGCCTGATTTTTATTCTAATTTGGCTACCATGTATCCCATATTAAAAGGGGACCCATTTTTCAAGTTGTTTTCCCGCCCTCCTGTACGGTCCCAATATAAAATTTGAAGGGGCATATGTTTCGACTCAGGGATCGAAATATTGCAAATCTGATGCCGTTTGAAAGATCTCGGCCTCACCCATGCCATGGAGGACTAAAAATTTAATTTCGAGGAGGTTAGGTGAAGAAAAATGGAGGAAATGTCTACCAGATTTCAATGCAGGATCTTCTTGCCTCAACAACAAGATCAAATTTGATCTGTTTCATCATTTCCTCTTCTTACAAGGTGTTGAACCAAGGATTGATGTAGTAAAGATGGATTTGGGGGTAGATTTTATTTGAAGCATGAACAACAGTGGTTGAACTTCAACCTACTTTTCCCACTTCTCTCTCTCTTCCTTTTGTTTGATCAAATCTATAAATACGGGGGTAGGATTCATTGTAAATGGTTGGACATTATTTGTTTTGTAGGCTCCCTTCTCCTCTTAGCAAAGGGATTTGTGGGGTTCAGGCCTTCCATAAAAATTTCATTACATTTCTACCTCTTGGCTACTTTGTAATGGACTGTATCAATCTACAGAGTAATAAAACACGTCTGTGATTGATTTTAGATCCTTTCTTGTCTCTTTTGCTTTCATCTAGTCTCCCATTATATATCTGGATATATGTGCTTTTTTATTGTATGCATTTTTTTGGTTTGTGTCTATTATAAAAATAAGTGTTCATCATTCCTTTGGTGCATCACCTGGTAGTTTAGTCATTTATTATTTCTTATACTATTTTATCCATGTCTCCTTGACAAGTTTTAGATTAGGTATAGAGATAGATCCTCCACAAATCCTTAAGTATGCACCTAAATAGAGGGATAAGGATCCAACCTTTGATCTAGAGAGATTTTCCATTTTTGCAAGGTCCCACGCCTTGGGAAAAGTTCAATGTTATGCAATCACACCAAATGACTCTGCTTTAGAAAAGAAGACCTGTAGAACTCATTTGGGGGTGTTGTGATTTCATGCTAATAGTTTTGGCATGCCCGGTGGGACTAAGAAGTCTCCATCTTATTATAGTAGGGATTGATGTACACTTGCTATGGTTTTGGCTTTTAAGAATCCTTAAAATAATACATCTTGTGACTTCAAAAGAAACAAGTCTACTGGTTTCAGCAGCCCAAGCTTGGGAGATTCATGAGAAAAACCCAGTCTAGAGAAAGGAAAGAAGGTATATTTGAATACTTGCATCTATCTCCAGGGAGAGAAAGGAGAGGAAGAAGAGTTCAGAGGTCTCCATCTCCACCAAGCATAACCTTTTCAACACCTCCACTTGCGAGGCCTTTCTTTCAGTCTGTAAGGGTTCTTAGGCCAATTAGAATGGCACAACCAAATCCATATGTCAACTTCACTGGTAGTAGTCCACTTGCCTTGAATGCACAAAACCCAGTTCTAATTGTAGCATTAAAGAGTATCCCATATTTCACTAGGAAAAATCAAACTTCTCCTAGTGACTATGTCCAAGATATTGCAAATGTCTGTACAATCCATGAGATCCATGAGATGGACATTCCAATCAAGTTACTCACCGTTTCATTCAAATGGAAAGCTTCACAATGGTTAAGGAGTCTTGAATCAGGTTCTATCTTAAACTAGAACCAGATGTGCATGGCTCTTCACAATCAGTTTGGGGAAAAATGTGATAACTTGTCCTTGTTGGAGCAACTAAAAAAATCAAGAGAGCCTCGAATGAGCAACTGACATACTTCAACCTCATATTCTAGTGGACCTGGGATAGGATTCCAATAGCAGTAAATCCCACTAATGAAGGTGCCTTCTTATACTTTCTTAGGGCTTTAAATTTTGATATTTCTCTGATGATTCAGTCAATGGGGGGCACTACATTACCTGTAGCCTATAACATCTCCATAGGGGATGATAATCATTTGATTCAAGCTAGAAAAATTGCTCCTAGGCCATCCATGCCTCAGTACCTTGAGTTAGGAAGCCCAAATTCTAGCAAAGTGCCTACACTAGCTCCTATACCCACCCTAGGAGTCAAAGCTCAGCTGAAGCTTCCACTTCATCATCTAATACCTCTAAAGAGCTTCAAGAAGTGTTGAAGCAACTTCAAAACTTTGGGAATGAGCTAGTGACCATCAAAAGACAACAAGCTTATATTTCCAGGTCATACCAGCCCCAGGCTCAATATAAAGCTAGACCCCAGTACCAGCAGAATAGGCCACCACCTCAGATTATAAACTAGAGCCAGAACCAAGGATAACCCCAAGCTACTAGACCTTTTAGGCCATATGATACTAACACAACTTCAACATCAAGAGCATTGGTCCCAGCACAGAACAATATGGCACATGAATATGATTTGTGTTTTCCATGCGATCAACCACATAACCAATCAACGTGCTTTAATGGTGCTCTAAATCAGGCCTTGATGGTGCAAACTAGTTTGGTGCCATAAGAACCTGGCCAAGAGGAAGATCAGCAATAAGGGGTTTAATAAGTTGGCCCCCTAAATGAGACTATGCTTGTCAATTGGCAGGTTGAAGACCTCTATGGGATGAATAAGTCCCTTCCTTAAGGTGTGGCTGCCAACACATGGTCCAAAAGGAGAAATATTGGAGAAGGCCAACCATTGAAATTATGTGACCCTCAACCTTCCGTTGCCCCACAAGGTCCTGGGGCTCCAAGTACAACTCCCAACATGCTGAACTAATCCAGACCACCTTCAAAACCCAGTCAGGCATCGGTTGTAACAACCCATGTACAAGAAAAAAATGTGTATGTGAAGGGGCAGAAAAAATATAGCTCATTTAATATTATTGAGAAGATGAAAAGGAAAAGTGTGAACATTTCACTATGGGAGTCACTGACCATTCCAGGGTAGAGGCATCTGTTACAGACTACCATGTAGAATTGGTCAAGTTCAAATCACCCCCCTAACCAGCACGAGAGAGTGCTTGCTAATGTGGTTCAACCAGGGAGAAACCATGGAGAACAACAAGGTATAAAACTTGAGACCTCCTCCCTTCTATGTCTCATTGATTATTAAAGACAACTTAGTGCACAATTGTATGGTTTATTTTAGGGCTAGTAGGTTTGTGATGCCCAAACAAATAGCTGATCAGTTGGGTCTCCAATATGAAGTCATCTCTAGAGGAGTAGTCCAATTAGATGGGACAACAGTGACTACTATGGGAATCATCAAAGATTTGAGTCTCACCCTACATGCTTTCCCTAATGTGACTATTTTGTAAAATGTGTCAATCATATATTTTCCACCACATTTTACTTTGTGTCTGTCCAGGGACTTCATTGCCAAAATTGGAGGCTACTTATCTACTGATTGGTCACATATGCTATTTAGGACAAGGTATGGATTGAAGGCCACAATCAGATCAGAACCTATTGCTGATTATCATATTGAATCCTATGTGCCTAGACCAATCGATGCCAACTACTCAGCTTTTGATCGAGAGGACCTCATACGCACTTCTGAAGAAAATACCAACGTGGGATGTATCCCAAGCTTGAATATTGATGATTGGGCCGATAAAATTCATGCTTTTGACCCCTATAGGGAGATGGAAGAATCTGAGCTAGGTGTCTACTGCTTACATGAAGAGAACCACCCTCTTCCTGACCTGATTAAACCAAAATGCAAGGATGACAATGAGGTATGACAATTATTCTTTGTTGGCTCAAGGAGTAGACAAGGAGCTAGAGGAGGAGCCATGATTATGTCCCCTAGAGGTATGAGATATTATTCTACCTTCAAATTCTAGTTTTCTTTCTCAAATAACATTGCTGAATATGAGGCTTTAGTCTAAGGTCTTCATTGGGCAAGGAAGCTAGGGATCAAGAACTTGCAAGTGTTTGGTGACAATGAACTAGCTTCCAATCAAGTCAGAGGACTTAATGTTGTCAAAAATGACCTTCTCAAGAACTACAAGAGTAGGGTATGGGATCTCATGGAGGATTTCAAGGCCTTCAATATTGTATCCATACCTAAGAAGGAGAATGAAGCCGCTGACATAATTATATAAGTTGAGGCAACGTTTGATGTGGTTGACAACATCAAAAGAGATAGAGAATAACCACATATCCATGTGGTTTTGAGGCTAGTAGTGCTAGATAATAATACATGCTGGCATGTGTTTGAGAATGATCAATAGATCATTAACTTTCTATAAGAAGAATTTGAATTCTTAGCTATAAAATAGAGAAGACTAGAGCAGTAGTACGGGAATTAGATAGTACAGTTGTATAAAAAAAAGCTTCCCAAAGGCTTAGTGCAACTGGAATCCATTTTCAATCCTAATGATCAGTTCAGAAAAGAGAAGGCTAACATGCAGATCAAAGGAGAAGATTCAGAGTCAATCTTAGTTGGAGAATACAAAACACTTCAAATTGGCAAGATTACAACCAAGAAAGAAAGGTATGAATTCATACAACTTTACCAAGAGTTTCCTGATGTGTTTTCTTGGAGTTATGAAGACCTAAGAGGGTTCAATCCAAAACTAGCACAACACACAATCAAACTGGATCCAGCTACTCAGCCCATCAGGTAGAAGCAAAGACCAATCAACCCACATATTGAGCCTCTGATGAAAAAGGAGATGAACAAGCTGATAGATGCAAGCATCATATTTCCAATCAAACACTCAAGCTGGGTTGTGAATCTGGTCCCATTCAGGAAGAAAAATGGAGAAATTAAGTGTGTATTGACTTCAAAGATTTGAACAAAGCCTCCCTCAAAGATCACTACCCAATCCCTTCAATGGACAAGATCTTGCAAGTAGTGTTTGGGTCAAAAATGTTCTCCCTCCTAGATGGATACTCAGGGTACAACCAAATCATGTTGAAAGAAGATGATCTATTCAAAACAACTTTCACTACCAAATGGTGCACCTATACATACAGGAAAATGCCATTTGGATTATCCAATGCCAGAGCCACTTTTCAAAGGGAAATGGATATGGCATTCAAGGGGCTGATAATAAAAATAGTGTTGATCTATCTAGACAATATTACGGTCTTTTTCAAGAATACAATAGACCACCTTTCCCATCTAAGGCAGGTGTTCCAATGATGCAAGAGTTTTGGGGTGTCATTGAACCCCAAAAAATGCATATTATTGGCACATGAAGGAAATATTATAGGCCATATCATATCAAAGGAAGGATTTGAAATTGACCCAGAAAGAGTTCAAGCAATAAGAGCATTTCCATTGCCAAGTCACAAGAAGGTTCTTCAAAGCTTCTTGGGAAAAATCAATTTTGTCCGCAGGTTTGTTCCAAACTTTGTTGCCCTTGTTAAACCAATAACGTTGATGTTGAAGAAGAGCTTAACATTCAGGTGGACAACTAAAGGAAAGAAATTTTTGAGGCTATCAAAGAAGCCATATCACAAGCCCCAACTTTTGTGAACCCAGATTTTTCCAAAGACTTCATACTGCACGCCTTTGGTGGCAGTGACACAATTTCTACAATCTTGGTGCAGTAGAACAAAGAAAGTACAAAACAACCAATTTCTTTCTTAAGCCAGAGTTTGGAAGATTATGAGGTGATTTATTCCTTCATTGAGAAGTAGGTCCTAGTGGTAATCAAAGGATTGAAGAAGTTTAAGAATCTGGTTTCAAACAACAAAATCCAACTATTGGTCTCCCATGCAGGAGTTAAAGAATTCTTTCTCAGCAAGGAACTAAATGAAAAGCAAGTAGGATGGATCACCCATGTAATGGAATATGACATTGAGATCAAGGTCACCAAGCTGGTCCATGGGAAGGGGTTATGTGAAAAACTAGCCTAAGGTCAACAAGATGAAACAAACAGTGAAAAGGAGGTTGTTCTTGTTCTACAAGATGATCAAGAAGAAGGGAGAGATGATGTACTTGCTCCTTGTTGGACCCAAGACATGGTAAAATTCCTTCGAATAGGCCTGTGTCCTTATGGGATGGGTAAAGAAAAAATGAGACATTTCAGGTTACAGGCCATCCCATATGTTCTTATCGATGGTGTCTTGTTCAAAAGAGACATCAATGGCATTTTGTTGAGATGCATTGAGATAGATAAGGTAGAGAGAGTGCTACAAGCATTCCATGTTGAAGCAGATGGAGGACATTTTTCTCCAAGAGTGATAGCACTCAAAATCATGAAAGCAAGATATTATTGGCCTAGAGTGTTTAGTGACTGCTACACATGGATCAAAAGGTGCAAGAATTGTGCATTCTTTAAAGGCAAGGAAAGGCTAGAAACATTTCCATTGCACCCAATCTCAGTTGACTAACCTTTCATGCAATGGGGATTGGAATTCACTGGAGTCATCAATCCAAACTCAAGCCAAGGTCACAAATGGATCCTGACATCAACATATTATTTTACCAAGTGGACTAAGGCAGTGGCACTCAAGGAAGAAAATGAGTCTAGTATTCTAGATTTCTATGAAGGGACAGTGAATAGATTTAGAGTGCCAACCACCATCATGTCAGATAATGCATTAGCATTCATAGGTTCTAAAATCACAAGATGGGCTGTAAAGAATGGGACTTATTTGAGTACTTCATCAAACTATTACCCTAGAGGTAATGGCCATGATGAGTCCAAAAATAAAAACCTGATAAAGATCATCAGAAGAACTCTTGATGAGAATCAAAGGAATTGGAACACAAAGCTCAAAACGGCCTTATGGGATGATAAAATAACACCCAAGAGATCTACAGGTAGCTCTCCATTCAAGCTTGTTTATGGGAAAGAGGCAGTGTTTCCTATATTACTTGAGTTTCCAGCATTGGAGCTCATGAAGAAACTAGAGATGTCTAAATTTGGACCAATAGAGGCTAGGTATATGGAGCTAATAGAATTAGAAGAAACTAGAGAGAATGCTCTCCAAGAAATAGAGAAGAATCAGGATTCAGTCAAGAAATACTTTGAAAAGAAGACAAAAGCAAGGACCTTCCAGGAAGAAGACCTAGTTTTGAAATGGGATGCAGATCGAGAAAAACTAGGAAGGCATTCCAAATCTGATACCATTTTGGGTGGCCCCTATATGATCACAAGATGTAAAAGTAGCGATGCTTTCTAATCATTTACATTAGAGGGTGAAGAGTTATAGATTCTTGTAAATGGGATCTATCTTAAACACTGCTACTAAAAGGGGAGTTCTCACCCTATACATATTAGTTTAGTTTTCTCTTTCCTCTAAGTGCTTATGCACATTATATTGTTGTAGTGTAGATTACTTTTCTCCTAAGTACTTTGCATGCTCTCCATGTTCCATTTAGAGCATGTATGATTTCAAATTTTGTATATAGTATGGTGTTGTTTTGTGGCTCTTATGCAATCCATTTAGAAAGACAGATGAAACCCCAGGTTAAAATAATTTTCTACTCTCGGAAACCTTCATTTAGATATTTCTTATGAAAATTGAGAGTACAAGTAGTTGGGTTTGTGAATCAGAGGAGGAATCAATACCAGACCATCTTTATCAACTCCATGCCAATGGATACAAAAAGACAATTGGTCTTTTCATCTACCAGGAAGATACACCTGTGAGTCACCAAATTTTTATCCATATTTTGCCCTCGTGCCAAATATTGGATCAACCACGATCCCACATAAGAGGAAACAGAGTCAAAAGGCAGACATAAAAGGTTTCAAAATTGGCTAAGTATAAAGGTATAAACGGAGAATGCCAAGTGTCAGTATAGCATTGATTCAAGGGGTGAATAGAGAAAATGTTTCTAAATGAGCGCCAGACTGCTACGTGTCCTAGGGGAAAGTGGACCATCGGAGAAAAAGTTGGTTCTTTTCCCCTTTTTATCTCAAAAGGGGTAAAAGTTGCAAAATGGCCCACAACTCTGTCTAAGGAAAAAGTCAGCATTTATGCCCAAGTCAAATCCAAAGCAAGGAATCAGAGGAAAGGCCAAAAGATAAATTGTGGACCCATAGGCCCGATTTTTGTTCCAATCTAGCTGCCATGTATCCCATATCAAAAGGGGTCCCATTTTTCAAGTTGTTTTCCCGCCCTCCTGTATAGACCCGATACAAACATTGAAGGAAATATCTTTCGACTCAGGGCTCGAAATATTACAATTATAATTCCATTGGAAAGATCAGTCTCACCCATGCCATGGAGGTTTCAAACTTTAATTTTGAGGAGGTTAGGTGAATAAAAATGGAGGAAACATCTTCAAAATTTCAATGCACGATCTTCTTGCCTAAAAAACTAGATCAAATTTGATCTGTTTCACCGTTTCCTCTTCCTTCAAGGCATCGAACCAAGGATTGTTGCAGTAAAGATGGATTTGGGGGAAAATTTTATCTAAAGCATTAATAGCAGTGGTTAAACTTCAACCTTCTTTTCCCACTTCTATCTCTATCTCTCTCTCTTCCTTTTGTTTGATTGAATCTATAAATACGGGGTCAGGATTCATTGTAAAGGGTTGGACATTCTTTGTTTTACAGGCTCTCTTCTCCTCTTAGCAATGGGATTTGTGGGGTTTAGGACTTCCATCAAAAATTACATTACGTTTCTACCTCTTGGCTACTTTGTAATGGACTGTATCAATCTACAGAGCAATAAAACACATATGTGATTGATTTTAGATCCTTTCTTGTCTCTTTTGCTTTCATCTGGTCTCCCATTATATATCTAGCTATCTATGCTTATTTATTGTATGCGTTTTGTTGGTTTGTGTCTATTACTAAAATAAGTGTTCATCATTCCTTTGGTGTATCACTTGGTAGTTTAGTCATTTCTTATTTCTTATACTCTTTTATCCATGTCTCCCTGGCAAGTTTTAGATTAGGTATAGAGATAGATCCTTTGTGAATCCTTACGTATGCACCTGCACATAGGGATAAGGAACCAACCTTTGATAAGGAGAGCTTTTCCATATTTGCAAGGTCCCACACCTTGGGAAAATTTCAATGTTATGCAATCACACGAAATGACTCTGCCTTAGAAAATTAGACCTGTACAATTCATTTGGGGCTGCTGTGATTTCACACTAACAAAGTCCTAACATGAAACCCATACTCAGATCAATCCATAGCCCTGTAGGTACAGGTAATGGCATATACAACCCAGTATTTTGTGCATAGACCTTAGCCATTTGGCACACTGTACATCTTGCTACAATCCTACTTATGTCCCTCTTTACCTTTGGCTCATAATACTTTTCTACAACAAGAGAAATTTTCTTACTTATACCAAAGTGTCCAGCCAACCCCCACTATGCAGTTCTGTTATAATATTTTCTCTCATTGAACCAACATGGATGCACAATTGTTTCCCCCTAAAAAAATAAGTATCCTACATCAAATAATCAAAAGAATCACTACCTATTATATGATCCTCAAGTTTTCTCACAACATCATCAAATTCTGGATCACCTTCATACAATTCCTTAACTGCCTTAAACCTTACTACTTCATTTTCCATTTTTGTCAAAAGTGCTACATGCCGACTCAAGGCAGGAACAACTTGAACATGCTTACCTGACTTATGCTTTAAGACAAAATTTTATTCTTGCAAAATTGAAACCCATTTTTCATGGCTACTATTTAGTTTCTTCTATGTGTTTACATACCTCAATGCTTTATAGTCAATGAAGAGTAGAAAATTCCTTTGCTACCAAGTAATGTCTCCAGCTCCGTCATGCATGAACAATATCATAAAAATCCACGTCATAAGTAGAATATTTCCAACTGAATTCATTTAGATTTTCACTAAAGAATTCTACAGGCCATCCTTCTTGATGCAGTACAACTCCAATCCTGACATGTGAGGCTTCACAGTCAACCTTGAAGACCTTGCTAAAATATGGAAATAAAAAAATAATTGCTTCTGACACTTTTTTCTTCAAAAATTAACAACTATCTATTGCTGCCTTAGTCCATACATACTCCCTCCTTTTTGTACACTCTGTTATGGGTGCAACAATGCTACTGAAATTCCTAATGAACTTCCTATAAAAAGTTGGCAATCCATGAAAACTACGAACCTCTGTCACATTCCTTGGAATATGTGATTCCAAAATTTCCTTTACTTTTTCCTCACCCATCCTCACTCCATCCTCTGATATGAAAATCTCCTCAAAAAATACTCTTCTGAATAAATCTACACTTCTTTAAGTTTGCATATAGACTCTCTTTATATAACAAGTCTAACACAAATTTGATATGTAACAAGTGATCTTCCACTATCTTATTGAATATCAAAATATCATCAAAATAGACAACAACACACTTACCATTGTACTCTCGGAGTAATCTGTTCATTAGCCTAATGAATGTACTGGGTGCATTAGATGGCCCAAATGGCATCACTATTCACTTGTACAACCCTTCTTTTGTTTTGAAAGTTGTTTTCCATTCATCCCCTTCACGGATCCGGATATGGAAGTACCCACTCCGTAAGTCAATCTTTCTAAAATATCGAGATCCCGCTAGAACATCCATCATATCATCCAATCTTGGAATTGGGAATCGATACTTAATTATGATCTTATTTATGGCCCTATTGTCTACACACATTATCTAGTCTCAATCTTTTTCGGGAGTCAATAGAGTTGGGGTTACACATGGAATCATGCTTTCTCTCACTAATCCATTATGTATTAGATCTTTCACTTGTCTATTCAAATCTTCACTTAGTGTCAGACTCATTTGATAGGCTTCCTAGTTTGGAAGGGCTGATCCTAGGATGAAATCAATGTGGTGTTGAATATATCACTTCTGAGGTAACCTATCTGGTAGCTCATCTGGTATGACATCTTTTTATTCTTTTAGTATCTTTTCCACAAAAGATGGTATATTAAAGTCCTCTATTTACACATTCTTTTACATTAGTGCATAACACCAACCAAATTCTTCCATTTACGTAACAAACTCCTTTGTAGCCAACAAGCACTCACTCTTATGTTCTTTGTTAATGGGTAACAAGACCAGCTTTGCACCATCCTTGCAAAAGGTATATGATTTTTTTCATCCATCATGTGTAACCTTCCTATCACATTGTCAAGGCCTCCCCAGTAATATATGACATGCATCCATTGAGATAACATTACACCACATCTCATCTTTGTAAATATTCCTAATCAAAAACTTTATAAGGAATATTTTATCTATGGTTACCTCATTCCCTTTCTTGAACCATGATATATGACTAGGATATGGGTGTTTCTCAAATTTTAGATTGAGTTTATTAACCATCACACTTGAAACCATATTTTCACAACTACCACCATCAATAATAATTTTACATAGCCTTTCCTCCAGAGGTGCATATTATTCAAAATATATTTGTTTGCAACCATGAATCAGCACCATCAACATCTTGTTCCTTCTCCTTCCTTGGGAAAATCATCATCCTCCTTATCATGAGGGTTTCAACCAAGTCTGGAACAACCTCCATTTCTTCTTTCTCTTCAACTTTAACTAGATTTACTCATAGTTGTTCTCCTTTCCATCTATTTTGTGTAGGATAGTGCCGACACTCAAAGGATTTGTGACCCTCTTCACCACATTTGTAACATGTATATTGCCTTTGGAGGCTATTCTAGGTGTGTACCCCATTATAACCTCTTCCCCTCTAAAATCCCCTTCCGATTTGGTAGTTACCGCGACTTTGACCAGAATCTTCACACCCTTCTGCATTATAGAATTCATCTTTTGTAGATTCAAATCTACCCCTACCTCTCCATGGAGATGATGATGGCCCTCTTTTCACACCACTTATAAAATTATTCCTCTTGTTATTTTCTTCTTATTTTAATGTAAGTTGATAAACATCATCCAGGTTATGGATCCAGAGCATGCTTATCTCATCTTGGATGGTGTAACTCAATCCATTTATATACCACGTATCCTTCTATTCTTTAGACTCTCCTTCTTCAACCCTGATTGACAACTTGTAAAATTCATTGGTATACTCCTGAATGTTTAGATCCTTTTGTTTTATGTTTTGGAGCCTTCAAAAGAGTGTCTGAGTATAATCTAAAAGAATAAATTTTTCTTTTAGCCACTTTATCATTTTATTCTAGTTTCAGATCTTTCCCTTTCCATTCCTTTGTCTTTGTAGTGCCCATAAATTACACACACAAAAACAATAGTAAAATACCAGGATAATTTTTTTTTTACTTACATTGCTCACTACACACAACATAGTAAGGGCTCTAAGAAGGAAACTTGACAACGCATATGACACTTACAAAAGTCATCAAATCACATAGACACATGATAACACCATATCCATGCTGACGCTACACTTTTCCCAATGGAAGGTTGCTAGTAGAGACCCAGCCACAAGAACCTGACTTCAAGAATGGTGAACCCACAACACATCACTACTTTAAATGTATTTTAGTTACGATTAGCATCCCAAGAACATGGTTATGTAAGCATAATTTTCTCTCTTTTTCCATCTACAAAATCTTAAGTTCATTCCATTTTTTTTTTTTAAAATTTTTAGTTAGACCAATTCAGGTTGGCTTCCTTTATGCATCACGGAAATTTCCATAACTTACTGGCTTATTTGGCACAATTCAAAACACATATACAGTACTTAATTATCTCGTTCTTATGTTAAGAATGTACTTCTCAAACGTTTATTTAAATTTTAGAATTTAACCTTGCTACTCAAGTGAACCTAACATGTTGTTAGGGTGAAATCTTGGGATTAAGGAATACATAGATTGAAATAGATTTTTTTCCAAAGAACATCCATCAATCACAGAATAGTTATTTCGCTACCATTATTATTATAGTTCAATAATTTGTTGAATTCCAAATTTGGTTTTTATATGTATATCTTTTGTTTTCTCAATGTTTGGGCACACCAAGGAAATTTATATTCTTTGTAACACATGAAGATGTTTAAATTAAGTCTTAAGGACTCCCTGTGACATTATTCCTAACCTTAAATTTTGGTTTTACTCTCATATGATTTAATTTTATGTCGCACTAGGGTCTCATTATTACTATCATTTTAAACATAAGAGTTACAAAAGTACTTGTCTGACATATTAAAGAAGCACATGGTTAAGCTTAATTCCAGTTTTACTCAGGGATTTAATCTCTATTATAGGTGTGGTTAAGGTTAAAATGTATTTACCTTATAATCCTTTCATGAAAGATCAAGGCACTAAATTTTCACAAGCTGAAGACAAGACATTTATCTACGAGGGACAAAAGGGTTCACTAACAAGAATGCAAGACATAGAACAACTATATCACAATCTTCATTTCGGTCATTTGGGTCCAATAGGGATTTCATTCACTGATGAAGTTATTTTCTAGATCTAATTTCGGAAGGCCCAGAAATCCAATAGGATATAAGGGAGTAATATCTCTACCTACTCCACAGATGGGAAGGTTGCACTGCTTAGTCATTCCTTCTAACAAGGAATCATAAGGTGACTTCCAAGGCGGTCTTCACCACTCAGCTCAGTGTCAGACCTGAAGAGAGGACATTATTCTCACGATTACCAAAACTAGAAGGAAACCACATAATCTGGATAGGTTGGACCATGACATTCCTAAATATGGGTTTACGACAATATCGCTAGACATAATGACTATGACGGTAAACTCCAACTAGGGGTTTTATTTACCTAACCTAGGAGGTCTCATCAAGTGCAAAGTTTAAGTTTGTAATACGGTTTTAAATTTTTTATACGGTAAAAGGGATCACACATGCAGGCAAGCTATGCACGAGTATTTTATTAGGGTTGAGTGTTTCCATTAAAAAAAACTCTTTATTACGTTTGCAAGGTAAGAAGATAACCCACTCATAAATTTAATTGTTTATTGAATACTGAAAAAGTACTACAATATATTCACTTCAATTTAAATTTAATTTATATAAATCAAACCCTTTTGACATACACAACTAAGAATCAAATTGACCAGGTGATTAGATGCACATTTCCGAAGTTATCCCTAAAAACAACATCTCATGCATATTAACAAATTTCAATTATAACTTTTCTGTAACAAGAGACTACATTAGACAGTTATTCATTTTACAATAACCTATAAAAATTACAATAATAATAATTAAATTACACATCACCTTTTTCATCATCATTCTTCCATCCTATAAAACCCACGTGAGCATGATATCAATAATAATTCGCTGGCATGGCATCCACCCTAATCAATCATAATTGACATTTTTCAATTTCCCATTTACATAAGATAAAAGAAATTACAATGAGTAATCGAAACAAAAATATTTAGAGACATGTATTCATTACATTTCATTTTGCTTCTTTTGTAACCCAGGAGAGTGAAAGAGAAGGGAAGAGAGAGAAAACACCATTTGTTCAAAAGTTCTAGTATACACAACAAGTTTCATTATAGTGTTTTAAATAGTTATTTACATGTGTTTAAACATTTTCAGGGTGATTTGGCAACCCTACGAGGTCCCACAGCTTTCTATTCTTACATTTTCTCACTAGCTGCAAAGCGTTCAAAATGGGCTCAGAGGCTTAGAAACTACTTCCAAAGGTTATCTTTCAATGAGGACACACACCACAATTAACTTTCTACGTATCCCCAGATATACCAAGAATTCATAGCAACTGAAAAAATTGAAAAAGAGCGAACGGTTTGCATGTGGCGGTTAGTTCTCCGGGGCCACTGGTCATAGTTCACCCAGTTGTAAGATGACAATAGTTAGCTTGAGCACCCAAAAAACTGCGTCCATAACTGATGTTTGATGGAGAAGAATGCAACAAGACATCTCCTACTAGTTCCCATATATAAAGAGAATTCATCAGAGTCAACGGGACTGAGAACTAGAAAACCATGTTCAAACAATGACATGTTTTCTGGAGCGACAAGATGAAATTGGACCAGTTTGACCTCATCAAACTGCGACTAGAGGCCTACAAAAGGGCTTCAAAAATCTATACCGAAAAGTGCTCTTTCCTATACTAAATGTTCCATGTATTTGTCTAGTATAAATGCTAGAGGTTTGCGAAGACAGAACGTGATTTCTCTTTCCGAGTTTCAAATGGTGGTCCAAAATGAAAGCCAACTTTCTAGTTTTAACAACTCTCTACTTTTGTAAACTGATGTAACATGGCTCCTATAAGAGCGTCAAAAGGATGTCATATGATTGTTTCAGGTCAAACCAAAAATCAAGGCAACTCCTCGTATACCAAGGTATACGAATGAAACTTCACATTTCATTTCCAGAGTTGCGAAGGGTACTTGGTGAGTCTCCAAAAATTGTAAAATTTAACTATGTAAAACCAAGAGAAGGTCAACTTTATCAATGGGGATTCAAATTCATCTGGTCGATAGAATGATATTGGAGTGGTCAAGAAGGGTAAGAGTTTTCTAAATCATCTCAAAGTGAGGGTGATAGTTCATGGTTTAAAGTAGATGAGTTAAAAAGACTTCGAGAGTTGCGACACAACACTTTATTGTTTTGCAACGAGTTAAAGGGACATTTAACTGTATTAAAATTCCTAATGATTTAAAATTCTATTTAATTGCAAAAGAGAACTAAAACATGAGAATTATGAGAGGTAACGGAAGAAGGACCATGCCCAGTGGGGTGAAGCCGATCAAACCCGCAGAGTGTGAGCTAATCCAAGCAGTTTCACTTGGACTCCAAAAGATTAATCCATCTATTAGGAATTCTATCAAATGGTTTGTGTGCAACATGTCATCAAGCTTATCTTTTCCTGAAAGAGCCTCATCCAAAACTGGTAATGAAACAAACAAATTAGTTGAAAGATTTCTGAGGATTGTTGTAAAAGTTCCTATTCCACTTGTCTGACCAGCACACCAGTCATTCCAACATCCCATAACCATTGATGACCATATCCTTGGCAGCTCTTAGAGCAACAGGGAGCATAACAAGGTTCTCTGTACTGATTAAATGCTCTCCCTTGTACATTATTTAA
Source organism: Taxus chinensis (assembly GCA_019776745.2). Lineage (NCBI taxonomy): Eukaryota > Viridiplantae > Streptophyta > Pinopsida > Cupressales > Taxaceae > Taxus > Taxus chinensis. The sequence goes on along the minus strand of CM034149.1, from coordinate 267,871,502 downwards.
ATCATGGCACTCCAAGAGACCACATTTATTTGAGGCATTCAATCAAGTAGTTCACATGCCTTGAATACAGTTCCACATTTTCATGCATATCCACTATGCCGCTTGCAAGAACAAAATCCTACAAATGAAAACTAGATTCTATTGCTCAGACCTTGCTCCCAAGCTTCCATCTTAGAACATGCTGGAAGCATGCTGGTATAAGTAATTGATTTAGTTAGTGCCCTGCTGTAAATGGATAAATAGCGTGACTACCTCACGAGGAGGTCCATGTCTTTTGTACGCTGCAATAATACTAATCCATTAGAAGCTGTCTCATTCTTTCATTGATCAAATATAGAAAACAATGCCCAAGGCACATTGAAACTACCACATTTGACAAAAATTTTCTCTCTTTTCTGCTTGATGGAAGTCCCCGCTTGACAGTTTGGCGCAGCTGAGAGGATACTAAAAAAGGTTGTGGAGTCTTGCTTTATACATACCAAATACATTTTCTTGAAATTTTCCAAGGCCTTTTCAACAAACTAATTTTTTTGCACATCCTGCCATCATTACAGTCCATAAAACACATTTCTTTTAGGCATTGTCGAACAGTTCGCATGCTTCCAAATTTTGCATTTGAATCTACTAGGGCACTTGTAACCGCAACATCTGACAAAATTCCCCTACCATTTTTGTTTTGATGGGTGTCCCCATAGGGATGTGGCGCGAGGTGAGAGGATGGTGGCATAGGCTGGACGCTGGGAGGAGGCCGCAAAACCCATTTACCACTGCTAATGCCAAGGACCACATGGAAGGGAGAAGTGAAGCGGTGGAAGGGGAGGCTTATGCCATGCGTGGAGATCCATGAGGAAAACATGCCTTCCATTCAGAATTGAAACTACAACATCTGACAAAATCTCCAAATCGTTTACACTTTGCAAGATGATGCTCAGGTCAGGGGGTCCTTTTTCTTGGATGCAGGCTGGGGATTTGCTAGTAAATGTAAATTGATCAAGTTGGAACTTTCTCCCCTCCCTCCAAGGTAGTGGCATTCACTCCCCCACAAAAAAAGACAACCAAAAACCATAAAGGCATCCTTTGCCCTAAATCTGCCCCCAGTAAGAAAATCACGAGTTTTTCTTTTAATTTGGATCCTTTTATTTAATTTAATTTTATTTATTATTATTTTTTAAATAAACAGAGGCATTACAGTATTTCATTTTGTAGGTGATCACATGAGATCAATGCATGTCCGAAAAACATAGTGCATGAAAAGTTAACCTTCTTCTCCTCTGAAATGGTTTTCCACTCAAAGAATTTTCCCATGTGAATCAACCAGTCAATCAACTCCTCTAGTCGTAATCCTTTACCATAATCAGGAACATTAACCTTGATGTCATCATTGTTTCCCTCTAAAACCTAGATCAATCTCTCCTCAAGTGGTCTCTCATTCAATGTTTCTTCACCTCTCTCATTTTCTTCTTCATATCCTCCTTCATTCATTAATGGAGGTACTTCTTTAGTATCACTATCTGGGTCTACATCCCCATTTGCACGTCTCCTTCTAAGGTGGGTAACTTCTCCTGTGAGCTCAACAACATGTATCTATAGCTCATGTATATGCCTATTCATCTGGGCATAGCCTCCCCTCCCATGTAAAGCTATGATTATATAAAATAAATGAAAAAATTACTTAGAAATATGTAATATGTTACCTTAACTATTTCCACAAGATGAAAATACTGCTATGATACCAATTTATGTGAATCAAGTTGCAAGAGGTTGAAATACCTCCAAAACACACATAAACAACTTTGGAAATAAAAAAAAGAGTTTCAAAATATTTTTCTTCTCATTATGTAATCCACACTAATCTTGTACATCATTACAATCCTCATTTTATTTCACATCTACTCTAAAAACCCTAAAATGACAAAAAACCCTAAAATGCCAAAAATTACCTACCAGTAAAACAAATCAGATGGACCCCAATTTTTTTGTGCCAAATATTACTTAATAAATTAAGTATCACACGAAATTTTGAATTATTCTAACAATAAAAACAAAAGTTATTAAAGTTCTAAGACCTAGTCAAAAGCAAAAAAAATGTTCTGGGCAAATTTTAGGCCACTAGATAAAGGAATCTGGGCATGAAAATGTGTCGAGATGGCCACAATGTTACAAGAAAGGTTGACCCTAGCATAGTACTAATGTATATCTACCACCCTATAAAATTTCAAGATGCTTCAATTGTCAGATCAAAAGTTATGGTCTCTGCAAGTTATGCTCCTGTATCATTGTCCCTTGGTTGAAAAGAATTCAGCTCATGTGAATTCAATTGGAAAAATTCATATAATTTCACACTTTCAATCTTCTTAAATTCCCACTCAGAAATCCAAGTATTTTCTTCTTGCTAAAAACTTTCCCACTGTACCAAATATCTGTTGTAGCTCCCATGTCTAGTAGTGATTGTCTTTTGGTCTAAGACACGCATTACCCTTTCCTTTTTCTTCTTTGACATTTGTTGTTCCCATTTTATTCCTTCCTCGTCCCTAAAATTTTAATCATTACTTGGAAACTTATATAAGTTAGAAACATTAAAAACTTGTGAGATAACAAAGTTGTTAGGTAGCTCCACCTTGTAGGCATTATCACTTAATTTCTTCAGAATCCTACATAGCCCAATGTTCTTATACTTGAGTTTATTATATGTCCCTTTTGAAAACCTATCCTTTCTAAGATGAACCATCACCATATATCCTTATTTGAATAAACTTACTCTCCTACTGGCATCTACAACTGCTTTATATTGTGCATTAGTCACTTTTAGCTTTTCCCTCATTTCATCCTTTAGCTGTAGAATGTGTTCTAAAAATGGTTTTGCATCATCACTAGTTTTATCTTCATTGGGTTAAAAAATCAGATCTAGGACACCCTTTGGATTCCTACCATATAAAATCTAGAAAGGGGACCTCCCTATTGACATGTTTACTGAGCTATTATAGGAAAACTCAACTTGTGGTAAAGTTAAGTCCCATTGTTTTGTCGTTTCTCCAACTATGCAACGTAGGAGATTTCCCGAGATTCTGTTTTATACTTCTATTTTCCCATCAGTCTGGGGGTGATATGCACTAAATAACTATAGCTGTGTCCCCAGTTTCCTTCATATATTTTTCCAAAAGTGACTCAAAACTTTGTTTCCCGATCTAAAGTGATCGTTCTTGAAACTCCATGCAATCTAACCAGTTCTAAAAAAAATCAAATTTGTAACTCTGGAAGCATCATCAATTGTTTTACAAGAAATGAAATGTGCCATATTAGAGAATCTATTAACCACAACAAATATATAATCATTTCCTCATTGTATGTTAGGAAGTCCTAACATGAAATCCATACTCAAATTTTCCCATGGCCCTTTAGGGATAGGTAATGACATATACAACCTAGTATTCTGTGCATGGCCCTTAGCCATTTGGCACACTCTACATCTTGCTACAATCCTAGTTATGTAATTTTTTAGCTATGGCCAATAATACTTTTCTACAACAAGAGAAAATGTCTTACTTATACCAAAGTTTCCAACAAACCCCCACTATGCAATTCTCTTATAATATTTCTTATTGAACTAGTATGGATGCACAATTGTTTCCCCCTAAACAAATAACCATCCTGCATTAAATAATTAGAAGAACCACTACCTACTATATGATCCTTAAGTTGTCTCACAACATCGTCAAAATCTGGATCCCCTTCATACAATTCCTTAACTGCCTCAAATCCTACTACTTCATTTTCCATTGTTGTCAAAAGTGCTACACGTCGACTCAAGGCATTAACAACTTGATTCTGCTTACCCGAATTATGGTTTAAGGAAAAAGTTTATTCTTACAAAAATGAAATCCATTTTTCATGCCTACTATTTATTTTCTTCTGTGTGTTTACATACCTCAAGGCTTTATGGTCAGTGAAGAGTAAAAATTCCTTTGCTACCAAGTATTGTCTCTAGTGCCTGAATTCTTGAACAATAGCATAAAACTCCACATCATAAGTAGAATATTTCCTCCTGAATTTATTTAACGTTTCACTGAAGAATGCTATAGGTTGTCCTTCTTGACTCAGTACAGCTCCAATCTTGACATGTGAGGCATCACAATCAACCTTGAAGACCTTGCTAAAATATGGCAATACCAAAATAGGTGCTTTTGACACTTTCTTCTTTAAAAATTTAAAACTATCTGTTGCTTCCTTAGTCTATACATACTCCCTCCCTTTTTACACTCTATTATGGGTGTAACACTCCTGCTGAAATTCCTAATGAACTTCTTATAAAAAGTTACCAATCAATGAAAAATACGAACCTCTGTCACATTCCTTGGAATAGGCCATTCCAAAATTGCCTTTAATTTTTCCTCACCCATCCTCACTCCATCCTCTAATATGAAAAATGCAAACAAAAACTAGAACCTTCTAAATAAATCTACACTTCTTTAAGTTTGCATATAGACTCTCTTTACGTAACAAATCTAACACCAATTTCATATGTAACAAGTGTTCTTCCATTATCTTACTGAATATCATAATATCATCAAAATAGACAACAACAAACTTACCATTGTACTCTCATAGTACTTTGTTCATCAGTCTCATGAGTTTACTAGGTGCATTAGATATCCCAAATGGCATCACTATCCACTCGTACAACCCTTCTTTCGTTTTGAAAGTTGTTTTCCATTCATCCCCTTCACGGATCTGGATCTGGTAGTACCCACTCTGTAGATCAATCTTGCTAAAGTATCAGGATCCCTCTAACACATCCATCATATCATCCAATCTTGGAATTGGGAATCGATACTTAATTGTGATCTTATTTATGGCCCTACTGTCTACATATGTTCTCCAGTCTCCATGTTTTTTTGGAGTCAATAAAATTAGGGTTGCACATGGACTCATGTTTTCTCTTACTAATTCTTTCTGTATTAGATCTGTCACTTGTCTGTTCACCTCTTCACTCTGTGTCACACTCATCCAGTAGGATGCCTGGTTTGGAAGGGATGATCTTGAGATCAAATCAATATGGTGTTAAATGTATCGCTTCCGAGGTAACCCATCTGGTAGCTCATCTGGTATGACATCTTTGTATTCTTTTAGTGCCTTTTCCACAGCAACAAGTATATTAAAGTCCTCTATTTCCACCTTCTTTGACATTAATACATAACACCAGCCAAATTATTCCATTTCCGTAACAAACTCTTTTGTAGCCAATAAGCCCTCACTCTTCTATTATTCCTTCAAAGGGTAACAAGACCACCTTTACACCATCCTTCCAAAAGGTATATGTATTTTTTCCTCAAACATGTGTAACCTTCCTATTGTATTGACAAGGCATCCCTAGTAATATATGACATGCATACATTGGGATAACATCACACCACACCTCATCCTTGTAGGAATTCCTAATCAAAAACTTTATAAGGCATCTTTTATCTATGGTTACCTCATTCCCTTTCTTGAACCATGATATACGATAGGGATATGGGTGCTTCTCACATTTCAGATTGATTTTATCAACTATCACACTTGTAACCATATTTTCACAACTACCGCCATAAATAATAATTTTACATACCTTTCCTCTAGAGGTGCATCTTGTTAAAAATATATTTGTTCACAACCACGAATCAACACTAGAAACATCTTGTTCATTCTCCTTCCTTGGGAAAATAATCATCCTTCTTATCATGAGGGTTTCACCCAAGTTGGTAGCAACCTACATTTCTTCTAGCTCTTTAGCTTTAACTAGAGTTACTCATGGTTTTTCTCCTTACCATCTATATTGTGTAGGATAGTGCAGACACTCGAAGGATTTGTGACCTTTTTCACCACATCTGTAACATGTATATTTCCTTTAGGGATGTTATAGCCACATCCCCCTTTATAACCTCTTCCCCTTTGAAACCCCCAACTACTTTGGTAGTTACCATGACTTTAAACAGAACCTTGATGCCCTTCTGCATTATAGGATTCACCTTTTATAGATTCAAATCTACCCTTACCTCTCATTAGAGATGATGATGTCCCTCTTTTCACATGTCTTCTAAAATTATTCCTCTTGTTCTTTTATTTGACCTTTAATGCAAGTTTATAAGCATAATCCAGGCTATGGATCCAAAGCATACTTCACTCATCTTGTATGGTGTAACTCAATCCATTTATATACTGTGTCACCTTCTGTTCTTCAGACTCTGCTTGTTCAACCATGATTGAAAAATTGTAAAATTCATTGTTATACTCCTCAATGGTGAGATCCTTTTGTCTTTGGTTTTGTAACCTTTGAAAGAGTTTCTAAGTGTAATCTATAGGAAGAAATTTTTCTTTCAACTTCTTAACCATTTTATTCCAATTTTGGATCATTCCATTTCCATTCCTTTGTCTTTCATTTTGTAGCTGATCCCATGAGATCAATGATTGTCCAACCAACTTAGTGCATGTAAAATTAACCTTCTTCTCCTCTGAAAGGGTTTTCCACTCAAATAATTTTCCCATTCGATTCAACCAGTCCATCAACTCCTCTGGTTTTAACCCTCCACCATAATCAGGAACATTAATCTTGATGCCATCATTCTTTCCCTCCAAATCCTGAATCAATCTCTCCTCAAGTGGTATCTCATTCAAAGTTTCTTCATCTCTCTCATTTTATTCTTCATCTCGTCCTTCATTCATTAATGGAGGTAATTCTTCAGTATCACTATCTGGGTTTGCATCTCCATTTGCATGTCTCCTTCTAAGGCAAGTAAATTCTCTTGTGAGCTTAACAACCTTTCTTTATAGCTCCTACATATTCCTATTCATATGGGAATAATCTGCCCTCCCATTTATGGCCATGATTATATAAAATAGAGGAAAAAAATTCACAATTTTTTTTAATATATTAGTTGAATTATTTCCACAAGATCAAAATCCTACTTTGATACCAATTTATGTGAATCCAACTGCAAGAGGTTAAAATAACTCTAAAAAAAACATAAAAATATTTGCAAATAAAAAACAGGAGTTTCATAATATCTTTCTTCTCATTCTAGAATCCACACTTATCTTTTACATCATTACAATCCTCCTTTTATTTCACGTCTACTCTAAAAACCCTATAATGCTTAAAATTAACTACCAACATAATAAATCAGATGGCCCCAAAATTTTTGTGCCTAATTCATAAATTAAGTCTCACATGAAATTTTGGCTTATTCTAACAAGAAAAACAAAACTTATTAAAGATCTAAGACCTAGTCAAAAGTGAAAAAATGTTCAAAGCCAATTTTAGGCCACTAGATAAAGGAATCCAGGTTTAAAATGTCCCAAATGGCCACACATTACATGAAATGTTGACCCTAGCATAGTACTTATGTATATCTACCACCTTGTAAAATTCAAGATGACCCAACAGTCAAATCAAAAGTTATGGTGTCCACAATTTATGCTCCCGCATCATTCTCCCCTGGTTGAAAAGAATTAAGCTCATGCAAATTCAATTGAAAAAATTCATCTAATTTTCTGCTGTCAATATTTTTAAATTCCCACTAAGGAATCCAATTATTTAATTCTTGCTGCAAACCTTCCCACTGTACCGAATATCTGTTATAGCTCCCATGTCCAGTAGTTACTGTCTTTTGGTCCAAGACACGCATTACCCTTTCTATTTTATTCTTCTGCATCTGTTGCTCTCAATTTATTTCTTCCTCATCCACACAATTTTCATCATGACTTGGAAACTTATATAAGTCAGAAACATTAAAAACTAGTGAGATAGCAAAGTTGTTAGGTAGCTCCACCTTGTAGGCATTATCACTCATTTTCTTTAGAATCCTACACGGCCCAATATTCTTATAATTGAGTTTATTATATGTCCCTTTTGGAAACCTCTCCTTTCTAAGATGAACCATCAACATATCTCCTTCTTCAAATACACTTATTCTCCTACTGGCATTTGCAGCTGCTTTATATTGTGCATTACTCACTTTTAACTTTTCTCTCACTTCATGTACAACCTTAGAAGTGGTATGTTTTAATTGGATGGCTTCTACCCACTTGGTAAAATAATTTGTTGCAGTTAAAATATAATTATGTCCATTACTATACATTGGATTCAAATATCCAATGAAATCTATACCCCATTGCTGAAAAGGTTCTTCAATCACCACATTTCTCGAAGGGAGTGCCACCAATTTGGGACGATTGATGAATTGTTTGTAAGCTTCACACTTAGCCACCCATTCATATGAATCTTGAAAAAGAGTGGGCCAATAATATCTTTCTCGTAGGATTTTTTGAGCTATTATGGACGATGAAAAATTCCCACCACATGCTAAATTATGGAATTCTTCTAACAACCTACCTTGTTAAACCTTATCGACATAATGGAGGAACACTCCATCAATCCCTATCTTGTACAAATAGTTATCTTATATTTCATTGATCTTAACTTGATCATCCTCTTTTATTTTAACTCAAATGTGTAGGAAATTCTCCATTGGTCAAATAAAAATAAATTTTTGAATACCACTCATCTGTCATACTCATAAATAACACCATGGGTAATTACTCATGAATTTATTCATCACTCTGAACTTCTTCTTCATATTTATTCTCAGTGATTAGTTGGCACAAAACCCTTCCATGTACCATCTTTGTGGGTTTAATTTCTATATCATACTCATGTACTTTAGCAATCCAATTACCTCTCTGACTACACAATTCCTATTGGGTAAGGATGGATTTCACCACTGTATCAGGAACAAGAACCAGTGTATGAGAACTCAAAACATCATACCTGAAATTATTGACTTCCCTAACCACAATGTATGCATTCTTTTCAAGTTGAGACATTTTTAGCTCATGTTCCTTCAGAGGACAACTCATGAAATCAATAGGGGATAAAATTTCCTTTTCATTATTTTTAATCAAAATTGTGGACACTGTGTGAGTGGAAGCATAGCTATACATAATAAAATCCTTTTTAAAATTTGGACATACCAATACAAAATCATGGGCTATAGTTTTCTTAATTTCCTTGAAGGAAAGCTTTCCATCATTATACTATCAAAGCAGTACCTTTCCCTTCATCATTTCCACAATGTGTCTTGTCTTATAAGCAATATATGGAACAAACCGTCTTAAGAAATCAACTTTCCCAAAGAAGAAATGTATGCTTGTCTTTCTTCTAGGAAGGGTGAGAATTTATATTTCCTTGACCCATTCTGGATCAAGTTTGGTTCCTTATTTTGTTACGACATTTCCCAATAGCTTCCCCTTTGTTACCCCAAACATAGACTTCTTAGGAATAAAAGAAATCCCATGTTGTCGACACCTCATCAACACATGTTCTAAGTGATCACAATGATCATGATTATTTTTTTGAAAATACTATAAATTCAACTAGGTACATGAATATAATTTTTCCCATCATGTCTTTGAAAGATAAATCCATCGCCCTCTAAAATGTATCTCTGACATTGATCAAATCAAATGACATTATTCGATAAGTGAACGTTCCCCATGGAGTGGTGAACATTGTTTTATGTTCATCCTTAGCAACCACCTCAACTTGATTATATCCTAAAAATCCATCTAACATAGAAAACATCTCAGACCCCATGACTATTTGCAATACCTGATCCATGATAGGAAAGTGGTAATTATCCTTTAATAAAGATTGGTTAAGATTCTGGAAGTCAACACATATATGGATTTCACCATTATTCTTACGTACAGGAAAAATGTTAGCCACCCATGTAAATTGATGAATGGGGAAAATAATCCTTGCATCTAACATATTTTGAATCTTAGTAAGAATAGTGCAAGAAATCTTAGGATTGTAATGTCATTGTTTCTACCTATACGGTTGTGCATCTTATTTCAGTGGAATTCTATGTTGCACGTATTTGGGCTTGAATGATTTCAAATCTGCATAGGACTATGCCAATACGTCCATGTATTTATTTAGGAGTGCAATGAACTTTATTTTTTCTTATGGTTAGCAAAAATTACCAATATTCACGATCCAAGGTTGTTTGGGGGATCCTAAATTAAGTTGTTCGACTTCAGCAGATGAATTTACCTCAAAATGTATTTTATTCTAGATGAAGCGATCATTTTTATCAAAAATTCCTTCAAGTAAAATCATACATTTGGGAATATTGTTTCCTTTTAGTTGAAGAAACTCTCCACTAATCTCTTTTTGAGAATCAGAAAAAGATTCTCAAAATGCTGATTCCAAACCCTCAAAATAAAGCTCACTAAAATTATCATACTTTTCAAGAAAGGCCAAGACTTTTTTATCATCATTAAAGACCTTCCTATGTGAATAACTATATGGTATACTTAGTCAATAAACTATCTCAATAGTATATTTATATTCTTTAAACTCAGGATGAGGAAGAATTTGTGAAGAAAATACAAGGGAATATGTTTTGTCGTTATGATATCTTTACACTGCCCTAATTGAAAAAGCATAAAATTCTTCTATACAATCCTAAAATCTGTTCCTGTAATGTTTCCAATGGTCATTCTTTACTTGATAAATATTCCTAACTTGGTTGAAAATCAACCTTGCATCTCCTTGCACTTTTAGATTCTTGATCCCCTTTTCCTTTACCACCACTAGTCAAAATAACAATTCTAGATGTTTGACAATATTATTAGTGTTATCAAAATGCAATTTAAATGGAAAAGAATTTTTTTTCAAACTCAGGTGAAACAAGTACCAATCATGTGCCGGATCTCAAAGTAGTGCAACTACCATCAAAATATAAAGTCCAAATAGCATTGGGATCCTCTTTCATTAGGGTTACAGAGGAAAAGTCATGATCTGAGGTCATAAAATAGTTCCCCAAACTAGCATCTTCAAAAATAATATGAGATTTAGGATCATCAGACTTAGTGACAACATATTGTTATCACCAGATCACAACACCCTATGTTTTGCACAAGTATGTGTGCTTGAGCTCACAGTGTGATTGGATAACATGGGTACTATCTCCAGGTTGTGGGACTAGCTACTTGAGATAGACCTCCATAGAAAGTTGGTTCTTACTCCTAAACTACCTACCACAATATACTCTAATGTAGAAAAAAATATCTGTCCTAATCTAATTTTACAAGGGACCACAGAGAGAGAGAGAGAGTGTATGAAAACAAAACCTAAACTAAAGTGGTGATACACCGAAAAAAGGAGAGTGTGAGAATAGTCTTCTAATGTGTGAAAAGTAGATGATAAATGCATACTAGAAGGGGTGATAATAGTTCTCCACATTCCAACAAATGCATTCACAACCATATTCCATACATGCACATTGAGAATGAATCCCTACAAAGTATAAGTTAGACACGATATATTTGTAATAGTCTTAAAATGGAAAGAAGAATGCAAACAAACACAACAGGGGAAGAAGTATCCAAAAAGTTGTATCTATTGCTTCATTGATATGCACAACATAATTTATTATAGAATAAGGGCCTGGATCACCATGTAAGGAGTCCACTACAAGGGTTGACAACACATTGGCTTCACAAAACAATTTTGATAGATTTTTTCTACTAAAAAATATCCTTGTTTTATAATGATCCCAACACTCCAATTTATATACTTCTAAGAGGAGAGAGAGAGGGAAAATGAAAATCCAGAAATTTTTCCTTCAACCACTTACAAGATGTAGTAAATGAAGTGAAATGACGTTTTATTCCTTGCAAAAGGCTCCCCATACTATCCCATGACTTGCAGTAGCGAGAAATTTCATCCCATCCTTCATTGAATGCATCAATCTAGTTTTTGTAGAGTAGAGGAAATCATGTTTGTTCCAGAAAGTCAAATTTTGTGAAAATCAGAGCTTAAGTTCAAAAGTTATGGCCGATTGAAGTTCGGGGAGAAAAGTTGACTTTTCCTCTTCATTGCGGGCATTTCAGTATTTTGGGGAACTCATGTCCCGTGCGTACTTGGACCCTCAAGGCCTCCTTTCTCCACTTTTGCTGATTCCCTCTTGGTGCAACGATTTTGGCTTTTGGTGTCCCACTTGTCTCAACGTTGACCAAGCCGTGAGGGCCATTGACCTCTGCTTTCATCGCACTACTTTGATGATCAACTTTTTTTCCTTTGTGTGTCCCATGCGTACTTGTGTCGCAGGTGTCCCACAGACTGCGTGAGATAAAAATATCCAATTTTTCTGATTTTAACTTCTTGCAGCCATTTCGGCGATGCACGTCTCAGATGTCCCGATGTCCCATGGACTGTTTGGGACATATTTTTCTAATTTTTCCAACAACAAAGGAATGTGGCCATTTCAAGGTTTTAGGTCCCAACTGTCCCATGTGATCTTGTGTGGCCTAGGACAAAAACTTCCACTTTTTCCACACTACACTAAAAGAGGCCATTTTTTGGGATTTTTTCAACTTTTTCTAACTTCTTGGATTTTTTCTTTGGATAGGGAAGTTAGAGAAGAGCCAAAGGGACCCCAAGACTTGATTTTTCGGCCTCGAACCAATTCTTCTTACTTAAACCTACATAAATTATGTAGGTTATCCAAATTTACCTTGAGGGTTGAATTTGGGATAATAGATATTTTTCTTGAGCTTTGGGCTCTAGAATTGCCTAAGGTTCCAGCAACCGATATCTTCACTTTAGTCCAATACATTTTAATTTCTCCACCTAAATCCCTACAAAAACCTCTCCCAAGTAAAATATCATATGCTTCTGGGATATCAGCTACCAAAATGGTCATCTTGAGCTTCTCTTCTAGGAATGCAGCAAATGCAAACTAGGTATCTTTGATTTGATCAATCAAAGGGACTTGTTTGGTAAGAGTGAGTCCTAGAGCATGGGCTACCTTTGCATACATAACATTATCAAAGGCTCCTGGATTGATTATACATTTTTTGAGTTTAAAGCCGTTTATGAGCAAGGATAGATAGAATGGCTCAATATTCCCTGAGGGATAATTTATCACCATGATATTTGGGGATAGAGGCCGAGAGGGGTTGGGTAAGACCCCTTTAGAGGCTACAACTTTATATTGGATGACAATTGTGCTTCTAATGAATTTATCAAGATTTTTAAATTGTTGAGGGTTAAACTGCAAATACTCTACTTAAGACATTTGTATCATGGTCCTCTAAGCATGATCAATAATATCAAAATAAGTATAGGAAGGAACAATAACGGGTAAAGATATTTCAATATTTACCTATGGGGTTGAGGAACTGGTCTTTGGAAAAATGGAAGAAGAAGGATTAGATGAAGCAATTACTTAATGAGCCGCTGAATTCTCCTTCGGTTGCACAGGGAGAGGAGTACCTCTTTTTTCAAAAACTACTGAAATTTCTTTATCTTTAGGATTCTTGGTTTCTTTCCTTAGATTATTAGACTAAGTAAAAACTACAAAATATTGACCACTGGTTTCATAATCATCTTCTTTCTATTCCAGATACCTGATATTGGAGTCATGAGATGAATCATCATACGACTCATCAGCATAACCAGAAGCCTCAAAATCATCTTTTGTCTCTTCATTTTATTGCTCCTCATCCTCTTCGACTATCTTGACAGCTACATTCATAGGAGGTATGTTGATAGCCAATATTTGTTACACATGGGGAAAATGATTTCTATCCCTCATAGGAACACCATTATTTTTGAAATTCATCCTAGGGATATCCTTTTAAGGAGTACTAGATGGATGTTGGGGCATCTATTTCTTAAAATTTATAAGATCATTAGCCATTCTCTGAATCATGGGATTAATGGTTCCTTGATAAGAGTTTTGATTCTATAACTTAGAGGATTCTTTCCTAATTTTCCCTGTTAGGATGAGATCATCTTCGATTTCTGTAGCCATAGCCTACACAATAGCTAAATCTGGAATGAGAGACATTCTCAATAGAATTACTTCGGGAATATGAGCAATGATGATGAAGCATTTCTGGTTTTCTAGGGTAGGAACTATGATTTCAGGATTTTTTTGAGCTATTTTGTTAAACATAGCCACAAAATCATGCATAGGATCATGTGATTCCTTGTTCATATGAGTGAGCTATACTATCAATGCATGTGAGTCTTCCGCGGGTTTGAATCTTGCTTCAAATTGAGATCTCATAGCTGCCCACTTTGTAATGCATACATTCAGGAGATGATAAAACCATTCTATTGTCGCGCCATGAAGTGTTTCAACAAAAAACAAAATCAACACATGTTTATGAGAAAACCCAAGAACTCAAAAATATACAAAGAATGAAGCTATATGTTCATCTGGGTGTTGTTTTCTATCACCGTTGAATTTAGGAATATTCCTACGAGACCCATATGGTAAATCGTGTAATGGTGGAGCTAATGAAAGTGGACCAATAGCAGGGCCCCAAGGAACTGTAGCTTATGGTAGTTATTATCTTTCCATAATTATACAAGTGGTATGTGTGGGGATATGTGTATCAACTAGGAATAATGCTCTACAAGTTGTTGAAGTAACTTGACCCTGAACAACATGATTCCTATGCATAGGCGAGGAACTACTAGTGCATCCTAAATATCACTTTTCTAGTAAAAGATTCAATTTGTGTTGATGAATCAGATCAAAAAGAGGATTAACTTCACCTCTTAATTTAATTTTACAAGCATATACTCTTCTTGCCAGTTTGATCCTGGAAAGATAATGAAATACAAAAGGTAAATACGAAGTCACCAATAGTAACATTGGATTAGTCTTTTACATTTGTAATTCCCTAATGAATTCGGCAAAAAAAATTGGTCAGATATTTTTTCAAAGAAAAAATATGAGTTTCAACCATACTATACAGGAAAATTTCCCTCAGATAAAGGGGAGGCACCCTATTTATTACTAATCTAAAACACACCATATGATATGTACAATATTCACACTATTCTAAACATATGGGTTGAGATTTCATCCCAACAGTTGTATCCTTATCAGAAAGAAATAGGAATGGAGAGAAAGAAAATAGGTAGAAAGAAGTGAGTTATTAGAATGTAGAAAGAATAAAATGAATGAGAACATGCTTTTTCTTGACCAAACATAGATCAAAATATAATCACACAAAATTTTAAATTGTAATAACTTGTGGAAGAATTGATAAACTCGAAATTAAAAAAAAAAGAAAAATTTAAAGAATCTGAACATAAGAACAATACCTCAAACCACCAAGATATTCCTCACAACAAATTTTTTGCAACAAATTGTATTTTGTATACTTCAACGATTAAAAAAAATACACAATATTTCTCTTTCTCAACTCTAAACTCTATGCTTAATCATAAACTTCAAACCCTTTAGAATGCTACAACATCTCATATATATAGGGAAGGGAAGGAGAGAAAATAGGAAAAAATTGCAACGACATACTAAAAATAGTAAATAAGAGTAATTAGTTGATTTGAATGGTTCTCATGCAAGATACCTAGTCAATCCTTCCAATTTAAAAGTATGTCAAAAAATATTAAAATGACATGCTAGATGGAAAATAAAAATCTCAAGAGAAGTACATCATTCTGGTTGGTCTTCTTCATCATTATGCTTCGTTTGCTGAACACAAAATTTTTGGAATTTCTAGATTATCTCTTTTGCTTCTCCTTAATCTGGTCCACATTAATACATATTCAGCACATCACAAGTTTCCTAGGTATTTCTAAAAATCCCTAGAAGCCTTTGGAACTTCTTGTTGAATTTGGCCAATGCACTCAAAACACCTTCACATCGGATTAGTTTGTAAATGGATGTCATCAAAATTTTTACCTATGGCAGAATATTTTTAGACCAATTCTTGAAACATATTGTAAAAATCATCGACTGATAAAATATTCAGGCTATCATCTATAACTTTTGTGAATATTTTTGATAACTCGTCATCAATTTCACTAGTAATTGTTATCTATTTTTACCCCCTCATAAAATAGACAACTTGGGAGGATGGGTTGAGAAATAGATAGCAATTCATGGATCAATATGGAATGATACATTTGGGTTTTCAGGTTTGGGGAGTATTGCAAATGTTTCAGGGAAGTTTCGAAGGTCTTGGGACCATCCATCAGAAGTAGGCTTTTGGGACTTAAGGAGTTTGCAACCTGAAAGAGGACCTAAGATTCAACGAAATATTTTGATAGATGTGTCAGAAATTATAAGTCCAAAAAATTTCCTATATAATCCATTTTCCATGCCCTACATGGTGGAAAAGATGAGACACCTTGAAGCATCATACACTTTCCAAGGCAGTTCATTCTTCTGTGCACAACCGATAATCATGAGAAATAAGAAGCCATTTATAGGTGATAAATTCAAAAATTGACCTTTATACCACCACCATTGGATTATATGGGTTTTTTCCATGTGAAATAGTATCAAATTTCACCCGAAAACTCATATGGGAGCTCAAGTTATCACCTCTGGAAGTTGGTCAGCTGGAGGTTTGATAGGTCAGGGTTGGACGGGTCTAGGTTGGACGGCTGGGAGTTGGACAGGTCATGGTTGGATGGCTAGAGATGGGACACCTAAGGGTTTGTCAATTCAAATTTTTATATGCATCGGAATTGTTTTTTACACCCATCACACTTGAACGACACCTAGGTTGGACGACACAGCCATGTTGGACGGGTCATGGGGGTTGAACGGGTCAAGGTTGGATAGCTAGGGGTTGGACACCCAGGGATTGGTCACCACATTTTTTGATGCATATGAATGGTTTTTGATTCCCGTCGCACTCGTCACACTTACATGATACCTAAGTTAGACGGTACAACCATGGTGGATGGGTCATGGGGGTTGGACAGGTCATGGTTGGACGGTTAGGGGTTGTAGACTGTTATCCCGTAAAATTGACAAGGGCAATTTTACCGATAACCATACCGAAAATTTTGTTTCGATCCCTCGTTAAGGATCCTTCGCGTTCGAAACATTGCAAAATCCCTTCCCGGGAAATCTAGTTTTCGAACTTAGTCTTTTTTGAGCCTTTTTTGGCTGGGTGCATGGATTTGCCTTGTAACACCAAGTTTTGGTGCGCCCCCTTAAAAGCCTTTGGCGCATGGTTTTCCATGTTAACACGTCTTTCGGTGCACCAAAGGATGTTGAATCACTTTTTGGTGTGCCAAAGGGCGCACATAATCTCTCTGCAACACCAAGTTTTGGTGCGCCAAAGGGCGCACATAACTTCATGTCGACAATGCATATGGTGCGCCAAAGGCGCACTCATTCTTCTGTTGTCAAATACTTCCGTGCACCAAAGGGCGCACACTTTCCCCTATCGAAAGTAGTTTTCATGCGCCATTTCAAAAGTGGTTGGCTCATTGATGACAAGTTTTTCTATAAATATCAGTGCGCACCCAAATGTCATTTTCATTCCTTTTTTGTCAAAGCACGTGATCGCTCTGGACTTGTCAGCTCTGCTCTGTCGTTATCATCGCCCTGTGGACCCGCTCTCCAATTTTTGATATATATTCGAGGTAAGAGGTTCTCCCTCTTTTTTATTGTGTGCTTGGTCTGTGTTCTTGGTCGGGGTTTTGGTTTGCTGGCCAGTTTTAAATGGAATATGATTAAGCTAGTTTTTCCCCCCTGAGCTATTCCATCACGTTTTCTTCTTTTCCTCCTCCTCTCCCTCCCTCTTTCCAGATCTGTTGGAAGGGGAGCTGTTTTGAAAGGGCTTGGTCTGTAAAACCTTTTTGTAAAAAACCTTATATGACCAAGTAACTTTTGAAGTGGAAGAAAAGAATGAGAGATTTGAGCAGTTAGTGTAGTTCCATGGCGCACTGGCGCGTCTTGTTGCACTTAAGACAGTTGCGCCCCTCAGCGCATCTACCACCCCTGTTGCATAATCAATACCCACGCCTATGGCGCAACCCTTCTGTCCTGATGCAGTTAGAATTCATGCGCCCTCAAAGCGCGCCCTTTTTGGATGCTACAAGTATAAATCCCGCGCTTCCTTAAAACCCTTTGGCGCACCTTCTTTCCATGTTACATCCCACTTTCATGCGCCAAAGGGTGCACCCAGCTTTCATGCAACACAAGCCTTATTCGCACGAGTATAAAGTTAGAAAGGCGCGGGTGCACCCTCCATTGCAGTAACATGATGTTGTGTAAAACCTTCATGCGCCGCGCCAAAGCCTTTGGCGCACCATTTGCTAATGTTACACAATCTTCCCATGCGCCAAAAGGCGCACCGAACCCCAATGTAACACGCATTTCCTATGCGCCCTGCTATAAAATGCAACCTACTTCATCCATGCGCCATGCGCCTTTGGCGCCAGTATAACCTCTGCAACATTCCTTTTCTACGCACCTTATCTATTTGGCCTGCCAGTTGCATTTTTCCTGCGCCCTGAGCCTTAAAATCTCTAACTCTTTCTTCTGCTAGCTTTCCAATGGAAGATCAAATGACTAATTCAACCTTTTTGGATTGGGTCTCTCTTCTTCTTCATGCAGATCAGCAACTGAGTTCAAAAGAACACATGTCTACGTCAAGCAAGAAACCCACCAAACCAAGAGGAAAAGCTAAGATGACAGAAGAAGAGATGAAATACAAATATCAGAGGGTCAGGATGCCCGAATCACAGGCTGAGTGCAGTATGGATGTCAGAGACTCTGAATTGGGTCACATTGACATGGATGAGTTCTGGGTTAGGAATCAAAAAGTTACAAGAAGTCCATGGATGGACAAGTTAATAGGCAGTTCCCTGCACTTCGCCGGAGGAATCCCCGTGAGCGCTGTAAACAACGAATTCATGATGGTGATTGCGTAATGTTACAACAAAGACACAAGATGTGTCGAGAACAGTAAGGGCGAGGCAGTCATAAACCTCACTGCCCATCACTTTGAGTTAATGCTTGGCATCCCTCACCACCGGAACTACGTGGCTGTTAGCCAACGAGAATGCATCAAGGCCTGGGAAGACAACGAAGACCAGTGCATGCAGTTGATGAATGAGGTCTACCTAAAGAATAAGAAGGTGGTGACCCAGTGGCCTCAGACTATCCACTGAAGTGATTTCTCAGAGGAACTCAGTGATACTATCACTTTCCTGAGCAGAGTCTTCGGGCTTTCAGATGCCCCACTATTTCCATAAGTGGATGTTGCGTGGTACCTGGAAACAATGAATAAGAATTTGCCCGATCAGCGCTTTTGCTGGGGGGAAATAATAAGCAGCACCATATCTGAGCAGCTACAACAGTTCGCCACAACAGGAGTGTTCCATATGAACTCCTATGTAGTCTACGCTGTGCAGCATCGGCGAGGGATTATCTGGGGCTGAACCGAAGTGGAGTATGGCCTCAGGCCAAGATATTTGATTACTACCCAGAGCTGAGGCTGGAGAATAGCATCCAACATTTCACAAAAGTTAACGATGCATTCTTCTATCATGTCATCTGCCTACTGAGGCCAAACATGACTCATAGCCGGACGACCAAACACATAGTGGCAGTCACAGAGAAATGGGGGGCCCTGTTCACCCAATTTCCCAACGTTCACCTATCTGAGGGCTGCCAACTTTTTGGGAGAGCCAACCAGGCTACCAAGGTATGCTGGGCCTAAGCTGATTCTACTAGAATTGTCAAGACAGCTGGTCACATACCATGAGAAGTGCCTCAAAAGAAAGAAGGGTGGAACTCCTTTCCCCCTCAAAGTGGGCTGATACACATGCTCCACCCACCATAAGGCAAAGGAAATGTTCGCAGAGCTAGAGCTACTCAACTTGAAGCATGACTTCCCAGCCAGGCCTACCTTCGACCCAAGAAGCTGCCTGCCAAAAGCGAAGCTCGATCCGATCCATGTCCCTCAAATTGAGGATATTTACATTGACATTCTCCATGAGGCAGAACTCAGAAGAAAGGATCACTCTCGCTTAGCATTGGCAGAAATCATCCAATACGGAGTGGCCATTGTCCCCGAAGGCTTCCAGACTATGGAAGATGAAGTAGATAAGGTGTATAATGACACAAATGGGGACAATTGGCCCTTCCCGGCCATTGACAGGAATAAGTCTCCTCAAACAATTCAGGAGAGGGTCAAGGAGACTATGCAGAGAACAGAGCATTGGTGCCACATGAACGGACTAATCTACCTCGGGGTAGATTTCACAACTTCCCCTTTGGGCAACGCACCTCCAAGGTCAAAGAAGTAGCTGAAAGGCAAAGGTGCAGAAGGTGAACCTTAAGCACCATTCAGGAGGAAGCCCCTGAAAGTCCTCTTCCCTCAGAGCCAGAACAAGTCATAACTCTTGATGAGGAATTGACAGAGGATAGTCCTATACGCCCATCCACCCAGGATGTCGGCGTTGCTACAACTTCAGAGGTCCCTTCTATCCCTTCTTCTTCTCTTCCTTCCCCTCCTCGAGTGACTCAAACGACCATCCCTTTGGTCATGTCCTCTGCCCCTTCTTCTACCCTTTCCCCTGCTTCTTCATCTATCTTCTCCTCCCTCGCTGATTTGTCTTCCTCTATTTCTTCCCTCATCTCCGAGCTCCCCTTCCCTTCCTATGTCTTCTGCAGTTGCGGTTCCCCTTCCTCCCGTGGACATTTCTTCGGCTATTCTTTCCATGCCACCAGCTGCGTGTCTCCACGTTTTTCCCCTCTTCTACTGTTGCTGCTTCCCCCCTCTGTCTCTGGTCCTTCTTCTATAGGACCAGCTTGGATCTCTCAGCAGCTGAGCCAACAAAAGAGGAAAGTCCCCATCGCTCCGATGGACTTTTCGGTCATTCCGGCTAAAGGAGCAAAGAAGCACAAGCCAGTTACACGCTTCTCAAAGAGCGCTGCAGGTGAGAGAGTCATGGAAATAGCATACCCCAACCCCCTCAAAGAGAAAGAAGATCTGTCTCTGACAGATTTCACCGTGACCCAAGTCACAATGGGGACATCCTCAGAAAGTCTCCAGGGGGAAGCTCTTTCCGCAGTTGATGCACTCTGCAAAAAGCTTCAGGAAACGAAAGAGGAGAAAAGGCTACTGAAGGAGCAGAACAAGTACCTACTTCAAGCCTTACAGAAGATGGGAAGTGCACCTCCACAACTGCCGCCGAGACTCCTGAGCTGCTCAGTCAGGAGAAGATCAATGAGTATTCAAAGATCAGCGAGCAGGGTATGGCTATTTCTGCTTGGAGGAGCCAGATCCTCAAGGATAGTGAAAGAGTAATCGCCGAGTATATCAGTTTATACCTAAACATTGAGAAGGTGAATAAGGAACTCCAAGCATTAGCAGGTCTGATATCAAAAGAGTTAGAACATGCTAGACTCCAGCACGAGACCTTTCAACAAATGTTTGACTGTTCAGTCAAAGATCTGGTCAAGTTCGGAGTCTTCGGTCATCCAAGGGCCCTCAACAAAACTATGTCCACTTTGGACTATCAGATAGATCAGCTGGAATTTGTTTTAGAAAAGATAGACAAGGTAAAGGAAGAGGCCCTGGATGCAATGCACCAAATGGAGAAAATTTTCCTCGCCATGACTCCAGGGTTGCTCACTCCTTCCCTTACCTTGAGATCAGCTAATGACACTATCCACATTTTCAAGGAGATAGCTTCTCAAGGGACAGGGCCAGAGGTCACATTCGACACTGAATCTATCAACAACCTACTGGCCTGTAGGGACTTCATCGGGTTCCTTATCAAGGCAGAGAAAGATTATTCCAAACTCCTTGAAAAGCTCATAGACGAGCGGGAGACTTGCGAAGCAATCAGTGAACGGCACAAGGATCCATCACAGGATCAATTTGGGCCAATGATCAACAAGTTTTTGGAATACCGCGCTCAGTTCCACATATCATCACCTGAGCAGCATCAGAAACAGGCAACCCCTTTTCGGCCGCAGGATGATGATGATGAGTAGCTTCTTCTTCTTCTTCTTCTTCTTTTTCTCTCTATTCTCCGAATTTCTTTTCGAAATGTCTAAAATGTGTTGGCACAAATGATGACATCATCCATGTTGCATCATGGGATGATGTCATCCACCAAGTTGTCAAAGTCAACATGACTTTTAGATATTTTGTAAATATCTTTGTAAATAAGTGGTTGGCTCCATTTTGCCTTCTCTCTCCCTCATCTTCTATAAATATGAGAATACTTGTTGTATTCAGGTGTGAACATTTTTTAGATAGAAATAGAAGTGAGGAGAGAAAGACTTTGAGCTTTCTTGTAACAGAAGAGAACAGTAATACAATTATTCAGACTTTGTGCTCAATAGCTGTGTTATACATTAGATCTTTCTTACGTTAGATCTGTATGTGTTTAATCTGTTGGATTCATATCTACTTTTCCGTCATTTGTTTATCAGTATTGCTTTGTTTATTTATGCAAGTAGGTTTGGCTCTGTTTACTACCAAACTAAAAACATAAATCTTCTGACCTTTCTGCTTCGGAATTCATTTCTTTTCTCCCTTCGGATCTGTTCTTTCTCTTCTCCCTCCTTCATTCCTTTCTTTTCGCAGCCTGGAACACTCTACTGGGATGAGATCCCAACCCCCGAAGGTAGAATCTGTGAAACTTGCATAGGTTCCTGCTAGTGGAAATAGCAATAAACCAGTTTCGCTTTGCTGTCTCAAAGAGGGGCTAAGCCCTGCACACTGTTGGCTCGTTTATCTATAGATCTGTCCACGTGACAGATTTTCAGACCAACATAGACCTAGGGGTTGGATGGGTCACATTTTTTAACGCATTTGAATGGTTGGATGGGTCACATTTTCATGACACACAGGTTGGTTGAGTCATGGTTGGATTACATGGATGGATGAGTTACATGCCTCACAAGGGTAGGTGAATGAATGACATCCCAACAACAAGAATTAATGAGGCATAGCACCCACGACCACCCATGCAGGAAAAGTACCAAAATAGATGGTTTCCCATACCTCTTCAATGCATCCTACCGGTTGGTGACCCAATTTTCCCTATATATTGTAAAAGTTTCCTCATTTTGAAAGGGACTTTTCCAAAAACAAAGGAACTCTATAAAATTTGTTCCAGAGCTATTGTGAGCTAAAGCCCTCGAACTTGGGCTTATTGTAAAGGATTTTGTCTTGTGCTTATGGTGTGATGGATTGTGCATGTCTTTCAGCAATAAAATTCATTTTTTATGGCCATTTTTGCCTTATCTTTTATGAGTTTCTTATCTTTCCTTCCATTATATTTACGAGTATATTGTGCATGTATCTATCTCTTTGGAGGGTCTATAGTTTGTTGTGCTTTACGAATATAGGGAATTGATTGTTGTCTTGGACTATGGTGTTTCTATTAGCCCTCTCCTTCTTAGTTTCTCCCTATTTTTCCCTTACTAAGATTGTCTCACCCTTTCTTGGTGCATCACCTTCACTTAGAGTAGTTTTATTTCATGCATATTTCTATCCCTGTCTCCTTAGAAAACATTAGAATAGGGTTAGTTTAGCTTGCCATTATCTGTACTTTGGAGAAGTTAGCACTAGGTTAGAGGAAGAATCTGGATTTCTCTGGAGGATTTTCCTAATTGAAAAGTCACACACTATAGGGTAATCCCATGTTATTCACGTTGCACTGGTTGTCCTTATACATAAATCGTAAATTATCAAGGGTGCTATAATTTTGCATCAACAATTTTTGCACGCCCAGTGGGAAATAAGTCAATATTTTAACCATTATAAAGATTGGGTATGTGTCTTGGTGAATTTCCTGCCTCGAGTGGCTTTATAGGAACACATCTAGTGACTCCATCTTTCAAATCTACTAGTTACAACAGAACAGGTTGCCAAAGTACATTAGAAGAGTTCGAACTAGAGCTGAGACTTGAGAAGAGGGATTCTTTGTCTACTTATAATTGTCACCAAGTAGAGGACGGATAGGAAGAAGAAAAAAAAGATCACCATCTCCCATTAATAGGACCTTTTCTACACTTTGTTGGTTTGAAAATCTATCGGTTAGACAGGTCGTGGGGAAACAAGCTAACAGTGTGCAGGGCATAGCCCCTCTTTGAGACAACAAATCGAAACTGGTTTATTTCTATTCTATCAAGCAGGAATCTGTGCAAATCTACACTATTATAACTTCAGGGGGTTTGGGATCTCATCCCATTAGAGGTAGTTCTAACTGCAAAAATAAATGTAAGAGGGAAGGAATGGAGGAAGGTAGATCTGAAGGGAGAAAAGAAATGAATTCCAAGATAGAAAGGTCGAAGGGTTTATGCTTTGGGCTGGTAGTAAATAGAGCCAAAATTACTTGCATAAAAAAATAAAACAATACTAATGAACATATGACAATAATAAGAATGAATCTAACAGAATAGAAACATAGATCTAACTTAAGAAAGATCTGATGCAATTAACACATATATTGAGCACAAAGTCTTAACATATATATTGATATCTCTTATGTTACAAGAAGGCACAAAGTCTTTCTCTCTTCACTTCCTTTTTCATACAAAAAATTTCCACTCCCGGAATTCAACAAGTATTCCAATATTTATAGAAGAAGAGGAGAGAAGAGGACAGAAAGAAACCAACCATTATTTACAAAATATCTAAAAAGTCAAAAGTTGGCGTTGGGCAAGTTTTTCGATGGCAACATCCCATGGTGCAACATGGATGATGTCATTGTAAATGCCAACATACTTTTAAAATATTTTTACAAAAAGATCGAAGCGTACACAAGAAGAGAAACTACTCATCATCATCTCTTTTCTTGAATGGAGTGTCTTATTTCCGATCAGGAGAGGTGATGTGAGACTGAGCTCGGTATTCCATAAACTTGATAATCGTCATCTAAAGTTGATTATGATCAGGACCCTTGAAGTGGACTCTGATGACTTCACAAGTTTCTTTTTTAGTCTTGAGCTTGTAAGATATCCCGGCATATTCTTCGCATGCCTCAATTAGGAATCCAATGAAATAACGGCAAGCCAGAAGGTTATTGATTAATTCTCGGTCAAAAGTGACATCTAGCACCAAACCTTGGGTTGTAATAGCCTTGAAGATCTTGATTGTATCGTCTCCCTCCCTCAAGGTGAACGCTTCATTGAGCATCTCTGGCACCATCTTTGTAACCATTTTCTCCATGTTGTATTTTGCATGCAGGGCCTCATCCTTGATTTTATCTATCCTCTCCAGGATATACTCCATTTGATCAAGCCGATAATCTAAAGCTACGAGAGCTTTGTTATGTGCTCGCGGGTGATCTATGACACTGACCTTTAATAGGTCGTCAGTAGAGCAGTTGACCATTGCTTGAAATTTTTCATGTTGCAATCTGGCATTTTCCAACTCCTTGGAGAGGGATCCTGTTACTGCTTATAGCTCCTTATTTTCCTGATCCATACCTTGGTAGAGTCCTGTGAACTTCTTGATTATTTCCTCAATATCTCTAAGGATTCGCTCTATCCAGGAGGACAATTTTGTGCCTTATTCGCCAATCTTGGCATATTCATTTATCTTGTCCTGACTGATAACTTTAGTAGGATTGGTGGCAGTCATAGGAGGAGCATTGCCCATTCTCTGTAAAGCTTAGAGGAGATGTTTGTTTTGTTCCTTTACTATCCTCTTATCCTCCTTTACTTCTTGAATTTTCTTATAGAGTGCATCTATTACAGATAAGGCCTCTCCTTGCAGGCTCTCAGATGAGGTTCCCATTGTGACTTGAGTCACTGTAAAGTCTGTAGGAGATAGATCTTTCTTCTCTTTGGTGGGATTAGGATATGCAATCTCCATGACCCTCTCTCCTAAAGTTCTCTTTGAAAAGTGAGTTATCACTTTCAATTTCTTTGGTCCCTTCTTCGGAATGAAAAAGAAGTCCATGGGTGCTATGGGGACATTTCTCTTGAGTTGACCCAGATGGTCAGAGATCCAAATTAGACTTATGGGAGAAGGAGTGGAGGGAAAGTAAGAAGAAATGGGAGTGAAAGGGGAAGCAACTGAGGAGGCTTTAGGGAAGAACGTTGAGATGCTTGGTGGTGGAATTGATAAGGTGTCCAATGCACTATTACTTGTGGGGCCTGTAGTTACTACAGGGTGAGAAAAGGATATGGAGGTAGAAGGGATCTGTAATGGGATGGAGGGAACACTAGGTGACAGATCCATGAGAGAGGAGAAGATGGAAGAGGTGGGAGATGTAAGGGAGGAAGGGAGAAAAGAAGAAACATCCATTGGGATAGATGTTTCAATGACAGGGGGAGGAGAAGGAGTGGAAGAAGCAATGGTGGTTACCTCAGTGGTTATAGGTGTGACTACATCTTGAGTGGATGTGTCCATTGAAGCTTCGGTGGTCTCTTCTTCTTTTCCTAGAGACACCAGGTCGACCACTTACTTCTCAGAAGTAGTAGGAGGGATTTCTGGAGTTTCTTCATGTTTTCTTGTACCTTCCTCCTCTTTATCTTATCTCTTTCCTTTTAGCACCTGGACCGTTCTTGGAGGTGCTCTTCATGAAGGAGAAGTAGTGAAATCTACCCCGAGGTAGGTAAGACCATTCTGTTTGCACCAGTGCTTGGTGCGTTGCAACGTGGGCTTGAACCTTTCCTAAATGGTCTTTGGTGCCTAGGCTTTGTCGACTTGTGCGAATGGCCAATTGCCCCCATCTGTATCAAGGTAGACTTGATCAATTTCTTGATCAGGTTCTTGGAATCCTTTTGGAATGATGGCCACGCCATAGTTTTTGATCTCTTCTAGAGCCAGCCTAGAGTGATCCCTTTGCCTGAGATCTATTTCATGTGTCAGGATGATGTAGATGTCCTCGATCTCAGGGACATGGATAGTATCAAGTTTTGCCTTTAGGAGGAAACCCCGAAAATCAAAGGTAGGCCTGGCTGGGAAGTTTTGCTTTAGATTCAACAATTCAAGCTCGGCATACATTTCCCATGCTTTGGCCAGTGTGGTGTAGGTGTATCGGCCCATTGTAAGGGGGAATGGAGTTCCTTCCTTCTTTCTCTTCATGCATCTCTCATGGTATGTGATTAGTTTCCTTGAAAACTCTAAGAGAATCAGCTTAGGTCCTGCATACCTTGGTAGCTTGGTTGGATCACCCTAGAAATTCACCACCCGGATATATGTGAATGTGGGAAACTAAGTGAACAATGTTCCTCACTTCTTTGTGACAGTGACCACACTAGGCCTAGTTTGACCATGTCTTATATTCAGCCTCAATAGGTAGATCACCTCATAGAAGAAGGAATTGTTGATTTTTGAGAACTGGGGGATGATGTTCATGAGCCTTAGCTCTGGGTAGTATTCATATATTTTGACCTGGGGCCATACCTAATTTTGTGCCAGGCCTGCAAAATATCTCGCTGATGTTGCAACATATACAACGTAGGAATAAATATAGAACTTCCTAGTTGTCATGACCTATTGAAGTTGCTAAGAGATGGTGTCGCTGATGATTTCTCCCCAGCAAAAATGATGCTCAGGCACATTCTTGCTCATGGTCTCTAAGTACCTCAGCATCCATTTATGGAAATGATGGGTATCATGAAGCACAAATACTCTGCTAAGGAAGGTGATTGTATCACTCAGTTTCGCATTGAAATCACTGTGACGGATGATCTGTGGTCATCTGTTCACTAGATTTTTGTTCTTAATATATAGCTCGTTAATCATTTACATACACTTGTCCTCGTTGTCGTCCCACACCTTCTTGTAGTCTTCTAGTCTTATGGTGACGTACTGCCTGTGATGAGGAATGCCCAGGGTTATTTCAAAGTGATGAGTAGTTAGGTCGATGACCATCTTTCCCTCTTTATCTTCGACACATCTTGTGTCCTTCTTATAGCATCGAGCCACCAACATGATGAAATCATTATTAACATCACTTACCGGCAGCCCAGCTGCAAAGTGTAATCCACTACCCACCAGTTTGTTCATCTAGGGGCCACTAGTTGCCTGATTGGTTCTCACCTAGAAGTCTTCCATATCAATGTGCCCAAGCTTGGAGTCTCTGATATTGAGATCACTCTCTGCGTATGAGTCAGGAATCTTGACTTTCTGATATTTATACTTCATCTTTTGTTCTGTCAACTTAGCTTTACCTTTAGACTTGGTTGGATTTTTTCTTGACGAAGACATGTGTGAGCTTGAGGCTGTTTGTTGTTCTGCAAGGAGGTTCAAGGATGTCAAACATAGAAGAGCCATCTCAACCATCATGTTATCCATAATAAAATCTTGTAGAAAGAAGAATGAGCAATTATAAGGCCTAGGGTGCAAGGCGTAAGTTCATAGCATGTTGCAGAGGCTTAAAAAGGTTGGGTGCACTTTTGGGGATGTCAACATGCAAAAAGGTGCACCTATGTTGACAGGAGAAAAGTTGTGCCAAAGGGTTATGAAGGGCACACTTTTGGGGATTGTTACACAAAAGGTTTTAGCACCAAGGAGAAAGGCGCGGGGCTCTGTTTTGCAACACACAACATGCAGTGTTGGTGTTATAGAAATGGTGCCAGTGCTTCAAGAAGAGTGTTTTGGGTGGGCACAAATAAGTTTGGTGTTGCACGAGTTCAAGGTGCACTAAGGCACATACATGGAAGATGTTGCAATGGGGATTAGTGTGCCAAAGGTTTTAGTGTGCGGCATGGATCAGGATCACATAACATATAATGTTGTTGTTCAAAGAAGTGCACCCACACCTCACAAAATTTGCTAAGTTTTTTTAGCTGCACATGGGAAAATTGTGTGGTACGCGAGCGTGAAGTGTACCACGATGTGATTGTGTGCCTTGCAACATGAAAAACAAGTGTGCCAAGGTTTTCAATAGTTGGGGGATTTCTTGGCCGCTTTCTCTCTTTTCACATGATTTCTCTCTCCTTTTGATTTTACAAAATGACAAAGAGAGTGTTTGTGGGATTTGTAGCAATAAGCAAATATAAAGGATGGTTTACTCAAAGGCAGGGACCTTCTAGATTTACAGGTCTGGAAGGGGAGGAAAAAGGGGTTTCAATTGGGCAGTTCATTTTAAATGTGTTCTTTTTAGTTTTAACCCTTTATACCAATCCTAATACCTAACATAACCAAAAAAAAAACCACAAACAACAAGAAGGAGGATAAAAGTCACTTACCCGGTTTAATAAAGGACGAAGGACAACGTTGGGGTCCACAAACTCAAAAAATGGCACGTGGGTGTGATAGGGATAGCTGACAGGAGCAGAGAAATACTTTTCACAATTTTCAATTCTTGAAAATGACAGGTGTTAAGTGCCTATTTATAGAAAACCTGACATTAATTATCTCACCAACTTTTCTTTGGAGTAGTTTTTAGGGTGGTGACACAGGCTTAAATGTGCCTTGGTGCAATTGCATTAGTGTCAAAATAATACTCTCAGCGCCTTAAGAACAAATTTCATGATGTCGACATGATAAGTTCAACACCAAAGGGTATAAAAGGGCACAATTTTTATGATGTCAACATGATAACTCTAGTGCCTAAGGAAAGTTTTCTTAGCGAACATTTTGGTATGTTGACATACCAATTCTCACGCCTTAGGCGTAGATATTTGGCACATGCTTAATAATGTTGACACGTCATTTCCTATGCCAAAGGGGCGCAACTTCATTGATGTTGACATGTCATTTCTTACGCCTAGTTCAAAAAAGGTGAAAAATGGCTAAGTTCTTAAAACTTGATTTTCGGAAGGAAATTTTTAGGCCATTTTGAACGTTGTCAGACTTCATCAGGGGATGAAATTTTTTTTTGGGTATGGTTATCTAAAAAATTTCCCTTGCCAATTTTACAGGATAACAGCTAGCTCTTCCTAGGGACTATCCTTGAATGAAACTTAAGGGTAGAGAATCTCAGATTTTCATGTGCCTATCCATTGGGTTACAGAGAGTCAAAAACAAGGGTGACTAAACAGGGAAGAAAGGGAACACACAATGAAAGAAAACTATACAAAGAAGAGAGCGAGCTCTACTTCCTGAAGATCTTAAGATGTTTCTCGCTGTAGGGAAGTGGGAGCTCAGTTCCATCTAGATATGAGAGATAGAAACTATTCTCTCCATTGAGCTGCTTGATCTTGTATGGCCCTCTCCAAAGAGAGTCAAGATTTCCAAGCATATCTTTCGGTTCTCTTCGTTTGTCCCACAGAAGGACAAGATCCCCTACCTGGAAATCTATCTTCCTAGATTTCTTATTGAACAACCTTTTGAATTGATTCTAATGTTCAATGATCTTATCAACCACTTTCACTTGCTTTTCCTCAAGTTCTGTCAGGTACATAATCCTCTTTTCAAGAGATCTCTGAAAAGTTTCATCTTCGATTGCTCAAGCCAAGAACAGAGCAGGAAGTTCTGTGGAGATAGGGATTTCGGCATCGGTCCCATACAACACCTAGAAAGGTGACATGATGAGAGATACCTTTAGAGTGATACGATCTACCCACAAAGCATCATACAATGATTTGTGCTAGGACTACTGGTTTTCATCAACTAGCTTCCATATGATAGTCACTAGGTTCTTGTTGCTAGATTCTGCTTGACCATCTCCTTGAGGATAGTAATCAGAGGCATGAGCTAAGGTTATTTCATATCCATAACAGAAACCAATATTCCCATGACAAGAAGTTAGAAGCGTTGTCAACAATGATTTTGTGTGGAATGCCAAATCTCACAATAATATTTTCCTTGATGAAGTTACAAACAACTTCAGAATTGGCATGTTTGACAGGTATGACCTCCATCCATTTCGTGAAGTAATCCATTGATGTTAGGACGTAACTATGTCCATCACTCTATTGAGGAGTGAGTGCTCCAATGAAATCAATTCCCCATTGTCTGAATGGTTTGTCAATAATGACGGGCCTAAGGGGAAATGCATCCAGCTTTGGTTTGCCAACGAACTATTGACAAAGTTCACATTTCGCTACCTAGGTGGCTGCATCGGCCAATAGTACCTGGCCCGAATGATTTTATGTACTATCACAGATGAGGAGAAGTGACCACCATAGGCTGAGTCATGAAAAATTTTCAATAATTTTATCTGCTGCGGCTTGTCAACACATCATAGAAAAATGTCGTCAATTTCACGTTTGTACAATCCATTGTCCCATATGACATATCGTGCAGGTCTGAGTTTTACCGCTTGATTTTCCTTAGTGGTTAGATGAATTGGGCACTTTCCATAGGTGAGAAAGAATGTGATGTTAGAATACCATTCATCATTGGTTGCAATAAATAGAACCATGGGCAAAGAATCTGCTTTCTTCAGCTCACTTTGATTGTCATCAATGTGAGTAGCTTTCTCTTTAGGTACCTTTGAGTCTTTATTTTCAGCTATTAGCTAACAGAGGCCCTTTCCCCTTACCAACTTGGTTAGTTTGATGTCTAGATCATATTCTTGGACCTTTTCGATCCAATTCCCTCATAAGCTCCCTAACTTCTGTTGAGTCAGGATAGACTTAACAGCCGTGTCTCGAACCAGTACTACTGTACGAGAATTCAGAAGATAGTAGTGGAAATTTTTGACAACTTTTACCATGGCAAAGGTGTGCTTCTCCAACTGTGACATCTTTATTTCATGTGGCTTAAGAGGAGAGATCATGAAAGCGATCAGGGATTCGATATCCTTGGAGTTCATTTGCATCAAGATAGCTGATACGGTATGTGCAAACGCATAATTGTACATGATGAAGTATTTTCTGAAGTCGGGGCACACTAGAACAAGACCGTGAGTGACGGAAGTCTTTATGTCTTCGAATGATGCCTTGCCTTCCTCACTCCATTGGAATGTTTGGGACCCTTTCATCATATTAGATATATGATGAGTCTTCTCAGCAAAATTAGGGACAAAGCGCCTAAGAAAATTTACCTTTCCAAAGAAAGAGTGAACACCAGTCTTGCTTGTAGGCAAAGTAAGGCTATGAACCCTTGCCTCTTTCGACATCTGTCTTAGTTCCCTCTCTACTGATGACATGTCCTATTAGCTTTCCTTCCATGACCCCAAAAACTAACTTCTTGGGATTTAGTGAAATCCCATGTTCTCAGCATCTGATCAAGACTTGTTCCAAATTATCGCAGTGATCACTTTGTTTCTTGGAGAACACGTTTAGGTCATCTAGGTAAACCACGATGACCTTTCCCATCATGCCTTTGAATACAAAGTCAATTTCTCATTGGAAGGTAGCACCGGCGTTGATTAAGCCGAATGACATCTTGCTATATGTGAAGGTACCCCAAGGATTGGTGAATGCTATTTTGAACCGATCTTTAGGCATGACTTGAATTTGATTGTAGCCTGAAAAACTGTCCAACATAGACAACATTTCTAAACCGGTTACTACCTGTAGCACTTGATCCATCATCGGCAGTGGATAGTTATCCTTTAAGGATGACTGGTTTAAGTTGCAAAAGTCCACATATATGCGGATCTCGCCATTTTTCTTCCGCACATGTACAATATTTGTAACCCAGGTACTGTGATGAATTGGAAAAATAATTCTTTTATCTAGCATCTTCTAAATTTCAGCTTGGATGGTACCCAAGATCTTGGGGTTGTAATGCCTTTGTTTTTGATGAAAAGGATTAACGTAATCTTTGAGTGGGATGTCATGCCGAATGTCTTTTGGCTTGAAAGACTTGATATCAGCATAAGACCATGCTAATACATCCATGTACTTTTTTAGTAACTTGACAAATTTTCATTTTTCCTCGGGCATAAAACACTTCCCGATGTTCACGGAACGGGGATGTTCCGTGGTACCTAGATTGATGGATTCAGTTTCTGGAGAGGAGGAAGGATCATCCTATCACTTTTTCTTTACAAAACTGTCATGATTATCAAATAGTCATTCCAAGGAAACCAAACCTTTTGGAATCTTATTTCCTTTGAGCTCTATCATTGTTTCTTTTTCAGATTCATGTGCTTGACTGGTGAGAGACTCATGACATGTAGAAGTTGATCCATCAAAATGAAACTCTTTGGAATTGTCAGCTTTCTCCAGAAAAGTGATAAGCTAGTTTTCATCATTGAATACTTGCTAGTGCTGTGAATTATCTGCACACTTGGGCAGAAAACTACCTCAATGATATATGTATCCATTTTTAACCCTGGGTGAGGGAGCATGAGAGATATTGAGATGACCAATGAATCAGCCATGTCGTTTTGAGCTCGTGGAATTGCTTTGATTGAGAAAGCATCAAACTCCTTGATGCTATCCCATACTGCATTGAGGTAGTGTCTGAGCCAATCATTCTTTACTTGGTATATCCCTTTCACCTGATTGATAATTATCTCAGCATCTCCTTCCACTTTTAGATTCTTGATTCCCTTCTCTTTTGTAGCTTGCATGCCAAGTAACAATGTTTCATACTTGGCAGTATTATTTGTATTGAAGAACTACAACTTGAAAGAAAAAGTGAAAATCTCCTCCTCAAGAGATATTAGAACAGCCCCAGCGCTGCATCCACTTGTTGCACAGCTACAATCAAACTACAACATCCACACTTTGTTGAGATTCTCTTTTTGGATGAGAAAATCCATTTTATTTGAGT
This sequence comes from Taxus chinensis, assembly GCA_019776745.2. Lineage (NCBI taxonomy): Eukaryota > Viridiplantae > Streptophyta > Pinopsida > Cupressales > Taxaceae > Taxus > Taxus chinensis. The sequence continues at coordinate 267,838,073 of CM034149.1, read as the reverse complement.
CAGTGGACAAGAAGTAGTTTCCCTTCCCTGACGATTCGAAAAGAATCTGAGCCTTAGGGTCATTAGAGTTGGTGACTAGATATTTCTTTTATGATTTTGGTTCTAATGTCTACATCACTCCTTTGAAAGGAATCCTAGCTTTGGACCAGTCCATATGAATTTCCCCACCAACTTATTTACAAAAGCTCCTCCCTAGCAATATTCCATATGCTGCTGGAATATCAGCTATGAGAATAGTCATTTTTACCCTTTTCTCAGGAAATGTTGCAAATACAAATTGCGCATCCTTAATCTAACCAATCAATGGTACCTGCTTGGTCTCCATGGAGTAGCATCTACCAAAAATTTTGGTAAGTGTGAGGCCTAAAGCATGGGTGACCATTGTTAGCATAACATTATCAAAAGCTCTAGAATCAATTATACAGTTACTTAGTTCATGACCATTGATTAGGAGAGATAGATAAAAAGGTTCAATTTTTCTTGATGAGGAAGTTGAGGCTATGTTTACGTGGGATGTAGGAGGTGTGGGAAGAATTCATTTTGGTGAAATGGGAGGAAGGACGACAACCTGGCTTTGGATATACTTATTTAATCTTACAAGCTGTTCAGGGTTGGACTGAAGGTACTCAACCTCAGACATCTAGATGTTGGTCTTTTTAGATTGTGTTTGTGGAGGAGGATTACTGGTCTTTATGGAATTAGAGGAAGGATGAATTGGAGGAGAAATAGGAGGAAAATATTTCTTTACAATAGGTTTAACAGGAGGTTGAGTAGGAAGGGGATTACCTCTTTTAGCGATCGTTGGCGGAGGAGCTATCATAGCCTTTTCCTTTTGTTTTTCAGCAGAAAAATTTTCTTCTTTTCCTTGCGAGCGAGTGAAAAATGCATATGATTGTCTACTCGCATACCCTTGGGTACCCTCTTCTTCATCAGATTCCTGATTTTTCAAATTCCATATACCTGATAATAGAGTCACCAGTCAGTTCACTGACATCTTGATCATCTTCATCTTGCGATAAAGGTTCTTCATAATTTGTATCATCTTCTTCGATTTTAATTAAAGCATTAACTGGAGGGGCTTCTATTTCTAACCTTAGAGAAGCAGTAGGAAAACGTGGCTTTTGGGGCGCATTATTGGTAGTGAATTTCCTCCATGGGATATCCCAGTATGGAGCAGTAGACGATGCTTGAGCCAATTGCTTCTTTAATGAGAGCAAGTCACTTGCCATCTTCTGGAATGCTGGATTTGATGAGGGGGCCTGAGAAGAAGTTGAAGCCTTTGATTTTGATGGATCTTGTCTTAACTCACCAGATATAAGGAGGATATCTTCTATCTAAATGGTCGTAGCTTGAGCAAGAACCAAGTCTGGTATTTGTTCTTATAAAAGTAAGAAACTTACTCTTGAACTCATTACATTTACAAAGAAACACTTTTGATTCTCTAATGTTGGCAACATGGCAGGCGGCACACGGTTGTTTAGTGAATTGAAATGAGTGATAAAATCGTGCATGGTTTCATTGGCATCCTTCTTCATGTCAGTGATTTTTGACAGTAATGTAAATGCATCTTCTGAAGGCTTGTACCTGTCTTCAAATGTAGTTCGTAATGTGGCCCAACTGGTGATGGATCCAACCAGTAAATGTTGAAACCATTCTGATGCAGGCCCTTGCAAGGTCTTGAGAAAGAGATGTACAGATACGTCTTCATGAGTTACATCTAGAATACTGCATGACATAATAAATGCAGCTATATGCACATCTATGCTTTGATTTCCACTCCCATCAAATTTCAGGAAATTCTTGTGATTTCTATGAGGGAGAGGGTGTACTGGATGCGGCAGTGCTAGAGGAGCCATGACATTTCCCCATGGTACTGGTAGATTTATCGCCATGTCAAACATGGGGAAAAGAACATGAGCAGGGAGTCTGGTTCCACTTAGCAAGAGAGCACTGCAAATTGATGTTGAGGAACCCTGTGAAATTTGGATCCTTCGTGGAGGCGAGACACTTCTTACATATCGATTTGCTGAACTTAGCGATGCGAATCGTGCTAGAGTGATACCGAAATTGTGCCTTTGAAGTAGATTAAATATTGGATCAATTTCTCCATGAGCCCTTCTACCATGAGTAAATTGTTCACCTGCCAGTGTAGCCATTCAGATTTGTAATACTTAAGAGTAGATTTATAACAATCTTTTTCTTGTACTTGCTGATTTGCTGATTTTTCTGGCAAAAATTAGTAGCATATAATTTTTTAATATTAAATTCTATCCTTTTTAATAACAACTGATTGCGGTTTTCTGACAAATATTAACAAGGATAAAAGGTGGGTTAATTTAGAAAGCTGATTTTCAGATCTTTGAACTGAATTTTGCAAGGTTTTTGAAAATATCAGAAAATGTTAGATTCTCAGATCTATGGAAATATAATTTTTTAAAAAAAATTCAATGAACTAAAAGCTCCTATCTGGCCCGGATCGATGGATTTTCCTAAGGAAATTTTAAGTTTTGATCACTTCTGCAAAAAATTTAATTTTTAACAAAGAGTTAAAATTTTAAATCTAGTAGTGATTTTCATAGTTTTTAAATTATTTCCTTAGTTTGTTACCCCAGCGGAGTTGCCAAAAACTGCTGGCTTGAAAATCTATCAGTTAGACAGGTCATGGGAAAACATGCCAACAGTGTGTAGGGCATAGCCCCTCTTTCAGACAACAAAGTGAAACTGGTTTATTGCTATTCTATCAAGCAGCAATCTATGCAAATCTACACTATTCTAACTTCAGGGGGTTTGGGATCTCATCCCAGTAGAGGTAGTTCTGAATATGAATAGAAATGTAAGAGGGAAGGAATGGAGGAAGGTAGATCTGAAGGGAGAAAAGAAATGAATTCCAAGACAGAAAGGTCAGAGGGTTTATGCTTTGGGCTAGTAGGAAACAGAGCCAAACTTACTTGCACAAACAAATAAAGAAATACTGATGAACATATGACGATAATAAGAATGAATCTAATAGAATAGAAACATAGATCTAACTTAAGAAAGATCTGATGCAAATAACACATATATTGAGCACAAAGTCTTAACATATATATTTATATCTCTTATGTTACAAGAAGACACAAAGTCTTTCTCTCTTAACTTCCTTTTTCATACAAGAAATTTCCACCCCCAGAAAACAACAAATATTCCAGTATTTATATAAGAAGAGGAGAGAAGAGGCAAAAAAGAAACCAATCACTATTTACAAAATATCTAAAAAGCCAAAAGTTGACTTTGGGAAAGTTGGTGGATGGAAACATCCCATGGTGCAACATGGATGATGTCATCGTAAATGCCAACATACTTTTAAAATATTTTTACAAAAAGATCGAAGCATACACAAGAAGAGAAACTACTCATCATCATCTTTTCTTGAATGGAGTGTCTTGCTTCTGATAAGGAGAGGCGATGTGAAACTGAGCTCAGTATTCCATAAATTTTCTAATCATCATCTGAAGTTGATTATGATCAGGACCCTTGAAGTGGTCTTCGATGACTTTGCAAGTTTCTTTTTCAGTCTTGAGCTTGTCAGATAGCCTGATGTATTCTTTGCATGCCTCAATCAGGAATCCAATGAAATTGTGGCAAGCCAGAAGGTTATTGATTGATTCTCGGTCAAAATTGACCTCTGGCGCCAAACCTTGGGTTGCAATAACCTTGAAGAGCTTGATTGTATCATCTGCCTCCCTTAAGGCGAACGCTTCATTGAGCATCTCTAGAGCCATCTTTGTAACCGTTTGCTCCATGTTTTATTTTGCATGCAGGGCATCATCCTTGATTTTATCTATCCTCTCCAAGATATACTCCATTTGATCAACCCGATAATCTAAAGCTACGAGAGCTTTGTTATGTGCTCGCGAGTGATCTATGACACTGACCTTTAATAGGTCGTTAGTAGAGCAGTTGACCATTGCTTGAAATGTTTCATGTTGCAATCTGGCATTTTCCAACTCCTCGGAGAGGGATCCTGTTACTGCTTGTAGCTCCTTATTTTCCTGATCCATACCCTGGTAGAGTCCTGTGAACTTCTTGATTATTTCCTCAATATCTCTGAGGATTCGCTCTATCCAGGAGGACACTTCTATGCCTTGTTCACCAATCTTGGCATATTCATTTATCTTGTCCTGACTGATAACTTCAGTAGGCTTGGTGGCAGTCATAGGAGGAGCATTTCCCATTCTCTGTAAAGCTTAGAGGAGATGTTTGTTTTGTTCCTTTACTATCCTCTTATCCTCCTTTACTTCTTGAAGTTTCTTATAGAGGGCATCTATTACAAACAAGGCCTCTCCTTGCAGGCTCTCAGATGAGGTTCCCATTATGACTTGAGTCACTGTAAAGTCTGTAGGAGATAGATCTTTCTTCTCTTTGGTGGGATCAGGATATGTAATCTCCATGACCCTCTCTCCTAAAGTGCTCTTTGAAAAGTGAGTTATCACTTTCAATTTCTTTGGTCCCTTCTTCGGAATGACAAAGAAGTCCATGGGTGCTATGGGGACCTTTCTCTTGAGTTGACCCAGATGGTCAGAGATCCAACTTAGACTTATGGGAGGAGTGGAGGGCAAGGAATAAGAAACAGGAGTGAAAGGGGAAGCAATTGAGGAGGCTGCAGGGAAGAACATTGATATGCTTGGTGGTGGCATCGACAAGGAGTCCAACATGCTATTTCTTGTGGGGCTTGGAGTTACTACATGGGAGAAAAGGACATGGAGGTGGAAGGGATCTATAATGGGATGGAGGGAACACTAGGTGAAAGATCCATGAGAGAGGAGAAGATGGAAGGGAGGAAGGGAGAGAAGAAGAAACATCCATTGGGATAGATGTTTCAACGACAGGGGGAGGAGAAGGAGTGGAAGAAGGAATGGTGGGTACCTTAGTTTTTGTAGCTATGACCACATCCTGAGTGGATGTGTCTGTCAAAACTTCAGTGATCTCTTCTTCTTTTCCTGGAGACAGCAGGTTTACCACTTACTTCTTAGAAGTAGTAGGAGGGATTTCAGGAGTTTCTTCCTATTTGTTTGGTCCTTCCTCCTCTTTATCTTTTCATTTTCCTTTTAGCACCTGGGTCATTCTTGGAGGTGCTCTTCCTAAAGGAGATGTAGTGAAATCTACCCTGAGGTAGGTAATATCATTCTATTTGCACGAATTCTTGGTGTGTTACAACGTGGGCTTGACCCTTTCCTGAATGGTTTTTGGTGCCTTGGCTCTGTCGAGTTGTGTGAATGGCCAATCGTCCTCATCTGTATCAAGGTAGACTTGATCAATTTCTTGATCAGGTTCTTAGAATCTTTTTGGAATGATGGCCATGCCATAGTGCTTGATTTCTTTCAGAGCCAGCTTCAAGTGATCCTTTTTCTTGAGATCTATTTCATGTGTCAGAACAATGTAGATGTCCTCAATCTCAGGGACATGGATAAGATCAATTTTTGCCTTAGGGAGGCAACCCTGAAAATCAAAGGTAGGACTGGCTGGGAATTTGTGCTTTAGATTTAACAATTCAAGCTCGACATACATTTCCCATGCTTTGGCCAGTGTGGTGCAAGTGTATTGGCCCACTGTAAGGGGGAATGGAGTTCCTCCCTTCTTTCTCTTCATGCATCTCTCATGGTATGTGATTAGTTTCCTTGACAACTCTAAGACAATTAGCTTGGGTCCTACATACCTTGGTAGCTTGGTCAGTTCACCCTCAAAATTCACCGCCCGGAGATATGTGAATGTGGGAAATTGAGTGAACAGTGCTCCCTACTTTTTTGTGAAAGTGACCACACTAGGGCTAGTTTGACCATGTCTTATATTCGGCCTCAATAGGTAGATCACTACGGTTGATGGTCTGTGGCCATCTACTCACCGGATTTTTTTTATTAAGATATAGCTCATTCATCATTTGCATACACTTGTCTTCATTATCGTCCCACACCTTTTTGTAGTCTTCTAGGATTATAGCGACGTACTGCCTGTGATGAGGAATTCCTAGGGTTATTTCAAAGTGATGAGTAGTTAGGTCGATGACCGTATTTCCCTCTTTATCTTCGACACATCTTGTGTCCTTGTTATAGCATCGAGCCACCAACATGATGAACTCATTATTCACAGAACTTACCGGGAGCCTAACTGCAAAGTGTAATCCACTACCCACCTGTTTGTTCATCCAGGGGCCACTAGTTACCTGGTTGGTTCTTGCCTAGAAGTTTTCCATATCAATGTGCCCAAGCTATGAGTCTCTGATATCGAGATCACTTTTTGCGTATGAGTCAGGCATCCTGACTTTCTAATATTTATACTTCATCTCTTGTTCTCTCAACTTAGCTTTACCTTTAGACTTGGTTGGATTTTTACTTGACGAAGACATGTGTGAGCTCAAGGATGGTTGTTGTTCTTCTGTAAGGAGGATCAAGGAGGTCCAACATAGAAGAGCCATGTCAACCGTCATGTTATCCATAATAAAATCTTGTAGAAAGAAGAATGAGCAATTATAAGGCCTAGGGCGCAAGGCGCAAGTTCATAACATGCTACAGGGGCTTAAAAAGGTTGGGCGTACTTTTGGGGATGTCAAAATGCAAAAAGGTGTGCCTATGTTGACAGGAGAAAAGCTGTACCAAAGGGTTATGAAGGGTGCACTTTTTGGGAGTGTTGCATAAAAGGTTTTAGCGCCAAGGAGAAAGGCGTGGGATGCGGTTTTGCAACACACAACATGTAGTGTTGGTGTTATAGAAATGGTGCTATCACTTTAAGAAGAGTGTTTTGGTGGGGAACAGATAAGTTTGGTGTTACACGTGTTCAAGATGTGCTAAGGCACATGCATGGAAGATGTTGTAATGGGGATTAGTGCGCGGCGCGGATCACGATCACCCAACATATAATTTTGTTGTTCAAAGAAGTGCACTCGCGCCTCAGAAAATTTGTTAAGTATTTTTATCTGCGTGCGGGAAAAGTGTGTGTTATGCGAGCGTGAAGTGCGCCATGGCATGATTGTGTGTCGTGCAACATGAAAAACCAGTGCGCCAAGGTTTTCAACAGTTGGGGGTTTTTTTGGCGGCTTTCTCTCTTTTCACATGATTTCTCTCTCCTTTTGATTTTGGAAAATTACAAAGAGAAGGTTTGTGGGATTTGTAGGAATAAGCAGATATAAAGGATGGTTTACTCAGAGGCAAGGAACTTCCAGATTTGTAGATCTGGAAGGGGAGGAAAAAGGGGTTTAAATTGGGCAGTTCATTTTAAATGTGTTATTTTTAGTTTTAACCCTTTATACCAATCCTAATACCTATCACAACCAAAAAAAAAACCACAAACAACAAGGAGGATAAAAGTCACTTACCCAGTTTAATAAAGGACGAAGGATGACGTTGAGGTCCACAAACTCAAAAAATGGCATGCGGGCATGATAGGGATAGTTGACAGGCGCAGAGAAATACTTTTCACAATTTTCAATTCATAAAAAATGAAAGGTGTTAAGCGCCTATTTATAGAAAACCTGATGTTAATTATCTCACCAACTTTTCTTTGGCATGGTTTTCAGGGTGTCAATATAGGCTTAAATGCACCTTGGTGTAATTACATTAGTGTCAATATAATACTCTCGGAACCTTAAGTGAATATTTCATGATGTCGACATGATAAGTTCAGTGCTAAAGGGTACAAAGGGGCACAATTTTTATGATGTCAACATGATAACTCCAGCGCCTAAGGAAATTTTTCTTAGTGCACATTTTGGTATGTTGACATACCAATTCTCACGCCTTAGGTGCAGATATTTGGCACATGTTTAATAACGCTGACATGACATTTCCTGCACCAAAGGGGCATAACTTCATTGATGTTGACATGTCATTTCTTGCGCCTAGTTCAAAAAAGGTGAAAAATGGCTAAGTTCTTAAAACTTGATTTTTGGAAGGGAATTTTTAGGCCATTTTGAACGTTGTCAGACTTCATCAGGGGACCAAAATGAAATTTTGGTATGGTTATCTGCAAAATTTCCCTTGTCAATTTTACAGGATAACACACTTCCACCTGGCAGAACTTTTCTCCAATCAACAAGAGTTCTCTGACCAATTAGGATGACACAACCCAATCCCTATGTCAACTTCATGGGAAGTAGCACACTTTCCCTAAATGTTCAAAATTAGGTCCAGATTGCAGTCCTAAAGAATATTCCCTATTTCACTAGAGAGAACCATATAACTCTGATTGACCCCATCCAAGGCATTGCAAATGTCTGTGTAATTCATGAAATCAATGAAATGGATATTGCAGTCAAGTTGTTAGCTTCATCTTGTAAGGATAAAGCTTTGCAATGGTTTAGGAGCCTAACAACATGGTCTACCCAGAGTTGGGACAATTTGTGCATAGCCATCCACAATCAATTTGTGGAAAAGGGGGATAATCTGTCTTTATTGGAACAATTGACAACAATCAAGAGGGATCCTAATGAGAAAATGATAGATTTCAATTTACGTTTCTAAAGGAAATGGGATAGAATTATGCTTGTAGTGATACCAACAACTGAAGGTACCTTTTATACTTCCTAAAGGCTATAAATTCATATATTACAATGATGATACAATCCATGGGAGGTATAACTTTTCCCACAGCTTATAATATTGCTATTAGAGCTTAAAACTACTTGATTCGAGCTGGTAAGCTAGCACTAAGGCCACCAATGCCTCTCTATCTAGACATGTAAGCTCCCATAGCTAGTCAAACACCAAAGTTGAATCCCATTCTAGCCCTTAGGAATCAAAGCAATAGCGAGGCCTCTACTTCTTCAAGAACTTCAAAATAATTGTAGGAGATTGTTGATAAGGCCATAAATTGGCCATAAATTACCATTATTTTATCCTTCCAAGTTACCTTTGAAAGTGGATTTAAAGGTAATCTAGGAACTTATAGTTTTTTTAAGATAGAATATAGGATATATCTCTTGTTCATTCTTTACAAATCTTTAGTTATCTATTTTGTTGACTAATCCTATTGATTATTTGGGAAAAGATGCAATTTATTATGGATGTAGGACATAAAAGATAATGCTAGTATTGAGAAAAGTGTAATTGATCATGGATGATATATCTAAACTCAAATATTATTTCATATTCATATTCCTCTAAAAAAATTAGGCAATTTAAAAAAAATAATCATCTCAATCCGAGATTGTATGCAAAAGTTATAGCTATTTTAAGTTCACTCTGGAACTCATAGGATTAGTTCTGGAACTAACAGGCTTAGTTCTGGAACTCACAGAGTTAGTTTCGGAACTCGCAGGCTTAGTTTCAGAACTCGTAGAGTTAGTTCTGGAACTTGTAGACTTAGTTATGGAACTAAGTAGATTTTAACAGTTTTAGAGGAATTGTGAAAGATCAGATAATCCAATGGAAAATCTGAGAGAGTTTTTTGTTCATAGCAATGTGATTAAAAAAAAAACTCATTCATATTTGCTACAGGTATTACCAATAAAGAGAGATCTAACTTTTAGTGAGCTACAGTCCGAGGAAAAGTGTATCAGACGAGCACTAAAATTTCCATAAACAGAAACAAAAAATTCAAATGGAAAATATGAGAGAGGTTTTTTTTCATAGAAATGTGATTAGCAAAAATATCATTAATATTTTCTACAGGTATTACCAATAAAGAGAGATATAAATTTTAGTGAGCCGCAATCCGAGGAAAAGTGTATCAGACAAGCGCTAAAAGTTCCATAAACATAAATAGAAAATTCAAATGGAAAATATGAGAGAGAATTTTTGTTCAGAGTAATATGTTTAACAAAAACCTCATTTAGATTTGCTACAAGTTTTACCAATGAAGATAAATCTAACTTTTAGTGAACTGTAGTTTGAGGAAAAAGCGTATCAGACAAGCATCAAAAGTTCTACAGTTAAAAACAACAAAGTCAAATGGAAAATCCAAGAAAGGTATTTGGTCAAAATCATATTTTGAGGAAAATCATCCTTCCAATAATGTAGAGGAATAAAATCATTATGATTCTTGTTACCGAAAAGTAAGGAGAAGATTTGGGAGTAAATCTTCATAAAATAAGTGAGATAAGACTTTGACTCCAATAATATATCTCTCTCTATATTTTGTGGAGATGGAGATCTTATTTGTTAGGATTAGAATAAAGATAAAATTATATTGTATCTCCCAAAATAAGGAGTTGGTTGGACACATAAATTATAAATGCAACCTTCCACACTTAGATATGTAATGTTTTTCTCCCAAAAAATAAAGATATGTTCTTTCCTCTCAAATATTCTGTAGTTTTAAGATCTCATAAGTATGATTTAAATCCTCTTCCAAGGAATGAGCTAGCCACTCATTCCAAGGAAGATGGATTTGTGTATTTATGTTTATGTTTATTCATTTGTCTACAATTCATTCTGTTGTATTGTTTTTATCTTTGTATTGCGAAAAATTAGTCTGTTGTGAATCTGTAGGTGTTTCATTCAATTATGTTTATTTTTAATTCAGCAATTTCAATTTATGTAAGTGTGTTTAAATTCATGTGTGTTTGAATTCATGCAAGTGTGATTTATTTCATGTAAACTTTATTTCTGCAAGTGTGATTTATTTTATGTAAGTTTGGTTTGAGTTTAAAGGATTTGCTTTCCAAAATATTCTTCTCTTAATGCACACAACCTTCAGACACCAACCTGGATTGAAATTATTAATGGTGATGATTGATGACCCTCATCATTTTGGAATTGTTGTCAGGGAACACGATGTTATTAGGAGATTCAGAGTTCTCTAAAAGAATATTCTAGTGACAGTAGAATACCTTTTAGCAAATTCTGTGACATGAAGTATTTGGTAAGTAGTTTCTTTAGAATTTTATTTCCTGCAAGTAGATTAAAATTTCATTTATGTAATTAGGAATATTAGATTGTAAATATTTATCTCCCTATAAACAAAATCTGTGTATAAGAAAATGACTATGATGTTTGATCAAGAAGGTACAGTGGTATGAACAAAGAATTCAAATCTGGAAATGGTAGAATATGATATTTAATCTGGAAGTAGAACCAGTTGATGAAATATCATATTCCATTCTTGCTAAGCACCACCATTTCCTCTTATATCAACTAACATCTCAGTGATCTTATTACACATAACCTTAGTAAAAAAACTGGCTTATCCAGTTTGTAATAATGAAGTGGTAGCATTTCTAGTTAACTCCATCCATATTCAGGTATTTCATTAGAGCCAAAATAAAAATTCACTCATAATAAATCCACCCATCCAAATTAGTTTTCATCACATAATAAAATTCAAACCCTGAACCATATCCATTAGAAAAATTTGTTATCATGTCTTTCTTCGTTTTTGTATATGCTTGTATAACATTAAGAAGCAATTATGGTGAATATCAAGGAAATAATTTTTTATGTACTAACATCTGAGGACTCGATCTATAGGAATTTCCATAGTTGTTCTTGATACTAACATGTAGATTTTAGAGCACAAACAATATCAACCAAGGAGCATGCAGATTTTGAAGGGACACACAGATACCTTCACTCTCTTTTTTAACAACTATCCATACCCTGAGCTCACTAGTCCGGGCTTTGAAGATTACTATGGTGATTCCGATAATGCACAATTCAAGATGGGATTTGAAGACCTAGAAATTGTCTACACAATTTTTGGAATTCTTCTTGGAGTTACCAAGTATGCAAAAAAACTTTTGTGAGATCTCAGACATTGCTTCCTATTTTACACAAGTTATACTTTGATGAATATAGTCTAATGATGGATCAAATTTTTCTCTAATTCTTCTCATGCTATCATTTCAGAAAAAAAAAAAGAAAAAAAAAACTTTGATTGGAAAACCAACTTGCTGGCCAATCAAAGGCAAAAAAAATTTAAAAAATTAAAAAGCTTTGATTGGAAAACTAGCTTGTTGGCCAATCAAAGGAAAAAAATAAATAAATAAACTTTGATTGGAAAACCAACTTGCTGGCCAATCAAAGGAAAAAAAAACTTTGATTGGATAACCACCTTGCTGACCAATTAAAGACAAAAAATTTGGCTCTTCTTCAAAAGCAATCAACTATTACCTGGTGACTTCTTTCTCGACACTATTTGAGCATGTTAACAATAGGATGACAAGGATAACTACAGGTATGATCAAGTTATTTTGTTCTACTATTTATTTTTAAGCTTTATTGTAATTTTTTTTATTATAGCTAGATCCACTTTTAAAATCTCTAAGGAAGACAAGATAAAATTCATATCTCCCCTACTTATATAAAAAATATGCGCACCTATTTGCAATCAAAATTTTAGAGTCTAATTTATGGGTTGCCATGAATAAACAACATGCATGAGGACATGCATGAGCTTAATTGTGGGAGAGAAGACAAAGCACGAGGTATGCATTTTGATTTTAGATATGAGACACAACAAAAGAAGATCCATACAAGAACCTACTATACAAGAAAGGAAATCAAAAGCAATAGAAGGATCTCCACACAAGAACCTACTACAAGAGAAAGAAAATTTAAAACAATAGAAGGAGATCCACATAAGAACCTGTTGTATAATAAAATCAAAAACAACAGAAGGAGATCCACACAAGAACCTGCTGTATAAGACAGAAACTAAAAAAATAGAAGGAGATCCACACAAGAACCTGCTGCAAAAGAAAGGAAATCAAACACAGAAAAAAGAGATACACACAAGAACATGTTGTACAAGAAAATAAAAAATAGCAGAAGGAGATCCACACAAGAACCTGTTGTACAAGAAAGAAAATAAAAAATAGAAGAAGGAGATGCACATAAGAACCTACTGCAAAAGAAAGGAAATTAAAAACAGAAAGAGATCAACAAGAACCTTTCTTTGAACTATATATGGAATGCATACATGCATAATCTCAATGTGGAGAAGACTCTAAGAAGGGGAGATAATAATCTCAACTAGGAATCAAGACAAATTAGAGCAACACTATGGGGATCAAGTAGTGCATTTGGGGACAAACAAGATTACCAAAGGTTTGGTTATGTTGGAGTCCATCTTCAATCCGAATGATCAGTTTTGTAAAGAGAAAGCCAACATACATGTCAAGGGAGAATATTCATATCCTATTTTGGTTGGGAAAGGAAAAACACTCCAAATCAGAAAGGTGGCCACTGAACAAGGAAGATATGAGTTCACAGAAATTTACCAAGAATTTTTATATGTCTTTACTTGGAGCTATGAGGACCTGCGAGGATTCAATCTGAAGATAGCACAACATACAGTTGAATTAGATCTAGATGTTAAGCCCATTAGGGATAAACAAAGACCAGTCAACCCATACATTGATCCTCTAATGAAGAAAGAGCTAAACAACCTAATAGAGGAAAACATTATATTTCCAATTAAGCATTCAAGTTGGGTTCCAAACTTGGTTCTAGTCAGGAAGAAGAACGAAGAAATCAGGTTGTGTGTGGTCTTTTAGGACCTAAATAGGGCATCTCTCAAAGACCACTACCCAATCCTTTCAATGGAGAAAATATTGCAAGTGGTAGCCAGATCAGAAATATTTTCTCTCCTGGATGGCTAGTCGGGGTATAACCAGATAATGGTAAAACAATATGATCAGTTCAAAAGGACTTTCACCACCAAGTAGGGCATCTAAAATTCCATTTGTATTGTCTAATATAGGAGCCACTTTCCAAAGGGTGATGGACATGGCATTCAAGGGGTTGATAAAAAAATTAGTACTGATTTATCTTGACAATATCACTGTGTTCTCCAAAAATGCAGCAGATCACCTCTTTCATTTGAGACATGTATTTCAAAGATGTAGGAGATTTGGGGTATCATTGAATCCCAAAAATGCATATTCCTGGCTCACGAAGGCAAGATCCTAGGCCATATTATGTTAAAGGAAGTATTGATTACTGAACTAGAAAGGGTTGAAGCCATTTGAGAATTGCCCTTACCAAGTCATAAGAAGGCTCTCCAAAGATTATTAGGGAGAATCAATTTTTCCCGCATATTTGTGCCAAACTTTTCCACTCTTGTGAAGACAATAACACTGACGTTAAAGAAGAGCATGGAATTTAGGTGGATATCTGAGGGTAAAGAAATTTTTGAGGCTATCAAATAGGCCATATCACAAGCTCCAACTCTTGTGAATCCAAATTTTTCTAAGGATTTCATGCTCCATGCCTTTCGTGGTGGGGACACAATTTCTGCAATCCTAGTGAAACAAAACAAAGGGGGTTCCGAACAGCCAGTTGCCTTTTCTAGTCAAAGTTTGGAGGACTATGAAGTGAGATATTCCTTCATTGAAAATAATGTCCTTGCAATGATCAGGAGCTTAAAGAAGTTCAAACACCTAGTTTCAAACAACAAGATCCAATTGCTAGTCTCTCATGTGGGAGTCAAGGAATTCCTTCTAAACAAAGATCTGAATGAGAAACGTGCAAGATGGATCACTTGTGTCATGGAATATGACATTGAAATTAAATTCATTAAGTTGGTCAAAGGGAAGGGATTATGTGAATAGCTAGCCTCAAGTTAATAAGTTGAAGTAGGTGATGAAAATGAAGCTGCTTTGGTACTACAGGATGGTCAAGAGTAGACAAATGATGATGTGCCCACTCCTTGTTGGACTCATAATATGGTACACTTCCTGTAAACATGCCTATGCCCTCCAAAAATGAGTACGGAAAATAGGAGATACTTTATATTACAAGCCATTCCATAGGTTCTTGTTGATGGTGTTTTGTTCAAAAAGGACATCAATGGTGTTTTATTGAGGTGTATTTGAATAAATAAAATTGAGATATTATTATAGGAGTTTCATGATGGAGAAGCCAAAGGTCATTCTTCCCCATGGGTAACAACTCTCAAGATAATGAAGGAGGGTTATTATTGGCCCACAGTGTTTAATGACTGCTACACATGGATCAAAAAGTGTAAGAAATGTTCTTTCTTCATAGGAAAAGAAAGATTAACATCGCTCCCATTACACCCAATTTTAGTTGACTAGCCATTCATGCAATGGGGATTGGACTTCAATGGGGTCATTAATCCAAATTCAAGCTAATTCCACAAGTGGATTCTGACAACAACATACTATTTCACCAAGTGGATAGAGGCAGTAACACTTAAAGAAGCAAATGTGTCGAGCATACTAGACTTCTATGAAGGAATAATGACTAGGTTTGGAGTACCAACCACTATCATATCAGACAATGCATTGACATTCCTAGGCTCCAAGATCACAAAATGGTTTTTTAAGAATGAAATCTACTTGAGCACCTCTTCAAATTATTATTCATAGGGTAATGGGCAGATAGAGTCCAAAAACAAGAATTTGCTAAGAATCATCAGGAGGAATCTAGATGAAAACCAAATGACATGCAATACAAAGCTCAAATCAGCCTTGTGGGCTGACATGATCACACAAAAGAGTTCTACACGTAATTCCCCTTACAAGATGGTCGACGGGAAAGAGGCAGTGTTACATATATCATCAGAACTACCTGCATTGGAGCTCATAAAGCAACTAGAGTTGTCTCAGTTTGAACCAATGGAGGCTAGGTATGTAGAGCTGATGGAATTAGATGAAATTAGAGAACATGCAATTCAAACAACAGAGAAAGATCAAGCCTTAGTCAAAAGATAGTTTGATAAGAAAGTAAGAGCAAGGACCTTTCAAGAAGGGGACTTAGTTCTAAAGTGGGATGCAGATTAGGGAAAACTAGGAAGACATTCCAAGTTTGATGCCATTTGGAGTGGCCCTTACATGGTCACGAGATGTAAAATTAGTAATGCCTTCCAATTATCTACCTTGGAGGGAAAGGAACTTTCGATTCCGATTAACAGAATATATCTTAAACATTTCTACTGAAAGGAAAAATTTCACCTCAGTATATATTAGTTTAGGAGTTATAATTCCTCCAAGTGCTTGTAGCACACCACCTTGTTTTAGTTTAGGTTGCTTTTGTAATAAATGTTTTCACACTCTCTACATAATCTATTTGGAATGTGTATGAAATTTTGTGTTTGTACATAGTTGTGCCCTTGTTGCTCTTGCACTTTCCAGTTTCAGGAAGAGTTTGGTAATGAAACAACTAGTCCTCAACCATGGGTTTCTTTTGAAATGAAAATATCCAGTAGTTCCCCAGAGGTTGGAAGATGGTTTTTTCAAGTGACAAGCTAGTTTTGACAATTAATATGACTCCATGCCCAATGGATCCCCTAAGGTCACTGGTCTTCAATATCAAGTAGGAAGATCATCCCGCAAGTCACCAATTGTTATCTATTTTTAGCCCCTTGTAAAATAGACAACTTGGGAGGATGGGTTGAGAATTGGAAAGTGATTCATGGATCAATCTAGAATGATACACTTGGGTTTTCAAGTTTGGGGAGCATTGAAAATGTTTCGGGGAAGTTTTGGAGGTCTTGGGACCATCCACCAGAAGTAGGCTTTTGGGCCTTAAGGAGTTTACAGCATGAAAGAAGACCTAAGATTCAACAGAATATTTTGATAGCTGTGTTAAGAATTATAAGTCCAAAAAAGTGCCTATGGAAGCCATTTTCCATGCCCTACATGGTGGAAAATATGAGACATCTTGAAGCATCATACACTTCCCAAGGTAGTTCATTCTTCTGGCACACAACCGACAATCCTGAGAAATAAGAATAAATTTTGAAGTGATAAAGTAAAAATTGGACCTTGAGACCACCACCATTGGATTCAATGGGTTTTTTTCATGCGAGATCATATAATATTTCACCCAAAAACTTGTATGGGAGCTCAAGTTACCACCTCCGGAAGTTGGTCGGCTGGAGGTTGGATGGGTCTAGGTTGGACGGTTGGGGGTTGGACGCCTAGGGGTTGGTCAGGTAACATTTTTTGATGCCCATCACACTTGTCACACTTGCATGACATCTAGGTTGGACGGGTCATGGGGGTTGGACGATTGGGTGTTGGACACCCAGGGGTTGGTTGCCACATTTTTTGATGCATCCAAATGGTGTTTGACACCTGTCGCACCCTTCACACTTACACAAAACCTAGGTTGGATAGTATGACCATGTTGGAAAGGTCATGGTTGGATGACTGGGGGTTGGATGGGTCATAATTTTTGATGTTTTCGAATGGTTTTTGAGGCCCGTCACACCTGTCATATTTTCATGACACACAGGTTGGTCGGGTCATGGTTGGATGGCATGGATGGATGAGTTACAAGCCTCACAAGGGTAGGTGAATGAATGACATCCCAACAACCTGAATTAATGAGGCATGGCACCCATGACCACCCATGCAGGAACATTACCAAAATAGATGGTTGCCCATACCTATTTAATGTATCCTCTCGGTTGATGACCCAATTTTCCCTATATATTGTAAACTTCACCTCATTTTGAAGGGGATTTTTCTAAAAAGTAGAGGAACTCTGTTAAATTTGT